>JANKKI010000122.1:1735000-2935000 GCA_025175665.1 Cinchona pubescens | reverse complement strand
TTGAATTTGTACCTACAGTGGTCTTGTGCTTTACAGTTCCAACTCATAGATTAGCATTAGCTATTCGCACAGTTAACTTGAGATCTGAAGCATCAACTGCTTCGTGCTCTTCATTATTCACCATATTAACTGGTTCTTTAGATTATAGAAAATTTTTTACTGGCTTATAACATCTTAACTACCCAAATTTGAACTCTTTCCTTTTCCTTTCTCATCTTGCTTGTGTTATGTAGAGCTTGTTGGAAAAATTGGTCAAAGCATTTTTTAACAATAAACGTTATTGTAATTTTTTTCTCAATTTTATGATGATTCTTTTTTTACTTGGCTTTCTCTTCCAGATGGATGAGATCACTTTGTGAAGGTTTTTCCCTCAATTTATGTGTGTTTGGCTATGTATATCTAAATTTCCAATGATTAACATTTCATATACCTGATTGTGGTTGTTGTTCTTCTGGTTGGTTTTGGGATCATTTCCCAAACAATTGGTGTTATTCATCCTAAGCTACCATCCCGTACCATCCCGTATTCATTATCAAAACAAAATTTCCGAATTTAACACAATTTCTCAATTGCTGTTATTTTGCAGATAAGGAGTGGAAGGAGTCGCTGCTTTCTCTGTGAGAAATATGCTTTATATGTAGGTAGAAATCATCAGCAAGCAAGCACTCATGATGCCTTTGATCAGGAGCCCTTTTGGTCAAATCTATTAAAAGAAGCCGTTTGGTAGATTCCTTGACCCCAGTGTAAATCTTTCCCACCTCTTTTTTTGTTAGGGTTGCATTCTGTCTGTCAATGGGACCTTAATTAAGACCTTTTTTTTGTTAGGGTTGCATTCTGTTAATGACCCTTTTCAACAGTTAGATCATAACTCAATGGGAAATTCATTGCTCAACTTGTGTCCTTTTATTTCCAAGGCTACAATTGGGGATTATAATAGTCACAACAAAGTGTTATCAAGGTGGTATTTCAATTGATAACTACTAGTTTTATTTATCATTGTTAGAGCTGTCTTCCAACCATAGAGCTACAGTGACTATTGTCTTTGTTTGTGGGCATTATTGTCTATAGTTGTCCCAATCTATTAATTATAGACTTTTATATTAGATGTAGTATAAATATTGGAGTTGATTTTTATTGCTACTTTTTGAAGATTTTAATTGTGAGGATTTTTGTGTTAAATTATTTGATTATTCATGGCCTATGTTTTATGAATTATGTTTTTGAGGGATATATAATTACATACTTTTGAATGTGAAAAAGTAAAAGAATACAAATATAAAATGTGATGGATTATTAGGATTGTTTTCCAAATAAATTTTTGACAGGGATTAAGCCCCAAACCCCAAGAAGAGAAGGCAATTTTGTTATTGTTATGCACTACCTGAATTCATGTCATTATTGACTTTTGAGCTTCTTTCAACTACTTCTCTGCCATATCAATTAAGTTGGGTCAAACTGCATGTTCTGTTATTTATTTATTTATTTTTTTATGTTTTCATTGCCCATTTGTTATTTTGGTGTTAGGTTGGTTATGTTGAAAAGTTTCACTCCTAATTTATTTTTTCTTACAAAGTCGGTATTGTACAGTCCAATATTACCAAAATCTATTGTATCCGTAGACCTTAGCACAAAAAAGGAGCTTGTTTCTCTACATCTAAAAACAATAATAATAATTACAAAAAAAAAAAAAAACCAAGATCAACAGAGATGCGATAAGAATGCGAATGATCTTACATGGGATAAGAATTATCTCTCCAATTAAAAGGAAAAACTCAATTTGAAAATATGGGAAAGTTAGTCAAAGCATTATTTAAAAAATAAAAAAAAGCATGCCGGAATGTACAAACGATACATGGATTAAGAAAAGTCAAATATATTGCAAGATGATTGCCTTAGATTTTAAATTTAGAGCGGAGGTCAGATGATCAATGCAATCATTGAAATCGTGGAAGTCAGATAATCAATACAATGATATCGAAATCGTCATGTACTACAAATCTTATAGAATGCGTAATAATATAGGATTTGAGTGTTTTAAGAGAAAGAGGACTTGTGTAGTTTAATAATAGGGTTTGTGTTTGTATTATTATTAAGGGAGGATATTTTAGTCATCACAAAAAGGGGAGAAATACTTTGAGGGGAGAAAAACAAAAATTGGGAGAAACAACTTGCATTTGTATACATGTAATAGACTAGAAAAAGGCATGTGCTTTGTACACGTAACACTCCTGATTTATTAAACATTTTTATTGTTTTAAAAATAATTAGTGTATGATAACATAGAGTACAAAGAGTAAATATTTTATTTGATAACATAGAGTACAAAGAGTAAATATTTTATTTGTTGAATTTTTTTATACAAAAGGTATATATTTTAAAATATATATTTTAATATCTTTGTTCTTTTAGGGTAATTATTTTCACCTTTCTTTTTAATTTTTTTTCACTATTATTTGTTATTTGTATAATGTCATTCATTTTTACAATTGACATTATTTGCATCTTATTTCTATTTATCTTCTATATGCTTAGATAATGATTTCTTATAGCAGTACCACCAATTACTTGGATCAGTTAAAAATAAAGATATTTTCTATAGTATTGAACTTTTTAAATATATTTATATATGTTTTGTCAATACTAAAAAATAAAATGACTATCAAGTACCAAACATTATTTTATAGATGAAGTATTGATATTCTTTGATTAGTGAAAAATATTTATATGAAATCAAATGATATATGGATAATAATTACAAAAATTAATTATAATTTTAAAAAATAAAAAATGAATCTGATTAAAACGTAAAGAATGAATACATTGAGAAAATTATTATAAAAATTTAAAATCTAATTAAACTAATATATTCTACATATTATTGATAGATTCACATTTAGTATATTAAAATCATTTTAAAAATTTAAAATAATAATTTATTCTTTTATGTTGCTCTCAAATGTACCAAATGTTAATAAATACAATCCTTTATCTTACTATAAAATACACATAATACTAATAAAAAAACATATAGTTCTAAAGATATCCAAAATTAGACATTACTTTAACTGGGATGTTATCTAAATCTCTATTACAGTTAATTATCATTAACATATTATGTAAATGTGTATACATATAGTGAATATGTTGGTATTTTTTAATATTATTGGTATTAAAATTTTGAAGTTTGATTTCTTCATTCATATTGAAGACACAAAATGTGATTAATTTCAGTCCAAAATAATTTATAGTTCTCGTTCAGATTCCCAAATTATAAATTTTTATAACGATACTGCCAATGATTTGATCATTTAAAAATAAATATTTTTTCCATAATATTAAACTTTTTAGATGTATCTATATATTCTTTATCATTAATAAAAAATAAAATCACTATCAAGTAGATCAAACAACAATTTATAGATAAAGCGTGTTAAAATTCTTTTATTAGGGAAAATATTTACATGAGATCAAATAATATATGGCAATAACTATAAAAGGATTAATTAAAATTTCAAAAAATTAGAAAATAATGAACTTAAGTAAAATGTAAACAAAAAAGATATCAAACTAAATAGATTAAACTAATATATTCTCGATAATCGGGATAGGTAGCACATAATATATTAATATCATTATGAAAAGATAAAAATTAAACGTTGTTCTTTTATCTTGCTTTAAATATAGAAAACATTAATAAAAAAAAAATTCTTTATCTTACTCTAAAATACATGAAAATGTATTGCAAAACATGTAGTTCTAAATATATCCAAAATAACACTTAGTTTTTATGTAATCTCTATTGCAATTAATTTTTTTAACATATTGTATAAATATGTATCAAAATAGAAAATATATTGGTATTGTTCCATATTTCTTAATCTTATGATAACATTCACTTCAGGATTTATTATCGATATTTTAAACTCTTTCCTTCATCCTGAATGCTATTGAATGTGGTTATAGCGCCGATATTGTATTTTGATATAGTATTTCACTATGAAATTAAAATTTGTATTTACGAAATATATAAAAAATTAAAGCTAACCAAAGTGTGTGAATTTTATTTTTACTTTTTGCATACGTTTCTAATTAATTTCTTGTATTGTTTACTAAAATATTTAATCTACATTTTTATTATTTTGTTAAATATTGTAAAAATTGCATAGTACTTTCCAAAGTTGATGTGTAACGCAATGTATATTTGTAATTATTTTAGAATATTTAGTATTAGGATTTTAGTTGCATCATTTATGTTGTCTTTTATATTGCTTACCTACTTTTTTTTCTTATATATCATTCAAACAATTTATGCTTAATATTCTTATAGGTCTTACAATAATTATTCTAGACTATTTTGGTAATGCATCGTAGTATTGATTGAACTTTTTTTACCTCATCAATAGTTAATCTAAAAAGATTAATATTATTTTATCAAATAATGTAACAATTAGTATTGTAGTTTCCAAAATTAACATTTAAACTCAATATACACCAATAAATACTTAGAGTATTTAATACTATGATTCATTTGCATAATAGTGTTGTTTCTATATTAGCATCATAAATTATGCGTAGAATTCTCGTATGCATTACAATGATTTTTTTTGAAATATTTTAGGCATTGCATCGTATCACGGATTTAATTTATTTTCTATCTCATCAATAGTTACTTAAACCAAAATTTTACAAAATGATATTCTTAAAGATAAGGATTTTGTAATCAAATGTTACTACAGCGTATATACATACACACACACACACACACACATATATATATATATAATTAACAAATATTTTTTATCTTAATTAAAAATTGTGAGTTTTCTATTTCGCACCGAGCTTTAATTTCATTGCACGGTTAATTTTTTTTCTTCATGTAGGGAAGGGAAAAACAAATCTAAGTAAATCGTAACAAAAAAATAATTATTTTTAAATGAAATAAGAAAATAGTGTTATATACTCTATTATTTTTTTCACTTTTATAAATACTAAATTTTATTTGTATGATTATTATTTTGTGATTTTTAGAGTGAGGGAGAACGTTGATATTAAAATGGCAAAAGTAAGTTTAAAGCGAAAGAATCTATCAACATTAATAAATTTGAAAGTCTATCAAACAATTTAACTTATCTACTATGAAGAACAATTAATTATTATACATTGATCCTAAATCACAACAACTTTGTTGGCCCAAAAGCAACCTAAGAGGGGGGGAGGGGGTGAATTGGGTTGTCTTTAAAAACAAACCTTTTAATATATAATGAAAATGCAAATTTTGTGTAACAAGTAAACACTAATACACAATAATCAAAGATAAATATTCAATCAATTGAAACTCAAAGACAAATAAAGAGATTGAGAATATCAAACCAAACTCCCAAACTCATCAAGTTTGTAGTACATCCACTAGTAGTGCCTCTTCAAAGAAGGTGAGACAATAATCTTATTGTACACGAAGTAGACTCACCCTTGTACCAACTAAATCCCTCTAGTTGAGCCAAAGGGTTTTACATTACAACCTCACTTTTGTACACTTGTTTTCTCTCCACTCTTACACTTGAAGATCACTCACTAGTCTATTCTTGCTCACACTAATTCCTAGGGAATCAATGAAGGTCATTCATGTGGAGTAAATTATTCAGTCATTAAAAAATAATGATTCCCCTATTTTGCAGAAAGTGAGTCTTCCACTCCACATGCAAGGCTCTCATTGGTTTTGGAAGTCCAAAATTAAATTTCTCTCCCCAAACCTTCAGAATGTGGTTACCATTTACAAATTCGACACCAAAAAGGTTTTGCATTACCAAATTTAAGGCATTCTTAATTGGGTTCAAATAAGACTGTTAGTTACAATTCACATATTAGATACTGAAAAGCTTCGTTTCCCAAATCCTATTTAACTTGGGATCTTGTCCGCTTTTCTAGTATATATATATATATAGATATTTATTTATTTATTTATATAGAAAAATTCTACGATCCCCTTATATATATATATATATTTATTTATTTATTTATTTATTTATATAGAAAAATTCTACAATCCCATTTTAGGGAATCATTCCCTGTGCTATCTATCTATCTTCTAATCTAACTATCTATTTTTTAGCAATCCACCATCTATTTTTAGTCATACAATCCTACTCGAAATATATAATCTTTTATTTTTTTTATTTTTTGTACCGCCTAATACACCCTTAATTAAATAGTTATGTCTAATATATTCTTCATGAAGTATAATTAGCCTATCTAAAATACTCCCCATTTATTTAGTATAACAAGATTATCTATCTTTTATAATACTACTACTATTTATTATATATATTTTAAACTACGATAACATAATTCTTTAGATTTATATGAAAATTTGGGCATAAATATATTAAGATGGTAAAAAATTTATTTGTATAAAAAAATTATATTTGATCAAAACTGAAATAAAATTAGTTGTAAATTAATAACTATTATGTATATTCAAAATTTTTTTCTTCCATAACTTAATAGCCCAGATTCAAACTCCACCTTCTCCAACAAACTCCCAAATTTGTACTCAACGCAAGCCCACTCTTCATCCATAAAATAGGCCCAACAAAACTCTTTACAAATACCAAACGGACGACTCGGAAGCTCAAACGTCCAATACACAAAGAAGAGTGTAACAAAACGGCCAATACCAAGAAGAAATTACTTGCCAACGAGTAACCCATAATTCAAAATTTCTCAACTCAAAACTTCGTTACCATCAAATTGGCTTAACTCAACCGGTCCCCGGCTCTGATACCAATTTGTTAGGATCGGAACCCCGGACATTTGCGAAAATTTCTTAATAAGCCCTTGAAGATAATAATGAATATAAACAAAGAGAAATATAATAATAAAAGGGACACAAAGATTTACGTGGTTCGGTCAAAA
Source organism: Cinchona pubescens (assembly GCA_025175665.1). Taxonomy (NCBI): domain Eukaryota; kingdom Viridiplantae; phylum Streptophyta; class Magnoliopsida; order Gentianales; family Rubiaceae; genus Cinchona; species Cinchona pubescens. Next base: position 2,928,088 of record JANKKI010000122.1, on the reverse strand, counting down.
GACCTACATCTAGGGCGAAGGGGAAAACATCCACTAATTAAAGTGCATTACTTATTTTAAATTTTGGAGAGATCTCCACAAAATGGGCTATAGGCACCATTATAACAAAAGTACAAGAGAGCCCAAATAAGACAAAAGGCTAGATGGCCATAAAGGCCCTGAAAGCCCACTAAAGCTCTCTTCGCTTGGTGCACTTAAAACATTAATTAAGGCCCTTAATTTATAACATTGGGTGGGAGAGAAATACTCTTCCCAAACCAATGTGGGACAAAACAAAAGATACAAGGCATACCCAACACAATGTTCTCTGAAATTAACTTTAATTCTAGTTCAAGTTTTATAATTTATTCATCTTACAATAGCTTTCTCACAGCAAAAAAAAAATTGCTCTTAATTTCAATGCAGAAACACAAGAACCAACCTAGAGAAAAGAAACATGTGAATACATCTTTGCTTAACATGATTATACTGTTTTGGTTGATTCCGAAATCCATTCCTCTCAAACAAGGAGTTCTACTGCAAACTAAGAGATTTTTTAAAATTATGTTCTGATTTAGCAACTCTATTTTTTCGGAATCTAAGATTTTTTAGATTCTATTATGGTTGTTTATTAGTTACTATTTACCCAATCATATTTTGAATGAAAACTATCCAGATAGTTCCTTAAATAAGCAAAGATTCACATGTTAACAAAAGGTGCAAGGTTTTGATCTTTGCTTTGTTATTTCTAACATAGAAAAGAGAAACAAAAAGAAAATGAGAAAATACATTCACATTCATTGTAGGACAACCATATAAAATGAGGGTAGGAGAACAGATATAATTTCTAATTAGTTATAAAATAATTGGATTAGAAACATGAATAGAAAGAAATCGTATAAAGGATAAGCATGAGAAGAGAGAACAACCAAAGAAAATATGATTATCATAATTGGGTCCAACAAACTTCATGTTGTAACTAAAATATATATATGATTAATCACATTATAATAGAGTAAAAAATTTTATATTTTTACTCAAAATAGTTATATATGTTATTGACATATGGAATTACATAAATTGAGCCTAATTAATTAGAAAAACACATGCGAGAGCGTACTTGAATAAACAGTTAGAGAAAATAACATAATTATTTGTGAATAAATAATATATGTAAAATCGTTATAAAAGACTTTTTTTTATTAGAAATAAAAAATAAAATAGTTTGAATATATTATAAAATAATATTTTTTTTTATATTTTTTGCTCATGTATAAATAATTTTTCTACTCTTAAAAATCTATACCGTCTTATTATGTTTTTATGCCAAAATTTCATACTAACATATGGAAGAAAAAAATTTTGTATATACATAATAGTTATTAAAACTAATTTTATTTCATTTTTGATCAAATATAATTTTTTTATACAAATAAATTTTTTACCTTCTTAATATATTTATTCCTAAATTTTCATATAAATCTAAAGAATTATGTTATCGTAGTTTAAAATATATATAATAAATAGTAGTAGTATTATAAAAGATAGATAATCTATTTATATTAAATACTGTCTCTTAGTATTTTAGATAGGCTAATTATACTTCATGAAGAAATATATTAGACATAATTATTTAATTAAGGGTGTATTAGGCGGTACAAAAAATAAAAAAAATAAAAGATTATATATTTCGAGTAGGATTGTATGACTAAAAATAGATGATGGTTTGCTAAAAAATAGATAGTTAGATTAGAAGATAGGTAGATAGCACAGGGAATGATTCCCTAAAATGGGATCGTAGAATTTTTCTATATAAATAAATAAATAAATATATATATATATATATAAGGGGATCTTATAGAATTTTAGATATGTATATATATATATATATATATATATATATATATACATACTACAAAAGCGGACAAGATCCCAAGTTAAATAGGATTTGGGAAGCGAAGCTTTTCAGTATCTAATATGTGAATTGTAACTAACAGTCTTATTTGAACCCAATTAAGAATGCCTTAAATCCGGTAATGCAAAACCTTTTTGGTGTTGAATTTGTAAATGCACATTCTGAAGGTTTGGGGAGAGAAATTTAATTTTGGACTTCCAAAACCAAATATGAGAGCCTTGCATGTGGAGTGGAAGACTCACTTTCTGCAAAATAGGGGAATCATTATTTTTTAATGATCTAGATAATTTAGACTACATGAATGACCTTCATTGATTCAAGAGTAACTACTAAACATGTTAAATGATTGCTCCAATCCAAAATAAAAATTTCTAGATTTGACTAGGTATTCCTAAGAACTCAGTAATTGGGGTCCACGTGTTAAATATTTTGGAAAGTGAAATCAAATTTTGAACATGACTAAATGTAAAATAGAAATATGTGGATGGATGCCCCATGAATTTCTATCCTATTTCATAGATAAATCAATTTTATGTCACACACATTACATATTTGTATATGTATTCTAACATAATAAATAATTACATGTTTGTGTACATACGGTAAATATCTAGATAAGGAAACAAATGTTCATACACGAAATGAGATGAAAAAAATTCGAAGCAGAATGGGGCGTTTTGATGGTAGGTTGTAAGTTTATTGTTACTACGATGTTAATGTTTACCTCCTTAGAAAAATAAATAAAATCTCAAGCAGATGGTACGATTTGATAGAAATTTTACAGATTATGCTAGTACTATTTATTCAGAATATTATTTATGATAAATAAAATAATAATTTTTTAAAAATATGATATATGTGACATAAAAGATAATAAAAAATTATGTTTAAAAAAACAAGGTTAATATGTGCGAAAAATGATTACAAAATATTGTTTGAATAATAATGACACTAACAATAATATATACAAGCCCATTTTAATGAGTTTTAAATATTTGAACGGTAGAATATCATGTACTAACTAAAAACTTGTATTATAAAAGTATTTAAAGTCATAAATGACATAGTTTCTGAGAGGATTATAGCTAGAATCTCCGACTTTTCATACAGAGTCTTCAAAACTATGAACAACAAAAATCTGTCTTTTAAAATGATCCAAACACGAATACAAATCTGAAATTGAAATAACTAGCTAGAAGGTTCACTTGAGTGCCAACAGAATACATAGAAGCCACAAAGATCACTCCATAAAACTTGGAAATTTGGATAAACTCCTAAAGCTTATAGGTCAACGGCGATTGATTTTCACCTTCCCCTTCACTATATCTGCAATAAATGCCATAAGAAATCATAAAATGTGTATTTATTCAAAACAAAAACACAACAATTATAAATATCAAATGAAAGTATTTCCAGCTTCAAAAAAATACAAGTAATAAAGTAGTAATATTAGTATTAATTTTTTTACAGGTCGTCACAATAGATCGATGTAGCACATATACATGTCAAGTGAAAAAGTAGTAATATCCGATTGGTCGGTCCTGAAGTTCATTATTTATTTTCTTCAATTGTTTAACAACTTTTCAATTTCAAAGACTCCAAATGTTAGGTAATTTCAATTGATGTATACTTCTAATTTTCTTATTATAAATATTTTAAAAGGTTACTTTCACTTTACCCCTCAGTTTAGGGTCACTATCACTTTAATTTCTAATATTAGTTTTTAGGGTACTTAAGTCCCTGGACTAACGGTTAAAGTTAACGGTATTAATTTGTATTCTAAAATGACACTTTTACCCTCAAATTGGATGTGTAGTATAGACTAAATTTTCTATGAAATCCAAAATATCTTATATTTTTTTCATAAATAGAGTTTGATAAAATTTAAGATATGGTAAGAAATGATATAAAATTATTAAATCATGTCAACAAAATGAGAAAGAGGAAAAAATGAATCAAGTAAAAATGAGAAAGAAGAAGAAGAAGAAAGCATAAGGGTATTTTTGTCAAAAGATACTGACTGTTGATTCAAATTTAATGGAAGGACTTAAATATCTAAAAAATAACGTTAGAGACTAAAGTAATAGTAACTAAACGTTAAAGGGTAAAGTGAAATTAACCCTATTTTAAAGTAGCATAATCAATTACATTGTACTTTCACGAATACATACTTGAATTCAAAACTTTTAAATGAATAGAGTTGAAACTTTCCCTAAAAGATTGTATGTTTTTTTAAACCGACAGTAAGCATGGTAACGTCGATGCTACTTGTTATGTAGTCTGTGGCAACGTAGTCGTGGTTGAGAATTTTTTAGTCGAAGTCCAAAGACCTGAAAACGAAAAGAAGATGAGTTCTCACCTAGATGGTCCCCGTACCCAAATTCCATCCATAGTCATCGTCTTCTATTATATTCTCCCAATCCAGGTCATTGTCATTCCTTCAAGAAATTAATCGAGCACAAAAGCCATAGCCACAGTTAGCAATTACATGAATCGGGAAATAGAAAGATTGGAGTTTCCTAAACAAACCCCCTTACGTATACTACTCATCATATACTTTTTCTGTCTCATTATACACATCTAGATGTGGTTTTAGAAGACAGAAAAAATTTTGAAGACCGTATAATCAATTTGTTAGGGCAATTTTTAGTAAATTTTAAATTTATTTAAATGAAAAATGTGATAGGAATGATTTAAAATAAATTTTAATTTATGAGTTAAAATTTATCAATTTTGAAATAAACTTTAGAAACCCTTTAATAAATTGGTGAATTTCAAATATATTTCCAAATCCATCAATCCAAATGCAACCATACTTTATTTTTACATATTGCAAAATGTTTGTCAACTTAGAAAACTCAAAGCATAATTATTAGCCCTTTTCCATTTTTATTCATTGTCTTTATTTATTTTTTTTAAATGACATGTGCTATACCGCACTAGAATTTAATTTTTGAAAAATAAAATTAAAAAGATTTAAACAACTATCAATATCAACACATACTTGCATTTTTAGCAATGTTCAAAATTGCAAAAAATTACAAAACAAAGGGTGTGTTCGTTTGGACAGAAAATATTTTCAGGAAAATATTTTCCAGAAAATTTTTTGGTGCCAAACACTGGAAAATATTTTCTGGTGGAAAATATTTTCCAATTTTCCTTCCTCTGGCTGAAAATAACTTACGAAATTTTTGAGTGTAAGTTATTTTTCGGAAAATTCAAGAGTGACATTAAATCTCAAATACTTACATGACATTAGAATTTCGTTTGCTAAACTTATTTTCATTTTTAATTCCTTTCATTCGTTTTTCTCTCAATTATGGGTCACATACTAATATAACTATTATTATGCATATTTTACTACTACATTATACTATCATTTAATTTTGAAAAAAATTAATTTTTTATTAATCACAATTACTTGTAAGGTATTTATTACTATTGTTATAAGTTCTTTTTTAACTTGTATTCATAAAATTAAAGATAAAACGGTTATAATTTTTTATTTTTAAAATTTTTTTCATTTTGTCAACCGAACACCGGAAAATTGTATGAAAAATAGATTTTTTCATGTGAAATATTTTCCAAGGTCAGTCCAAACGAACACACCCAAAATATAGCAATTATATTGTAAGCAGGAAAAGAAGGCTGAAGTAATTAACGACTAACCGTGGTTCTCTACCGTCTTTCATACCGTGCATCATTACTTTTTTATCATCCACTTTGACAATAATGAGAGAGTTGCTAATAAGGTGATATTTAAGCTGGACTTCTAATCCTGTTGGTTTGCCATCCACCTTAATCTTATACTTTGGAGGAAAACCCAAATGCTGTGCAAGCGCATGAAGGCGGTTTCGATCAATCTTTAATACATTAATTCCTCGATATGGGGAGTAATTAATTTTGGAAGCTGCTAATCTTCTCTCTATATCGGCCCCGGGATTGGTTGCCTCTAGAGAGACGTATTGGCCTGAAATACAAGCTAGTAATGTCTTGTTATGACCCATTAATTTCTTTCAGGGTGGGAAATTAGTGGTGACAAAAAATTTACTACCGAATAGAAAATTTAAGACCTCTAATTGACAAGTTATTACTAGTGATCATGAGACTTCATTTTACGATGGAAGCGTAATTTTATAGGGCAAAAAATCCCAGACGTGTTACTTTCGTGTTTAGTCAGAAATTCAATCCTGAATCTGCTAGGAAATCCTTTAGCAATTTACTTGGCTAACTTCATTTTACACCTCCGACTTATACTCGATTCTATGGCATTTTGTACGGTGAATTTTAATTTTAGATTTATTGCATACTTGACTCTCATGTCAGTCTCATTTTAATCTACTAATTTTTATTACCATAACTAAAATTAATGGTGTCCCAACTGTTTACTCACACCATGCAGTTGAAATGAAACATCCGTTGAATTTCTTAAACTGTTAAAAATTGGATCAAATTGCAACAAATTGATAATTTAGGCTGCAATGTTTCCACAAGTTTGGGGTGAAAAGTGAAATTAGTCCAGACTATCTCTACCGATGCAGTATCTTCCTAAACAGGTGAATTGTGTGCATGCAATTAAAATTTGTTAATTTTAATAACAGTGCCCAAAATAGACTAAAATTAGCTAATAAGGGTTCAAGTGCAATATGAAATCAGATATAAATTAGGTGTGCAAAGTACCATTAGTCTTTAAACCTTTTTTTTTTTAAAGTTTGTCGTCAAACTTAATTAATTTGCATGGAGTAATTTTGGATTACAATTTACACTAAACAGGACCTAAAAGGTATGTTCTCTTTTCTTTTTTTTTCAATTTTTGGGTTGGGAAATCGTGACGAAAATTCTTCAGTCGATGACAGAATTCAAAGTCTTCAATCCCTGGTGCTTTCGTGTTCAATCAGATATTCAATCTTTAATATGCCTGGAAATCCTTTAACAATTTACTTGCGTTCTCTAGACTTGGACTTTAATTTTGCACCGCGTAACATTTGGATTACTAAAAACGCAAAAAGACAAGTGTTCATTTGTTTAAGGCAAAGTTAAGCACAAATGCCACACACACGTGTGTGTCCTAAAAGGATAAAAGTATCACCCATAAAAAGATAAGATTGAAAAAAGGCTTCTTAGTTCTCAAACGTTGTAAATGTTACATTATAATCAATCTTAGTTAGACATCTTTTTCGATTTATCTTGGGACGCAATCTCAATTAGGCATCTTTCGTTGCATTTAGGCTTTTAAATTAAGCAGTTGACAAGTCAAATAACAAATAACAATTGCACACTTCTAATTCATGTAATCTAGGTGGTGTATATGTGCATATGTCTGTTAGAATGTGGAAGTGTGCATTACTGTGTATGAATGTGTGTAAATGTGTGTGTGTGTGAGAGAGAATGTGTGTGCATGTGTGTGAGTGTGCACATGTGTGAGAGTAGGGGTGTTCATTCTACTCGTGTTCAACTTTTTAACTTATTAGATTTAACTTGTTTGACTTTTGACTTAAAAATCTCAAAATCAAACCCAAATTATATAAATCCAAAGTTGATTAAAATCAAGTCATTTAGATTTGACATGTTCAACCGGTAAGTTAAACAAGTCGAATGAGTTGAACATTTAATTTTCTTCCATTCCATATTCTAATCCCAAAATTTAATACCTTAGCTCATAAATTTCATATCATTTTATAAATTTAAAATATCACATAATAAAATTACAAGATAATACAAGTTCTTCAAACTCAAAATACAAGTGCATAAGCAATAAAAAAAAAGTACATAACTAAATTATAATAACATCATTTGACATATAATTAAAGCAAGATTCATGAATGGTGTTTGGTCAATTCTTATATTATATTTATGCATGTCATTATCAAGTATCTTATTTTTTGAATGATTCTAATTTCCACATTATCATCTTTATATAATGTGTGTGTAACAATATAATTCATAATACATTATATATATATATATATATATATATATATATATATAAGTTTTAAATAGGTTATAGGGTTAATTACACTTTACCTCCTCTAAAAGATTTCATCATATATATATATATATATATATATATAATTACAAAAATTTGATGTGAACATTTATTTTAAAATTATTACCCTTCAAACATTTTTAGACAAATTATATTCCTTTTTATTTTACTTTTAATGATTCCATGTAATATATTTTTATTTCATTAATAATAATGGAATTTTTTATCACATTTTCCTTAATTATATATTATTTTCTTCATTTCTAAAACTAAACACTAATAGAGTGAACTTTTACAATACCTTTTCTACATTTTTTTTTTTTTTTGCAAGATCTAAATATATTGAAAAAAAAATAAGTAAGTAGATTTCTTATATTTATATAAATGATTTTATTTTTACACTGTTTCTACTTAACAAAAAAATTTGTAAAAAAAATTAAAAATAAAAAATAAAATTTTTTTCATGTGCTTTGATGTCATACAAAAAAAAAAATACTTATGCAGTTAAAAGATATTCTTTTTGCACCTTATTATTAATTATGAAATGGAAATTACATTCTTATATAAGAAATTTTTATGTTAAAAAAAATTATTGAGTAATTTATATGACAACATGTTTAATTTTATGCAAAATGAAAATAATTTAAAACTTATGTAAAAATATCCATTTATGTATTTAGTTTTATAAATGAATAAAATATTGTATAAGTTGATTAAATAAATTTGACAATTCATAAAATTCTCTTATAGTGTCACGCCCCTAACCCGTACTTGCCAGGCATGTGTCATTCGCCGTATCCTCAATAGCAAAATACAAGGCATCATTGCATTACTATTTAGACTTTAAACATTTAACTATAATAGCATAAGCAATTCTCTAAAAATATATTAACTTGAAATAGTGTGACTTTTACCAAACATAAACAAATGTACAACCATTAAACATGAATAATCATTAAGAACACGCAGGCTTAACTTACTAGAATAAACTTATAAACAAATCCCTAAGGTAGTGACCACCTTAAATTCCTTCCTTGCTCTCGAACACTTGATCCTTATCTTCAACTAATACATACTCGTATTCATTTTCTGTACAAAAATATAAGAAACATGGGGTGAGCGACAAGTCCCCCAGTCAGTAGTACTTATTCCTGCTGGATCATGCTGTTACATATATATATATATGCTTTCATCCAAATCATTCGTGTAAAACATGTACTATCATTCTTGTAGAACATGTAACGAAATAAAGTCACATACTCGTGATTTTCTTCATATATCATGTTATATTTCTTCATGACTTGTACTTTCATGTAACATGCATACTTTCACACAATAAAACATGCATATCCATTTAAATGCTTCAAAACTAACAGGTAATCATAGGCTTCTAAGTACTCAACCTAGTGATTAACCTCACTAGAAAAGGCTATCAAGAAGTTCTGCAGCTCTTCTTGACCTTCTTCTTGCATTGCCAAGTCTTTCTTGGCTTTATTGTCAAGTCTTTCTTGACTCTATGTTGCCAAGTCTCTCATGGCTCTGGTGTCAAGTCTTTCTTGACTCAAATTTAGAATTATAACCCCTATCGACTATTTCATGTTCGTTTAGAGCCATAATATCTTGTTATTACCCATACAACACATGCATGTCACGCATAATCAAAACCATACATATAATGCATTTCTATATACTTTTAAAACCAAACAATCACATAACCATACACGATCCATAATTTCATAACAAAATAATTCTTGAGCAAAACACATTTTCACAAACAACTTTTAGACATTATGCATGGTCATAAAATAATTTTTAAAACACATACAATTTTGAAAGTACAGAAGTAAGCACCACCTAATTCCTCAAATGGTCCTTAATTGTGCCTTTACTTGACTTTGTTCCTTATTGATAATCCTTAAAAATAAAATAACAATATCTTATTACTAATAATTCAAGCAATTATCCCCTTAACAAATTCTTATAAAACCCTATTTTCAATATCCTAGACACAATACTCTAATCCATTCTTAGGTTCAATAATCGTGACTATTTATGTGAGATCAAAGAATTTTACTATTAATATCTTAAAATAATTCTTGTATTAGAATTGGTAACTTTTAGAAAACATTTGATTCTAATTGAAAATAATATTTTCATATGTTGGTTTATCCAAAATAATCAAATCATGTTCTTATTAGTTTATATCAAGTCAAAAATATGTTTATTACTTGTTTTCAAAACTTATGGTACATTATCACGCCTTTTCAAAAACTTTTCGGGTCATTATTACAATGATTTAAACTTTTTTGTTTTTAGAACTTTACTAATAATTTAGAAAGCATTAAAGCCTTTTTAATGTAAACTGTAGAAAATCATTCATGGGCCCTTTAGTAACTTTAGAAAACTATTAAGGGCTCTTAGATAACTTTTAAAACACGCGAGGATACTTTGGTAACTTTAAAAGTCATTTGGAAACCTTTGGGTACCTGTAAAAGTTTTGAAGGTCATTTATTAACTTTATTAAAGTTATAGGGGTCAATTTGTCAATTATCAAAACTTTTATGGGTCTTAGTAAAATATCTCTAAACTGTAAGGTTCATTCTGTAATTTCCAACAACCATAAAGGACTACTATTGTCTTTATAAAATCATTAGGGGTAATCTATAATTTCCAGAAGTTGAAAATGACTTAATTAGACTCTATTTTAAAAAATTTTAGGCCTTACTCTAAATATCCTAAAATTAAGGGGTAATCCTGTAATTTTGAAAAAATCTTTTAATTCTCCTATCTTCTTCCCACGAACTCCTGCATCTTCCGCTGCACTTCCCCGTCCAACTTCTCCAGCCATCAATTTTTTTTTTTCTTTTGGAGACACATGATCTCCTCCAAACGACAATCGCCACCTTCACCGATTGGACGGATGAAGCCGTCCGACATTCCATTGACAGCCGTGGCCCCTTTTTTTTTTTCTGATTTCTACTTTTTTTTTTTCCAGTAAGCATTTATAGTTTAGAAAATAATTTAATTCTTTTTCGAAATAAACATAAAAATTGTAAATAGACTTTCTTACATCAATAATTATCAAATTCATGAAATCAATCACCAATTTAATATACTAACCAACCCAAAATCATAATATAAGTATATGTATAATTAAAATAATAAAGATAATTTAATAAATAAAATTCAAAATAAATTAGGCTAACCTTTTATGGTGTGCAGACTAGGTGGTCTCTTCCCAAAATTTGTGTAACGTGACACAAATATATCAGATATCTATTATGTATATTTATATAAAGTGTTAAATTCAATTACCTATAAGATGTATACTACTCTCTATAGTATATATATGACTTATCAATAATCATCAAGTTAAACTACCAATAATCATAATCTATTTTCTTGACTATGACTTTTATAATTATTTTATATTTATAAAAAATAAATAAATAAACCCAAAAAAAATTCGGGGTATCACATATAGTCCCAAAATAAAAAATAAATAAATAAAAAGAATGTGTTCAATCATTATAAATTAATTAAAAGTAGAACAACTTTGAACATAAATTAGTTGGAGGACATTTTTGTCAAAACAAATACCCACATCATCTTTTCATAATTATTTATATAATGGAATCTTTTAAGAAGAGGCAAAGTATACATTATTTGGGTTCAAGGGGGCAAAGTGCAACTATAGTGTAAGTTCAAGGGGTTAAAGTATAATTAACCTTAGATTACATGTACAAAGTTACACACATATCTTTCTCTGTCCGTGTGTATGTGTGTTTGTATATATATATATAGGCACACACTCAAAAGTTACAAATTTTAAGTTATATCCTATAAGTATATAGGAATATAGGTATCATCATAACTTTATCTATACTAATAGTAGTTCAGTTAGTACATCTTTAATATACTTGTTGATGGCAAAAATATTATACTAATAAGTTATATAGTACAACTCTATAAGTATATAAGTCAGACGTTATGTAAAACATATTTTTATTAAAATTATAAATTATACAAATCTTAATATATGAATATAAGAACATGTATGTATAGGTATATTATATATATATATTTTCAATAATTACTTAACTCTAGTATTTATATATATTAAAAGAAAATTGTAATTCATTTAATTAGTTATTGAGACAAAAGTACTACAATAATAAGTTGTACACTTATATTAATGCATAACTACATAAATTGTACATAATATCAACAATCATACAAAGAAAAGATATTTAAGTATTAAAAAAAAATATTATCAGTTATCAACATAGTTAATTGTTAAGAATTAAGAATATTATGGTTAAAATATTATGAGAGAATGATGTTTGAATTTGTAGTTTTTATGGAAAGACGAATGGTTTAGGATTTTGTAGAGATGATTTGTATACAAGTATATGAGAATTTGGAAGCATAATATGATGTGAAGAATTGTAAAGACATTTAAATAAGAAGATGAAGAGTGTAGGTGATAAGTGGTAATAATATATTATGGAAGCGAATCCATCTAGGGAAGAGAAATTGATATTCTGTTCAGAAAACATACCTTAATACCAGTTAAGAATAGCATTCATGGAAATTTAAATATTAATTATCAATAAATATAAAGTTGAAAGAAAATGTAAATTTTAAATTGACTTAGTAGTTATTATTATCATTTTTTGCAATATAGTGGTTATTAAATTTTTTTTTTTTTTATAAAATTTATACAATATTTGCCAAAAAAAAAAATACTTTTTGAGAAATTCTAGATAATCTATATTATATGCAATTAGGTTGCAAGAATAATATCAATCGTATATAATTAAGCAAAATATCTTCCTACTTTTATGAAAGTTATTATGAGTAACCCTTTAAATATTATATTATAAGCTTTGTTCAAATTAATTTTCTAACTTGATGTATTGTTGGGAATGGATAATATATGATGATTTATATAACATTTTGGGTTAATCGCATTTTGGTCCTCCAAATTAAGTAACAATCTCAAAATGGTCCTCCAAACTGAAGAAACGTCAATTTGGCCCTCCAAATTGGAAAAGGTGGCCAATATAGCCCTCCAACTGAAAGAGTCTCACTTTGACCCTCCAACCTAAAGAAAGTGTCCCATTTTGACCCTTTATACTGAAGAGTACTCTCATTTCCAGCCTCCAAATTAGAAAAAAATTATAATTAATTTCTAGATATTTGTGTATTTTTGGAATAATTGATCTCAACAAAAATGAATATTTTATCCAAAAATGTTTTATAAATTCTTTTTAAAATATATCCATGCACACCCAAATTCTTATTCGTTAAAATATTTTTTTAATAACAAATATCTAAATTGTTTTTTTAAATTTATCAAAAATACCCAAATTCTTATTATTTTAGTTAGGGACAATGAGTGGAAATATTTGTGAGTATTATTCATAAAATAAAGAAAAGTACTTGTGCATAAAAAATAAAAAGAAATATAGCAATTATTTTTTTATCGATGAAAAATTGAATGCTATTTACACATTCTAAAAAAATATGATTATGCACCCTTATTAATTATTTATAAAAAATTGAATGCTATTTACACATTCTAAAAAAAATATTATTATGTCCCTTACTATTATTCTAAAAAAAATATATTATTATGTACTAACTAGTTATGTGTTTTTATCATTTGACGTAAAACTATTTATGAGAGTAAAAGAATATGTTATTGTAATGGAAAATATTTTTAGTTTAGAGGGCCAAATTAAAATAAATTTTCAGTTTGAAGGGCCAAATTGAAACTCTAGTAGTTTCGAAAGCCCACTGAATATTTGTTTTAATTTAGAGGGCCAAATTGAGACTCGTTCAGTGTGAAGAGTTTATATTGGAATACTTTTTTAGTTTGGAGGATCATATTAAAAAATTTCAATTTGAAGGGTTATACTGAAATTTTTTTCTTAGCATGGATGCCCAAATGGCATTCACCCTTACATTTTTAGTTTTATAATTCTTTTGAGAAAAATTCAGTTATATGAGGTATATGTGTATAAAGTGAGAATTCTAAACAAATAAAAATAGCTAAAGTAATATTTGGATAATTAATTTTAATTTTTACTATTAGTTATATAATTCATTTTTTACAGCCATTATTTACTCTATAAGTTTACTATGTATTTGACTGGCCACATTTCAATTATTAACGAAAAGTTGTTCAACTATAGATATGTATAGATAGGACTGTGGATGAATTGATTTTCTTGTATAGATAAGTTCGAAGTTATATGGTTTTGAAATTTTTTTCTACCTTGTATGGGTTTTTCTCCTATTTAAATTTTGTTCTCATAGTCTCATTTAGAACTTTTTATTAAAAATAACTTTGTAATGTTTTTAAATAATTTTATAAAACACGGGTTTTGAAAATATATTATGATCCCGGACATAGCACGAGTATTTGAATGCTATTAAATATATATATATATTATAGCAAAACCCCTCTCAGTAAGGAGTCATAACAAACTAATATGTGGCACATTAGATAAAAAAAAAATTTACTTAGTAAATAACAGAGGTAAAAGATAAACTACTTAAATAATAACCTAATCTTATATTTAACTACCCTTATTTTTTTAAAATCTCATTTTATGCACACCTCTTATAATTAATTTTTTTTTTCAAAAATGTAATAAAATTACATGTGCATTATAAATCATAATATAAGTATCAATATTAATTATAAGTTAAGAAAATAAATATTTATGAATTATGAAAAAATTGAATCTATATATCATTATTAGTAAATTAATTTACATAACTTGATTACATTTAATCAGTATTTATCAAAAAGAACAACAATCTATTATATCACAAAAAGATTAAAAACAAGGTGTTTAGATCAATTTCATTGTTGCATCTTCTTGAAACTTTATATTTATTAGTAATTAATTATTCAATGTCAAATATCCTTGACTTGACTTAATTATATTGGGTTGAGAAAAACTTTATACTTCATTGTTGCATCTTCTTAAGTGATTCTTCATTGCATTTTCTTACAATTTTATATTTATTGGTAATTAACTATTCAATATCAATAGACATTATTCGTAAGTGATTATATAATCACAACACATTAAAAAATAGTTTTAATAGTATGTATTTTTATTAGCGTCACCATTAATTGACTGTATTACTTTTTGTCTGTTGATTTAGAGATATCACTACTAGACTGGAAGAAAAAAAAAAGAATAAAAATTAGTGTGCTTTTATAATAGTAATTTACAAGAAAACCAAACAATTATAATTGATTTTTTGCTAAGAGAGTTGCAAAACAAATAGTATGTTATGGATTATTACATAAGTATTGATTATTAACTGTACATGTTGAATATTAAATTATATTGATTATAATAAGTTAGGAAAATGAATATTTATTTATTTGAAGCAAATTAGGTAGACAACTTAAAAGGGTTAGTTCCTAATAAATTGAAAGATGTGTTACCGAGCTATCTATGAGTAATATCATCTTTGAAATCTAATTAGATCATTGTAATACTTTTATCAAAAAATTAATAAAGGATAATTGCAAATTTAGTCCAAAAACTATTTTTATAGTTTCAAATTTACAACATCAAGTTACATATATTTGATATGTTTTTTTTTTTATACAATAGACGTGAAATCTAAAAGAGGAAAATTATGTTTTAAAATTAAATACAATCTTGACAAAATATATTGCAATTGTAGGTTAGATTACACTATGATATGTGTAAAAGGCTTTTGTACTTCTTTATATACTTAATTTTATAACTCTTACTTTTGAATTTTGCTTTCTTAATTTTATAACTCCTACTTTTTAGTTTTGCTTTCTTAATTTTATGTTTTACTAGCCTAAATTCCTGTGTTATGCACGAGATAAAAGTATTATTGTTACTTTCTTTTGTTTATGATCATTGTTTTAATTATTAAAATATTTATACCATCAATGTATATTATTTGATCTTCAAATTTTATATTACTTATATTCGCGTGCATAGCACGGGTTTCTATGCTAGTATATCAATAATATTTTAATAAATATATCTATTCCCATTGAAATAAGTTGGAATCAATATTTACCAATAGTAACTTTTCAGAAATTTGTTTAACTATTAGTTATAAGTAATTTTTATCATAGTAAATATTTCACAATAACTTTGGATAATAGTTTACATTCGAAAAAGTGGTATGAATATTTACCAATAGTAATTTTTCAGAAAGAGTATTTGACTATTGATAATAACTAACTTTGATATAGTAAATATTACAAATAATTTTGAATAAAGTTTTCACTTGTCACATTTGTGTGAATTTTTACAAATCACCTTTTTGATATACTATGTAGTGTAGAAGTGTAAATAGATAGATACTATCCGACACGATAAACTCCTTCAAAATGAAGGGGAAAAAATTTCAGGGTAAGTCATGACTTCTTATGAACTCATCTAGAATCAAATACTTTTAATAACTATAAAACTATCAACAGTGAAAAAAAAAAACAAAAGAAATTAATTCTTTTATAGTTTGTGTTTTTCAGCAAAATAAAACCATAAGTTTAAAGTGTTAGATATTTCTACCAAGATAAAATACATGATAGTTCATATGCGACTATCATTTATCTAAAGATATTGTGCCCAGCCAACTGATTGGATTAAATGTAAGATGGTATGCAAGGTTACGAGAATATCAAAAAGTCACGGATACGATTTTGGCTATTCTCAGTCTTTGTTTAGTAGGCGATATGTAAGTATTACTATAAACTGTCAAAATATGTGTCGATGAATTACCTTAATACTGAAAAAAGGAGTAACTTACTTTATTTTTAAAATTTTTATTAAAAAGAAAGTATTAAGGTGCCCATAAAAATACCTCCCATATTTGATATTTTTTAACTATTTTTCAGCGTCTATTATGTGATGAAAAATTTATTAAGTCAAAGAATTTTATGATCTTGTTAAGATATTATACTGTTGTCCTTTATATCTTATACAAATATTCAAATTATAACAATATGATAATCTAAGAGGACTATAGAATTTACCATTAAGTCATATTATTGTGAAGTACTATTCATTTATCTTATCAATTTATTGGCAATGAAATACTAAAATCTTCATGTTACTCAATCTCTCAGATCTCAAAATACCGGTTATTCATTTTATGACTTACTTGAGTTATGAAATTTGTTTTAATGCTTTTGTGATCATATTTTGTGTAATTATTGAGGAGAAAAAACAAGGGTTTTGTTTGATTGGCAGGAAAGTAAAGTTAACCTTAATTTTAATTACTGGGAATGTTATTTTATGAAAAAAATATTCATTTATCATGTTTGGATACTTTTAAGAATGTTGACAGGAAAACTGTATACATTCTTTTTTCAATGTTTGGTTCACAATAAGATAGCATGGATTATATTTTATATTTCAGCATGTTATCAAAAATATCTCTACAAATAATCATGTTTGGGTAAAAAATTTATCAAACATTGCATTGTACTATAAGTAAAAGTTTAGAATAAACTAATTAATTATTCTTTTTTTTTTTGTTTCTTTTTGCTTTTGTTAGCAAAAAATAATTTATATATTTGATTAAAGTGAAAATAATAATATTTTGTTACATCTAATTTTTGCAAACTATAAAAGTTCGTAATAGTACCCATTAGAATATATTTGAGACATTTTTTATGACCAAACTACACTTGATATTATTGGGAGATAATTATATTGTTTTGGAGATACTCCTCTTAATACTTTTGCTAGAATGCTTATATTGAAACTTCACTTTCTTTGATTTCAACTAATATTTTTCTTTAATTTACATTTTAAAGGAAGATGCTATAATCACCATAATCACCTAACTAAACTTGAACAAAGCAAAGGGATCTTCAAAAATTTAACTACTTCACATGAATATCAAGCTGATAGCCACCTTTCTAATATTCTATTGCTAATTAGCATATGTTTCTTGGGTTATGATGTTCAATTTTGCTCTACTTTGGTAACCAGAATACATGTGATATGAGATACTAAAAGCATTGCTAAAATTTAAGTCGTATTAGCTAACTAGTATAACTTTAAAGTGGACAATTCGATCTGGCATGGAGTGTTGTTGGTTAATTACTTTATACCATTAATTTCGTTGAGCAGTACCATGTTCTCGACTATCTTCTTGAGATAAATAATGCCTTTGATTTCTTCCAAGATTTTGTATTCATACGTCTATCCTTGATATGATACCCAACACAAATTATCTGGATGTCAAATCCACTAGGGCATGCAAAAATTGCTTCAAATCATGCACATCATGCTTATCAAAATTATTGAATGCTCAAATTATAATAGTAACCCAATTATACAGAATTTTTAAAAAATTAGTATCTTAAAGAATGGATAAACTATAGAAACAATTTTACCAGATGATAGATTGGAATCGGATATGGCTTTTGTAATAGTCAATGAAATTCAAAAATCATGAAGATTGACATAGAGAAGAACTATTATACCAGTTCAGAAAGAACCACTAAAGAAAAGGACAAATTATTAAGAAATATTATACTTAAATAATTCAACAAAGAAATTGAAAAACTTAGAACGAATTAGCAAAAAGTATAGGGTTGTTTTTCTGACACAAACCCTAGCAATGAAGATTTTAAGAGTGAAAGGATGAATAAGTAGGGAGATGCTGACGTCTGTTTTTTTGTTTAGGATTTGGAGGAAAGATAAAGTGGGCAGGAGCTCTAAAGCATATCTTTGACTGTGAAAAGTAAAAAGAAAACCAAGAAGAAATTGGGAATTAGAATCCTAAATTTTTGCAACAAGTTTTCTTGTTTTGTGGAATGTTTTTATTTTCCCAATAAATTAAAAATGAATCAAGTAAGAGAATTTAATTTTTAGGAAAAAGAATACTTTCTCTAACCAGAATCCTTACCAAACAAACAAAGCCAAGGAGTTTTCTTAAAGTGAGGATGGACATTTTTTACCAAAATTAAGAAGAAAACAAAGGTGAGGAAGGATTTTTTTTTTTTTTTTTTTTTTGGGGGTAGCTTTTGCTTTTAGCTCTTGTTTAAAAATACTCCATTCATTTCAAAATAATTATCACCTTTAGTTGGTACACATATATGAAGGAAAGAAAAAACATATAAAAATAAAACACATAAACACGGTCACTGATCCAGCTCACTAGCTTGGGGTGCATGTCTTCATCAAACCCAAGTTCCTTGTCCAATAGTAAAACAGTTTTCGCCTGTAAAAAAAAAAAAATCCGAATACATTGAATGTTAGATCCTTAATCCTTTAGAAAACTAATTTCAAATTAACATAATGCAATGACATGCAAAAGATGTAAATGTTCCTAGTAAAAAAACCCACAACACACCTCTCCCACTTTACTTCTGCGAACAAAAGATGTAAATGTTTCCTAGTGGTTGCTCTTGGTTCATCATCTTATCATTGAAGTTAGTATTTTCTTTAGTCTCAACTCCAATTCTAGTATGTTCCGAGACCCATTTACACCAAGTCTTTAGTACTCTAACTACTGTGCTAAAAATTGTTATTAGCAACCAAAATACAGCTCCAAAACACCCCTGATCAAAAATAATTTTGGATCAGATAAATCAACCATAACTTGGTTAATCATCACACTCACAATGATTCAAAAGACATATTGTCACAATATTCATACCCTCCCTACATGCATGCATGCATTCATTCCTAGGGAATATGGCTCTACACAAGTGAAATGTACAGGTATAAGAATTAATATGGCTCTACACAAGTGAAATGTAAAATCTCAAGTGAATACCTAGGGAATACCAAGTGAATATAGCTAATTAAATATCTAAAATTTGGATTCTTTCCATTTATTTGCCTTTATTTCTTTCTGTCTGTACCTATATCAAAACAATATAAAAATAAAAAATTCTACAGAACCTTTTATAAAACCATTCCCTTGTACTTTAAAGGTCTGTACAGTACAATAATATGTGCTTTAAAAACTTGTACTGTATAAGTTCTTAAAGCCAAGTGAATGGTTCTCTCAACGGGATTATAGAATTCCTCTATAATAAAATATGCAGAACATACCATTATTTTAATTTCATCGAATAGATTATTATATTCAAAAGTTAATTCATCTAGAGAAAATTTCACCATTAAATTATATGTCACATTTGGATGGTGTACAATTTTTCAAATTTTGATGAAATATAAAGTATCTTAATAAACAGTAAAATGTCAATATTTTTTTCATGATCTTTTTCAAGGCATTTATATAGAATCTGATTTAAATTATGAAGGGTTTTAATTTTTAAAAATATATTTTAAAATTTATTTTTGATAATAAATAAAGACTCTTCCATTTACACCTCAATGGAAAGAAATCTTGTCCAAATATCTATTGTACATCAAAAAAAAGGGAAAAAAAAGAAAAGAAAACGTTTAGATATAGTAAATTAGCCAAGGGCTCATGCCATACAATAATAAATGAGGTACATACGTAAGGAACCAAAATTAAAACATTTCTTAACGAAAGAAATAAAACGTTTATACATAATAGAGCTGGGTTTTGGGTTTTCAGCGACACTTTTCGGTATGATATTTGTGTAACATCATTTAGATGAGTGACACATGTCACTTTAATGACACATGTCACTCATCTAAATAGTGTCATAAAAATGTCATACCAAAAAGTGTCACAATAAACCCACACCCATACAGTTGCCTATTGTACTAAAATCCAATGTCAAGAATCTTCAAATTTCAGTCTCTTTCTTGGAATCATGCCTGAATACTGATCCTTTCTTTTTAGAGTGGAGTGCATTTCAATTTATCTTCCATCATCTTTACAAGAGCTAACTATATCAATGAAGATTTCCAGTCCAAAAAGCTCGGGCTGCCCGACATTCTTGTGTGGACTTGGTTCACTACATACTAATGCGGCTGGTTATGTATCACTGAGGTTTTGCCAAACTCACACCTCTTCAAGGTCACAACTTCGGCATCCTTTATAAGATCTTTCCACAAAAACTTGATTATACTACCTAGCGTATAAATACTTTACTACTACTACTGTTTTTGTCAACATCTGAAGTAGTCCTCCATTGAGGCAATTGCATGTTTACTATGTGCTCTCTAGGTAGACTAGAAACTGATGGTGCATTGCCCAACTCCGCTGCCATCTGCACAGTTTCAGGTAAAAGATTGTCAGCATTTATCTTGGTCTTTCGCACCATGCAGTATAGAACACCGGCCAAATAAACTAACATCCCCAAAACTCCTAATATCCCACAAAACACAATACCAACAACTCTCAACTTGCTATGATGAAGAGTTGTAACCAACTTCTCTCCCAGATAGTAGATATTTATGCCCATTATGAGAGAGCTAATAACCCAAGTTGCTGCAGAGATTAAAGTGGAGTTTGCATGATTTCCCATCTTGGTTTTGCAACTTGTGAACTTGAGAAGTGGAATGAGTGCAAATGGAAGTTCAAATGATAAGATCATTGATGTAATAATGATAAGATTTCCGGCACCAGAAGAGCCTCCGATGATTGCTACTATTAGACTAGGGACTATAGCTAACGATCGAGTTAAGAAGTTCCGAATCCACGGTTTCATTGTCAAATCAAGAAATCCTTGCATAACATATTGCCCGGCATATGTTTTGGTGATCGTAGAACTTTGGCCTGATGCAAGTAAAGCTATTGCAAAAGTATACCTTGGAGCTCCAACTTCCAAAACATGTTTAAGCAGGAAAGAGGCCTTGTTCAAATCCAAATCTTGACAATTCTGCTTATCAACTGGGCTAATTAGATTATCCTAGGAATTGCAAACTGCACCACTTGTTGAAATTATTGACACGTTTATGAGGAAGGCCAACATTAAGGCAATCCCACTTTTAAAAAGGTAAAATCTACAAGCCTCTTTGATCCCAGAAACCGATCGCAGTATTTTCCTAGATAAGACTAATGCAGAATGGAGGAAAAGATTATGACGCATAACCATAGCACCAAACAATGAAATAGCCAGTTTAGTAGCACTACTTCCCTTTAGCTGAGGAACAAAAAGGCCATCAAAAACCTCTGAAGATTTCGGTTTTGCACAGCCGAGCTCCACCAAGAAACATCCAGCAACTGTAAACACCAAGAAAGCTGCAACAGTAGCAGAACCAGAGTACTGAGCACCGTGATTAGCAGGCCAAACCATAAAGGGATTTTCTAGAGAAGAGCATGTTGAGAGCAAAAGCTGAGCCTATAACTTCAGGAATATCACAAGCAACAATGGCAATTTCTGCAAGAATCCGTAATATGAATTTGGCCACTCTTGCATACTCTTTTCTGCAGTGTTCTGCTAGATGGTTGCCGTAACAACACCCAAATTTGCTGCTAGAGATTCGATTATAGCTGCAAAAGACGCTAATAATATGATCCATAACAAATCTAAACCAAAATGTGGATGTGAATGGTCTTGAGGAATTACATTATGTGACAATAAATGAGGGCATGATTATAAAGTTCGATTGATGATCTCTCATAGTGAAGGAGGGAGTGAGGATACAAATAGCATATCAAGTGAAGATATGTTATTTTATCATGATGGGGAAAACTATGATGATGAGCATGAAATTAGAATGCCTCCAAAGGCAAAAAAGCCCTCACTAGCTAGACCTTCAATTGATAAGGGTAAAAAAATAGTGAATGATGCTAATGATGGTAGTAGTAGTCCTATGGATATTGAAAATATGAACAGTTCAGCAAACTCAGATTGTGAAGGTGGTTTGACTAAGTTTCCTGTATTTGATGAGAAAAAGGGACATGGATAATCTTAAGTTGAAGCTAGGGATGATTTTTAAGGATGTTAAAGTATTTAGGGCTGCACTTAGAGAGAATTCAATAAAAGAAGGTTATGAGTTTAGATTTGTGAAGAATGATGGCAATAGAGTTACTGTTGTTTGTGATGATGAATGTCCTTGGAGAATTCATGCCTCAGAGATGCAAGGAAGCAACACATTCCAGATTAAGACAATGAAAAAGCATACTGTACATCCTAGAAGGTATAGAATGAATGCTGGGAAAATTTCTAAAAATATACCCCTTTTCAAATTTGTTCTTTTTTTGTACCTATTGCAAAGTGTATTTCCGGCGAATGCGAGTTCCAGAAATTTTTTTTTAAAAAAAAAAAAAAAAAAATTCGTCGACTGATCTCGCATTCCTGGAATGCGAGGTCAGTTTCTTTAAATGTTACTTTTTTTTTTCCTCGCATTTAAAAAATGCGTTGTTGTAATGAAATATATATATATATATTTTTTGATTTAGCAAATTTGGCTATGTATATGTATATATATTTTTTGATGAGAGTGAAAATGAACCTATCCTTCCCTCTAAGAGAAGAATTGCTTCTGGTAGGCCCAAAAAATTAAGGAAGAAGGTTGTTGATGAGAGAAACAATGCTACTGCTATACGAAGACACTATGACCAAGCTAAGTGTGGAAATTGTGGAGAATTTGGACACAACAAAAAGACATGCAAAGAGCCTCAAAAATTAGTTAAGTCACTTTTCATGACTGCTCTTTATTTAATTATATATTATAGTTGTTAATTTTTTAATTTACAGACTAGTATTTTGTTGTTTCTTTGTCCTTAGGATACAACTAGCAAATGCAAAGGCAAGGCCACTACGAAAAGGGCACAAGCCAAAAATGCACTGTGAATAGTAGTGAAGGAACTAGTGCAACTATCATCAATATTGCTATAATGCACAAACACAATGTGTCTGTTGTGGATAATTCAGGAGGTACTGCTGTGGCAAATTCTGGAGGTAAGTGTGGAGATAGAATTCCAGGAAAAAGTAGAGGTGGAGCTAGAGTTTCATCAAAGGGTGGGAAGAGAGGAGGAGGTAGAGGAAGAGGCTGAGGTAGAATCAGTGGTGGAGGCAATCCTCTTGGACCAGATGGCTTATCATTTACTAGAGAATCACCAATAAAGCAAGGGAAGAGGACGGTACATGACGGGTGCAATGAATTATGGTAGAACTGTTAATCCAATTGGTGGAGCAACTGGTTTTGTTGATCAACCAGTCCAAACTTCATCTTCTCTACAGGTAGCCTACTATTAATCCTATTTTTTTTTTTTTTAAAAAAAAACGTTTGTTATTCTAATCAAAGTGCAATATTTGATCTTGTAACTGGAAACAAATTGCAGGTTGTATCAAGACAAACTAGATTTGGGGACATTATGTTGACGTCAGTTGCACCTACAGCTGAGAGAGCCTGATAATATAGGAGCTACAAACAACACTACTATACTTTCCAGTCAAGCTTCAAGTAGCATCACCCCAAATTGTATTGCACCATCTGCTTCAAATTCTAATATGCAGCTTTCTAGATTATTACTTCAATGTATGGGAAACATGTTATTTGATTTTAGTTTAAATGTGGGAAACTTGTTGAACCCAGTATTATATTTTCGCTATTTTTGTCCTGGAGTGCTTAGCACATTTGAATTGGCAATTGTGTTGAATTTTATTTTGAATGAATAGGATTGATTTATGGAGGCTTTATTGGAAGTTGTTCTCATCAATTTTTACTATCATTTTTATTATGTTTAAGTGACCTATGTTTATTTCATTCAACAATCTCTTCCCATGAAACCAATTCTCTTTTTCTTATTGGAAAATTCAACTGAAGAGAATAAAAAACAATGTTTGAGGAGAAAAGAACTTTGCTATGTTTTCCATTCCAATGGCAGTAAAATGAACAATGATGATATTTCATACCAAAGCACTACATATATTATACATATATCAAACTCAAACACTAGTACTACATGGACATTGCTTAATACTTGGTTCATACGTACACTAGCATTACATTGACCTTGCAAAATACACAACGCAACATAGATGGCTTTTGACTGAAACATATTAAAAAAAATCTTTATGACAAATATGCTAATACAACCCTTCCTGCTATTATCCTGAAGACAAAGAACAAACATTTTTTTGCTATTCCACCAGTTTAACTTTTCTGCTGCTCCGAATATGTGTTGGTGGCCCTTGTTTCGTCCAATATTTTCTGCAAAATCTCCTTGCTTTTCTCTATATCTACTATTTTACAACTCATTTTCTTATTTATACAGGATAGACTTTTATTGAGATAAATGATGAATGCGGCTTTTAAGATCACCCATCTTGTTTAGGGCTATTGGCAAATTCTCTCTCAAATTAGATGTTTGGCTTGAATCTCCATTGTTTCTAGAAGTTGTGCTTATATCTTTTCAGACCACTTTGTTTAAGAAAGATTTTAACTGGAAATAGAGCCCTAATATTCTACGTCTACACTTATGTATATTAGATGAAGATGAAGGGAAAGAAGGAATTTTTTGGTAGTTTAAAAAAGTGAGGACTCTTACTGTCTTTTTATATTTCCAATTCCACCGCCGGCTGTGTTATTGGACTACTCGCAAAAGGCATTTTTTAGGGTTAATTGTAACATACCTCCCTATAATATGTTGTAATTGAAAGTTCAGGGGATAGTTTGCAAACCGAACATAGTTTAGGGAGGTATTTGTACAATACACCCTAAAAAATAGTGCCTGTTCTGTACACACCCAATATGTAGGGACAACTTCTCTATATATATATATATATATATATATATATATATATATATATATATATATATTCTAGAAAGGGGCACGTGCGTTGCACATGTGTTATAGTTGTATACAAAAATATTATATTGAATTTAATGAGTTAATGCTCGTTGCTTACTCAAAGTTAATAGACATCCAAAAATAAATTGTAATTATTAAATAGTTTGAAGTAATTGTTCTACTAAAATTCTCATTAAAAATTACCAAATTTTAGATAGGTAAGACTTGAACTTATTTATTTTTTGATCATCTTCTTTGCTTGTAACTTCGATTTGATGGTAGCTATTTTCTCGTCATCCTCTATTATTTCTATTATTTGCAAGTCATTTTGAAGTTGCTTTTGTTTGGTTGATGCTAGTACTTTCCTTTTGTTTGCTGTCAATTTTGGTGTTTCTTGTTCGTCTTTCGTTGGTGGATTTGTTTTTCTTGAACTTCGGTTTATTTGAGTTTTGGATGGTTCTCTTTTGTTGTTGTCTTGTTGAACAATCTTTTCTATTGTTTCGGAAGTGACCTTGAATTTTGCATTTACTAGACGGACTCTCTCGCTCATCTTGAACAAGAACTTGTAATCCTTCGAGTCAAATTTGGTCAATTCCAGATAGTATTTTGATTTCGTATTGTCGCAAGAATTTGTATTTGTGTTAAATAGAGGAACATGTAATTGAACAATTATATAAAAGGTGTGTTCTTTCTTGTTTTGGTTTTTTTTTTTTGTGCATACCTTTTCGATCGACTCTTTATATTCCTTGGCTGAACATCTGACAAAAATTTTTGCTGTTTCTTCAAATAGTGTGACAGTTGTATTGTACCCTCCAGATTTGACATGTGAGTTCAATCTATACCTGCAATTTGTTTAGAATATTTAGTAGTATAACTTGGTATGAATTTTCTATGTTGTTTTAGTAATATTTACCTCACTATTTCCCCCATATTGCCACTACCGCAATTTCTGTATTGTATTCCTTTCGGAGTTACGATGATTGACCTGAAACACTTTATGCATGCATCATACTATGGATTGAATAGGTTTTCCATGGAGCTAATAGTTCCTCTAAACCAATAAATTTTGTTCTACCAATAATATCATCAAAAGAGTTGGCCATTTAATTTTTGAGTGTACTATTAAAGGGTTAGTAAATATTATTTTTTGAATGTGATATTAAAGACAGAGATATAAAGTATTAGTTTTCGAGTGTGTTATTAAAGAGATATAAAGTGAATAAATGCTTTTACCTAGATCAGGGATTTTGATTTTTTTATTATGTCCTCGAGTTTCATTTCTATTGCTTGCTCTATCTTTTTCTGCATATACACCTCCTCAATTTGTTTTGCTTCATTTGAACTCTTCAACCTATACAATATACAATTATTTTGCAGGATTAGGTTGGATTTTGTTAAGTTAGAGAGGTGACTATTTTTCTCTAGAAAATAATAATACTTACCTTGTGCTGACTCTTGGCATTGTGGTTGTATGTGTATAACTGAAAGGTGATCTGTTCGTAATTGTATTTCTCCTGAGAATAAATTTGTTTTTAGCCTCTTGATTGCTATGATTAGCTTTTGATTTGCAATGCATTCTAACTCTTATCCTTCGTTCTATGCCATATCATCCTACAATGTTAATTACCTAGAACCTGTCGATAATATATTTACAAAATTAGTACATATATATTCTATGAACTTATTTTTGTTTGTTAAATTGGATGATCTTACTTGTTGTTCATCAAATAGACCTCTCTCTTGTAACTGATTTCTCCATTATGTTTTCTTATTGGACAATAGTTCGAGATCTTGGTCATAAATCCTATAACATCTGCATAAAATTTATTGATGTTAGTATCATGTCATATATGTGTGTGCATCTATGTAGTAATAAACTCATTACTAAGTCTTATTTGGTTCTGATGATGGTCGATGTTGATGTTCTCGATATTTGTGAAATTGAATTGGACATTAGTTGGTGTCAATTTTTCTTCAATTTCCTTTACAACCGTGTCTAGTTCTAATACAATTTCAATTCTTGGATGAACTGATTCATATTTTATGTTGATATTGCGAACAGTGCTTTTGAGATGATATAGGTCTGGTTGAACGAAAATGAATCTTGAAATTTTTGAATTGCATTTTGAAATATCATCACTCTAATCTCAATACCCTTTACATTATGAGGTCATTATTATTATTTAAGATATTTGTAATCACGTGATTTAGTTTAGTTTTGATTACCTCCTCATCGATAAATATCATTCTTCTTATCCTTTTTTTTGGATTGTCATTTGAAGAGATTTGAGATAATCCCGGACGTAAAGCTAATAGTTTTGTTGTCCATCCATTTATTGTACTCGTATCGAGATTGTTAATCATAATTGTAGCTTCCATGTATTTGGCCCTATTACACTGGAAATAATGAGCATAATTCGTTACAAAAAAAGGAAAGAAAACGATAGAAAAAGAAAGACACAATTAAATTACAAAATATATAAAAGTTGCTAAACTGCCACCATCGCATAAAATTTCTTGTAAGGTTGCAAAAGTTAAAAAAATAAAAAATAAATAAATCCAACCTTTCCAATGAAAAGATAATTTATTATTTCTAATTCATAATATGAAAAGATAATTTATTATTTCTAATTCATAATACCATTTTAAAGATTTTGAATGTGGAGAAACTACAGAATCATAGTTAAATTCTCATGATTTTGTTTGAATAACTAATTCTTTATCAGTTGAAATTGTAAAAATGAAAGTGTGAGAAAATTGTACTTTGTTGAAGAATTATCATTAGAAAGTTGTACTATATCATCATTAATGTTCTGCAATTGGAGTTATACAAGAATGATATAATTACAGTAGAGGTAGAGTGTCATACTACTATTACTCTATTTCTATTGCCATTCTATTGTATTTATATTCCTTCTTGATTAGTGAATTTGTTCAAGCTTATTCTTCAAATGCATTATCAACAGGAAATACCACCTTATCCGATGATGGGAATAACTTATCCAAGAAAAATTTATCTAGGCTTTCCTACTTTGATGTTGAAAACACATCTTCAGATGGTGGAGTTTCTTGTAATGTTTTTACATCTACTGAAATCTATGGAGCAGAGGATTCATTGGTTTAGCAATCTGTTGATGAAGAAGGAGAAGTGTCCAGTCACCAGAAGGCACTATTACTGAAGATGCCTTCACTGAGGACAGTTGAAATTTCTAGTCACAGTTCTGAGCTTGGTGATCCAACTGTTAGTTCATGTCCTGTTTGTCAGAATGAAGAAGTAGTTGTTACAGGATGAGGATGTAAACCAGGAAGAGTATATACCTTCTGCTTATAAATTGGCTTATTGTTCCTGACGCCATGGATGAAAATTCATCTTTCAATCTTATACTTAATAGACTCTCAGTCTCTCTTGCACGGGAGGCTATGACCATACGTGATTTTATATTTGTAGTCTTTAACACTTTACTCTGATTATACTTACATTCAGTGCTGTGATATAGGCTAAATATACTTGCAGAGCATCTCTGTTTTGGTGATCGTGAGTTTTACAAGGATTGGTGGAATGCAAAAACAATTGAAGAGGTGGGCTTTTATAAAACTAAAATATCTTCTTTGGTTGTTCTCTCTCCTCATGCTTATCCTTTATACGGTTTCTTTCTATTCATGTTTCTAATCCAATTATTTTATAACTAATTAGAAATTCGGAGTATATCTGTTCTCCTACCCTCATTTTATATGGTTGTATACAATGAATGTGAATGTCTCTTATCACATCATTTTATTTTTGTTTCTCTTTTCTATGTTAGAAATAACAAAGCAAAGATCAAAACCTTGCACCTTTTGTTAACATGTGAATCTTTGCTTATTTAAGGAACTATCAGGATATTTTTCATTCAAAATATGATTGGGTAAATAGTAATTAATAAACAACCATAATAGAATCTAAAAAATCTTAGATTAAAATAGAGTTGCTAAATCAGAACATAATAAAAAATCTCTTAGTTTGCAGTAGAACTCCTTGTCTGAGAGGAATGGATTTCAGAATCAACCCAATGTTAAGCAAAGATGTCTTCACATATTTCTTTTCTCTAGGTTGGTTCTTGTGTTTCTGCATTGAAATTAAGAGCAATTTCTTTTTTTGCTGTGAGAAAGCTATTGTAAGATGAATAAATTATAAAACTTGAACTAGAGTTAAAGTTAATTTCAGAGAACATTGTGTTGCGGTATGCCTTGTATCTTATATTTTGTCTACATGTGTATAAGAGACAGAGTCATCTTTCTAAATCCGGCAAAAAGAGAAAGATACTATTTAAGATTAATACTAAATGTATCGCATAATAAATCCTCGTAAATGGCAAATCTTCACAAAACGAAATTTTCCACCTTTCCACAAAAACTTAATAGCCTAGATTCAAACTCCACATTCTCCAACAAACTCTCAAATTTGTACTCAACGCAAGCCCACTCTTCATCCATAAAATTTCCAAAAAATAGAGAGATTTTTCTAATTGAAGCTCAAACGTCCAATACACAAAGAAGAGTGTAACAAACAATACCAAGAAGAAATTACTTGCCAACGAGTAACCCATAATTCAAAATCAACTCAAAACTCAAAATTTCTCAACTCAAAACTTCGTTACCATCAAATTGGCTTAACTCAACGGGTCCCTGCTATAATTCCTATTTGTTAGGATTGGAACCCGGACATTTGCGAAAATTTCTTAATAAGCCCTTGAAGATAATAACGAATATAAACAAAGAGAAATATAACAATAAAAGGGACACAAAGATTTACGTGGTTCGGTCAAAAGACCTACATCCAAGGGCGAAGGGCAAAACATCCACTAATTAAAGTGCATTACAATTTTGGAGAGATGAATAGACAAAATGGGCTAAAGGATAAGCATTGTCTCTTATACACATCTAGATGTGTAATAAGAG
Source organism: Cinchona pubescens (assembly GCA_025175665.1). Classification (NCBI taxonomy): domain Eukaryota; kingdom Viridiplantae; phylum Streptophyta; class Magnoliopsida; order Gentianales; family Rubiaceae; genus Cinchona; species Cinchona pubescens. The sequence goes on along the minus strand of JANKKI010000122.1, from coordinate 2,897,609 downwards.
ACAGGAGTAGATGGCGTTAAAGGCATCATTCTTGTACTAAAGCTCTCTTCGCTTGGTGATTGAAAACAATTAGATGTGTCCTTAATTTATAACATTGGGGAGAGAAATACTCTTCCCAAACCAATGTGGGACAAAACAAAAGATACAAGGCATACCCAACAAATCTCTACCTTGACTTGTATCGCATAATAAATCCTCGTAAAATGGCAAATCTTCACAAAACGAAATTTTCCACCTTCTCCACAAAAACTTAATAGCCTAGATTCAAACTCCACATTCTCCAACAAACTCCCAAATTTGTACTCAACGCAAGCCCACTCTTCATCCATAAAATAGGCCCAACAAAACTCTTCACAAATACCAAACGGACGACTCGGAAGCTCAAACGTCCAATACACGAAAGAAGAGTGTAACAAAACGGCCAATACCAAGAAGAAATTACTTGCCAACGAGTAACCCATAATTCAAAATTTCTCAACTCAAAACTCAAAATTTCTCAACTCAAAACTTCGTTACCATCAAATTGGCTTAACTCAACGGGTCCCCGGCTCTGATACCAATTTGTTAGGATCGGAACCCCAGACATTTGCGAAAATTTCTTAATAAGCCCTTGAAGATAATAACGAATATAAACAGAGAGAAATATAACAATAAAAGGGACACAAAGATTTACGTGGTTCGGTCAAAAGACCTACATCCAAGGGCGAAGGGGAAAACATCCACTAATTAAAGTGCATTACAATTTTGGAGAGATCTCCACAAAATGGGCTATAGGCACCATTATAACAAAAGCACAAGAGAGCCCAAATAAGACAAAAGGCTAGATGACCATAAAGGCCCTGAAAGCCCACTAAAGCTCTCTTCGCTTGGTGCACTTAAAACAGTAATTAAGGCCCTTAATTTATACGAGAGACATTGGGTGGGAGAGAAATACTCTTCCCAAAACCAATGTGGGACAAAACAAAAGATACAAGGAATACCCAACACCTTGAAGTTGGAGAATCATTTACTGTCCACTGTCAACAAATCATCAAATGAAATTGGACCCCGTACATGATTTAGTATTAATCTTAAATAGTATCTTTCTCTTTTTGCCGGATTAGCTCCATTGACTCTCCCAATGACATCTCTTTGTTTTCTTTCTTCCCATGTTCTTTTTTGTACCACACATAATGCTTTGGGAATTCACTATGAAGGAGTTTTTTGACTTTATCAGAATGCTTGCAAATTTCAAAATATTCCATTAGCATTGTTTATATAAACAGAATTTTCCAGAAGACCTGTCAAATTTTGATACCTCCAATAATATAGACATTGCTTATCCGGAAGATGGAGTTGCAAGTTTATAAATGTTGGGTACATCTCATTCATATCAAATTTGTATATCCTCCAGATTGCTTCTTGTGCAGATACCCCATCTTCCAGCAAGGAGCAATGTTAATTGTCTAGGTTGTCTTATTTGGAATTTGTAAGTGTAGTACTTTCAACATGATACCTTTGTACTTGAGTTCACGTACTACTGTGAAAGTAAAATTTATTTCATGCTATAAGAGATTAGGATTCTTAAAAGTATTTATCGAGTAAAAATACAGTAAAATTTATTCTCATGAAAACAGATGTACCTTTTGACTCCCGATTGACCATGTCTTCCGCAGATGTTAGATTTGGTGTTTGTGCCTTGTTTTTGCTTGTAGATGCGATATTGTTTCTCACATTGACTTTTTCAATATTTGGATGCTATTCAATCTCGCCATTAGAAAAAAGAAGTGGATATTGTAATGGATCATAGCATCCGAAGTAATACTTCACTCGATATCTATTTCCACATTTAGATGTGTATTACAATATCTCATTGAAATGGAATATTTGGATTATTCCCTTAATTCTGGTTAAACTCGTTGATCTAATTTGACATTTTTTGTAATATGAATTTGAACTTCCATGATTGTAGAAAAATCTCTCTATTTTTTGGAAAATTTTGCATATGGATTGTCTTCCATAATGTGCGTCAACTTCCATACTATTTATTCTTGAATATTGCCATCAACAAGAATTTTCATTTTATTCTGAATCTCATTTTCAGTATTATAAAAGTAGAATTCAAAATAGATAGGACCATCATCATTTGGAATCAAACCAAGAAGGTCATGGTAGATTTGTCCTTGAACTCGAAATGTATAAACTCCTCTTCTGCTTGAAGCTAAATCTTTGTTCAATTTAACTCCAAATGATGTGAAAGAAAATATACTATTATATGCACGAATATTTCTTCAAAATTCAACCCATTCTTCTGATTGAGAAGTGAAGAGAAGGACATGGAAGATTTATATTTCCATTATCACAACAAAATGAACTTGGTTCATACTGAATTTTTTGGCATGACAATGACTACTAGTTTATACATTTCACTCAATTGATGCGGTTCTGAGAATACAGGATCATATAATATTTTGCCTATATAAAACAAAAAATGGGAAAATGATTAGAAATATGATTCAGATTATTTTGAAAAAATTTGTGATATATATTGTTGACCGTGAGATTGTCTTTGATGCATTGCAGCTTTGATTGATTCTTTTCTTGCTTGTTTTCTATTTTTCCTTGCTTCTGTAGAATTTTGGACTTTGCTACATCGTTGCTCTTCAGTTAATTTAGCATATTCAGTTCTCTTTCGCTTCCGAAGGTCATCTACATATGGATTTATAGTAAAATGTTATTACTAATATAAGATGGCAAAATAATAGATGGACAAATAGTAATATATGATACTTAACCGTTAAAATGATACAATGTAAGAAGTATATAATATAGGTTATTGCTTAAAATTTTATGTAACATGTTGCTAACCTTGAGAGTCTCCTGGATTATTATTAGTTATAGGCAGCACCTTTTCACCTTGTTTTATATAATATACTTTTATTTCTTCTTCCTTCTGTCACTTTTTGAATTTTTTGATATCGTTGCTTTTCAGTTAAATTGTCATATTGGGTTCTCTTCTTTTCCAATTTTTTCTTATTAAGCTCATCTATAAATGATCAAAATAACAAAATACAAATCAGTGGATGGTAAAAATAATAAGGCATGATTCTTAACCATAAAATGACTAAAACATATGAAATACATAGTGTAGGTTATTTCTTAAATTTTTGTGAAATATGTTGATAACCTTGGGAACCAGTTGGACTACTTGCAACCGTAAGTGGCTCATTTTCTCTTTGTTGTTTATTTCTCCTTGCTTCTGTCAAGAGACAGATTTTTTTACGTCGTTGCTCTCCAGTTAAATTGGCGTATTGGATTCTCTTCTTTTGTAATTTTTGCTTATTAAGCTCATCTATGAATGATCAAAATAATAAAATATAAATAACTTAATGGCTCAAAATATTGCGTGATTTTTAGGCATCAAAATAATTAAAAGATATGTTCTGACATTCATTGTATAGATTATTTTTTAAAAGTTTGAGGAATATGTTGATAACTTTGGGAAACTCCTGGACCATTCACAATTGTGAGTGATTCATGGATAACTTGTTTTTTGTTTCTTCTTGCTTCTTTCACTTTTTGATCTTTTTGACGCCCTTATTTTTTCTAATTTTATCTTCTGTAGGTTATCTATAAATGGTAGTAAATTGTTATTACTATGATACAATAACCAAAAAAGTTGATGGAGAAACAATAAAATATGATATCTACCTAAAACATAGGGTTATTTATTCCACTAATTGATTTTTTGTTTAAAATACTATATACTCATCTGTCATGAAATGAATGTATACTTCACAAACCAGAGGTACGTATTCTTTATACATGTATTTTATTATGAATAGAAAGATCAAAATAATAAATGCAGTTTATTAACTCATGAACATGGTGATATATTGATTTGATTCTTTGTCCATTTGAAAATTATACAGTAGTTCAAACACAAGAAAGTTTTGATATCACTCATGGTCTGTTTTTCATGAATTATGTTTTTAAGACTGAAATATTTTATTAATGCATGGTTCCTACATAACAGAGCTACTTTTCATGATTGGAGGAATTTAGCTATGTTCCCTATTTCCTTCAAATTTAGAGTGGTTGTATTTTTCAAAACAACCATAAATTTTTTTTTTAACATCAGGCAGTGATGAAGAGTAACATATAAGAAGTGCCAATTTTGCATTTGGCTCTTTGATGAATATTTTTTTCTCAAATTGGCCTTGGGTGGTCAAAGATATAACAATTTTAGAATAAGGTTATGTTTGGAGATTACAACTTAGACTATGATGTTATTTGTTATTATCTGTTAGATTTGAAAAATCTTATTTTTGGCAATGTAGATAGGTTGAATTTGTACCTACAGTGGTCTTGTGCTTTACAGTTCCAACTCATAGATTAGCATTAGCTATTCGCACAGTTAACTTGAGATCTGAACCATCAAATACTGCTTCGTGCTCTTCATTATTCACCATATTAACTGGTTCTTTAGATTATAGAAATTTTTTTACTGGCTTATAACATCTTAACTACCCAAATTTGAACTCTTTCCTTTTCCTTTCTCATCTTGCTTGTGTTATGTAGAGCTTGTTGGAAAAATTGGTCAAAGCATTTTTTAACAATAAACGTTATTGTAATTTTTTTCTCAATTTTATGATGATTCTTTTTTTACTTGTATATTCTCTTCCAGATGGATGACACTTTGTGAAGGTTTTTCCCTCAATTTATGTGTGTTTGGCTATGTATATCTAAATTTCCAATACATTAACATTTCATATACCTGATTGAGGTTGTTGTTCTTCTGGTTGGTTTTGGGATCATTTCCCAAACAATTGGTGTTATTCATCCTAAGCTACCATCCCGTACCATCCCGTATTCATTATCAAAACAAAATTTCCAAATTTAACACAATTTCTCAATTGCTGTTATTTTGCAGATAAGGAGTGGAAGGAGAACGCATGTTTCTCTGTGAGAAATATGCTTTATATGTAGGTAGAAATCATCAGCAAGCAAGCACTCATGATGCCTTTGATCAGGAGCCCTTTTGGTCAAATCTATTAAAAGAAGCCGTTTGGTAGATTCCTTGACCCCAGTGTAGAACTTTTCCCACCTCTTTTTTTGTTGGGGTTGCATTCTGTCTGTCAATGGGACCTTAATTAAGACCTTTTTTTGTTAGGGTTGCATTCTGTTAATGACCCTTTTCAACAGTTAGATCAATGGGAAATTATACACATCTAGATGTCCTTAAGAGACAGGCTACAATTTTTTATTATAATAGTCACAACAAAGTTTTATCAAGGTAGGATTTCAATTGATAACTACTAGTTTTATTTATCATTGTTAGGCAGGCCATTCCAACCATAGAGCTACAGTGACTATTGTCTTTGTTTGTGGGCATTATTGTCTATAGTTGTCCCAATCTATTAATTATAGACTTTTATATTAGATGTAGTATAATTATATTGGAATTGATTTTTATTGCTACTTTTTGAAGATTTTAATTGTGAGGATTTTTGTGTTAAATTATTAGATTATTCATGGCCTATGTTTTATGAATTATGTTTTTGAGGGATATATAATTACATCCTTTTGAATGTGAAAAAGTAAAAGAATACAAATATAAAATGTGATGGATTATTAGGATTGTTTTCCAAATAAATTTTTGACAAGTTATTAAGCCCCAAACCCCAAGAAGAGAAATAATTTTGTTATTGTTTGCACTACCTGAATTCATGTCACTTATTGACTTTTGAGCTTATTTCAACTACTTCTCTGCCATATCAATTAAGTTGGGTCAAACTGCATGTTCTGTTATTTATTTATTTATTTTTATGTTTTCATTGCTTGCGGTGATCCTCATTTGTTGTTTTGGTGTTAGGTTGGTTATGTTGCCCTTTCACTCCTAATTTATTTTTTCTTACAAAGTCGGTATTGTTGCAGTCCAATTCCGAGGGTTCTTCTAATCTGTGTAAAATATTGTATCCGTAGACCTTAGCACAAAAAAGGAGCTTGTTTCTCTACATCTAAAAACAATAATAATAATTACAAAAAAAAAAACTAAGATCAACAGAGATGCGATATGAATGCGAATGATCTTACATGGGATAAAAATTATCTCTCCAATTAAAAGGAAAAACTCAATTTGAAAATACGGGAAAGTTAGTCAAAGCATTATTTAAAAAATAAAAAAAAGCATGCCGGAATGTACAAACGATACATGGATTAAGAAAAGTCAAATACATTGGATGATTGCCTTAGATTTTAAATTTAGAGCGGAGGTCAGATGATCAATGTAATCATTGAAATCGTGGAAGTCAGATAATCAATACAATGATATCGAAATCGTCATGTACTACAAATCTTATAGAATGCGTAATAATATAGGATTTGAGTGTTTTAAGAGACAAGAGGACTTGTGTAGTTTAATAATAGGGTTTGTGTTTGTATTATTATTAAGGGAGGATATTTTAGTCATCACAAAAATGCATAGGGGAGAAAAACAAAAATTGGGAGAAACAATTTGCATTTGTATACAGGTAATAGACTAGAAAAAGGCATGTGCTTTGTACTCGTAACATAATTTATATAAGAGATTTTTATTGTTTTAAAAATAATTAGTGTATGATAACATAGAGTACAAAGAGTAAATATTTTATTTGATAACATAGAGTACAAAGAGTAAATATTTTATTTGATAACATAGAGTACAAAGAGTAAATATTTTATTTGTTGAATTTTTTTTATACAAAAGGTATATATTTTAAAATATATATTTAATATCTTTGTTCTTTTAGGGTAATTATTTTCACCTTTCTTTTTAATTTTTTTTCACTATTATTTGTTATTTGTATAATGTCATTCATTTTTACAATTGACATTATTTGCATCTTATTTCTATTTATCTTCTATATGCTTAGATAATGATTTCTTATAGTAGTACCACCAATTACTTGGATCAGTTAAAAATAAAGATATTTTCTATAGTATTGAACTACTTTTTAAATATATTTATATATGTTTTGTCATTACTAAAAGACAAAATGACTATCAAGTACCAAACATTATTTTATAGATGAAGTATTGATATTCTTTGATTAGTGAAAAATATTTATATGAAATCAAATGATATATGGATAATAATTACAAAAATTAATTATAATTTTAAAAAATAAAAAATGAATCTGATTAAAACGTAAAGAATGAATACATTGAGAAAATTATTATAAAAATTTAAAATCTAATTAAACTAATATATTCTACATATTATTGATAGATTCACATAGTATATTAAAATCATTTTAAAAATTTAAAATAATAATTTATTCTTTTATGTTGCTCTCAAATGTACCAAATGTTAATAAATACAATCCTTTATCTTACTATAAAATACACATAATAGTAATAAAAAAACATATAGTTCTAAAGATATCCAAAATTAGACATTACTTTAACTGGGATGTTATCTAAATCTCTATTACAGTTAATTATCATTAGCATATTAAATGTAGGTGTAAATGTGTATACATATAGTGAATATATTGGTATTTTTTAATATTATTGGTATTAAAATTTTGAAGTTTTATTTCTTCATTCATATTGAAGACACAAAATGTGATTAATTTCAGTCCAAAATAATTTATAGTTCTCGTTCAGATTCCCAAATTATAAATTTTTATAACGATACTGCCAATGATTTGATCATTTAAAAATAAATATTTTTTCCATAATATTAAACTTTTTAGATGTATCTATATATTCTTTATCATTAATAAAAAATAAAATCACTATCAAGTATCAAACATCAATTTATAGATAAAGCGTGTTAAAATTCTTTTATTAGGGAAAATATTTACATGAGATCAAATAATATATGGTAATAACTATAAAATGATTAATTAAAATTTCAAAAAATAAGAAAATAATGAACTTAAGTAAAATGTAAACAAAAAAGATATCAAACTAAATAGATTAAACTAATATATTCTCGATAATAGGGATAGGTACCACATAATATATAGTTATAATTAATATCATTATGAAAAGATAAAATTAAACGTTGTTCTTTTATCTTGCTTTAAATATAGAAAACATTAATTAAAAAAAAAGATCTTTAGGGACTCTAAAATACATGAAAATGTATTGCAAAACATGTAGTTCTAAATATATCCAAAATAACACTTAGTTTTTATGTAATCTCTATTGCAATTAATTTTTTTAACATATTGTATAAATATGTATCAAAATAGAAAATATATTGGTATTGTTCCATATTTCTTAATCTTATGATAACATTCACTTCAGGATTTAATCGATATTTTAAACTCTTTCCTTCATCCTGAATGCTATTGAATGTGGTTATAGCGCCGATATTGTATTTTGATATAGTATTTCACTATGAAGTTAAAATTTGTATTTACGAAATATATAAAAAATTAAAGCTAACCAAAGTGTGTGAATTTTATTTTTACTTTTTGCATACTTTTCTAATTAATTTCTTGTATTGTTTACTAAAATATTTAATCTACATTTTCAGACTATTATTTTGTTAAATATTGTAAAAATTTTATAGTACTTTCCAAAGTGGACGTGTAACGCAATGTATATTTGTAATTATTTTAGAATATTTAGTATTAGGATTTTAGTTGCATCATTTATGTTGTCTTTTATATTACTTACCTACTTTTTTTTCTTATATATCATTCCAACAATTTATGCTTAATATTCTTATAGGTCTTACAATAATTATTCTAGATTATTTTGGTAATGCACCGTAGTATTGATTGAACTTTTTTTACCTCATCAATAGTTAATCTAATTAATATTATTTTATCAAATAATGTAACAATTAGTATTGTAGTTTCCAAAATTAACATTTAAACTCAATATACACCAATAAATACTTAGAGTACTTAATACTATGATTCATTTGCATAATAGTGTTGTTTCTATATTAGCATCATAAATTATGCGCAGAATTCTCGTATGCATTACAATGATTTTTTTTGAAATATTTTAGGCATTGCATCGTATCACGGATTTCAGAATTTATTTTCTATCTCATCAATAGTTACTTAAACCAAAATTTTACAAAATGATATTCTTAAAGATAAGGATTTTGTAATCAAATGTTACTACAGCATATATACATACATATATATATAATTAACAAATATTTTTTATCTTAATTAAAAATTGTGAGTTTTCTATTTCGCACCGAGCTTTAATTTCATTGCACGGTTAATTTTTTTTCTTCATGTAGGGAAGGGAAAAACAAATCTAACTAAATCGTAACAAAAAAATTAAATGAAATAACAAAATAGTGTTATATACTCTATTATTTTTTTCACTTTTATAAATACTAAATTTTATTTGTATGATTATTATTTTGTGATTTTTAGAGTGAGGGAGAACTTTGATATTAAAATGGCAAAGGTAAGTTTAAAGCGAAAGAATCTATCAACATAATAAATTTGAAAGTCTATCAAACAATTTAACTTATCTACTATGAAGAACAATTAATTATTATACATTGATCCTAAATCACCCCCGAAAGAACAATTAATTATTATACATTGATCCTAAATCACAACAACTTTGTTGGCCCAAAAGCAACCTAAGAGGGGGGGAGGGGGTGAATTGGGTTGTCTTTAAAAACAAACCTTTTAATGTGCTTAATGAAAATGCAAATTTTGTGTAACAAGTAAACACTAAAGCACAATAATCAAAGATAATATTCAATCACTTGAAACTCAAAGACAAATAAAGAGATTGAGAATATCAAACCAAACTCCCAAACTCATCAAGTTTGTAGTACATCCACTAGTAGTGCCTCTTCAAAGAAGGTGAGACAATAATCTTATTGTACACGAAGTAGGCTCACCCTTGTACCAACTAAATCCCTCTAGTTGAGCGAAAGGGTTTTACATTACAACCTCACTTTTGTACACTTGTTTTCTCTCCACTCTTACACTTGAAGATCACTCACTAGTCTATTCTTGCTCACCCTAATTCATAGGGAATCAATGAAGGTCATTCATGTGGAGTAAATTATTTCTCAGTCATTAAAAAATAATGATTCCCCTATTTTGCAGAAAGTGAGTCTTCCACTCCACATGCAAGGCTCTCATTGGTTTTGGAAGTCCAAAATTAAATTTCTCTCCCCAAACCTTCAGAATGTGGTTACCCTTTACAAATTCGACACCAAAAAGGTTTTGCATTACCGAATTTAAGGCATTCTTAATTGGGTTCAAATAAGACTGTTAGTTACAATTCACATATTAGATACTGAAAAGCTTCGTTTCCCAAATCCTATTTAACTTGGGATCTTGTCCGCTTTTGTAGTATATATATATATTTATTTGTTTATATAGAAAAATTCTACGATCCCCTTATATATATATATTTATATATTTATATAGAAAAATTTTACAATCCCATTTTAGGGAATCATTCCCTGTGCTATCTATCTATCTTCTAATCTAACTATCTATTTTTTAGCAATCCACCATCTATTTTTAGTCATACAATCCTACTCGATGAAGGGCGAGTTTGAATCTGAGCTATTAAATTATGTATCTTTTATAATACTACTACTATTTATTATATATATTTTAAACTACGATAACATAATTCTTTAGATTTATATGAAAATTTGGGCATAAATATATTAAGATGGTAAAAAATTTATTTGTATAAAAAAATTATATTTGATCAAAAATGAAATAAAATTAGTTTTAATAACTATTATGTATATTCAAAATTTTTTTCTTCCATAACTTAATAGCTCAGATTCAAACTCCACCTTCTCCAACAAACCCCCAAATTTGTACTCAACGCAAGCCCACTCTTCATCCATAAAATAGGCCCAACAAAACTCTTCACAAATACCAAACGGACGACTCGGAAGCTCAAACGTCCAATACACAAAGAAGAGTGTAACAAAACGGCCAATACCAAGAAGAAATTACTTACCAACGAGTAACCCATAATTCAAAATTTCTCAACTCAAAACTCAAAATTTCTCAACTCAAAACTTCGTTACCATCAAATTGGCTTAACTTAACACATCCCCGGCTCTGATACCAATTTGTTAGGATCTATTACCCCGGACATTTGCGTTAATTTCTTAATAAGCCCTTGAAGATAATAACGAATATAAACAAAGAGAAATATAATAATAAAAGGGATACAAACATTTACGTGGTTCGGTCAAAAGACCTACATCCACAAGCGAAGGGGAAAACATCCACAAATTAAAGTGCATTACAATTTTGGAGAGATCTCCACAAAATGGGCTATAGGCACCATTATAACAAAAGCACAAGAGAGCCCAAATAAGACAAAAGGCTAGATGGCCATAAAGGCCCTGAAAGCCCACTAAAACTCTCTTCGCTTGGTGCATTTAAAACATTAATTAAGGCCCTTAATTTATAACATTGGGTGGGAGAGAAATACTCTTCCCAAACCAATGTGGGACAAAACAAAAGATACAAGGCATACCCAACACAATGTTCTCTGAAATTAACTTTAATTCTAGTTCAAGTTTTATAATTTATTCATCTTACAATAGCTTTCTCACAGCAAAAAAAAAATTGCTCTTAATTTCAATGCAGAAACACAAGAACCAACCTAGAGAAAAGAAACATGTGAATACATCTTTGCTTAACATGATTATACTGTTTGGGTTGATTCCGAAATCCATTCCTCTCAAACAAGGAGTTCTACTGCAAACTAAGAGATTTTTTAAAATTATGTTCTGATTTAGCAACTCTATTTTAATCTAAGATTTTTTAGATTCTATTATGGTTGTTTATTAGTTACTATTTACCCAATCATATTTTGAATGAAAACTATCCAGATAGTTCCTTAAATAAGCAAAGATTCACATGTTAACAAAAGGTGCAAGGTTTTGATCTTTGCTTTGTTATTTCTAACATAGAAAAGAGAAACAAAAAGAAAATGAGAAAATACATTCACATTCATTAAAGTTGGTAGGACAACTTTGATATTAAAATGGCAAAGGTAAGTTTAAAGCGAAAGAATCTATCAACATTAATAAATTTGAAAGTCTATCAAACAATTTAACTTATCTACTATGAAGAACAACAAATTAATTATTATACATTGATCCTAAATCACAACAACTTTGTTGGCCCAAAAGCAACCTAAGAGGGGGGGAGGGGGTGAATTGGGTTGTCTTTAAAAACAAACCTTTTAATGTGTTTAATGAAAATGCAAATTTTGTGTAACAAATAAACACTAAAGCACAATAATCAAAGATAAATATTCAATCAATTGAAACTCAAAGACAAATAAAGAGATTGAGAATATCAAACCAAACTCCCAAACCCATCAAGTTTGGAGTACATCCACTAGTAGTGCCTCTTCAAAGAAGGTGAGACAATAATCTTATTGTACACGAAGTAGACTCACCCTTGTACCAACTAAATCCGTCTAGTTGAGCGAAAGGGTTTTACATTACAACCTCACTTTTGTAACACTTGTTTTCTCTCCACTCTTACACTTGAAGATCACTCACTAGTCTATTCTTGTTCACACTAATTCCTAGGGAATTAGTGTGAGCCTAGAGAACTATACTACCCAAATCAATACAACCCACAATATTTTAGCCTATTTCTCCCCAAATAGCTCTTACAAGTGTTTGTATTGAATGTGGTAGTTTCTCTCATTAATCTGATGTCCTTAGGCTATTTATAGATGAAAGATGTGCTGAAATTTGAGTTCCAACGGTCAAAAAATTAGTTGACTAGCCATTAGGAGTTCGTACAGAGGTTCGAACGTCCGATCATGCGTTCTACATATTTATGAACAGTGATTCAGACAGTAGTATGCGTCCTACAGCTTGACAGAAACTTCTTCATTTTGATCTCTTTTCTTTGGACGGTCTTGTGCGTCCAACATCTTTTGGTTCGGACGGTCATATTCATCCTATCCTACAGCTTCTAGTTCGGATGGTCATATGTCATATCCCTCAACTTCTGGTTCGGACAAGGTCATATGTGTCCTGTAGCTTCCGATGTAGTTTTGGAAGACTCTTGTCCGAGTTCTTTTCTTTTGGACGCTCTTCATCGTCCGTAAGGTGTTGTTCAACTTTTGATCGTTGTTCTTGATTGGGTTCGGATGATCATTTTCGTCTGAACCTTCCTGTGTTTTTGCACACTTGTTTTCAAGCCATTAGTTCGATTTGGTCATTATCAAAATATGATTATCATAATTCGGGTCCAACAAACTTCATGTTGTAACTAAAATATATATATGATTAATCACATTATAATAGAGTAAAAAATTTTATATTTTTACTCAAAATAGTTATATATGTTATTGACATATGGAATTACATAAATTGAGCCTAATTAATTAACATGCGAGAGCGTACTTGAATAAACAGTTAGAGAAAATAACATAATTATTTGTGAATAAATAATATATGTAAAATCGTTATAAAAGACTTTTTTTTATTAGAAATAAAAAATAAAATAGTTTGAATATATTATAAAATAATTTTTTTTTTATATTTTTTGCTCATGTATAAATAATTTTTCTACTCTTAAAAATCTATACCGTCTTATTATGTTTTTATGCCAAAATTTCATACTAACATATGGAAGAAAAAAATTTTGAATATACATAATAGTTATTAAAACTAATTTTATTTTATTTTTGATCAAATATAATTTTTTTATACAAATAAATTTTTTACCATCTTAATATATTTATGCCCAAATTTTCATATAAATCTAAAGAATTATGTTATCGTAGTTTAAAATATATTTAATAAATAGTAGTAGTATTATAAAAGATAGATAATCTTGTTATATTAAATAAATGGGGAGTATTTTAGATAGGCTAATTATACTTCATGAAGAATATATTAGACATAACTATTTAATTAATGGTGTATTAGGCGGTACAAAAAATAAAAAAAATAAAAGATTATATATTTCGAGTAGGATTGTATGACTAAAAATAGATGATGGTTTGCTAAAAAATAGATAGTTAGATTAGAGAAGATAGGTAGATAGCACAGGGAATGATTCCCTAAAATGGGATCGTAGAATTTTTCTATATAAATAAATAAATATATATATAAGGGGATCGTAGAATTTTTCTATATAAATAAATAAATATATATATATATATACTACAAAAGCGGACAAGATCCCAAGTTAAATAGGATTTGGGAAGCGAAGCTTTTCAGTATCTAATATGTGAATTGTAACTAACAGTCTTATTTGAACCCAATTAAGAATGCCTTAAATCCGGTAATGCAAAACCTTTTTGGTGTTGAATTTGTAAATGGTAACCACATTCTGAAGGTTTGGGGAGAGAAATTTAATTTTGGACTTCCAAAACCAATGAGAGCCTTGCATGTGGAGTGGAAGACTTACTTTCTGCAAAATAGGGGAATCATTATTTTTTAATGACTGAATAATTTACTCTACATGAATGACCTTCATTGATTCAAGAGTAACTACTAGACATGTTAAATGATTGCTCCAATCCAAAATAAAGACTGTCTCATCTAATTTATAGATTTGACTAGGCATTCCTAAGAACTCAGTAATTGGGGTCCACGTGTTAAATATTTTGGAAAGTGAAATCAAATTTTGAACATGACTAAATGTAAAATAGAAATATGTGGATGGATGCCCCATGAATTTCTATCCTATTTCATAGATAAATCAATTTTATGTCACACACATTACATATTTGTATATGTATTCTAACATAATAAATAATTACAAGTTTGTGTACATACGGTAAATATCTAGATAAGGAAACAAATGTTCATACACGAAATGAGATGAAAAAAATTCGAAGCTGAATGGGGAGTTTTGATGGTAGGTTGTAAGTTTATTGTTACTACGATGTTACCTCCTTAGAAAAATAAATAAAATCTCAAGCAGATATTACGATTTGATAGAAATTTTACAGATTATGCTAGTACTATTTATTCAGAATATTATTTATGATAAATAAAATAATAATTTTTTTTAAATATGATATATGTGAGATAAAAGGTAATAAAAAATTATGTTTAAAAAAACAAGGTTAATATGTGCGAAAAATGATTACAAAATATTGTTTGAATAATAATGACACTAACAATAATATATACAAGCCCATTTTAATGAGTTTTAAATATTTGAACGGTAGAATATCATGTACTAACTAAAAACTTGTATTATAAAAGTATTTAAAGTCATAAATGACATAGTTTCTGAGAGGATTATAGCTAGAATCTCCGACTTTTCATACAGAGTCTTCAAAACTATGAACAACAAAAAAGAAACAAACATAAAATGATCCAAACACGAATACAAATCTGAAATTGAAATAACTAGCTAGAAGGTTCACTTGAGTGCCAACAGAATACTAGAAGCCACAAAGATCACTCCATAAAACTTGGAAATTTGGATAAACTCCTAAAGCTTATAGGTCAACGGCGATTGATTTTCACCTTCCCCTTCACTATATCTGCAATAAATGCCATAAGAAATCATAAAATGTGTATTTATTCAAAACAAAAACACAAAAATTATAAATATCAAATGAAAGTATTTCCAGCTTCAAAAAAATACAAGTAATAAAGTAGTAATATTAGTATTAATTTTTTTACAGGTCGTCACAATAGATCGATGTAGCACATATACATGTCAAGTGAAAAAGTAGTAATATCCGATTGGTCGGTCCTGAAGTTCATTATTTATTTTCTTCAATTGTTTAACAACTTTTCAATGTCAAAGACTCCAAATGTTAGGTAATTTCAATTGATGTATACTTCAAATTTTCTTGTTATAAATATTTTAAAGGGTTACTTTCACTCTACCCCTCAGTTTAGGGTCACTATCACTTTAATTTCTAATATTAGTTTTTAGGTACTTAAGTCCCTGGACTAACGGTTAAAGTTAACGGTATTAATTTGTATTCTAAAATGACACTTTTACCCTCAAATTGGATGTGTAGTATAGACAAATTTTTCTATGAAATCCAAAATATCTTATATTTTTTTCATAAATAGAGTTTGATAAATTAGATTTAAGATATGGTAAGAAATGATATAAAATTATTAAATCATGTCAACAAAATGAGAAAGAGGAAAAAATGAATCAAGTAAAAATGAGAAAAAAGAAGAAGTAGAAAGAATAAGGGTATTTTTGTCAAAAGATACTGACTGTTGATTCAAATTTAATGGAAGGATTTAAATGTCTAAAAAATAACGTTAGAGACTAAAGTAATAGTAATCCTAAACATTAAGGGGTAAAGTGAAATTAACCCTATTTTAAAATAGCATAATCAATTACATTGTACTTTCACCAATACATACTTGAATTCAAAACTTTTAAATGAAGGGAAAATCGTTGAAATAGTCCTTTAACTTTTTTACTTTACCCGAAATAGTCCCTCAACTTTTTTTGTAGCCAAAATGGTCCCTCAACTTTTTTTGTAGCCAAAATGGTCCTTCAACTTTTATTTTTTAGCCAAAATAGTCCTTTTATGTGAAATTTATCAAAAAAAAGAAAAAGGTTTTTATGGTGGCTCCACAGATGACATAAAAGGACTTTCTTGGCTAAAAAATAAAAGTTGAGGGACTATTCTATGCTAAAAAAGGTTGAGGGACTATTCTGGCTAAAGTGAAAAAGTTGAAGGACTATTTTGGCGATTTTCCCTTAAATGAATAGAATTGAAACTTTCCCTAAAAGATTGTATTTTTTTTAAACCACAGTAAGCATGGTAACGTCGATGCTACTTGTTATGTAGTCTGTGGCAACGTAGTCGTGGTTGAGAATTTTTTAGTCGAAGTCCAAAGACCTGAAAACGAAAAGAAGATGAGTTCTCACCTAGATGGTCCCCGTACCCAAATTCCATCCATAGTCATCGTCTTCTATTATATTCTCCCAATCCAGGTCATTGTCATTCCTTCAAGAAATTAATCGAGCACAAAAGCCATAGCCACAGTTAGCAATTACATGAATCGGGAAATAGAAAGATTGGAGTTTCCTAAACAAACCCCCTTACGTATACTACTCATCAATACTTTTTCTGTCTCATTAAAAGTGTTCACACATAAATTCTAAATGGCTCAATATATGCTGGTTTTAGACTAAGAAATTTGGTGAAAATTTTGAAGACCGTCAATCAATTTGTTAGGGCAATTTTTAGTAAATTTTAAATTTATTCAAATGAAAAATGTGATAGGAATGATTTAAAATAAATTTTAATTTATGAGTTAAAATTTATCAATTTTAACTTTAGAAACCCTTTAATAAATTGGTGAATTTCAAATATATTTCCAAATCCATCAATCCAAATGCAACCATACTTTATTTTTACATATTGCAAAATGTTTGTCAACTTAGAAAACTCAGCATAATTATTAGCCCTTTTCCATTTTTATTCATTGTCTTTATTTATTTTTTTTAAATGACATGTGCCATACCGCACTAGAATTTAATTTTTGAAAAATAAAATTAAAAAGATTTAAACAACTATCAATATCAACACATACTCTATTTTTAGCAATGTTCAAAATTGCAAAAAATTACAAAACAAAGGGTGTGTTCGTTTGGACAGAAAATATTTTCCAGAACAATTTTTTGGTGCCAAACACTGGAAAATATTTTCCAATTTTCCTTCCTCTGGCTGAAAATAACTTACGAAATTTTTGAGTGAAAGTTATTTTTCGGAAAATTCAAGAGTGACATTAAATCTCAAATACTTACATTTAGAATTTCGTTTGCTAAACTTATTTTCGTTTTTAATTCCTTTTCATTCTTTTTTCTCTCAATTATGGGTCCCATTCTAATATAACTATTATTATGCATATTTTACTACTATATTACACTATCATTTAATTTTGAAAAAAATTAATTTTTTATTAATCACAATTACTTGTAAGGTATTTATTACTATTGTTATAAGTTTTTTTTTTTAACTTGTATTCATAAAATTAAAGATAAAATGGTTATAATTTTTTATTTTAAAATGTTTTCATTTTGTCAACCGAACACCGGAAAATTGTATAAAAAATAGATTTTTTCAGTCCAAACGAACACACCCAAAATATAGCAATTATATTGTAAGCATGAAAAGAAGGCCTGAAGTAATTAACGACTAACCGTGGTTCTCTACCGTCTTTCATACCATGCATCATTACTTTTTTATCATCCACTTTGACAATAATGAGAGAGTTGCTAATAAGGTGATATTGCTGGACTTCTAATCCTGTTGGTTTGCCATCCACCTTAATCTTATACTTTGGAGGAAAACCCAAATGCTGTGCAAGCGCATGAAGGCGGTTTCGATCAATCTTTAATACATTAATTCCTCGATATGGGGAGTAATTAATTTTGGAAGCTGCTAATCTTCTCTCTATATCGGCCCCGGGATTGGTTGCCTCTAGAGAGACGTATTGGCCTGAAATACAAGCTAGTAATGTCTTGTTATGACCCATTAATTTCTTTCAGGGTGGGAAATTAGTGGTGACAAAAAATTTACTACCGAATAGAAAATTTAAGACCTCTAATTGACAAGTTATTACTAGTGATCATGAGACTTCATTTTACGATGGAAGCGTAATTTTATAGGGCAAAAAATCCCAGTACGTGTTACTTTCGTGTTTAGTCAGAAATTCAATCCTGAATCTGCTAGGAAATCCTTTAGCAATTTACTTGGCTAACTTCATTTTACACCTCCGACTTATACTCGATTCTCATTTTATACGGTGAATTTTAATTTTAGATTTATTGCATACTTGACTCTCATGTCAGTCTCATTTTAATCTACTAATTTTTATTACCATAACTAAAATTAATGGTGTCCCAACTATTAACTCTCACCATGCAGTTGAAATGAAACATCTGTTGAATTTCTTAAACTGTTAAAAATTGGATCAAATTGAAACAAATTGATAATTTAGGCTGCAATGTTTCCACAAGTTTGGGGTGAAAAGTGAAATTAGTCCAGACTATCTCTACCGATGCAGTATCTTCCTAAACAGGTGAATTGTGTGCATGCAATTAAAATTTGTTAATTTTAATAACAGTGCCCAAAATAGACTAAAATTAGCTAATAAGGGTTCAAGTGCAATATGAAATCAGATAGTATCTAAATTAGGTGTGCAAATTACCATTAGTCTTTAAACCTTTTTTTTTTTAAAGTTCGTCGTCAAACTTAATTAATTTGCATGGAGTAATTTTGGATTACATTTTACACTAAAACCTAAAAGGTATGTTCTCATTGATTCAATTTTTGGGTTGGGAAATCGTGACGAAAATTCTTCAGTCGATGACAGAATTCAAAGTCTTCAATCCCTGGTGCTTTCGTGTTCAATCAGATATTCAATCTTTAATATGCCTG
Organism: Cinchona pubescens; assembly: GCA_025175665.1. NCBI lineage: Eukaryota > Viridiplantae > Streptophyta > Magnoliopsida > Gentianales > Rubiaceae > Cinchona > Cinchona pubescens. The sequence continues at coordinate 2,878,253 of JANKKI010000122.1, read as the reverse complement.
GAAATCCTTTAACAAGTTACTTGCGTTCTCTAGACTTGGACTTTAATTTTGCACCGCGTAACATTTGGATTACTAAAAACGCAAAAAGGCAAGTGTTCATTTGTTTAGGGCAAAGTTAAGCACGTACAAATGCCACACACACGTGTGTGTCCTAAAAGGATAAAAGTATCACCCATAAAAAGATAAGATTGAAAAAAGGCTTCTTAGTTCTCAAACGTTGTAAATGTTACATTATAATCAATCTTAGTTAGACATGATCTTTTTCGATTTATCTTGGGACGCAATCTCAATTAGGCATCTTTCGTTGCATTTAGGCTTTTAAATTAAGCAGTTGACAAGTCAAATAACAAATAACAAATAACAATTGCATAGGTGGTGTATATGTCCATATGTCTGTTAGAATGTGGAAGTGTGCGTGACTGTGTATGAATGTGTGTAAATGTGTGTGAGTGTGTGAGAGAGTGTGTGTGCATATGTGTGTGAGTGTGCACATGTGTGAGAGTAGGAAAAAATTCTAAGAATATGCCTGTTTTCCAAATTTATTCTATTTGTGTGCCTATTTGAAAGTGTCATTCCGAAGCAGTGCAACTCGCATTCGGAGAATGCGAGTTCCAGAAAATTTTTAAAAAAAAAAAAAAAATTTATTTGTTCTTGACTGACCTCGCATTCGCATGTAGAGAAACAAGCTCCTTTTTTGTGCTAAGGTCTACGGATACAATAGAAGAACACTCGGAATTGGACTGCAACAATACCGACTTTGTAAGAAAGGTAAAATAAATTAGGAGTGAAAGGGCAACATAACCAACCTAACACCAAAATAACAAATGAGGATCACCGCAAGCAATGAAAACATAAAAAAAAAATAAATAAATAACAGAACATGCAGTTTGACCCAACTTAATTGATATGGCAGAGAAGTAGTTGAAAGAAGCTCAAAAGTCAATAAGTGACATGAATTCAGGTAGTGCAAACAATAACAAAATTGCCTTCTCTTCTTGGGGTTTGGGGCTTAATCCCTGTCAAAAATTTATTTGGAAAACAATCCTAATAATCCGTCACATTTTATATTTGTATTCTTTTACTTTTTCACATTCAAAAGGATGTAATTATATATCCCTCAAAAACATAATTCATAAAACATAGGCCATGAATAATCTAATAATTTAACACAAAAATCCTCACAATTAAAATCTTCAAAAAGTAGCAATAAAAATCAATTCCAATATTTATACTACATCTAATATAAAAGTCTATAATTAATAGATTGGGACAGGCATTATACTATAGACAATAATGCCCACAAACAAAGACAATAGTCACTGTAGCTCTATGGTTGGAATGGCCTGCCTAACAATGATAAATAAAACTAGTAGTTATCAATTGAAATACCACCTTGATAACACTTTGTTGTGACTATTATAATCCCCAATTGTAGCCTTGGAAATAAAAGGACACAAGTTGAGCAATGAATTTCCCATTGATCCAACTGTTGAAAAGGGTCATTAACAGAATGCAACCCTAACAAAAAAAGGTCTTAATTAAGGTCCCATTGACAGACAGAATGCAACCCCAACAAAAAAAGAGGTGGGAAAAGTTCTACACTGGGGTCAAGGAATCTACCAAACGGCTTCTTTTAATAGATTTGACCAAAAGGGCTCCTGATCAAAGGCATCATGAGTGCTTGCTTGCTGATGATTTCTACCTACATATAAAGCATATTTCTCACAGAGAAAGCAGCGACTCCTTCCACTCCTTATCTGCAAAATAACAGCAATTGAGAAATTGTGTTAAATTTGGAAATTTTGTTTTGATAATGAATACGGGATGGTACGGGATGGTAGCTTAGGATGAAAACACCAATTGTTTGGGAAATGATCCCAAAACCAACCAGAAGAACAACAACCTCAATCAGGTATATGAAATGTTAATCATTGGAAATTTAGATATACATAGCCAAACACACATAAATTGAGGGAAAAACCTTCACAAAGTGTCATCCATCTGGAAGAGAAAGCCAAGTAAAAAAAGAATCATCATAAAATTGAGAAAAAAATTACAATAACGTTTATTGTTAAAAAATGCTTTGACCAATTTTTCCAACAAGCTCTACATAACACAAGCAAGATGAGAAAGGAAAAGGAAAGAGTTCAAATTTGGGTAGTTAAGATGTTATAAGCCAGTAAAAAAATTTCTATAATCTAAAGAACCAGTTAATATGGTGAACAATGAAGAGCACGAAGCAGTTGATGCTTCATCTAGAAGAACTGTGCGAATAGCTAATGCTAATCTAAGGATGAGTTGGAACTGTAAAGCACATTGAGAACTGTAGGTACATTATTCAATCTATATGCACATTGCCAAAAATAAGATTTTTCAAAAAGGGGGAAAACAGATAATAACAAATAACATCATAGTCTAAGTTGTAATCTCCAAACATAACCTTATTCTAAAATTGTTATATCTTTGACCACCCAAGGCCAATTTGAGAAAAAAATATTCATCAAAGAGCCAAATGCAAAATTGGCACTTCTTATATGTTACTCTTCATCACTGCCTGATGTTAAAAAAAAATTTATGGTTGTTTTGAAAAATACAACCACTCTAAATTTGAAGGAAATAGGGAACATAGCTAAATTCCTCCAATCATGAAAAGTAGCTCTGTTCTGTAGGAACCATGCATTAATAAAATATTTCAGTCTTAAAAACATAATTCATGAAAAACAGACCATGAGTGATATCAAAACTTTCTTGTGTTTGAACTACTGTATAATTTTCAAATGGACAAAGAATCAAATCAATATATCACCATTGATGATGTTCATGAGTTAATAAACTGCATTTATTATTTTGATCTTTCTATTCATAATAAAATACATGTATAAAGAATATGTACCTCTGGTTTGTGAACTATACATTCATTTCATGACAGATGAGTATATAGTATTTTAAACAAAAAATCAATTAGTGGAATAAATAACCCTATGTTTTAGGTAGATATCATATTTTATTGTTTCTCCATCAACTTTTTTGGTTATTGTATCATAGTAATAACAATTTACTACCATTTATAGATAACCTACAGAAGATAAAATTAGAAAAAAAAAAGGGCGTCAAAAAGATCAAAAAGTGAAAGAAGCAAGAAGAAACAAAAAACAAGTTATCCATGAATCACTCACAATTGTGAATGGTCCAGGAGTTTCCCAAAGTTATCAACATATTCCTCAAACTTTTAAAAAATAATCTATACAATGAATGTCATATCTTTTAATTATTTTGATGCCTAAAAATCACGCAATATTTTGAGTCATTAAGTTATTTATAATATATTTTATTATTTTGATCATTCATAGATGAGCTTAATAAGCAAAAATTACAAAAGAAGAGAATCCAATACGCCAATTTAACTGGAGAGCAACGACGTAAAAAAATCAAAAAGTGACAGAAGCAAGGAGAAATAAACAACAAAGAGAAAATGAGCCACTTACGGTTGCAAGTAGTCCAACTGGTTCCCAAGGTTATCAACATATTTCACAAAAATTTAAGAAATAACCTATACTATGTATTTCATATGTTTTAGTCATTTTATGGTTAAGAATCATGCCTTATTATTTTTACCATCCACTGATTTGTATTTTGTTATTTTGATCATTTATAGATGAGCTTAATAAGAAAAAATTGGAAAAGAAGAGAACCCAATATGACAATTTAACTGAAAAGCAATGATATCAAAAAATTCAAAAAGTGACAAAAGGAAGAAGAAATAAAAAAACAAGGTGAAAAGGTGCTGCCTATAACTAATAATAATCCAGGAGACTCTCAAGGTTAGCAACAAATGTTACATAAAATTTTAAGCAATAACCTATATTATATACTTCTTACATTGTATCATTTTAACGGTTAAGTATCATATATTACTATTTGTCCATCTATTATTTTGCCATCTTATATTAGTAATAACATTTTACTATAAATCCATATGTAGATGACCTTCGGAAGCGAAAGAGAACTGAATATGCTAAATTAACTGAAGAGCAACGATGCATGTTTTAAGTGCACTGATTCTACAGAGCTTTATTTGTATAAGATACACAACTAGTTTGTATTTATCACTTTGCTACATCTGTCTCTTATACACATCTAGATGTGTAATAATTAACACAAATTTTTTTTATAGAATCTGAATCATATTTCTAATCATTTTCCCATTTTTTGTTTTATATAGGCAAAATATTATATGATCCTGTATTCTCAGAACCGCATCAATTGAGTGAAATGCATACTAGTAGTCATTGTCATGCCAAAAAAATTCAGTATGAACCAAGTTCATTTTGTTGTGATAATGGAAATTATAAATCTTCCATGTCCTTCTCTTCACTTCTCAATCAGAAGAATGGGTTGAATTTTGAAGAAATATTCGTGCATATAATAGTATATTTTCTTTCACATCATTTGGAGTTAAATTGAACAAAGATTTAGCTTCAAGCAGAAGAGGAGTTTATACATTTCGAGTTCAAGGACAAATCTACCATGACCTTCTTGGTTTGATTCCAAATGATGATGGTCCTATCTATTTTGAATTCTACTTTTATAATACTGAAAATGAGATTCAGAATAAAATGAAAATTATTGTTGATGGCAATATTCAAGAATAAATAGTATGGAAGTTGACGCACATTATGGAAGAAAATCCATATGCAAAATTTTCCAAAAAATAGAGAGATTTTTCTACAATCATGGAAGTTCAAATTCATATTACAAAAAATGTCAAATTAGATCAACGAGTTTATCACTGGCCTTCAGCTAATCAAGTTGTAGCCATTTGGATTGAAGGGAATAATCCAAATATTCCATTTCCTAATGAGATATTGTAATACACCCTAAATGTGGAAATAGATATCGAGTGAAGTATTACTTCGGATGCTATGATCCATTACAATATCCACTTCTTTTTTCTAATGGCGGGATTGAATAGCATCCAAATATTGAAAAAGTCAATGTGAGAAACAATATCACATCTACAAGCAAAAACAAGGCACAAACACCAAATCTAACATCTGCGGAAGACATGGTCAATCGGGAGTCAAAAGGTACTGTTTTCATGAGAATAAATTTTACTGTATTTTTACTCGATTTATACTTTTAAGAATCCTAATAAACTGCAGCATGAAATAAATTTTACTTTCACAGTAGTACGTGAACTCAAGTACAAAGGTATCATGTTGAAAGTACTACACTTACAAATTCCAAATAAGACAACCTAGACAATTAACATTGCTCCTTGCTGGAAGATGGGTATCTGCACAAGAAGCAATCTGGAGGATATACAAATTTGATATGAATGAGATGTACCCAACATTTTTACGCTAAACTTGCAACTCCATCTTCCGGATAAGCAATGTCTATATTATTGGAGGTATCAAAATTTGACAGGTCTTCTGGAAAATGAGGATTTATCAAAAACAATGCTAATGGAATATTTTGAAATTTGCAAGCATTCTGATAAAGTCAAAAAACTCCTTCATAGTGAATTCCCAAAGCATTATGTGTGGTACAAAAAAGAACATGGGAAGAAAGAAAACAAAGAGATGTCATTGGGAGAGTCAATGGAGCTAATCAAGCAAAAAGAGAAAGATACTATTTAAGATTAATACTAAGACATGTACATGTACTATGGTCATCTAGCCTTTTGTCTTATTTGGGCTCTCTTGTGCTTTTGTTGTAATGGTGCCTATAGCCCATTTTGTGGAGATCTCTCCAAAATTGTAATGCACTTTAATTAGTGGATGTTTTCCCCTTCGCCCGTGGATGTAGGTCTTTTGACCGAACCACGTAAATCTTTGTGTCCCTTTTATTGTTATATTTCTCTCTATTTATATTCGTTATTATCTTCAAGGGCTTATTAAGAAATTTTCGCAAATGTCCGGGGTTCCGATCCTAACAAATTGGTATCAGAGCCGGGGACCCGTTGAGTTAAGCCAATTTGATGGTAACGAAGTTTTGAGTTGAGAAATTTCGAATTATGGGTTACTCGTTGGCAAGTAATTTCTTCTTGGTATTGGCCGTTTTGTTACACTTTTCTTTGTGTATTGGACGTTTGAGCTTCCGAGTACCGTTTGGTATTTGTGAAGAGTTTTGTTGGGCCTATTTTATGGATGAAGAGTGGGCTTGCGCCCTTGAGTACAAATTTGGGAGTTTTTTGGAGAATGTGGAGTTTGAATCTGGGCTATTACGTTTTTGTGGAGAAGGTGGAAAATTTACCATTTTACGAGGATTTATTATGCGATACAAGTCAAGGTAGAGATTTGTTGGGTATGCCTTGTATCTTTTGTTTTGTCCCACATTGGTTTGGGAAGAGTATTTCTCTCCCACCCAATGTTATAAATTAAGGGCCTTAATTACTGTTTTAAATGCACCAAGCGAAGAGAGCTTTAGTGGGCTTTCAGGGCTTTTATGGCCATCTAGCTTTTTGTCTTATTTGGGCTCTCTTGTGCTTTTGTTATAATGGTGCCTACAGCCCATTTTGTGGAGATCTCTCCAAATTTGTAATGCACTTTAATTAGTGGATGTTTTCCTCTTCGCCTGTGGATTTAGGTCTTTTGACCGAACCACGTAAATCTTTGTGTCCCTTTTATTGTTATATTTCTCTTTGTTTATATTCGTTATTATCTTCAAAGATATGCTTATTAAGAAATTTTTGCAAATGTCCGGGGTTCCGATCCTAACAAATTGGTATCAGAGCCGGGGACCCGTTGAGTTAAGCCAATTTGATGGTAACGAAGTTTTGAGTTGAGAAATTTTGAATTATGGGTTACTCGTTGGCAATTAATTTCTTCTTTGTGTATTGGACGTTACCAAGAAAACGGCCAATACCAAGAAAAAAAAATTGCTCTTAATTTCAATGCAAAAACACAAGAACCAACCTAGAGAAAAGAAACATGTGAAGACATCTTTGCTTAACATGATTATACTGTTTGGGTTGATTCCGAAATCCATTCCTCTCAAACAAGGAGTTCTACTGCAAATTAAGAGATTTTTTAAAATTATGTTCTGATTTAGCAACTCTAATTTAATCTAAGATTTTTTAGATTCTATTATGGTTGTTTATTAGTTACTATTTACCCAATCATATTTTGAATGAAAACTATCCAGATAGTTCCTTAAATAAGCAAAGATTCACATGTTAACAAATTGGAGGTGCAAGGTTTTGATCTTTGCTTTGTTATTTCTAACATAGAAAGGAGAAACAAAAAGAAAATGAGAAAATACATTCACATTCATTGTAGGACAACCATATAAATGAGGGTAGGAGAACAGATATAATTTCTAATTAGTTATAAAATAATTGGATTAGAAACATGAATAGAAAGAAACCGTATAAAGGATAAGCATGAGGAGAGAGAACAACCAAAGAAGATATTTTAGTTTTATAAAAGCCCACCTCTTCAATTGTTTTTGCATTCCACCAATCCTTGTAAAACTCACGATCACCAAAACAGAGATGCTCTGCAAGTATATTTAGCCTATATCACAGCACTGAATGTAAGTATAATCAGAGTAAAGTGTTAAAGACTACAAATATAAAATCACGTATGGTCATAGCCTCCCGTGCAAGAGAGACTGAGAGTCTATTAAGTATAAGATTGAAAGATGAATTTTCATCCATGGCGTCAGGAACAATAAGCCAATTTATAGAATAGCAGAAGGTATATACTCTTCCTGGTTTACATCCTCATCCTGTAACAACTACTTCTTCATTCTGACAAACAGGACATGAACTAACAGTTGGATCACCAAGCTCAGAACTGTGACTAGAAATTTCAACTGCTCAGTGAAGGCATCTTCAGTAATAGTGCCTTCTGGTGACTGGACACTTCTCCTTCTTCATCAACAGATTGCTAAGCCAATGAATCCTCCGCTCCATAGATTTCAGTAGATGTAAAAACATTACAAGAAACTCCACCATCTGAAGATGTGTTTTCAACCAACATGCTATGAGAATCAAAGTAGGAAAGCCTAGATAAATTTTTCTTGGATAAGTTATTCCCATCATCGGATTAGGTGGTATTTCCTGTTGATAATGCATTTGAAGAATAAGCTTGAACAAATTCACTAATCAAGAAGGAATATAAATACAATAGAATGGCAATAGAAATAGAGTAATAGTAGTATGACACTCTACCTCTACTGTAATTATATCATTCTATGTGTATAACTCCAATTGCAGAACATTAATGATGATATAGTACAACTTTCTAATGATAATTCTTCAACAAAGTACAATTTTCTCACACTTTCATTTTTACAATTTCAACTGATAAAAAATTAGTTATTCAAACAAAATCATGAGTTTAACTATGATTCTGTAGTTTCTCCACATTCAAAATCTTTAAAATGGTATTATGAATTAGAAATAATAAATTATCTTTTCATATTATGAATTAGAAATAATAAATTATCTTTTCATTGGAAAGGTTGGATTTATTTATTTTTTATTTTTTTAACTTTTGCAACCTTACAAGAAATTTTATGCGATGGTGGCAGTTTAGCAACTTTTATATATTTTGTAATTTAATTGTGTCTTTCTTTTTCTATCGTTTTCTTTCCTTTTTTTGTAACGAATTATGCTCATTATTTCCAGTGTAATAGGGCCAAATACATGGAAGCTACAATTATGATTAACAATCTCGATACGAGTACAATAAATGGATGGAAAGCAACAAAACTATTAGCTTTACGTCCGGATTATCTCAAATCTCTTCAAATGACAATCCAAAAAAAAGGATAAGAAGAATGATATTTATCGATGAGGAGGTAATCAAAACTAAACTAAATCACGTGATTACAAATATCTTAAATAATAATGACCTCATAATGTAAAGGGTATTGAGATTAGAGTGATGATATTTCAAAATGCAATTCAAAAATTTCAAGATTCATTTTCGTTCAACCAGACCTATATCATCTCAAAAGCTACTGTTCGCAATATCAACATAAAATATGAATCAGTTCATCCAGGAATTGAAATTGTATTAGAACTAGACACGGTTGTAAAGGAAATTGATGAAAAATTGACACCAACTAATGTCCAATTCAATTTCACAAATATCGAGAACGTAACATCGACCATCATCAGAACCAAATAAGACTTGGTAATGAGTTTATTACTACATAGATGCACACACATATATGACATGATACTAACATCAATATATTTTATGTTTCAGATGTTATAGGATTTATGACCAAGATCTCGAACTATTGTCCAATAAGAAAACATAATGGAGAAATCAGTTACAAGAGAGAGGTCTATTTGATGAACAACAAGTAAGATCATCCAATTTAACAAACAAAAATAAGTTCATATATGTACTAATTTTGTAAATATATTATCAACAGGTTCTAGGTAATTAACATTGTAGGATGATATGGCATAGAACGAAGGATAAGAGTTAGAATGCATTGCAAATCAAAAGCTAATCATAGTAATCAAGAGGCAAAAAACAAATTTATTCTCAGGAGAAATACAATTACGAACAGATCACCTTTCAGTTATACACATACAACCACAATGCCAAGAGTCAGCACAAGGTAAGTATTATTATTTTCTAGAGAAAAATAGTCACCTCTCTAACTTAACAAAATCCAACCAAATCCTACAAAATAATTGTATATTGTATAGGTTGAAGAGTTCAAATGAAGCAAAACAAATTGAGGAGGTGTATATGGCAGAAAAAGATCGAGCAAGCAATAGAAGTGAAACTCGAGGACATAATAAAAAAATTAAAATCCCTGATCTAGGTAAAAGCATTTATTTACTTTATATCTCTTTAATAACACACTCGAAAACTAATACTTTATATCTCTTTAATATCACATTCAAAAAATAATATTTACTAACCCTTTAATAGTACACTCAAAAATTAAATGGCCAACTCTTTTGATGATATTATCGGTAGAACAAAATTTATTGGTTTAGAGGAACTATTAGCTCCATGGAAAACCTATTCAATCCATAGTATGATGCATGCATAAAGTGTTTCAGGTCAATCATCGTAACTCCAAAAGGAATACAATACAGAAATTGCGGTAGTGGCAATATGGGGGAAATAGTGAGGTAAATATTACTAAAACAACATAGAAAATTCATACCAAGTTATACTACTAAATATTCTAAACAAATTGCAGGTATAGATTGAACTCACGTGTCAAATCTGGAGGGTACAATACAACTGTTCACACTATTTGAAGAAATAGCAAAAATTTTTGTCAGATGTTCAGCCAAGGAATATAAAGAGTCGATCGAAAAGGTATGCACAAAAAAAAAAAAAAACCAAAACAAGAAAGAACACACCTTTTATATAATTGTTCAATTTGTTCTTGTATTTAACACAAATACAAATTCTTACGACAATATGAAATCAAAATACTATCTGGAATTGACCAAATTTGACACGAAGGATTACAAGTTCTTGTTCAAGATGAGCGAGAGAGTCCGTCTAGTAAATGCAAAATTCAAGGTCACTTCCGAAACAATAGAAAAGATTGTTCAACAAGACAACAACAAAAGAGAACCATCCAAAACTCAAATAAACCAAAGTTCAAGAAAAACAAATCCACCAACGAAAGACGAACAAGAAACACCAAAATTGACAGCAAACAAAAGGAAAGTACTAGCATCAACCAAACAAAAGCAACTTCAAAATGACTTGCAAATAATAGAAATAATAGAGGATGACGAGACAGGAAAATAGCTACCATCAAATCGAAGTTACAAGCAAAGAAGAAGATCAAAAAATAAATAAGTTCAAGTCTTATCTATCTAAAATTTGGCAATTTTTAATGAGAATTTTAGTAGAACAATTACTTCAAACTATTTAATTTACAATTTATTTTTGGACGTCTATTAACTTTGAGTAAGCAACGAGCATTAACTCATTAAATTCAATATAATATTTTTGTATACCCTTTCTAGAATATATATATATATATATATATAAAGAGAAGTTGTCCCTACATATTGGGTGTGTACAGAACAGGCAATTTTTTAGGGTTAATTGTAAAATACCTCCCTAAACTATGTTCAGTTTGCAAACTATCCCCTGAACTTTCAATTTCAGCACTTAACTATCTTCATCTTCTAATTTTTTGCGAGTAGTCCAATAACACAGCCGGCGGTGGAATTGGAAATATAAAAAGACAGTAAGAGTCCTCACTTTTTTAAACTACCAAAAAATCCCTTCTTTCCCTTCATCTTCATCTAATATACACAAGTGTAGACGTAGAATATTAGGGCTCTATTTCCAGTTAAAATCTTTCTTAAACAAAGTGGTCAAAAGATATAAGCACAACTTCTAGAAACAATGGAGATTCAAGCCAAACATCTAATTTGAGAGAGAATTTGCCAATAGCCCTAAACAAGATGGGTGATCTTAAAAGCCGCATTCATCATTTATCTCAATAAAAGTCTATCCTGTATAAATAAGAAAATGAGTTGTAAAATAGTAGATATAGAGAAAAGCAAGGAGATTTTGCAGAAAATATTGGACGAAACAAGGGCCACCAACACATATTCGGAGCAGCAGAAAAGTTAAACTGGTGGAATAGCAAAAAAATGTTTGTTCTTTGTCTTCAGGATAATAGCAGGAAGGGTTGTATTAGCATATTTGTCATAAAGATTTTTTTTAATATGTTCCAGTTAAAAGCCATCTATGTTGCGTTGTGTATTTTGCAAGGTCAATGTAATGCTAGTGGAGTATCAGTACGTATGAACCAAGTATTAAGCAATGTCCATGTAGTACTAGTGTTTGAGTTTGATATATGTATAATATATGTAGTGTTTTGTATGAAATATCATCATTGTTCATTTTACTGCCATTGCAATGGAAAACATAGCAAAGTTCTTTTCTCCTCAAACATTGTTTTTTATTCTCTTCAGTTGAATTTTCCAATAAGAAAAAGAGAATTGGTTTCATGGGAAGAGATTGTTGAATGAAATAAACATAGGTCACTTAAACATAATAAAAATGATAGTAAAAATTGATTAGAACAACTTCCAATAAAGCCTCCATAAATCAATCCTATTCATTCAAAATAAAATTCAACACAATTGCCAATTCAAATGTGCTAAGCACTCCAGGACAAAAATAGCGAAAATATAATACTGGGTTCAACAAGTTTCCCACATTTAAACTAAAATCAAATAACATGTTTCCCATACATTGTAGTAATAATCTAGAAAGCTGCATATTAGAATTTGAAGAATCAGATGGTGCAATACAATTTGGGGTGATGCTACTTGAAGCTTGACTGGAAAGTATAGTAGTGTTGTTTGTAGCTCCTATATTAGCTCTCTCAGCTGTAGGTGCAACTGACGTGAACATAATGTCCCCAAATCTAGTTTGTCTTGATACAACCTGCAATTTGTTTCCAGTTACAAGATCAAATATTGAACTTTGATTAGAATAACAAACGTTTTTTTTTTTTTTTAAAAAAAAATAGGATTAATAGTAGGCTACCTGTAGAGAAGATGAAGTTTGGACTGGTTGATCAACAAAACCAGTTGCTCCACCAATTGGATTAACAGTTCTACCATAATTCATTGCACCCGTCATGTACCGTCCTCTTCCCTTGCTTTATTGGTGATTCTCTAGTAAATGATAAGCCATCTGGTCCAAGAGGATTGCCTCCACCACTGATTCTACCTCAGCCTCTTCCTCTACCTCCTCCTCTCTTCCCACCCTTTGATGAAACTCTAGCTCCACCTCTACTTTTTCCTGGAATTCTAGCTCCACACTTACCTCCAGAATTTGCCACAGCAGTACCTCCTGAATTATCCACAACAGACACATTGTTTATAGCAATATTGATGATAGTTGCACTAGTTCCTTCACTACTATTCACAGTGCATTTTTGGCTTGTGCCCTTTTCGTAGTGGCCTTGCCTTTGCATTTGCTAGTTGTATCCTAAGGACAAAGAAACAACAAAATACTAGTCAGTAAATTAAAAAATTAACAACTATAATATATAATTAAATAAAGAGCAGTCATGAAAAGTGACTTAACTAATTTTTGAGGCTCTTTGCATGTCTTTTTGTTGTGTCCAAATTCTCCACAATTTCCACACTTAGCTTGGTCATAGTGTCTTCGTATAGCAGTAGCATTGTTTCTCTCATCAACAACCTTCTTCCTTAATTTTTTGGGCCTACCAGAAGCAATTCTTCTCTTAGAGGGAAGGATAGGTTCATTTTCACTCTCATCAAAAAATATATATACTGATTGATGAGAGAAACAATGGCATATACATAGCCAAATTTGCTAAATCAAAAAAAAATATATATATATATTTCATTACAACAACGCATTTTTTAAATGCGAGGAAAAAAAAATTTAAAGAAACTGACCTCACATTCCAGGAATGCGAGGTCAGTCGACGAATTATTTTTTTTTTTTTTTTTAAAAAAAAAAAATTCTGGAACTCGCATTCGCCGGAAATACACTTTGCAAAAAAAAAAAATAAATTCTGGAACTCGCATTCGCCGGAAATACACTTTGCAATAGGTATAAAAAAAGAACAAATTTGAAAAGGGGTATATTTTTAGAAATTTTCCCAGCATTCATTCTATACCTTCTAGGATGTACAGTATGCTTTTTCATTGTCTTAATCTGGAATGTGTTGCTTCCTTGCATCTCTGAGGCATGAATTCTCCAAGGACATTCATCATCACAAACAACAGTAACTCTATTGCCATCATTCTTCACAAATCTAAACTCATAACCTTCTTTTATTGAATTCTCTCTAAGTGCAGCCCTAAATACTTTTAAATCACCAACATCCTTAAAAATCATCCCTAGCTTCAACTTAAGATTATCCATGTCCCTTTTTCTCATCAAATACAGGAAACTTAGTCAAACCACCTTCACAATCTGAGTTTGCTGAACTGTTCATATTTTCAATATCACTACTACTACCATCATTAGCATCATTCACTATTTTTTTACCCTTATCAATTGAAGGTCTAGCTAGTGATAGCTTTTTTGCCTTTGGAGGCATTCTAATTTCATGCTCATCATCATAGTTTTCCCCATCATGATAAAATAACATATCTTCACTTGATATGCTATTTGTATCCTCACTCCCTCCTTCACTATGAGTATCATCAATCGAACTTTCAGTAATCATGCCCTCATTTATTGTCACATAATGTAATTCCTCAAGACCATTCACATCCACATTTTGGTTTAGATTTGTTATGGATCATATTATTAGCGTCTTTTGCAGCTATAATCGAATCTCTAGCAGCAAATTTGGGTGTTGTTACGGCAACCATCTAATATACTAGCAGAACACTGCAGAAAAGAGTATGCAAGAGTGGCCAATTTCATATTACGGATTCTTGCAGAAATTGCCATTGTTGCTTGTGATATTCCTGAAGTTATAGGCACAGCTTTTGCTCTCAACATGCGCTTCAAAATCCCTTTATGGTTTGGCGTGCTAATCACGGTGCTCAGTACTCTGGTTCTGCTACTGTTGCAGCTTTCTTGGTGTTTACCGTTGCTGGATGTTTCTTGGTGGAGCTTGGCCGTGCAAAACCGAAATCTTAAGAGGTTTTTGATGGCCTTTTTGTTCCTCAGCTAAAGGGAAGTAGTGCTACTAAACTGACTATTTCATTGTTTGGTGCTATGGTTATGCCTCACAATCGTTTCCTCCGTTCTGCATTAGTCTTATCTAGGAAAATACTGCGATCGGTTTCTGGGATCAAAGAGGCTTGTAGATTTTACCTTTTTAAAAGTGGGATTGCCTTAATGTTGGCCTTCCTCATCAACGTGTCAATAATTTTGAGGACAACAAGTGGTGCAGTTTGCAATTCCTCGGATAATCTAATTAGCCCAGTTGATAAGCAGAATTGTCAAGATTTGGATTTGAACAAGGCCTCTTTCCTGCTTAAACATGTTTTGGAAATTGGAGCTCCAAGGTTTTTGCAATAGCTTTACTTGCATCAGGCCAAAGTTCTACGATCACCAAAACATATGCCGGGCAATATGTTATGCAAGGATTTCTTGATTTGACAATGAAACCGTGGATTCGGAACTTCTTAACTCGATCGTTAGCTATAGTCCCTAGTCTATTAGTAGCAATCATAGGAGGCTCTTCTGGTGCCGGAAATCTTATCATTATTACATCAATGATCTTATCATTTGAACTTCCATTTGCACTCATTCCACTTCTCAAGTTCACAAGTTGCAAAACCAAGATGGGAAATCATGCAAACTCCACTTTAATCTCTGCAGCAACTTGGGTTATTAGCTCTCTCATAATGGGCATAAATATCTACTATCTGGGAGTGTCTATAGAAGTTGGTTACAACTCTTCATCATAGCAAGTTGAGAGTTGTTGGTATTTTGTTTTGTGGGATATTAGGAGTTTTGGGGATGTTAGTTTATTTGGCCGGTGTTCTATACTGCATGGTGCGAAAGACCAAGAATGCTGACAATCTTTTACCTGAAACTGTGCAGATGGCAGCGGAGTTGGGCAATGCACCATCAGTTTCTAGTCTACCTAGAGAGCACATAGTAAACATGCAATTGCCTCAATGGAGGACTACTTCAGATGTTGACAAAAACAGTAGTAGTAGTAAAGTATTTATACGCCAGGTAGTATAATCAAGTTTTTGTGGAAAGATCTTATAAAGGATGCCGAAGTTGTGACCTTGAAGAGGTGTGAGTTTGGCAAAACCTCAGTGATACATAACCAGCCGCATTAGTATGTAGTGAACCAAGTCCACACAAGAATGTCGGGCAGCCCGAGCTTTTTGGACTGGAAATCTTCATTGATATAGTTAGCTCTTGTAAAACCATGATGATGGAAGATAAATTGAAATGCACTCCACTCTAAAAAGAAAGGATCAGTATTCAGGCATGATTCCAAGAAAGAGACTGAAATTTGAAGATTCTTGACATTGGATTTTAGTACAATAGGCAACTGTATGGGTGTGGGTTTATTGTGACACTTTTTGGTATGACATTTTTATGACACTATTTAGATGAGTGACATGTGTCATTAAAGTGACATGTGTCACTCATCTAAATGATGTTACACAAATGTCATACCGAAAAGTGTCGCTGAGAACCCAAAACCCAGCTCTATTATGTATAAACGTTTTATTTCTTTCGTTAAGAAATGTATTAATTTTGGTTCCTTACGTATGTGCCTCATTTATTATTGTATGGCATGAGCCCTTGGCTAATTTACTATATATAAACGTTTTCTTTTCTTTTTTTTCCCTTTTTTTTTATGTACAATAGATATTTGGACAAGATTTCTTTCCATTGAGGTGTAAATGGAAGAGTCTTTATTTATTGTATATCAAAAATAAATTTTAAAATATATTTTTAAAAATTAAAACCCTTCATAATTTAAATCAGATTCTATATAAATGCCTTGAAAAAGATCATGAAAAAAATATTGACATTTTACTGTTTATTAAGATACTTTATATTTCATCAAAATTTGAAAAATTGTACACCATCCAAATGTGACATATAATTTAATGGTGAAATTTTCTCTAGATGAATTAACTTTTGAATATAATAATCTATTCGATGAAATTAAAATAATGGTATGTTCTGCATATTTTATTATAGAGGAATTCTACAATCCCGTTGAGAGAACCATTCACTTGGCTTTAAGGACTTATACAGTACAAGTTTTTAAAGCACATATTATTGTACTGTACATACCTTTAAAGCACAAGGGAATGGTTTTATAAAAGGTACTATACAATTTTCCTTTTTTATATTGTTTTGATATAGGTACATACAGAAAGAAATAAAGGCAAATAAATGGAAAGAATCCAAATTTTAGAGTATATTTAATTAGCTATATTCACTTGGTATTCCCTAGGTATTCACTTGAGATTTTACATTTCACTTTTGTAGAGCCATATTAATTCTTCCACCTGTACATTTCACTTGTGTAGAGCCATATTCCCTAGGAATGAATGCATGCATGCATGTAGGGAGGGTATGAATATTGTGACAATATGTCTTTTGAATCATTGTGAGTGTGATGATTAACCAAGTTATGGTTGATTTATCTGATCCAAAATTATTTTTGATCAAGGGTGTTTTGGAGCTGTATTTTGGTTGCTAATAACAATTTTTAGCACAGTAGTTAGAGTACTAAAGACTTGGTGTAAATGGGTCTCGGAACATACTAGAATTGGAGTTGAGACTAAAGAAAATACTAACTTCAATGATAAGATGATGAACCAAGAGCAACCACTAGGAAACATTTACATCTTTTGTTCGCAGAAGTAAAGTGGGAGAGGTGTGTTGTGGGTTTTTTTACTAGGAACATTTACATCTTTTTTTACTTGCATGTCATTGCATTATGTTAATTTGAAATTAGTTTTCTAAAGGATTAAGGATCTAACATTCAATGTATTCGGATTTTATTTTTTTTTACAGGCGAAAACTGTTTTACTATTGGACAAGGAACTTGGGTTTGATGAAACATGCACCCCAAGCTAGTGAGCTGGATCAATGACCGTGTTTATGTGTTTTATTTTTATATGTTTTTTCTTTCCTTCATATATGTATACCAACTAAAGGTGATAATTATTTTGAAATGAATGGAGTATTTTTAAACAAGAGCTAAAAGCAAAAGCTACCCCAAAAAAAAAAAAAAAAATCCTTCCTCACCTTTGTTTTCTTCTTAATTTTGGTAAAAAATGTCCATCCTCACTTTAAGAAAACTCCTTGGCTTTGTTTGTTTGGTAAGGATTCTGGTTAGAGAAAGTATTCTTTTTCCTAAAAATTAAATTCTCTTACTTGATTCATTTTTAATTTATTGGGAAAATAAAAACATTCCACAAAACAAGAAATTTACTTGTTGCAAACATTTAGGATTCTAATTCCCAATTTCTTCTTGGTATTCTTTTTACTTTTCACAGTCAAAGATATGCTTTAGAGCTCCTGCCCACTTTATCTTTCCTCCAAATCCTAAACAAAAAAACAACATCTCAACATCTCCCTACTTATTCATCCTTTCACTCTCTTAAAATCTTCATTGCTAGGGTTTGTGTCAGAAAAACAACCCTATACTTTTTGGTAATTTGTTCTAAGTTTATCAATTTCTTTGTTGAATTATGTAAGTATAATATTTCTTAATAATTTGTCCTTTTCTTTAGTGGTTCTTTCTGAACTGGTATAATAGTTCTTCTCTATGTCAATCTTCATGATTTTTGAATTTCATTGACTATTACAAAAGCCATATCCGATTCCAATCTATCATCTGGTAAAATTGTTTCTATAGTTTATCCATTCTTTAAGATACTAATTTTTTAAAAATTCTGTATAATTGGGTTACTATTATAATTTGAGCATTCAATAATTCTTTGATAAGCATGATGTGCATGATTTGAAGCAATTTTTGCATGCCCTAGTGGATTTGACATCCAGATAATTTGTGTTGGGTATCATATCAAGGATAGACGTATGAATACAAAATCTTGGAAGAAATCAAATTATTTATCTCAAGAAGATAGTCGAGAACATGGTACTGCTCAATGAAATTAATGGTATAAAGTAATTAACCAACAACACTCCATGCCAGATCGAATTGTCCACTCTAAAGTTATACTAGTTAGCTTATACGACTTAAATTTTAGCAGTGCTTTTAGTATCTCATATCACATGTATTCTGGTTACCAAAGTAGAGCAAAATTGAACATCATAACCCAAGAAACATATGCTAATTAGCAATAGAATATTAGAAAGGTGGCTATCAGCTTGATATTCATGTGAAGTAGTTAAATTTTTGAAGATCCCTTTGCTTTGTTCAAGTTTAGTTAGGTGATTATGGTGATTATAGCATCTTCCTTTAAAATGTAAATTAAGAGAAAAATATTAGTTGAAATCAAAGAAAGTGAAGTTTCAATATAAGCATTCTAGCGAAAGTATTAAGAGAAGTATCTCCAAAACAATATAATTATCTCCCAATAATATCAAGTCTAGTTTGGTCATAAAAAGTCTCAAATATATTCTAATGGGTACTATTACGAACTTTTATAGTTTGCAAAAATTAGATGTAACAAAATATTATTATTTTCACTTTAAAGAAATATATAAATTATTTTTTGCTAACAAAAGCAAAAAGAAACAAATCTAAAAAGAATAATTAATTAGTTTATTCTAAACTTTTACTTATAGTACAATGCAATGTTTGATAAATTTTTTACCCAAACATGATTATTTGTAGAGATATTTTTGATAATATACTGAAATATAAAATATAATCCATACTATCTTATTGTGAACCAAACATTGAAAAAAGAATGCATACAGTTTTCCTGTCAACATTCTTAAAAGTATCCAAACATGATAAATGAATATTGTTTTTCATATAAAAATAACATTCCCAGTAATTAAAATTAAGGTTAACTTTACTTTCCTGCCAATCAAACAAAACCCTTGTTTTTTCTCCTCAATAATTACACAAAATATGATCACAAAAGCATTAAAACAAATTTCATAACTCAAGTAATAAAATGAATAACCGGTATTTTGAGATCTGAGAGATTGAGTAACATGAAGATTTTAGTATTTCATTGCCAATAAATTGATAAGATAAATGAATAGTACTTCACAATAATATGACTTAATGGCAAATTCTATAGTCCTCTTAGATTATCATATTGTTATAATTTGAATATTTGTAGAAGATATAAAGGACAACAGTATAATATCTTAACAAGATCATAAAATTCATTGACTTAATAAATTTTTCATCACATAATAGACGCTGAAAAATAGTTAAAAAATATCAAATATGGGAGGTATTTTTATGGGCACCTTAATACTTTCTTTTTAATAAAAATTTTAAAAATAGAGTAAGTTACTCCTTTTTTCAGTTGATTAAGGTAATTCATCGACACATATTTTGATAGTTTATAGTAATACTTACATATCGCCTACTAAACAAAGACTGAGAATAGCCAAAATCGTATCCGTGACTTTTTGATATTCTCGTAACCTTGCTTACCATCTTATCCAATCAGTTGGCTGGGCACAATATCTTTAGATAAATGATAGTCGCATATGAACTATCATGTATTTTATCTTGGTAGAAATATCTAACACTTTAAACTTATGGTTTTATTTTGCTGAAAAACACAAACTATAAAAGAATTAATTTCTTTTGTTTTTTTTTTCACTGTTGATAGTTTTATAGTTATTAAAAGTATTTGATTCTAGATGAGTTCATAAGAAGTTGACTTACCCTGATATTTTTTCCCCTTCATTTTGAAGGAGTTTATCGTGTCGGATAGTATCTATCTATTTACACTTCTACACTACATAGTATATCAAAAAGGTGATTTGTAAAAATTCACACAAATGTGACAAGTGAAAACTTTATTCATTAAAATTATTTGTAATATTTACTATATCAAAGTTAGTTATTATCAATAGTCAAATACACTTCTGAAAAATTACTATTGGCAAATATTCATACCACTTTTTCGAATGTAAACTATTATCCAAAGTTATTGTGAATATTTACTATGATAAAAATTACTTATAACTAATAGTTAAACAAATTTCTGAAAAGTTACTATTGGTAAATATTGATTCCAACTTATTTCAATGGGAATATATATATTTATTAAAATATTATTGATATACTAGCGTAGAAACCCGTGCTATGCACGCGAATATAAGTAATATAAAATTTGAAGATCAAATAATATACATTGATGGTAAAAATATTTTAATAATTAAAACAATGATCATAAACAAAAGAAAGTAACAATAATACTTTTATCTCGTGCATAACACAGGAATTTTTGCTAGTAAAACATAAAATTAAGAAAGCAAAACTAAAAAGTAGGAGTTATAAAATTAAGAAAGCAAAATTCAAAAGTAAGGAGTTATAAAATTAAGTATATACAGAAGTACAAAAACCTTTTACACATATCATAGTGTAATCTAACTTACAATTGCTTGTCATTTTGTCAAGATTGTATTTAATTTTAAAACATAATTTTCCTCTTTTAGAGTAGTACAAATTATATAAAAATAAAAGGAGTTGTAAGTTGTTATTGTCATATAAAAATAAAAATAAATTGTTTGTGATTACGTTTATAAAAATAATAGTGAATTAATATTTTGCAACATAGATATAAACAATACACATTGGGTGGCACTGATTATAAGACGTATGTTGTGAATTATTAGCTTTGTTTTCTTGAATAGATGTATTATTGACTTGTAACTGCTGATGATTTTGGTGATAGTGTGTCCCACCACATAAATTCTCATGACATGTATTTGTTTGGACGATGTAGTTTTGATCAGAGAAGATAAACAAAAAAAAAAAAAAAAAACATATCAAATATATGTAACTTGATGTTGTAAATTTGAAACTATAAAATGATAGTTTTTGGACTAAATTTGCAATTATCCTTTATTAATTTTTTGATAAAAGTATTACAATGATCTAATTAGATTTCAAAGATGATATTACTCATAGATAGCTCGGTAACACATCTTTCAATTTATTAGGAATAACCCTTTTAAGTTGTCTACCTAATTTGCTTCAAATAAATAAATATTCATTTTCCTAACTTATTATAATCAATATAATTTAATATTTAACATGTACAGTTAATAATCAATACTTATGTAATAATCCATAACATACTATTTGTTTTGCAACTCTCTTAGCAAAAAAGCAATTATAATTGTTTGGTTTTCTTGTAAATTACTATTATAAAAGCACACTAATTTTTATTCTTTTTTTTTTTCTTCCAGTCTAGTAGTGATATCTCTAAATCAACAGACAAAAAGTAATACAGTCAATTAATGGTGACGCTAATAAAAATACATACTATTAAAACTATTTTTTAATGTGTTGCGATTATATAATCACTTACGAATACATATTTATTGATATTGAATAGTTAATTACCAATAAATATAAAATTGTAAGAAAATGCAATGAAGAATCACTTAAGAAGATGCAACAATGAAGTATAAAGTTTTTCTCAACCCAATATAATTAAGTCAAGTCGGATATTTGACATTGAATAATTAATTACTAATAAATATAAAGTTTCAAGAAGATGCAACAACGAAATTGATCTAAACACCTTGTTTTTAATCTTTTTGTGATATAATATAATTATTGTTCTTTTTGATAAATACTGATTAAATGTAATCAAGTTATGTAAATTAATTTACTAACAATGATATATAGATTCAAATTTTTCATAATTCATAAATATTTATTTTCTTAACTTATAATTAATATTGATACTTATATTATGATTTATAATGCACGTTTAATTTTATTACATTTTTGAAAAAAAATTAATTATAAGAGGTGTGCATAAAATGAGATTTTAAAAAAATAAAGGTAGTTAAATATAAGATTAGGTTATTATGTTTAAATAGTTTATCTTTTACCTCTGTTATTTACTAAGTAAATTTTTTTTTTATCTAATGTGCCACATATTAGTTTGTTATGACTCCTTACTGAGAGGGGTTTTGCTATAATATATATATATATTTAATAGCATTCAATACTCGTGCTATGTCCGGGATCATAATATATTTTCAAAACCCGTGTTTTATAAAATTATTTAAAAACATTACAAAGTTATTTTTAAGAAAAAGTTCTAAATGAGACTATGAGAACAAAATCTAAATAGGAGAAAAACCCATACAAGGTAGAAAAAAATTTCAAAACCATATAACTTCGAACTTATCTATACAAGAAAATCAATTCATCCACAGTCCTATCTATACATATCTATAGTTGAACAACTTTTCGTTAATAATTGAAATGTGGCCAGTATAATACATAGTAAACTTATAGAGTAAATATAATATGTAAAAATGAATTATATAACTAATAGTAAAAATTAAAATTAATTATCCAAATATTACTTTTAGCTATTTTTATTTGTTTAGAATTCTCACTTTATACACATATACCTCATATAACTGAATTTTTCTCAAAAGAATTATAAAACTAAAAATGTAAGGGTGAATGCCATTTGGGCATCCAAGCTAAGAAAAAATTTCAGTATAACCCTTCAAATTGAAATTTTTTAATATGACCCTCCAAACTAAAAAAGTATTCCAATATAAACTCTTCACACTGAACGAGTCTCAATTTGGCCCTCTAAATTAAAACAAATATTCAGTGGGCTTTCGAAACTGCAAGAGTTTCAATTTGGCCCTTCAAACTGAAAATTTATTTTAATTTGGCCCTCTAAACTGAAAATATTTTCCATTACAATAACATATTCTTTTACTCTCATAAATAGTTTTACATCAAATGATAAAAACATATAACTAGGTAGTACATAATAATATTTTTTTTTTAGAATAATAGTAAGGGTGCATAATAATATTTTTTGTAGAATGTGTAAATAGCATTCAATTTTTTATAAATATAATTAATAAGGGTGCATAATCATATTTTTTTAGAATGTGTAAATAGCATTCAATTTTTCATCGATAAAAAAATAATTGCTATATTTCTTTTTATTTTTTATGCACAAGTACTTTTCTTTATTTTATGAATATACTCACAAATATTTCCACTCATTGTCCCTAACTAAAATAATAAGAATTTGGGTATTTTTGATAAATTAAAAAAAACAATTTAGATATTTGTTATTAAAAAAATATTTTAACGAATAAGAATTTGGGTGTGCATGGATATATTTTAAAAAGAATTTATAAAACATTTTTGGATAAAATATTCATTTTTATTGAGATCAATTATTCCAAAAATACACAAATATCTAGAAATTAATGAGAATTTTTTTTTTCTAATTTGGAGGCTGGAAATGAGAGTACTCTTCAGTATAAAGGGTCAAAATGGGACACTTTCTTTAGGTTGGAGGGTCAAAGTGAGACTCTTTCAGTTGGAGGGCTATATTGGCCACCTTTTCCAATACTTGGAGGGCCAAATTGACATTTCTTCAGTTTGGAGGACCATTTTGAGATTGTTACTTAATTTGGAGGACCAAAATGCGATTAACCCAAAATGTTATATAAATCATCATATATTATCCATTCCCAACAATAAGTTAGAAAATTAATTATAACAAAGCTTATAATATAATATTTAAAGGGTTACTCATAATAACTTTCATAAAAGTAGGAAGATATTTTGCTTAATTATATGATTAATATTATTCTTGCAACCTAATTGCATATAATATAGATTATCTAGAATTTCTCAAAAAGTATTTTTTTTTTTTTTTTTTTTTTGCAAATATTGTATAAATTTTATCAAAAAAAAAAATTTAATAACCACTATATTGCAAAAAATGATAATAATAACTACTAAGTCAATTTAAAATTTACATTTTCTTTCAACTTTATATTTATTGATAATTAATATTTAAATTTCCATGAATGCTATTCTTAACTGGTATTAAGGTATGTTTTCTAAACAGAATATCACTACATTTCTCTTCCCTAGATGGATTCGCTTCCATAATTTATTATTACCACTTATCACCTACACTCTTCATCTTCTTATTTAAATGTCTTTACAATTCTTCACATCATATTATGCTTCCAAATTCTCATATACTTGTATCAAATCATCTCTACAAAATCCTAAACCATTCGTCTTTCCATAAAAACTACAAATTCAAACATCATTCTCTCATAATATTTTAACCATAATATTCTTAGTTCTTAACAATTAACTATGTTGATAACTGATAATATTTTTTTTTAATACTTAAATATCTTTTCTTTGTATGATTGTTGATATTATATACAATTTATGTAGTTATGCATTAATATAAGTGTACAACTTATTATTGTAGTACTTTTGTCTCAATAACTAATTAAATGAATTACAATTTTCTTTTAATATATATAAATACTAGAGTTAAGTAATTATTGAAAATATTTATATATAATATACCTATACATACATGTTCTTATATTCATATCTTAAGATTTGTATAATTTATAATTTTAATAAAAATATGTTTTACATAACGTCTAACTTATATACTTATAGAGTTGTACTATATAACTTATTAGTATAATATTTTTGCCATCAACAAGTATATTAAAGATGTACTAACTTACTATTAGTATAGATAAAGTTATGATGATACCTATATTCCTATATACTTATAGGATATAACTTAAAATTTGTAACTTTTGAGTATGTGCCTATATATATATATATACACACACACACACATACACACGGACAGAGAAAGATATGTGTGTAACTTTGTACATGTAATCTAAGGTTAATTATACTTTAACCCCTTGAACTTACACTATAGTTGCACTTTGCCCCCTCGAACCCAAATAATGTATACTTTGCCTCTTCTTAAAAGATTCCATTATATAAATAATTATGAAAAGATGATGTGGGTATTTGTTTTGACAAAAATGTCCTCCAACAATTTATGTTCAAAGTTGTTCTACTTTTAATTAATTTATTATATTATACATAATGATTGAACACATTCTTTTTATTTATTTATTTTTTATTTTGGGACTATATGTGATACCCCGAATTTTTTTTGGGTTTATTTATTTATTTTTTATAAATATAAAATAATTATAAAAGTCATAGTTAATAAAATAGATTATGATTGGTAGTTTAACTTGATGATTGTTGATAAGTATTATATATACTATAGAGAGTAGTATACATCTTATAGGTAATTAGATTTAACACTTTATATAAATATATATAATAGATATCTGATTAACACTTTATATAAATATATATAATAGATATCTGATATATTTTTCTCAAGTTACACAAATTTTGGGAAGAGACCACCTAGTCTGCACACCATAAAAGGTTAGCCTAATTTATTTTAAATTTTATTTATTAAATTCTCTTTATTATTTTAATTATACATATACTTATATTATGATTTTGGGTTGGTTAGTATATTAAATTGGTGATTGATTTCATGAATTTGATAATTATTGATGTAACAAACATTCTATTTACAATTTTTATGTTTATTTCGAAAAAGAATTAAATTATTTTCTACACTATAAATGCTTAAGAGACAAAAAAAAAAAAGTACAAATCAGAAAAAAAAAAAAAGGGGGCCACGGCTGTCAGTGGAATGTCGGACGGCTTCATCCGTCCAATCGGTGAAGGTGGCGATTGTCGTTTGGAGGAGAGCAAAAGAAAAAAAAAAATTGATGGCTGGAGAAGTTGGACGGGGAAGTGCAGCGGAAGATGCAGGAGTTCGTGGGAAGAAGATAGGAGAATTAAAAGATTTTTTCAAAATTACAGGATTACCCCTTAATTTTAGGATATTTAGAGTAAGGCCTAAAATTTTTTAAAATAGAGTCTAATTAAGTCATTTTCAACTTCTGGAAATTATCGATTACCCCTAATGATTTTATAAAGACAATAGTAGTCCTTTATGGTTGCTGGAAATTCCAGAATGAACCTTACAGTTTAGAGATATTTTACTAAGACCCATAAAAGTTTTGATACACATTCTATTGACAAGTTGACCCCTATAACTTTAATAAAGTTAATAAATGACCTTGAAAAGTTTTCTAAGGTACCCAAAGGTTTCCAAATGACTTTTTAAAGTTACCAAAGTATCCTCGCGTGTTTTAAAAGTTATCTAAGAGCCCTTAATAGTTTTCTAAAGTTACTAAAGCGCCCATGAATGATTTTCTAAGTTTACAAAAAAGGCCTTAATGCTTTCTAAATTATTAGTAAAGTTCTAAAAAAAAAAAAGTTTAAATCATTATAATAATGACCCGAAAAGTTTTTGAAAAGGCGTGATAAGGTACCATAAGTTTTGAAAACAAGTAATAAACGTATTTTTGACTTGATATAAACTAATAAGAACATGATTTGATTATTTTGGATAAACCAACATGTGAAAATATTATTTTCAATTAGAATCAAATGTTTTCTAAAAGTTACCAATTCTAATACAAGAATTATTTTAAGATATTAATAGTAAAATTCTTTGATCTCACATAAATAGTCATATAACGATTATTGAACCTAAGAATGGATTAGAGTATTGTGTCTAGGATATTGAAAATAGGGTTTTATAAGAATTTGTTAAGGGGATAATTGCTTGAATTATTAGTAATAAGATATTGTTATTTTATTTTTAAGGATTATCAACAAGGAACAAAGTCAAGTAAAGGCACAATTAAGGACCATTTGAGGTATACAACATACTTCTGTACTAATTCAAAATTGTATGTGTTTTAAAAATTATTTTATGACCATGCATAATCTCTAAAAGTCGTTTGTGAAAATGTGTTTTGCTCAAGAATTATTTTGTTATGAAATTATGGATCGTGTATGGTTATGTGACTGTTTGGTTTTAAAAGTATATAGAAATGCGTTATATGTATGGTTTTGATTATGCGTGGCATGCATATGTTGTATGGGTAATAACAAGTTATTATGGCTCTAAACGAACATTAAATAGTCGATAGGGGTTATAATTCTAAATTAGAGTCAAGAAAGACTTGACACCAGAGAGCCATGAGAGACTTGGCAACATAGAGTCAAGAAAGACTTGACAATAGAGCCAAGAAAGACTTGGCAATGCAAGAAGAAGGTCAAGAAGAGCTGCAGAACTTCTTGATAGCCTTTTCTACTGAGGTTAATCACTAGGTTGAGTATTTAGAAGCCTATGATTACCTGTTAGTTTTGAACCATTTAAATGGATGTATGTTTTATTGTGTGAAAGTATGCATGTTACATGAAAGTACAAGTCATGAAGAAATATTACATGATATATGAAGAAAATCACGGGTATGTGACTTTATTTCGTTACATGTTCTACAAGAATGATAGTACATGTTTTACAGGAATGATTTGGATGAAAGCATATATATATATGTAACAGCATGATTCAGCAGGAATAAGTACTACTGACTGGGGGACTTGTCGCTCACCCCATGTTTCTTATATTTTTGTACAGAAAATGAATACGAGTATGTATTAGTTGAAGATAAGGACCAAGTGTTCGAGAGCAAGGAAGCGAAGAATTTAAGGTGGTCACTACCTTAGGGATTTGTTTATAAGTTTATTCTAGTAAGTTAAGCCTGCGTGTTCTTAATGATTATTCATGTTTAATGGTTGTACATTTGTTTATGTTTGGTAAAAGTCGCACTATTTCAAGTTAATATATTTTTAGAGAATTGCTTATGCTATTATAGTTAAATGTTTAAAGTAAATAGTAATGCAATGATGCCTTGTATTTTGCTATTGAAGATACGGCGAATGACACGTGCCTGGCAAGTACGGGTTAGGGGCGTGACAACATAAGAGAATTTTATGAATTGTCAAATTTCTTTAATCAACTTATACAATATTTTATTCATTTATAAAACTAAATACAAAAAAGGATATTTTTACAACTATTTTTTGTTTATTTTAATTTTGTATGAATTAAACATGTAAAATATAAATTACTCAATAATTTTTTTAAATTAAAAATTTCTTATATAAGAATGTAATTTCCATTTCATAATTAATAATAAGGTGCAATTCATGCAAAGAATATCTTTTAACTGAATAAGTATTTTTTTTTTTGTATGACATCAAAGCACATGAAAAAAATTTTATTTTTTATTTTTAATTTTTTTGTTAAGTATAAACAGTGTAAAAAAAAATCATTTATATAAATATAAGAAATCTACTTACTTATTTTATTTTCAATATATTTAGATCTTGCAAAAAAAAAAAAAATGGAGAAAAGGTATTGTAAAAATTCACTCTATTAGTATTTAGTTTTAGAAATGAAGAAAATAATATATAATTAAGGAAAATGTGATAAAAATTCCATTATTATTAATGAAATAAAAATATATTACATGGAATCATTAAAAGTAAAATAAAAAGGAATATAATTTGTCTAAAAATGTTTGAAGGGTAATAATTTTAAAATAAATGTTCACATCAAATTTTTGTAATTATATATATATGTATATATATATATATATATATATGATGGAATCTTTTAGAGGAGGTAAAGTGTAATTAACCCTATAACCTATTTAATAAACTTATATATATATATAATGTATTATGAATTATATTGTTGCACACACATTATATAAAGATGATAATGTAGATGATAATGTGGAAATTAGAATCATTCAAAAAATAAGATACTTGATAATGACATGCATAAATATAATATAAGAATTGACCAAACACCATTCATGAATCTTGCTTTTGTCAAATGATGTTATTATAATTTAGTTATGTACTTTTTTTTTTTATTGTTTATGCACTTGTATTTTGAGTTTGAAGAACTTGTATTATCTTGTAATTTTATTATGTGATATTTTAAATTTGTAAAATGATATGAAATTTATGAGCTAAGGTATTAAATTTTGGGATTAGAATATGAAATGGAAGAAAATTAAATGTTCAACTCATTCGATTTGTTTAACTTACCGGTTGAACAAGTCAAATCTAAATGACTTGATTTTAATCAACTTTGGATTTATATGATTTGGGTTTGATTTTGAGATTTTTAAGTTAAAAGTCAAACAAGTTACTAATCGAATAAGTTAAAAAAGTTGAACACGGGTCGAATGAACACCCCTACTCTCACACATGTGCACACTCACACACACACACATGCACACACATTCTTTCACACACTCACACACATTTACACACATTCATACACAGTAACGCACACTTCCACATTCTAACAGACATATGCACATATACACCACCTATGCAATTGTTATTTGTTATTTGTTATTTGACTTGTCAACTGCTTAATTTAAAAGCCTAAATGCAACGAAAGATGCCTAATTGAGATTGCGTCCCAAGATAAATCGAAAAAGATGTCTAACTAAGATTGATTATAATGTAACATTTACAACGTTTGAGAACTAAGAAGCCTTTTTTCAATCTTATCTTTTTATGGGTGATACTTTTATCCTTTTAGGACACACACGTGTGTGTGGCATTTGTGCTTAACTTTGCCCTAAACAAATGAACACTTGTCTTTTTGCGTTTGTAGTAATCCAAATGTTACGCGGTGCAAAATTTAAAGTCCAAGTCTAGAGAACGCAAGTAAATTGTTAAAGGATTTCCAGGCATATTAAAGATTGAATGTCTGATTGAACACGAAAGCACCAGGGATTGAAGACTTTGAATTCTGTCATCGACTGAAGAATTTTCGTCACGATTTCCCAACCCAAAAATTGAAAAAAAAAAAAAAAGAGAACATACCTTTTAGGTTTTAGTGTAAATTGTAATCCAAAATTACTCCATGCAAATTAATTAAGTTTGACGACAAACTTTAAAAAAAAAAAGGTTTAAAGACTAATGGTACTTTGCACACCTAATTTATATCTGATTTCATATTGCACTTGAACCCTTATTAGCTAATTTTAGTCTATTTTGGGCACTGTTATTAAAATTAACAAATTTTAATTGCATGCACACAATTCACCTGTTTAGGAAGATACTGCATCGGTAGAGATAGTCTGGACTAATTTCACTTTTCACCCCAAACTTGTGGAAACATTGCAGCCTAAATTATCAATTTGTTTGTCCTGCAATTTGATCCAATTTTTAACAGTTTAAGAAATTCAACGGATGTTTCATTTCAACTGCATGGTGTGAGTAAACAGTTGGGACACCATTAATTTTAGTTATGGTAATAAAAATTAGTAGATTAAAATGAGACTGACATGAGAGTCAAGTATGCAATAAATCTAAAATTAAAATTCACCGTACAAAATGAGAATCGAGTATAAGTCGGAGGTGTAAAATGAAGTTAGCCAAGTAAATTGCTAAAGGATTTCCTAGCAGATTCAGGATTGAATTTCTGACTAAACACGAAAGTAACACGTCTGGGATTTTTTGCCCTATAAAATTACGCTTCCATCGTAAAATGAAGTCTCATGATCACTAGTAATAACTTGTCAATTAGAGGTCTTAAATTTTCTATTCGGTAGTAAATTTTTTGTCACCACTAATTTCCCACCCTGAAAGAAATTAATGGGTCATAACAAGACATTACTAGCTTGTATTTCAGGCCAATACGTCTCTCTAGATACAGGCAACCAATCCCGGGGCCGATATAGAGAGAAGATTAGCAGCTTCCAAAATTAATTACTCCCCATATCGAGGAATTAATGTATTAAAGATTGATCGAAACCGCCTTCATGCGCTTGCACAGCATTTGGGTTTTCCTCCAAAGTATAAGATTAAGGTGGATGGCAAACCAACAGGATTAGAAGTCCAGCAATATCACCTTATTAGCAACTCTCTCATTATTGTCAAAGTGGATGATAAAAAAGTAATGATGCATGGTATGAAAGACGGTAGAGAACCACGGTTAGTCGTTAATTACTTCAGCCTTCTTTTCATGCTTACAATATAATTGCTATATTTTGGGTGTGTTCGTTTGGATTGAAAAAATCTATTTTTCATACAATTTTCCGGTGTTCGGTTGACCAAATGAAAACATTTTAAAATAAAAAATTATAACCATTTTATCTTTAATTTTATGAATACAAGTTAAAAAAAAACTTATAACAATAGTAATAAATACCTAACAATGTAATTGTGATTAACTTATTAAATTTTTCAAAATTAAATGATAGTATAATATAGTAGTAAAATATGCATAATAATAGTTATATTAGAATGGAACCCATAATTGAGAGAAAAAAGAATGAAAAGGAATTAAAAACGAAAATAAGTTTAGCAAACGAAATTCTAAAGAGTAAGTATTTGAGATTTAATGTCACTCTTGAATTTTCCGAAAAATAACTTACACTCAAAAATTTCGTAAGTTATTTTCAGCCAGAGGAAGGAAAATTGGAAAATATTTTCCAGTGTTTGGCACCAAAAAATTTTCTGGAAAATATTTTCCTGTCCAAATTTTTACACCCTCTAGATGTGTATAAGAGACAGCACTAATACCGCAACTATACTTTAATTTTACATATTGCAAAATTTTTTGTGCCAAACACTATTCAATATTAAATTGTAGTGCGGTATGGCACATGTCATTTTAAAAAAATAAATAAAGACAATGAATAAAAATGGAAAAGGAATTGAGCTAATAATTATGCTTTGAGTTTTCTAAGTTGACAAACATTTTGCAATATGTAAAAATAAAGTATGGTTGCATTTGGATTGATGGATTTGGAAATATATTTGAAATTCACCAATTTATTAAAGGGTTTCTAAAGTTAAAATTGATAAATTTTAACTCATAAATTAAAATTTATTTTAAATCATTCCTATCACATTTTTCATTTAAATAAATTTAAAATTTACTAAAAATTGCCCTAACAAATTGATTGACGGTCTTCAAAATTTTCACCAAATTTCTTAGTCTAAAACCAGCATATAACATAAGAGACAGCTAACATTGCAGAGTGTCTACGTAAGGGGGTTTGTTTAGGAAACTCCAATCTTTCTATTTCCCGATTCATGTAATTGCTAACTGTGGCTATGGCTTTTGTGCTCGATTAATTTCTTGAAGGAATGACAATGACCTGGATTGGGAGAATATAATAGAAGACGATGACTATGGATGGAATTTGGGTATACGGGGACCATCTAGGTGAGAACTCATCTTCTTTTCGTTTTCAGGTCTTTTCGTTACCATGCTTACTGTGGTTTAAAAAAAATACAATCTTTTAGGGAAAGTTTCAATTCTATTCATTTAAGGGAAAATCGCCAAAATAGTCCTTCAACTTTTTCACTTTAGCCAGAATAGTCCCTCAACCTTTTTTTTAGCCAGAATAGTCCTTCAACTTTTATTTTTTAGCCAAGAAAGTCCTTTTATGGTGGAGCCACCATAAAAACCTTTTTCTTTTTTTTGATAAATTTCACATAAAAGGACTATTTTGGCTAAAAAATAAAAGTTGAAGGACCATTTTGGCTACAAAAAAAGTTGAGGGACCATTTTGGCTACAAAAAAAGTTGAGGGACTATTTCGGGTAAAGTAAAAAAGTTGAAGGACTATTTCAACGATTTTCCCTTCATTTAAAAGTTTTGAATTCAAGTATGTATTCGTGAAAGTACAATGTAATTGATTATGCTACTTTAAAATAGGGTTATTGATTTCACTTTACCCCTTAATGTTTAGAGTTACTATTACTTTAGTCTCTAATGTTATTTTTTAGACATTTAAATCCTTCCATTAAATTTGAATCAACAGTCAGTATCTTTTGACAAAAATACCCTTATTCTTTCTTCTTCTTCTTTTTTCTCATTTTTACTTGATTCATTTTTTCCTCTTTCTCATTTTGTTGACATGATTTAATAATTTTATATCATTTCTTACCATATCTTAAATTTTATCAAAATCTATTTATGAAAAAAATATAAGATATTTTGGATTTCATAGAAAAATTTGTCTATACTACACATCCAATTTGAGGGTAAAAGTGTCATTTTAGAATACAAATTAATACCGTTAACTTTAACCGTTAATCCAGGGACTTAAGTACCTAAAAACTAATATTAGAAATTAAAGTGATAGTGACCCTAAACTGAGGGGTACAGTGAAAGTAACCCTTTAAAATATTTATTACAAGAAAATTTGAAGTATACATCAATTGAAATCTACCTAACATTTGGAGTCTTTGAAATTGAAAAGTTGTTAAACAATTGAAGAAAATAAATAATGAACTTCAGGACCGACCAATCGGATATTACTACTTTTTCACTTGACATGTATATGTGCTACATCGATCTATTGTGACGACCTGTAAAAAAATTAATACTAATATTACTACTTTATTACTTGTATTTTTTTGAAGCTGGAAATACTTTCATTTGATATTTATAATTGTTGTGTTTTTGTTTTGAATAAATACACATTTTATGATTTCTTATGGCATTTATTGCAGATATAGTGAAGGGGAAGCCAAAAAGATCAATCGCCGTTGACCTATAAGCTTTAGGAGTTTATCCAAATTTCCAAGTTTTATGGAGTGATCTTTGTGGCTTCTAGTATTCTGTTGGCACTCAAGTGAACCTTCTAGCTAGTTATTTCAATTTCAGATTTGTATTCGTGTTTGGATCATTTTATGTTTGTTTCTTTTTTGTTGTTCATAGTTTTGAAGACTGCTGTATGAAAAGTCGGAGATTCTAGCTATAATCCTCCCAGAAACTATGTCATTTATGACTTTAAATACTTTTATAATACAAGTTTTTAGTTAGTACATGATATTCTACCGTTCAAATATTTAAAACTCATTAAAATGGGCTTGTATATATTATTGTTAGTGTCATTATTATTCAAACAATATTTTGTAATCATTTTTTGAACATATTGACACTAACAATAATATATACAGATGTGTATAAGAGACAGCATATATCATATTTAAAAAAAATTATTATTTTATTTATCATAAATAATATTCTGAAGTCATAGTATGAGCATAGTTTCTGGGAGGATTATCAAATCGAAACATCTTTTCATACAGATCTATTTTTCTAAGGAGGTATTATCGTAGATTGGTAGTTTCAGACAGTCTGTATTTTACACATTATTCATTCGTCTTTTTTTCATCTCATTTCGTGTATGAACATTTGTTTCCTTATCTAGATATTTACCGTAATCTGTACACAAACTTGTAATTATTTATTATGTTAGAATACATATACAAATATGTAATGTGTGTGACATAAAATTGATTTATCTATGAAATAGGATAGAAATTCATGGGGCATCCATCCACATATTTCTATTTTACATTTAGTCATGTTCAAAATTTGATTTCACTTTCCAAAATATTTAACACGTGGACCCCAATTACTGAGTTCTTAGGAATGCCTATTCAAATCTAGAAATTTTTATTTTGGATTGGAGCAATCATTTAACATGTCTAGTAGTTACTCTTGAATCAATGAAGGTCATTCATGTAGAGTAAATTATTCAGTCATTAAAAAATAATGATTCCCCTATTTTGCAGAAAGTGAGTCTTCCACTCCACATGCAAGGCTCTCATTGGTTTTGGAAGTCCAAAATTAAATTTCTCTCCCCAAACCTTCAGAATGTGGTTACCATTTACAAATTCAACACCAAAAAGGTTTTGCATTACTGGATTTAAGGCATTCTTAATTGGGGTTCAAATAAGACTGTTAGTTACAATTCACATATTAGATACTGAAAAGCTTCGCTTCCCAAATCCTATTTAACTTGGGATCTTGTCCGCTTTTGTAGTATATATATATATATATATATATATATTTTTACAGATATATATATATATATATATATATATATATTTATTTATATAGAAAAATTCTACGATCCCCTCTATATATATATATATATATATGTATATTTATTTATTTATTTATATAGAAAAATTCTACGATCCCATTTTAGGGAATCATTCCCTGTGCTATCTACCTATCTTCTAATCTAACTATCTATTTTTTAGCAAACCATCATCTATTTTTAGTCATACAATCCTACTCGAAATATATAATCTTTTATTTTTTTTATTTTTTGTACCGCCTAATACACCCTTAATTAAATAGTTATGTCTAATATATTCTTCATGAAGTATAATTAGCCTATCTAAAATACTCCCCATTTATTTAATATAACAAGATTATCTATCTTATCTTATAATACTACTACTATTTATTATATATATTTTAAACTACGATAACATAATTCTTTAGATTTATATGAAAATTTGGGCATAAATATTTTAAGATGGTAAAAAATTTATTTGTATAAAAAAATTATATTTGATCAAAAATAAAATAAAATTAGTTTTAATAACTATTATGTATATTCAAAATTTTGTTCTTCCATATGTTAGTATGAAATTTTGGCATAAAAACATAATAAGACGGTATAGATTTTTAAGAGTAGAAAAATTATTTATACATGAGCAAAAAATATAAAAAAATATATTATTTTATAATATATTCAAACTATTTTATTTTTTATTTCTAATAAAAAAAAGTCTTTTATAACGATTTTACATATATTATTTATTCACAAATAATTATGTTATTTTCTCTAACTGTTTATTTAAGTACGCTCTCGCATATTAATTAATTAGGCTCAATTTATGTAATTCCATATGTCAATAACATATATAACTATTTTGAGTAAAAATATAAAAATTTTTTACTCTATTATAATGTGATTAATCATATATATATTTTAGTTACAACATGAAGTTTGTTGGACCCGAATTATGATAATCATATTTTGATAATGACCAAATCGAACTAATGGCTTGAAAACAAGTGTGCAAAAACACAGGAAGGTTCAGACGAAAATGATCATCCGAACCCAATCAAGAATAACTATCAAAAGTTGAACAACACCTTACAGACGATGAAGAGCGTCCAAAAGAAAAGAACTCGGACGCAAGAGAGCGTCCAAAACATGATCGGAAGCTATAGGACACATATGACCGTCCGAACCAGAAGTTGAGGGATATGACGAATATGACCATCCGAACTAGAAGCTGTTGGATAGGATGAATATGACCGTCCAAACCAAAAGATGTTGGACGCACAAGATCGTTCGAAGAAAAGAGATCAAAATGAAGAAGTTTCTGTCAAGCTGTAGGACGCATACGACTGTCTGAATCACTGTTCATAAAGATGTAAAACGCATGATCGGACTCACGATCGAACCTCTGTACGAACTCCTAATGGCTAGTCAACTAATTTTTTGACCGTTGGAACTCAAATTTCAGCACATCTTTCATCTATAAATAGCCTAAGGACATCAGATTAATGAGAGAAACTACCACATTCAATACAAACACTTGTAAGAGCTATTTGGGGAGAAATAGGCTAAAATATTGTGGGTTGTATTGATTTGGGTAGTATAGTTCTCTAGGCTCACACTAATTCCCTAGGAATTAGTGTGAACAAGAATAGACTAGTGAGTGATCTTCAAGTGTAAGAGTGGAGAGAAAACAAGTGTACAAAAGTGAGGTTGTAATGTAAAACCCTTTGGCTCAACTAGAGGGATTTAGTTGGTACAAGGGTGAGTCTACTTCGTGTACAATAAGATTATTGTCTCACCTTCTTTGAAGATGCACTACTAGTGGATGTACTCCAAACTAATTTTATTTTTACACTGTTTCTACTTAACAAAAAAATTTGTAAAAAAAATTAAAAATAAAAAATAAATTTTTTTTCATGTGCTTTGATGTCATACAAAAAAAAATACTTATTCAGTTAAAAGATATTCTTTTTGCACCTTATTATTAATTATGAAATGGAAATTACATTCTTATATAAGAAATTTTTAATTTAAAAAAATTATTGAGTAATTTATATTTAACATGTTTAATTCATGCAAAATGAAAATAAACAAAAAATAGTTGTAAAAATATCCCTTTTTGTATTTAGTTTTATAAATGAATAAAATATTGTATAAGTTGATTAAAGAAATTTGACAATTCATAAAATTCTCTTATAGTGTCACGCCCCTAACCGGTACTTGCCAGGCACGTGTCATTCGCCGTATCCTCAATAGCAAATCCCAAGAATACAAGGTATCATTGCATTACTATTTACTTTAAACATTTAACTATAATATAATAAGCAATTCTCTAAAAATATATTAACTTGAAATAGTATACTTTTACCAATGTGTAACAAATGTACAACCATTAAACATGAATAACTTATTAAGAACACGCAGGCTTAACTTACTAGAATAAACTTATAAACAAATCCCTAAGGTAGTGACCACCTTAAATTCCTTCCTTGCTCTCGAACACTTGGTCCTTATCTTCAACTAATATATACTCGTATTTATTTTCTGTACAAAAATATAAGAAACATGGGGTGAGCGACAAGTCGCCCAGTCAACAATACTTATTCCTGCTGGATCATGCTGTTACATATATATACAACTCATGCATACAGATCATACTATCACATGCTCATGCTTGCATCCGAATCATTCTTGTAAAACATGTACTATCATTCTTGTAGAACATGTAACAAAATAAAGTCACATACCCGTGATTTTCTTCATATATCTGTAATATTTCTTCATGACTTGTACTTTCATGTAACATGCATACTTTCACACAATAAAACATGCATCCATTTAAATGGTTCAAAACTAACAGGCAATCATAGGCTTCTAAGTACTCAACCTAGTGATTAACCTCACTAGAAAAGGCTATCAAGAAGTTCTGCAGCTCTTCTTGACCTTCTTCTTGCATTGCCAAGTCTTTCTTGGCTCTATTGTCAAGTCTTTCTTGACTCTATGTTGCCAAGTCTCTCATGGCTCTGGTGTCAAGTCTTTCTTGACTCTAATTTAGAATTATAACCCCTATCGACTATTTAATGTTCGTTTAGAGCCATAATAACTTGTTATTACCCATACAACATATGCATGCCACGCATAATCAAAACCATACATATAACGCATTTCTATATACTTTTAAAACCAAACAGTCACATAACCATACACGATCCATAATTTCATAACAAAATAATTCTTGAGCAAAACACATTTTCACAAACGACTTTTAGAGATTATGCATGGTCATAAAATAATTTTTAAAACACATACAATTTTGAAAGTACAGAAGTAAGCACCACCTACCTCAAATGGTCCTTAATTGTGCCTTTACTTGACTTTGTTCCTTGTTGATAATCCTTAAAAATAAAATAACAATGGATCTTATTACTAATAATTCAAGCAATTATCCCCTTAACAAATTCTTATAAAACCCTATTTTCAATATCCTAGACACAATACTCTAATCCATTCTTAGGTTCAATAATCGTGACTAT
Source organism: Cinchona pubescens (assembly GCA_025175665.1). NCBI lineage: Eukaryota > Viridiplantae > Streptophyta > Magnoliopsida > Gentianales > Rubiaceae > Cinchona > Cinchona pubescens. The sequence continues at coordinate 2,839,451 of JANKKI010000122.1, read as the reverse complement.
TTATGTGAGATCAAAGAATTTTACTATTAATATCTTAAAATAATTCTTGTATTAGAATTGGTAACTTTTAGAAAACATTTGATTCTAATTGAAAATAATATTTTCACATGTTGGTTTATCCAAAATAATCAAATCATGTTCTTATTAGTTTATATCAAGTCAAAAATACGTTTATTACTTGTTTTCAAAACTTATGGTACCTTATCACTTTTTCACAAACTTTTCGGGTCATTATTATTAATGATTTAAACTTTTTTTTAGAACTTTACTAATAATTTAGAAAGCATTAAGGCCTTTTTTGTAAACTTAGAAAATCATTCATTGGCGCTTTAGTAACTTCTAGAAAACTATTAAGGGCTCTTAGATAACTTTTAAAACACGCTAGGGTACTTTGGTAACTTTAAAATTCATTTGGAAACCTTTGGGTACCTTAGAAAACTTTTCAAGGTCATTTATTAACTTTATTAAAGTTATAGGGGTCAACTTGTCAATTATCAAAACTTTTATGGGTCTTAGTAAAATATCTCTAAACTGTAAGGTTCATTCTGGAATTTCCAGCAACCATAAAGGACTACTATTGTCTTTATAAAATCATTAGGGGTAATCGATAATTTCCAGAAGTTGAAAATGACTTAATTAGACTCTATTTTAAAAAATTTTAGGCCTTACTCTAAATATCCTAAAATTAAGGGGTAATCCTGTAATTTTGAAAAAATCTTTTAATTCTCCTATCTTCTTCCCACGAACTCCTGCATCTTCCGCTGCACTTCCCCGTCCAACTTCTCCAGCCATCAATTTTTTTTTTTCTTTTGCTCTCCTCCAAACGACAATCGCCACCTTCACCGATTGGACGGATGAAGCCGTCCGACATTCCACTGACAGCCGTGGCCCCCTTTTTTTTTTTTTTTTTTTTTTCTGATTTCTACTTTTTTTTTTTTTCCCGTAAGCATTTATAGTTTAGAAAATAATTTAATTCTTTTTCGAAATAAACATAAAAATTGTAAATAGAATTTGTTACATCAATAATTATCAAATTCATGAAATCAATCACCAATTTAATATACTAACCAACCCAAAATCATAATATAAGTATATGTATAATTAAAATAATAAAGAGAATTTAATAAATAAAATTTAAAATAAATTAGGCTAACCTTTTATGGTGTGCAGACTAGGTGGTCTCTTCCCAAAATTTGTGTAACTTGAGAAATATATATCAGATATCTATTATATATATTTATATAAAGTGTTAAATCCAATTACCTATAAGATGTATACTACTCTCTATAGTATATATAATACTTATCAATAATCATCAAGTTAAACTACCAATCATAATCTATTTTCTTGACTATGACTTTTATAATTATTTTATATTTATAAAAAATAAATAAATAAACCTTCAAAAAAAATTCGGGGTATCACATATAGTCCCGAAATAATAAATAAATAAATAAAAAGAATGTGTTCAATCATTATAAATTAATTAAAAGTAGAACAACTTTGAACATAAATTGTTGGAGGACATTTTTGTCAAAACAAATACCCACATCATCTTTTCATAATTATTTATATAATGGAATCTTTTAAGAAGAGGCAAAGTATACATTATTTGGGTTCAAGGGGGCAAAGTGCAACTATATTGTAAGTTCAAGAGGTTAAAGTATAATTAACCTTAGATTATATGTACAAAGTTACACACATATCTTTCTCTGTCCGTGTGTATGTATATATATATATATATAGGCGCACACACAAAAGTTACAAATTTTAACTTATATCCTATAAGTATATAGGAATATAGGTATCATCATAACTTTATCTATACTAATAGTAAGTTAGTACATCATTTAATATACTTGTTGATGGCAAAAATATTATACTAATAAGTTATATAGTACAACTCCTATAAGTATATAAGTTAGACGTTATGTAAAACATATTTTTATTAAAATTATAAATTATACAAATCTTAATATATGAATATAAGAACATGTATGTATAGATATATTATATATAAATATTTTCAATAATTACTTAACTCTAGTATTTATATATATTAAAAGAAAATTGTAATTCATTTAATTAGTTATTGAGACAAAAGTACTACAATAATAAGTTGTACACTTATATTAATGCATAAGTATATAAATTGTATATAATATCAACAATCATACAAAGAAAAGATATTAAGTATTAAAAAAAAATATTATCAGTTATCAACATAGTTAATTGTTAAGAATTAAGAATATTATGGTTAAAATATTATGAGAGAATGATGTTTGAATTTGTAGTTTTTATGGAAAGACGAATGGTTTAGGGTTTTGTAGAGATGATTTGATACAAGTATATGAGAATTTGGAAGCATAATATGATGTGAAGAATTGTAAAGACATTTAAATAAGAAGATGAAGAGTGTAGGTGATAAGTGGTAATAATATATTATGGAAGCAAATCCATCTAGGGAAGAGAAATTGATATTCTGTTTAGATAACATACCTTAATACCAGTTAAGAATAGCATTCATGGAAATTTAAATATTAATTATCAATAAATATAAAGTTGAAAGAAAATGTAAATTTTTAATTGACTTAGTAGTTATTATTATCATTTTTTGCAATACAGTGGTTATTAAATTTTTTTTTTGATAAAATTTATACTATATTTGCAACAAAAAAAAAAATACTTTTTGAGATATTCTTGATAATCTATATTATATGCAATTAGGTTGCAAGAATAATATTATTCGTATGTAATTAAGCAAAATATCTTCCTACTTTTATGAAAGTTATTATGAGTAACCCTTTAAATATTATATTATAAGCTTTGTTCAAATTAATTTTCTAACTTATTGTTGGGAATTGATAATATATGATGATTTATATAACATTTTGGGTTAATCGCATTTTGGTCCTCCTAAATTAAGTAACAATCTCAAAATGGTCCTCCAAACTGAAGAAATCAATTTGGCCATCCAAATTGGAAAAGGTGGCCAATATAGCCCTCCAACTGAAAGAGTCTCACTTTGACCCTCCAACCTAAAGAAAGTGTCCCATTTTGACCCTTTATACTGAAGAGTACTCTCATTTCCAGCCTCCAAATTGGAAAAAAAAAATTCTAATTAATTTCTAGATATTTGTGTATTTTTGGAATAATTGATCTCAACAAAAATGAATATTTTATCCAAAAATGTTTTATAAATTCTTTTTAAAATATATCCATACACACCCAAATTCTTATTCGTTAAAATATTTTTTTAATAACAAATATCTAAATTATTTTTTTAAATTTATCAAAAATACCCAAATTCTTATTATTTTAGTTAGGGACAATGAGTGGAAATATTTGTGATATATATTCATAAAATAAAGAAAAGTACTTGTGCATAAAAAATAAAAAGAAATATAGCAATTATTTTTTGATTCGATGAAAAATTGAATGCTATTTACACATTCTAAAAAAAATATGATTATGCACGCTTATTAATTATTTATAAAAAATTGAATGCTATTTACACATTCTAAAAAAAATATTATTATGCACCCTTACTATTATTCTAAAAAAAATATATTATTATGTACTAACTAGTTATATGTTTTTATCATTTGACGTAAAACTATTTATGAGAGTAAAAGAATATGTTATTGTAATGGAAAATATTTTTGGTTTAGAGGGCCAAATTAAAATAAATTTTCAGTTTGAAGGGCCAAATTGAAACTCTTGTAGTTTCGAAAGCCCACTAAATATTTGTTTTAATTTAAAGGGCCAAATTGAGACTCGTTTAATGTGAAGAGTTATATTGGAATACTTTTTTAGTTTGGAGGGTCATATTAAAAAATTTCAATTTGAAGGGTTATACTGAAATTTTTTCTTAGCTTGGATGCCCAAATGGCATTCACCCATACATTTTTAGTTTTATAATTCTTTTGAGAAAAAATTCAGTTATATGAGGTATATGTGTATAAAGTGAGAATTCTCAACAAATAAAAATAGCTAAAGTAATATTTGGGTAATTAATTTTAATTTTTACTATTAGTTATATAATTCATTTTTTACAGCCATTATTTACTCTATAAGATTACTATGTATTTGACTGGCCACATTTCAATTATTAACGAAAAGTTGTTCAACTATAGATATGTATAGATAGGACTGTGGATGAATCGTTTTTCTTGTATAGATAAGTTTGAAGTTATATGGTTTTGAATTTTTTTTCATTTTTTCTACCTTGTATGGGTTTTTCTCCTATTTAGATTTTGTTCTTATAGTCTCATTTAGAACTTTTTCTTAAAAATAACTATGTAATGTTTTTAAATAATTTTATAAAACACGGGTTTTGAAAATATAATATGATCCCGAACATAGCACGAGTATTGAATGCTATTAAATATATATATTATAGCAAAACCCCTCTCAGTAAGCAGTCATAACAAACTAAGATATGTGGCACATTAGATAAAAAAAAATTTACTTAGGAAATAACAAAGGTAAAAGATAAACTACTTAAATAATAACCTAATCTTATATTTAACTACCCTTATTTTTTAAAATCTCATTTTATGCACACCTCTTATAATTAATTTTTTTTTTCAAAAATGTAATAAAATTAAACGTGTATTATAAATCATAATATAAGTATCAATATTAATTATAAGTTAAGAAAATAAATATTTATGAATTATGAAAAATTTGAATCTATATATCATTGTTAGTAAATTAATTTACATAACTTGATTACATTTAATCAGTATTTATCAAAAAGAACAATAATTTATTATATCACAAAAAGATTAAAAACAAGGTGTTTAGATCAATTTCGTTGTTGCATCTTCTTAAAACTTTATATTTATTAGTAATTAATTATTCAATGTTAAATATCCGACTTGACTTAATTATATTGGGTTGAGAAAAACTTTATACTTCATTGTTGCATCTTCTTAAGTGATTCTTCATTGCATTTTCTTGCAATTTTATATTTATTGGTAATTAACTATTCAATATCAATAGACATTATTCGTAAGTGATTATATAATCGCAACACATTAAAAAATAGTTTTAATAGTATGTATTTTTATTAGCGTCATTGACGTATTACTTTTTGTCTACTGATTTAGAGATATCACTACTAGACTGGAAGAAAAAAAAAAGAATAAAAAATAGTGTGCTTTTATAATAGTAATTTACAAGAAAACCAAACAATTATAATTGATTTTTTGCTAAGAGAGTTGCAAAACAAATAGTATGTTATGGATTATTACATAAGTATTGACTATTAACTGTACATGTTAAATATTAAATTATATTGATTATAATAAGTTAGGAAAATGAATATTTATTTATTTGAAGCAAATTAGGTAGTCAACTTAAAGGGTTATTCCTAATAAATTGAAAGATGTGTTACCGAGCTATCTATGAGTAATATCATCTTTGAAATCTAATTAGATCATTATAGATGAGTAATACTTTTATCAAAAAATTAATAAAGGATAATTGCAAATTTAGTCCAAAAACTATTTTATAGTTTCAAATTTACAACATCAAGTTACATATATTTGATATGTTTGTTTTTTTGTTTATCTTCTCTGATCAAAACTATATCGTCCAAACAAATACATGTCATGAGAATTTATGTGGTGAGACACACTATCACCAAAATCATCAGCAGTTACAAGTCAATAATACATCTATTCAAGAAAACAAAGCTAATAATTCACAACATACGTCTTATAATCAGTACCACCCAATGTGTATTGTTTATATCTATGTTGCAAAATATTAATTCACTATTATTTTTATAAATGTAATCACAAACAATTTTTTTTTTTTTTTTATATGACAATAACAACTTACAACTCCTTTTATTTTTATATAAGTTGTACTACTCGAAAAGAGGAAAATTATGTTTTAAAATTAAATACAATCTTGACAAAATGACAAGCAATTGTAAGTTAGATTACACTAACTATCGATATGTGTAAAAGGTTTTTGTACTTCTTTATATACTTAATTTTATAACTCTTACTTTTAAATTTTGCTTTCTTAATTTTATAACTCCTACTTTTTAGTTTTGCTTTCTTAATTTTATGTTTTACTAGCCTAAATTCCTGTGTTATGCACGAGATAAAAGTATTATTGTTACTTTCTTTTGTTTATGATCATTGTTTTAATTATTAAAATATTTATACCATCAATGTATATTATTTGATCTTCAAATTTTATATTACTTATATTCGCGTGCATAGCATGGGTTTCTACGCTAGTATATCAATAATATTTTAATAAATATATCTATTCCCATTGCAATAAGTTGGAATCAATATTTACCAATAGTAACTTTTCAGAAATTTATTTAACTATTAGTTATAAGTAATTTTTATCATAGTAAATATTCACAATAACTTTGGATAATAGTTTACATTCGAAAAAGTGGTATGAATATTTACCAATAGTAATTTTTCAGAAGTGTATTTGACTATTGATAATAACTAACTTTGATATAGTAAATATTACAAATAATTTTGAATAAAGTTTTCACTTGTCATATTTGTGTGAATTTTTACAAATCACCTTTTTGATATACTATGTAGTGTAGAAGTGTAAATAGATAGATACTATCCGATACGATAAACTCCTTCAAAATGAAGGGGAAAAAATTTCAGGGTAAGTCATGACTTCTTATGAACTCATCTAGAATCAAATACTTTTAATAACTATAAAACCATCAACAGTGAAAAAAAAAACAAAAGAAATTAATTCTTTTATAGTTTGTGTTTTTCAGCAAAATAAAACCATAAGTTTAAAGTGTTAGATATTTCTACCAAGATAAAATACATGATAGTTCATATGCAACTATCATTTATCTAAAGATATTGTGCCTAGCCAACCGATTGGATAAGATGGTAAGCAAGGTAACAAGAATATCAAAAAGTCACGGATACGATTTTGGCTATTCTCAGTCTTTGTTTAGTAGGCGATATAATGTAAGTATTACTATAAACTGTCAAAATATGCGTCGATGAATTACCTTAATACTGAAAAAAGGAGTAACTTACTCTATTTTTAAAATTTTTATTAAAAAGAAAGTATTAAGGTGCCCATAAAAATACCTCCCATATTTGATATTTTTTAATTATTTTTCAGCATCTATTATGTGATGAAAAATTTATTAAGTCAATGAATTTTACGATCTTGTTAAGATATTATACTGTTGTCCTTTATATCTTGTACAAATATTCAAATTATAACAATATGATAATCTAAGAGGATTATAGAATTTGCCATTAAGTCATATTATTGTGAAGTACTATTCATTTATCTTATCAATTTATTGGCAATGAAATACTAAAATCTTCATGTTACTCAATCTCTCAGATCTCAAAATACCGGTTATTCATTTTATTACTTGAGTTATGAAATTTGTTTTAATGCTTTTGTGATCATATTTTGTGTAATTATTGAGGAGAAAAAACAAGGGTTTTGTTTTTAGATTGGCAGGAAAGTAAAGTTAACCTTAATTTTAATTACTGGGAATGTTATTTTATATAAAAAAATATTCATTTATCATGTTTGGATACTTTTAAGAATATTGACAGGAAAACTGTATGAATTCTTTTTTCAATGTTTGGTTCACAATAAGATAGTATGGATTATATTTTATATTTCAGTATATTATCAAAAATATCTCTACAAATAATCATGTTTGGGTAAAAAATTTATCAAACATTGCATTGTACTATAAGTAAAAGTTTAGAATAAACTAATTAATTATTCTTTTTTTTTTTGTTTCTTTTTGCTTTTGTTAACAAAAAATAATTTATATATTTGATTAAAGTGAAAATAATAATATTTTGTTACATCTAATTTTTGCAAACTATAAAAGTTCGTAATAGTACCCATAGAATATATTTGAGACTTTTTATGACCAAACTAGACTTGATAATATTGGGAGATAATTATATTGTTTTGGAGATACTCCTCTTAATACTTTCGCTAGAACTTTGCTTATATTGAAACTTCACTTTCTTTGATTTCAACTAATATTTTTCTTTAATTTACATTTTAAAGGAAGATGCTATAATCACCATAATCACCATAATCACCTAACTAAACTTGAACAAAGCAAAGGGATCTTAAAAATTTAACTACTTCACATGAATATCAAGCTGATAGCCACCTTTCTAATACTCTATTGCTAATTAGCATATGTTTCTTGGGTTATGATCTTCAATTTTGCTCTACTTTGGTAACCAGAATACATGTGATATGAGATACTAAAAGCACTGCTAAAATTTAAGTCTTATAAGCTAACTAGTATAACTTTAGAGTGGACAATTCGATCTGGCATGGAGTGTTGTTGGTTAATTACTTTATACCATTAATTTCATTGAGCAGTACCATGTTCTCGACTATCTTCTTGAGATAAATAATTTGATTTCTTCCAAGATTTTGTATTCATACGTCTATCCTTGATATGATACCCAACACAAATTATCTGGATGTCTAAATCCACTAGGGCATGCAAAAATTGCTTCAAATCATGCACATCATGCTTATCAAAATTATTGAATGCTCAAATTATAATAATTACCCAATCATACAGAATTTCTAAAAAATTACAATCTTAAAGAATGGATAAACTATAGAAACAATTTTACCAGATGATAGATTGGAATCGGATATGGCTTTTGTAATTGTCAATAAAATTCCAAAATCGTAAAGATTGACATAGAGAAGAACTATTATACCAGTTCAGAAAGAACCACTAAAGAAGAGGACAAATTATTAAGAAATATTATACTTAATTAATTCGACAAAGAAATTGAAAAACATAGAACAAATTAGCAAAAAGTATAGGGTTGTTTTTCTGACACAAACCCTAGCAATGAAGATTTTAAGAGAGTGAAGGGATGAATAAGTTGGGAGATGTTGACGTTGTTTTTTTGTTCAAGATTTGGAGGAGAGTTTAATGGGTAGGTGCTCTTATAAATGTATCTTTGACTGTGAAAAATTACTAAAAAGAATACAAAGAAAAAATTGGAAATTATAATCCTAAATTTTTGCAACAATTTTCCTTGTTCTGTGGAATGTTTTTATTTTCCCAATAAATAAAAAATGAACCAAATAAGAGAATTTAATTTTTAGGAAAAAGAATACTTTCTCCAATCAGAATTCTTGCCAATCAAACAAGGCCAAGGAGTTTGCTTAAAGTGAGGATGGATATTTTTCACCAAAAATTAAGAAGAAAACAAAGGTGAGGAAGGAATTTTTTTTTTTGGGTGGTAGCTTTTGCTTTTAGCTCTTGTTTAAAAATACTTCATTCATTTCAAAATAACTGTCACATTTGGTTAGTACACACAGATGAAGGAAAGAAAAAACATATAAAAATAAACCACATAAACACTATCATTGATCCAGCTCACTTGCTTGGGTGCCTGTTTCATCAAACTCAAGTTCCCTGTACAATAGTAAAAGAGTTTTCGCCTGTTAAAAAAAATCCGAATACGTTGAATGTTAGATCCTTAATCCCCTAGAAAACTAATTTCAAATTAACATAATGCACTGACATACAAAAGATGTAAATGTTCCTAGTAAAAAAAACCCACAACACACCTCTCCTACTATACTTCTGCGAGCAAAAGATGTAAATGTTTCCAAGTGATTGCTCTTGGTTCATCATCTTATCATTGAAGTTAGTGTTTCCTTTAGTCTCAACTCCAATTCTAGTATGATCCGAAACCCATTTACACCAAGTCTTTAGTACTATAACTACTGTGCTAAAAATTATTATTAGCAACCAAAATACAGCTCCAAAACACCCCTGATCAAAAATAATTTTGGATCACATAAATGAACCATTACTTGGTTAATCATCATACTCACAATGATTCAAAAGACATATATTGTCACAATATTCATACCCTCCATACATGCATGCATGCATTCATTCCTAGGGAATATGGCTCTACACAAGTGAAATGTACAGGTGGAAGAATTAATATGGCTCTACACAAGTGAACTGTACAATCTCAATTTCATAGAAGTGAATACCTAGGGAATACCAAGTGAATATAGCTAATTAAATATCTAGAATTTGGATTCTCTCTATTTATTTTCCTTTATTTCTTTCTCTATTTACCTATATCAAAACAATGTAATAAAGAAAAATTTTACAGTCCCTTTTAGGGAACCATTCCCTTATACTTTAAGGGCTTGTACAATACAATACTAAATGCTTTTAAAAACTTGTACTGTACAAGTTCTTAAAGTCAAGGAAATAGTTCCCTCAACGGGATTGTAGAATTTCCCATAAATAAAATAATCGGAACAAACTAATAAATTTATTTCATCGAATAGATTATCATATTCAAAAGTTAATTCATCTAGAGAAAATTTCACCATTAAATTATATTTCACATTTGGATGGTATACAATTTTTCAAATTTTGATGAAATATAAAGTAACTTAATAAACGGTAAAACATCAATATTTTTTTCATGATCTTTTGCAAGACATTTATATAGAATCTGATTTAAATTATACTGATGAACGGTTTTAATTTTTAAAAATATATTTTAAAATTTAATTTTGATAATATATAAAGACTCTTCCATTTACACCTAAATAGAAAGAAATCTTGTCCAAATATCTATTATACGTCAAAAAAAGGGGAAACAGAAAAAAGAAAACGTCTATATATAGTAAATTAGCCAAGGGCTCATGCCATACAATAATAAATGAGGTACATATGTAAGGAACAAAAATTAATATTTTTCTTAAGGAAATAAAACGTTTATACATAGTACAGCTGGGCTTTGGATTCTCTGCGATATTTTTTGGTGTGACATTTGTGTAACATCATTTAGATGATTGACACATGTCACTTTAAGTACACATGTTCCTCATTTAAGTAGCATCATAAAAGTGTTATATCAAAAGTGTCACGAGAAACCCACGCCGATACAGTTGCCTATCGTGCTAAAATCTAAGGTAAGTATCTTCAAATTTCAGTCTCTTCCTTGGAATCATGCCTGAATACCGATTTCTTTCTTGGACTTTAGAGTGGAGTGAATTTCAATTTATCTGTCATCATCGTTACAAGAGCTAACTATATCCGTGAAGCTTTCCAGGCCAAAAAGCTCGAGCTGCCCGATATTCTTGCGTGGACTTGGTTCACGACATAGTAATGTGGTTGATTATGGATCGCTGAGGTTTTCCCAAACCTAACACCTCTTCAAGGTCACAACTTCGGCATCCTTTATAAGATATTTCCTCAAAAACTTAGTTGATTATATTATCTGGCCTATGAATACTTTATTACTACTACTGTTAACATCTGAAGTAGTCCTCCATTGAGGCAATTGCATGTTTACTATGTCCTCTCTAGGTAGACTAGAAACTGATGGTGCATTGCCCAACTCCGCTGCCATCTGCACAGTTTCAGGTAGAAGATGGTCAGCGTTCTTGGTCTTTCGCAACATCAAGTATAGAACACAAGCCAAATAAACTAACATCCCCAAAACTCCTAATATCCCACAAAACACAATAGCAACAACTCTCAACTTTCTATGATGAAGAGTTGTAACCAACTTCTCTCCCAGATAGTAGATATTTATGCCTATTATGAGAGAGCTAATAACCCAAGTTGCTGCAGAGATTGAAGTGGAGTTTGCATGATTTCCCATCTTGGTTTTGCAACTTGTGAACTTGAGAAGTGGAATGAGTGCAAATGGAAGTTCAAATGATAAGATCATTGATGTAATAATAATAAGATTTCCGGCACCAGAAGAGCCTCCGATGATTGCTACTATTAGACTAGGGACAATAGCCAACGATTGAGTTAAGAAGTTCCGAATCCACGGTTTCATTGTCAAATCAAGAAATCCTTGCATAACATATTGCCCGGCATATGTTCCGGTTATCGTAGAACTTTGGCCTGATGCAAGTAAAGCTATTGCAAAAACCTTGGAGCTCCAACTTCCCAAAACATCTTTAAGCAAGAAAGAGGCTTTGTTCAAATCCAAATCTTGACAATTCTGCTTATCAACAGGGCTAATTAATAGATTATCCGAGGAATTGCAAACTGCACCACTTGTTGAAATTATTGACACATTGATGAGGAAGGCCAACATTAAGGCAATCCCACTTTCAATTAGGTAAAATCTACAAGCCTCTTTGATCCCAGCAACCGATCGTGGTATTTTCCTAGATAAGACTAATGCAGAATGGAGGAAAAGATTATGAGGCATAACCATAGCACCAAGCAATGAAATAGCCAGTTTAGTAGCACTACTTCCCTTTAGCTGAGGAACAAAAAGGCCATCAAAAACCTCTGAAGATTTCGGCTTCGCATATCCAAGCTCCACAAAGAAACATCCAGCAACTGTAAACACCAAGAAAGCAATAAACATCTCAAGCTTTCTCACCCCAAATTGCTGTAACAATAGCAGAGCCAAAGTACTGAGCCCCGTGAATAGCACGCCAAACCATAAAGGGATTTTGAAGAGCATGTTGAGTGCAAAAGCTGTGCCTATAACTTCAGGAATATCACAAGCAACAAACATGGCAATTTCAGCAAGAATCCATAATATGAAATTGACCATTCTTGGATACTCTTTTCTACTGTGTTCTGCTAGATGGTTTCCTGTAACAACACCCAAATTTGCTGCCAGAGATTGGATTATGAGAGCTGCAAAAGATGCTAATAATATGATCCATAACAAACCGTACTTGTATTCTGCTCCTGCCTGAAGATCAGTTTGAAAGTTTCCGGGATCGATATAGGCAATGGAAACAAGAAATCCAGGGCCTATATATGATAATAGATTCTTCCAGCTTTTCTTGTCTGGGATGATAATTTGATCGTATTCGATGTTGTCAATGATACTCGTTTGCAATAATAAGACAACTCGGATCTTGAGAACCGGTGGTATTAATCAACTGTTCTTGTTGTTCAGAAGTTTCGGCAGCCATTGAGATACGATGTATACGAGTCAACTTTGACAAAAATATTATGGGTTGATGACAAAAAGATTTATGTGTATAAATAAAGATTAGTTTTTAGTAATTAAAGAAAACAATTTTTCTTTGATCAAGGGTGGCCGCATGAAAAAACTAGTACTAATTGCTAACAAGAACTCAAAGTAGGACGCAAAGCTAATTAATTTTTTTATTCTAATAAAAAAAATTGGCTGTTTTGTACACACCAAATCTGTAGGGATAGCTTCTCTTTATATATATAGACTACAAAAATCACACGATAAGGCGGCCAAGATCCCAAGTTAAATAGGATTTGGAAAGCGAAGCTTTTCAGTATCTAATTTGTGAATTGTAACCAACAATCTTGGACCTAATTACGAATGCCATCTTAAACCCGATAATGCAAAACCTTTTTGTTGTCGAATTCGTAAATGGTAACCACATTCTCAAGGTTCGGCGAGAAGTTTTATTTTGGACTTCCAAAATCAACGATGGCTTACATGTGAAGTAGAAGACTCACTTTCTATAAAATAAGAGAGTCATTATTTTTTAATGAATAAATAATTTACTTCACATAAATGACTTTCATGTAATGATTCCAGAACAACTACTAAATATGTTAAATAATTGCTTCAATCTAAAATAAAAATTTCTAAGTTTGCCTAGGCATTCCTAAGAACTCAGTAATTGGGGTCTATGTGTTAAATTTTTTGGAAAGTGAAATCAAATTTTGAACGTGACTAAATGTAAAATAGAAATATGTGGATGGATGCCCCATGTATTTCTATCCTATTTCATATATACATCGAATTTATGTCACACTCATTGCAGTGTATATGTATTCTAATATAATAAATAATTACAAATTCGTGTACATACGATAAATATCTAGATAAAGAAACAAATGTTGATCCACGAAATGAGATGAACAAAATTCGAAGAGGAACGGGGCATTTTGATGGCAGGTTGTAAGTTTATTGTTAATACGATGTTAGCTTCTTAAAAAAAAAAATCTCAAGTGGATGTTATAATTTGATATAAATTTTACAGATTATGTTAGTACTATATATTCAGAATATTATTTCTAATGAATACAAATAATAATTTTTTTTTGAAATATGATATATGTGAGATAAAAAATAATAAAAAAGTGTGTTTAAAAAAACAAGTTTAATATGTGTGAAAATGATTACATAATATTATTTGAATAATAATAACACTAATAATAATATATACAAGCCCATTTTAGTGAATTTTAAATATTTGTACAATAAAATATTATGTACTAACTAAAAACTTGTATTATGCAAACATTTACGGTGATAAACGAAATGGTTTCTGAGAGGATTATAGCTAGAATTTCCAAAGTTTCATAAACAATCTTCAAAACTATGAACAACGAAAAGGAAACAAACATAAAATGATCCAAACACGATTACAAATCTGAAATTGAGATAACTAGCTAGAAGGTTCACTTGAGTGCCAACAAACAACTAGAAGCCACACAAAAAGATCACTCCACAAAACTTGGAAATTTGGATAAAACCCCTAAAGCTTAAAGGTCAACGGCGATTGATTTTCACCTTCCCCTTCACTATATCTGCAAATAAATGACATAAGAAATCATAAAATGTGTGTTTATTCAAAGCAAAAACACAACAATTATAAACATCATATTAAAGATTTTCCAACTTCAAAAAATTACAAGTAATAACGTAGCAATATTAGTATTATTTTTTTTTACAGGGCTTCACAGTGGATCGATGTAGCACATATACTTGTTAAGTGAAAAAGTAGTAATATCCGATTATTCATTATTTATTTTCTTCAATTTTTTAACATCTTTTCAATTTCAGAGACTCCAATTGTTAGGTAGTTTCAATTGACGTATACTTAAAATTTTCTTGTAGTAAATATTTTAAAGGGTTAATTTCACTTTATTCCTTAGCATTTAGAATTACTATCACTTTAATTCTTGACATAAGTCTTTAGACATTTAAGTCTGTAGACTAACGTTTAAGCTAACGGTGTTAAATTTTCATTCTAAAATGACACTTTTACTCTCATTCTAAACTAACATTAGTCTTTTGGCATTTAGTGTAGACAAAAGTTGTTCTATGAAATTCAAAATATCTTATTTTTCTCTCCATAAATAGAGTTTGATAAAATTTAAGATATGGTGACAAATGATATAAAATTATTGAATCATGTCAACAAAATGAAAAAAGGAAAAAAATGAATTAAATAAAAATGAGAAAAAAAAAAGAAAGAATAAAGATATTTTTGTCAAAAAAAAAATAATAAGTGTGATTCACATTTAAAAGAATACATACTTGAATTCAAAACTTTTAAAAGAATAGAGTAGTGATATGTATTCTATGGTATCGTAGTCGTGGTTGAAAATTTAGTCGAAGTCCAAAGACTTCTGAAAACGAAGAGAAGACGACTCACCTAGATGGTCCCCGTGCCCAAATTCCATCCATAGTCATCGTCTTCTTTTATATTCTTCCAATCGAGGTCATTGCCATTCCTTCAAGAAATTAATCGAGTACAAAAGCCATAGCCACAGTTAACAATTACATGAACCGGGAAATAGAAAGATTGGAGTTTCCTACCCCAAATTAGTAAAAAAAAAAAAAATATATATATATATATATATATATATATATATATATATATATATTGTAGTACGCACTACTAATACTACTTATGAGTACTTTCTCTGTCTCATTGAAATATTATATACTGCAGTTAGATTGAGGGATTTAGTGAAAAAATTGAAAATCATCGATCAATTTGATAGGGTAATTTCTAGGACTAAAACTAATAAATTTTAAATTTACCTAAATAAAAAATGTGATAGGAATGATTTCAAATAACTTCAACTTGATAGTTGAAATTTATCAAAACTTTAGAAATCCTCTAGATAAATGGATGAATTTCGAATCTATTTTTAAATCTAATCATTCCAAATGCAACCATACTTTATTTTTGCAAAATATTTGTCAACTTAAAAAACTCAAAACATAATTATTAGCCCTTTCCATTTTTATTCATTGTCTTTATTTTTATTTTTATTTTTTTTTTTTGTAGATGACATGTGCCATACCACATTCGAATTTTAATTTTTGACAAATAAGATAAAATTAAAAGATTTAAACAGTTATCAATATCAATGCATACACTATTTTTGACAATGTTCAGGATTGCCAAAAACTACACAAAAAAAAAAAATAGTAATTATATCGTACACATGAAAAAAAGGTTGAAGTAATTAATGACTAACCATGGTTCTCTACCGTCTTTCATACCATGGATCATTACATTTTGACCATCCACTTTGACAATAATGAGAGAGTTGCTAATAAGGTGATATTGTTAGACCTCTAATCCTGTTGGTTTGCCATCCACCTTAATCTTGTACATTGGAGAAAACCCCAAATGCTGTGCAAGCGCATGAAGGCGGTTTCGATCAACCTTTAATACATTAATTCCTCGATATGGGGAGTAATTAATTTGGGAAGCCACAGCCAATATTCTCTCTATATCGGCCCCGGTATTGGTTGCTTCTAGAGAGACATATTGGTCTGAAATACAAGCTAATAATGTCTTGTTATGACCCATTAATTTCTTTCAGGGATGGGAAATTAATGGCGACACAAAAATCTACTACCGAATAGAAAATTTAAGACCTTAAATTGACAAATTATTACTAGTGATCATGAAACTTAATTTTAAGTTGGAAGCGTAAGTTTATATAGCAATAACTAAGAAAAATCCTAGACGCGTTGCTTTCGTGTTTATTCAGTAATTCAATCTTGAATCTGCTAGGAAATCCTTTGGCAATTTATTTGGGCCAACTTTATTTTACACCCCTTAAATTATACTCGATTCTCACTTTATATGGTAAATTTCAATTTTAGACGTATTGTGCACTTGATTTTCAGGTCCGTTGAATTTCTTAAACTATTAAAAATTAGAACAAAATGCAACAAATTGACAATTTAGGCTGCAATGTTTCCATAAGTTAGGAGGATTAATCTTGACTACTTCTACGATGAGTACCTTTCTAAATAAGTGAATTGTGTCCATGCAATTAAAATGCGTTAATTTTAATGATAGCGTCCAAAAATAAACTAAAACTAGCTAATAAGATTTCAGGTGCAATATGAAATCAAATATAAATTAGAGGTGCAAAATACAATTAGCTTTTAAATCTTTTTTTTTATTATTTATTTTTAGTCGTCAAACTTAATTAATTTGCACGGAGTAATTATGGATTACAATTTAGGCTAAAAGGTATGTTCCCTTTTCTTTTTCTTTTTCTTTTCTTTTTTTTTTTCAATTTTTGGGTTGGGAAATTGTGACGAAAATTCTTTGGTCGAAGACAGAATTCAAAGTCTTCAAACTGCCTGATTATGACTATTGATGAGACTTAATTTTGAAGCTGGATTATGACTATCGATAACAGAATTCAAAGCCTTCAATCCCAGTGCTTTTCGTGTTCAATCAGATATTCAATCTTTAATATGCCTGGAAATCCTTTAACAATTTACTTGCGTTCTCTAGACTTGGACTTTAATTTTGCACCGCGAACTTTGGATTACTAAAAACGCAAAAAAGAAGCGTTCATTGTATAGAGAAGAAGAAATGTATAAGAGTCCGTGCTATGCACCAACATTACAAGTTCTCACCTATAGAAAGATAAGAATGAAGAAGAATTCTCAGTTCTCAAACACGAAAATGGTTGTAAATGTATTACATTATAATTAAGGAAGACAATTCAATTTATCTTTGGACGCAATCTTAGTTAGACATCTTTTTCAATTTATCTTTGGACGCAATCTTAGTTAGACGTCTTTCGTTGCATTTGCAGATGCAATTCTAGGCTTTTAAATTAAGCAGTTGACAAGTTAAATAACAAATAACAATTGCATATATGTGTCAAAGTATGTGTGAGAGTGTGTGAATATGTATTTGTATAAATGGGTGTGTAAGTGTGTGACACTGTGTATGAATGTGTGTAAATGTGTGTGAGTGTGTGAGAGAGAGTATGTGTGCGTGTGAGTGTGTGTGAGTAGGCGTGTTCATTCGACTAATGTTCGACTTTTCGATTTAATTTGTTTGACTTTCGATTTGAAAATCTTAAAGTAGAATCAAAATCAAGTTATATAAACCCAAAATCGATTAAAGTAGAGTTATTTGAATTCAATTTGTTTGACCGGTAAGTCGAACAAGTTGAATGAGTCGAACATTTAATCTTTTTCTGTTCCATATTCTAATTCCAAAATTTAGTACATTATTTCACAAATTTCATATCATTTCACAAATTTAAAATATCACATAATAAAAATACAAGATAATACAAATTCTACAAATTCAAAAGACAAGTTCATAAATAATAAAATACATAAATAAATTATAATAACATCATCCAACAAAAACAAGATTCATGAGTGGTTTTGGTCAATTCTTATATTATTATTTTGCATATCATTATCAAGTATCTTATTTTCTTTTTTAATGATTCCAATTTCCACATTATCATCTTTATATAATGCGTGTACAGAAATATAATTCACAATAAATTATATATATAAGTTTTAAATGGATTATAGGGTTAATTACAGCTTACCTCCTCTGAAAGATTCCATTATATATATTATAATTATAAAAAGATGATGTGGACATTTATTTTGACATTATTACCCTTCAAACGTTTGTAGACAAATTATATTCCTTTTTATTTCATTTTTAATCATACCATATAAATATTTTTATTTTGTAATAATAATAGAATTTTTTAATCACATTTTCCTTAATAAAATTTTATATATATATTATTTTTCTTCATTTCTAAAACTGAATACTAATAGAGTGAACTTTTACAATACTTTTTCTTCAATTTTTTTGCAGGATCTAACATATTGAAATAAAATAAGTAATTAGATTTCTTTTATTTATATAAATGATTTTATTTTTCCACATTTTATACTTAACAAACAAATATGAAAAAAAATTAAAATAAAAAATAGAAAAAATTTCATGTGTTTTGATGTCGTACAATATATATATAAATTAAAATAAACATGTCGTACAATATATATATATATACTTATTTAGTTAAAAGATATTTTTCTTGCATCTTATTATTAATTGTGAAATAATATGAAATTATATTCTTATATAAGATATCTTTTAATTTAAAACATTATTTAGTAATTTATATTTAACATGTTTAGTTCATGCAAAATGAAAGTGAACAAAAAATAATTGTAAAATTCTCATTTTTTTAATTTAGTTTTATAAGTGAATAAAATAATATTTAAGTTGATTAAAGAAATTTAAAAATTCATAAAATTCTCTTATAGTTCTGAAATAAAAATAAATAAATAAAAAGAATGTGTTCAATCATTAGAAATTAATTAAAAGTATAATAACTTTAAACACAAATCTTTGGAAGATATTATTTATATACACATCATCTTTTTATAATTATTTATATGATGGAATCTTTTAAGAGGGGGCAAAGTATACATTATTTGGGTTTAAGGGGCAAAGTTCAACTGTGGTGTAAGTTCATGGGGGTAAAGTGTAATTAACTCAGATTATGTGTTCGTTTGGACTGAAAATATTTTCAGGAAAATATTTTCCAGAAGTTTTTTTGGTGCCAAACAAGACTGGAAAATGTTTTCCGGTGTAAAATATTTTCCAACTGTCCTTCCTCTGGCTGAAAATAACTTACGAAATTTTTGAGCGTAAGTTATTTTCCGAATAATTCAAGAGTGATATTAAACCTCAAATATTTACTTTTAGAATTTCGTTTGCTAAACTTATTTTCGTTTTCAATTCTTTTTCATTCATTTTTCTCTCAATCATGGGTCCCACACTAATATAATTATCATTATGCATATTTTACTACTATATTGTACTATCATTTAATTTTGAATAAAATCAATCTTTTATTAATCACAATTACTTGTAAGGTATTTATTACCATTGTTACAAGTTTTTTTTAACTTGTATTCATAAAATTAAAGATAAAATTGTTAAAAAAAAATTTTCAAAATATTTTCATTTTGTTAACCGAACATTGGAAAATTGTATGGAAAATGGACATTTTCATGTAAAATATTTTCCAAGAAAAATATTTTTCTCAAGAAAATATTTTCAGTCTAAATGAACAAACATGCACCCTATATGTACAAACTTACATACACATATCTTTGTATGTATACTGTACACACACATATACACATACACACACACAAAAGTTACAAATTTTAAGTTATATCCTATAAGTATATAAGAATATGTATGATTACATAACTCTATCTATACTAATAGTAAGTATTGCATTTAATAATACTTGTTCATGGCAAAAATATTATATTAATAAGTTATGTTGTATAACCGTACAAGTATATAATTAGACGTTACGTAAAACATATTTTTTATTATAACTATAAATTATATAAATCTAAGTATATGAACATAAGAACATGTGTGTATAGATATAATATATATAGATATTTCAATAATTACTTAACTCTAGTATCTATATGTATTAAAAAAGAAATTAGATTCATTTAATTAGTTATTAAAACAAAAGTATTACATTAATAAGTTATGCACTTATATTAATGCATAAGTGCATAATTGTACATAATATCAACATTCATACAAATATAAGTTTATATTTAAGTATTAAGAAAAAAATATTATTAGTTATTAACTTATTTAATTATTAAGAATTAAGAATATTATGGTTAAAATATTATGTACACAAATATAGCAATATATTAATATAATTGTAGATCTTCATATATATATGTGTGTGTGTATTTGTTCGACTTATTTGACTGGTATTTGACTAGCAAAGTCAAACGACTTGTTCAACTAGTAAACCAATTAAACCAGTCAATTTATAGATTCGATCGGTAGTTTGACTTGAAAGTTGAAATCAAAATCTAGTCGAGAAATCGCTTAGATAATTTGACTTTGATTCAAAGTCGAATTGAAAATTGAACAAGTCAAGTCAAAAATTTTTTTGACTTACTTCGACTCGAAAATTCGACTTGACTGACTTTTGAACACCCTAAATGTGAGTGTATGAGTGTGCATGTGTATGTGTGTGTGAGTGTGAGTTAGAGTGTCTGTGTGTGAGTGTATATGCGTGTGTACGAGTACGTGTGTGTAAATATATACACTCATACACAGTCAAGTGTAAGGAAAAATGGGATGCAGGAAAAATAAAAACAAAATTAAATGGTTTTATATGGATAAATGATTCATTCATTACCCATTTAAATACATCCATTTATATTCATATATTAAATGATTTTAAATAAATTTGTATTGTGTTTGGATAGAGAGATTTGGGTGAATTTGACTTGAAACTCTTATTTATAATAAGTTATCTAGACAAGGAATTTGATTTAGTTATAGATTTGAAATCTCAAAAGTGTGATTTTAATAGTTAAATGAGTGAATTTAAAATTTATCCAAATTTTATGTCATTTCAAATCCACCCAATTTAACTTCATTTATTTCAAATACTTCCTTTAATTCAAATCTAGCTATTCAAACACAATTTAGATGATTTTATCCAAATCCATTCAACTAAAATCATGACCATCAATTTATCCATTTTACCACCTTTAAGCGTCTTCCTAATTCTCAAAATTCTCAGAAGCGAGAACTATTAGTTATTGACCCTATAATAGTTTACTCCATATGTCCTAATTAAAGTTCTTACCCCCCGGCCGAGGGGTCATGGCTTAGCCTCTAATTTAAGGAACCAAGACTTTAAGGTCAACCAAACTCATTAAATCGGTTATTCCAAATATTGTTTTCAGCACTTTCAAGGAAGACAACCGAGTGTGTGTCTATATATATATTGAGAGAATCTATAATAAATTTTTACATGCTTCCTTAATGATTAAATTTGTGACCTAAGTCATAAGAGAATGTTTTTTTTTTTTTGGAGAAACTCATGAGCTGCGTTATTGTTTGGGACCTGCAAGAGTCTCGAGCATGGAGTCCAAGCTAATGGGTGCTGGATTGATAAAAATGAAGGGACCATCCAGGGAGGGGCAGCCGCCCCCTCAAGATATTAAAAACTATGTTTTTTTTTTTTTTAATTTTTTAAATTATTATTATATTATACACATCTAGACTTTGCCCCTTCCAAAATTTTAGAGAATATAAAAATTATTTCCTATGTATTATTTACATCTAGTCTTATTCCTCAAGAGTTTCTAAAATATAATATTTTTCTTGATATTTTTAAAAAAAATTTAATAACGCTCTTAAAAAATTAGACTTTATCCTATAAAATTTTGCAAAAGTCATAAAATTGTCTCTCCAAAAATATGTATACGTAATTTTTGCCTCCCTCAGATTTTAAACTCCTGGATCTGCCCCTGGTTAAGGATACGAGTGGGCAAAGCTGGGTTTGTCTCTGGTTAAAGATACGAGTAGGTAGATTTGATAGTTGAAGGAACTTAAAGGTACACTAATACAAGAGGAAAAAGTTTTATTTTTTAAAAAAAACTACCTAAATTTAGAGGGTGGGCACTTGTTTATTAAAAACAAAAATGGTACAAAGGAGAGGGATTAGGTAAAAAAACTCCTAAAATAATTTACCCTATACATATCTAGCGTGCCCTTATTTACTAGGCCATGCATGTTCAAGGTAAGCTGAAAGTGTGACATGTCATGACTTCAATTTTGAGACATGATAATTATGGTTTCACTCTCAAACGACAAATCATACCTTAATTGATCTCAAAATTGGTGATGCTGTGGTTGAGCACAACGTCTATGTAGAAAATTGATAATCTTATTCAGTTCTTTTACTTTGGGATTATAGTTTATCCTTTTTGGATTTTCTTTTTGTTTCGTATTTCTCGTGAAATTTTTGTAGGGCATTGTTAAGATATACAGTGACGGATGTAGGCGGGAACGGGCAAGGGCAAGGGCAACCCCCCATTCCAAAGATTTTAAAATTTTTAGTTTTTATCCATAAAAATTAAAAAAAAATTATTTATACCCTTATGAATTTTACTTTTAGCCCCCCTAAAATTTTTAGAGAAACAATTTAACCTCTATAAATAAAAATCAACTAAATCTCACCTCCTCAAGGCTCAAGTACCATGTTCGTCCCTGAGAAGGACCCTTAATTTTAGTACAATCTAGTAGTTCTGTTGATCACTATTCAAGTTGGAGGGACCAAGAACATAAAACTATCCACCGAGACTTGGCCCAAGCAGAGTTAAATAAAATAGATAGTACAATCTAG
The DNA here is from genome assembly GCA_025175665.1 of Cinchona pubescens. Lineage (NCBI taxonomy): Eukaryota > Viridiplantae > Streptophyta > Magnoliopsida > Gentianales > Rubiaceae > Cinchona > Cinchona pubescens. The sequence continues at coordinate 2,816,173 of JANKKI010000122.1, read as the reverse complement.
TGGTTCTGCTGATCATTCTACAGAGTAATGACCATGGTTCTGGAATTGTCAGTTTTCCCGACATAAAATTGGAATCGAAACCGGATGAGTAGATTCCGGTTCCAGTTCTGATACTGAAACGATGGTGGTCGTATCTTCTTTATTTATTCAAAAATAAAAGTACATTGAGATTATAAATATATGGACAACAAATAGAAATTGATAAATAATATTAGAGATTGTAGAAAATTTGAGAGTATTGAGAGGATGAAAGAATTGTGTGTTAAAAATGATAGAGAGGATGGTGTATTTAAAGATAAATTTGCAAATTTTTGTTTTTAAATAGAAAAGGTTGGATGATTGTACCTCAAGGACCTCAACTATCAACAGTCACATGATCATTGGTGCAAGTAGGCAGCTGCCATTCCAAATTTCCAACGCTCATATTCTTTTTTTTTTGTCAGTTCCGATTTTGGTTCCGAAGAATGCTCAGAATCAAAATCCTGTTCCTGTCCACGATTCTGGTTCTGGTTCTAAAACTGACAATTTTTTACGGTCCTATTCTAGCAGTTCAGTTTTAGAAGCGGAACCATGGCCACCACTAGTTCTAAGGCTGAGTGACAAACACAAAACTATCATTGAGACATAGTCTACTGTGTCAAATAAATTCTCATTAACATTACTGTTTACGAACCTACAATAAATGGAATATATATCGGTATGATCAAATACACGGTAAATTTTTATCTAATCTTTCGTTTATGCTATGAAATCCTTGCTTCTGAAGAAGTCACATCACCTCACATCACCCACATAAGGTGATGTGACCTTCTTTTAAACTAAAGGGTCCATATATTATTGCATGGATCGGGTCCAAAAAAAAATTTCTCCCAAATACACTGCATTGTGGAGTAATTCCCTTGTCTAGACTTCAAATTATGGGCACCGCGTAGATGTGGATTGCATAAGAGGGGAAAACAAATGCGCCTTAGTTTGATGCGCTGCTGCTTAAAATTCGTGGTCGATGATTTTTGCCAGTTGCATGCATGAATGGAGAAAGATGCTTGCACTTTTTGTGCTTTGTATTGCACATCATTTGAGAAGTTTTTCTTTGCTTAGTTGGGACTCATAAATTTAGGGATTTAGTGAACGCTAAATGTGCACAAAAACATTGGACTTTTTGAGCTTTAGGTTTTTTGTGATATTTTAGACCATCTTGTATTTTTATTGTATTGTACTAATGCTTTGTGGGGAAATTTAAAGATAATGATGTTCAAAAAAGAAACTACCAATCCGTTGTACACATTTTTTTTTATAGTTGTAAACGTATTGAACCTACGCCCAACTATACACACCCCTTGAATATATGCACATTGGGAAAATTTTGAAATAGGCCTAATTTATATTATTATGTCTTGAATCTTATTACTCAAATTTAGCTACATAACACATATAAAAGACGTGGTAAAATAGAAATGATAAAATTCACAGTATAGTACTAATAGATCAAATTCACTTAAGAATGACCATTCATGCAAGCACCCTGTACTCATATTAATTCGAAGGTACAAACACAATGGATTTGAAATTTGTACGTTACACATCACAAACATAAACTAATTGATGAAAATCCTTCAAAATTTTTAATCCTTTCATAACTTGATCAATCCCCACGCCCAGTTGAATATGCAAGATCTACATGTTCTAGTGGAAACAAAGATGACAGTGAGTTGGGTTAACTCGTCGACCCGATCTATCTGACCGCATTTGACCCCATCTGGCCCAGACCATTACTTACTATGGAAGTTGAACTTATAAAATACAAAAAATTTCAGGTAGGTCTCAAAATTTTGGTTTACTGTTCAATTTTATTTTTTTTTTCTTCTCTTTCTTGCGGAAGTAATTAATCAAGTAATTGTTCTCCCCACACTTTCTTTGCTTATATCGCAAGTGAATAATAATAATAATAATAATATGGAATCATTAGCGGGTTAGAAGAGAGGTATAGGATTTTGTTAAAAGAAATATTGTAATGCATGCGATAATTAAGATCATAATATATATATATATATATATATATATATATATATATATATATCTTGTGACAACTAAATTTTTTTTATTGGATATCTTGAGCAAAAGAGCAAGTGACAACAAGAAATAAACAAGGACATATACCTTAATTGAATGAAACAAAGCTTAGAGTTTCAACCAAATTCAACAAATTAAAGTCCTCAACAAGACGTTATTCTTAGGTGGACAGATTCACGATTTTCGGATTTTCCCGAAATGCAAACTCAGCACTATATATGGACTATGGAGCGAGACAGAATAAGGTGCATTTTCCATGGTCGTTACACAGCTCAAAGCAATTCTTGAAATTGTAATACTGCGAATTGCCACTTTTGTAACAAAGAATCTTCCACGAAGCAAAGAGCAAAGTGGCTAGAAACAAAAAAAACATTACCAAGCAAATCATACAAATAATTCGTCGTCTTTCGTGTCTGTCTTTGATATAAGGCGGCTCCTGTCTACTACCAACTCCTGCAAGATCCAAATCTCTTTCGTGGACCAATTTATTGTACTTCAAAATCAAATTTGCCAAAATGGATAAATTGAGTATGGCCGCCACCGAAGAGAGAAAAATGGGTAGCCAACGATATTGGCATTTGAGTGGTGATGGACTGCTGAAAATTGATGTAAATATTACACCTTGAAAGACTAAGTAATAATTTGCCAGTTGGTACGCGTCTGTTAATATTTGTCGAATTTCCTTCTTTTGATTGTCCATTCTCTTTTTCTCTTCGGATGTTTGGTTATCTTCCTTTGTTGGATTGCTACGTTCTGTGGCTGCTGAATATTGTGAGACTGAAGATAATGAAGAGAAAGGAGAGAGTTGTAGTCCATTAGGGACAGAATATCCTTCTTCTCCTTCCATGGATGATGATTTTGTTTTTGAGATGCAAAAAGCAGTGTAGCGTTCTACTTCTCTAAATACTACTATTCATATTATTCAGTGCTAAATCTAAAACACTACCTACTACATACCTAGAGCCTCGTACTATTAAACAAAGTAAATAAATTATACAAATTTAAATTGTTGGTTGTCACTAGATCGTTAAAGAGAAAAAGAAAATCGGACCAAATAATGAGCTGTTGTAATTTAATATCATTTGTCATATAAATTGATTTTAAATAGTAATATTAAATTTATAATATTGTAAATAATTTTGTAATGATTAATGATACATAGCAAGTTAAAAGTACAAGTTCATGATGAATATTGTTCATAAATTAGAATCAAGTTAAAAATACAACATGATTGTAAAAGGCAAATGACTATATTATATTGCATCCAATTAACTTGGTCAATTCTCGAAGATGCCCATATATTTGTCACATTGTCAATTTTCATACTCTTTTTACCCAAAAAAAAACGAAAAAATTCGTATACTGTCATTTTGTTCCCTATGCATCTATAATGGCTGCTTTTTAAGCCATAGGGTAATTAGATAAAATAGGTCCCTACGGGAAGTATTGTGAAAGACAAAAGTTGTCAAGCTGGAAATTTGGCGGTTCCTTAGATTCCTAGTAGGTCGAACATTATGCACGGATATAAAAAAAAGCACAACAAAAAATTATCAATTTTTTATTTGACCCAAAGGACTATATATTCAAACTAGTTGAATACCCCTTCTACACGTAAGAGAACGAATATATATATATATATATATATATATATATATATATATATATATATATATATATATATATATATACACACACAAAAAAAGAATAATATTAGATCATAAATCTTTAGTAATTAAAGTATTAAATTATAAAAATACAAACAAAGTAAGTAATAATATTTATAAATTTCACTAAATAGAAAATTAAAATATGAAAATAATTAAAAATACTTATGAATCATCAAATTTTATCAAGTTTTAGAAAAGAATAGAAAACAATAAAATTTATGAGAAAATAAAAAGAAAAATAAAGTGGACAAAAAGAAAAGAAGTAAGTAATATTCCTAATAAAAGGATGAAAGATAGATATTTGAATTTGTAGCTTTTAAGGAGAAACGCATTGTAAACCCCTATTTTTTAAGTATACATATATGTATATATATTATTAATATAAAACAATAATATTTTAATTAAACAATTATATATGAAATTGAATTACTTGTGTTTATACTTTCTTATAAATCAAAATTCTTGTCTAATTAAGAATTCTAATGGTTTTATAGTAATTGTCTAGGACTAACTTATTGCCTAAATATGTTTTGCTTTTGGAAAATAAGACTTTTGCCAATTAATTGGTAATTTTCGTAATTAAAAAAGCTGCAAATTTTCAACCACTTCTAGTTACCAAATAAGTATAAAAATTGTAAATTTTTTAGCTAACTTTTAGGAATTAGAAGTTGGAGGCTTTTGGGAGTAAAATATGTATAAATAGGGAATCTATAGGGTTTAAAAATTATTTTTACTAGCTGAAATTTTAAACTTTGGAGAGAAGAGTTTTTGTCTCTGCATACTAGGAGTTTATTTGTATATCAAATTCGGTATAATTTTCTAATCAAAATTCAATTATTCCGTTTTCTTTATATGTATTTTCTTATATGGAATATCATACTTGAATCGGTGTTTTTTTATTAATTATTATTCGATTAATTGAATTTGATATATTTAATTTTCCGTTAAAAGTTAAGATTTAATTCAAAGTATAAGAATTTATTTAAATAATTATTTTACAAATATTATGTATTTATTTTGAAAAGTTAAAACTAGATTTTCGAAAAAAAAAAAAAGAGAGAGTGAGAGAGTAGTCGCTGTTGTTGTTGGCTGCTCCGCTACTGCTGGTGGTTGGCGCTGCCCGTATTAGCAGTGGAAGAGTGGAGGCGAGTGGCCGGTGGAAAATAGGAAGAAGAAAAAGACAGAAGAAAGGAATAGGAAAAAAAGACAAAGGAGTAGGAGAGAGAGAAGACAAGTGACTAGGAGAGAGAAGGAAGTAAAAAAAAGAGAGAGAGAGAGAGAGTGGAGGTTGACGGGACAATGGCATTATTTTGGCATAAAGTTTCAAGTTTTGGGTTAATTACAATTTAGGTACTTTAGGCTTTAGACATGATAGTTTGGGATAAATTGCATAATAAGTCTCCTAACTTTTTGAGAGTTAAAATTTGAATAGAAACTTGAATACTTATGGTATAAGCAATTTAAAGGTATTAAACAGCTATTTTATAATAACTTATTGAAAACTTTTGCCGTATTAGTAATATATCTTAACTGTTATATTTTTATATAATGAAGAAGGATATATATTTTTGTATGAACATGAACAAATATTTTTGGAGTTTCAATAATATTATCGAAGGCGTGATAATATATATATAAATCGATTGATTTTGAAATTGAGTTTAATTAATATTTGATAATTTTGTTTAGGAAATTAGTCGGTTCCTTGCTACGATTTTGTGCTACTTTGAGGTAAGTGATTATTACCCCTTTGTAATTTCGAAAATATTTTGTCTAAAGATTATTTTTAGACAATGTATTATTTTAGTTATTAAACTTGGACCTTACATTGAGACTTGAATTATTTTAAATTATGAATTTATATAAGTGGCATTATTTTGAACTTTGCATGGTTATTTGGCATGTGTATGTGCTTGGAATATTTGTTCGGTAATCAATAATGGACCAAAACTCTTAAAATACTCATGAATAGTTGGTAGGAACTGTAGTTCACTGAATTGCCAAATAAGATAACTTCTGGCCTCCAAATTCTGACTAAAATGGTTTTTTCAAGACCCTTAGCAACCATTTCTAGTGGGGTCTATTAACACAAGATTGAGTGATCAGTAAGCCAATGATAGTATATTTGTATTATGAGGCTATAATAAACCATGATATGAAATTTGAATTCCGATTATGGATTTTGATTCTGATATTCTAATTCTAAATTTTCGAACTTTGATTATGAATTCTAATCCCAATTTTTGTACTTTTGATATCTGTGAAATATATTTTGCGAATTTTTGATATAATGTCTACTTGTTATAAAAGTATGTACTTTTTATTTATTTGAAATGACATTTTTAAAAGGAATCTATGCAATAGTGTAAAATAAGAATTTTGCTTTGATGTCGAATAAAAAAAAAACTCTTTTTGAAAAACTTTTGTACGACTATATGTTAAAACTTTGTAAAATATATATATGCATATAACTTGTTGGGTTCAGTAAAGGTATATTAGTTACTTGCTGAGCGATTTGTCGTTCACCACAAAATATTAACATTTTTGCAGATTATAATCATAGATTCAATTCAGGGATTTGATCAAGGATTGAAAGTTATGTTGAGGCTAGTGTCCTTGGGAAAAGGTGAGGGCACGACAATCACAGGACCCCGGGAGTGGGGCGTGAAAGAATGGTATCAGAACTATGGTTTAGAATCTTTGGGGCAACTGTTAATGATTAGAGTTGAGGTTAAGTATTACTTTGTTGAGTTTAAATATATATATATATATATATATTTAAATTGATGCTAATTAGACTTGTGATTCATGAAGTACATATATCGGATTGAGTTTGATAAAAGAAAGGAGATGAATGTATTATGGATAAGAGAAAATAATTAAAGATATTTAGAATTTAAAGACAATTGTGAAGAAAGTTAGGCGAAACTTCAAGGAGCAGATGTCTGCTGTTAGAGCCTACTTTAGGTTGCATTTTATTGGATCAAATATTTAAGACAAAGATTTCGAAATGCTCTGTGGGAAGAAAATGAAGAATTGAGATTAAGATGAATATGTTAGTGAAATATCAAGATGGTAGCTCTATTGAGGATAAAGGACATGATAACATTAATATTTTTAAATAACTTTGGAGAACGATAAAGAGTAAAGAGATTGAGAAAACGATAGTATTTGTTAGCATTTGAATTTGATGGGTAGTAATAATAGGAATTAGATTGATTTTTTGGTATTCTTGAAGGATTTAGTTTGTTATATTCATTGTTGTTAATTGAGAATATATTCTAGAATATATTATGTGCTATTTTGACTATAGTCTTTTGATAATAAAAATATGATTTATTTGTTACAACTTGTTTTACATGTAAAAGCATTTTCTATACTAACGTAATATTTCAAAAATATTATATTTAAAAGAATTTTTTGGTGAAATCATTTGATTTGACCAATGTTCGTATAAGATTTAAGGTTTAGTTTTAGGTCTCAACTAGGCAGATTCATGATAGTATTTGTTGATAAAATTTTGATTTATTTTTTAAATAAGGAAACTCATGAGAAACATTTAAGATAAATATTTGGTATTTTTAAAAGAATATAGGTTTATATAAGAATAATTTTTATAAGACGTGATTTTATATAAGGAATTAGTAGATCCAAAAAATAAATTCAGGATAAAATGTATTGGCCAAGGTCTACCAGCATTACTAAGATAAGAAACCTTTTAAATGAGGTAGTTACTATCAAAATTCATTAAAGGGTTTTCACCTATTGTAACACCATGAGAAAGGTCAGCATAAAAGAAGGTACAATTGGTGTGAGGTCTTTGAGATGAGGAAAGAATTTTTAACATTTGAAAGAGGAGTTGATAACATTTTCCGTTTTAACCCTATCATTTGGAATTTAAGGGTTTGTAATTCTAAAAATGAGTTTGAAAATGGATTAGGTGGTATGTGTTGAACCCGATGATTAGATAATGGTTTAACCATAAAGGCAACTAGAATTTTATGAGAAGAATTAACTTGCACATGACTCGAAATTGATGACTATAGTGTTTGATTGATTTGAAGATATTTATTGATTGTAATACACTTAAATATTTGTTCACTTAATGAGAAGATAGGAAACTTGTAAAGACCATGGAATTGAGAAAAGGCACTACGCTCAATTTTTGTGTAAGATGTAATGATAGATTATTGATATATGGGATATTATTGGTACATTGCAATATGGTTGAGGGATGAAATTTTGAAGGAGGTACATTATTCTAAGTTATTTATGCATCCCAGTGCGGGAAAGGTGTATTAAGATATTAAGAGGAATATTTCGGTGTAAACAAAATGAAGAGGTCAATTGTTGAGTTTGTAACAAAGTACTTGAATGTTAACAAGTTAAGGTCAAATATTAATGACCAATGGATTGGTTTAGACTGTTGAAAATTTTCGTAGTATAAACTCTAAAAATAAAGATCGTAATGATACTATTTGGATAATGGTGGACCACTGGAATAAATCAACACATTTTAATATCTATGCATAATGAGATAATCATGAAAAGTTAGTACAGTATATGTGGGTAATTGTGAGGTTGCATGGACTATCATAGCATAATATTGGATCGAGAACGTCATTTTACTTTTTGTTTTTGTTTTGGTACTAAAGGGTTATGAGAATGGATTTGGGACGTAATACCAATTATCCTCAAATGGGTGATCAATCCGAGAAGATCATCTAAACACTAAAATATGTTACGAGTTATGCAGTAGATTTTGGGGGAAATTATGATAGAATATTATCATTAATAAAGTTACCAAGTGGTATCGAAATGCAAGTGAATTTATTTGAAGTTTTATATGGATGCAAGAGTAGATTCTTCCTATATTAGAATTGAGTCGGAGAAAAATTAATTTCTAAATTCGACTTGGTGACAAAGAAATTGAAAAAGGTAAAAGTTATTTGGTTTAAATTCTTGATAAGTAGGGCTATTCAAGATATAAGTGTATTAATTTAGTTTTGACATCTAATTTGTCAAAGTACATAATATATTTCAAGTATTGCATATATAGAAGTATGTACCTAATTCGAGTTATGTGATGAAGTTTTAATCATTGGACGTTAGAGGGAATTCTTATAAAAAAGTCACCACTAAAGATTATAAAATACATGGACAAAAAGTTTCAAAAGAGATAGATTTCACATGTAAGGTATCATTGAACAAATCAAAAAGTGGGAGAAGTGATAGGGAAACAAGAAAAAGATATATAGACGAGAAATATATTCCCTTTATCAAGGTGTGCAAGTTTCGAGGACGAAACTTTTTGTAAGGAAGGTAGAACGATGTAAACCCCTATTTTTTTAGTATATATAGATACAGATATTATCAATATAAAACAATGATATTTTAATCAAACAATTGTATATGAAATTGAATTACTTGTGTTGGTATTTTCTTATAAAATCAAAATTTTTGTCTAGTTAGGAATTCTAATGGTTTTATGGTAATTGCCTTGGACTAACTTATTGCCTAAATATGTTTTACTTTTGGAAAATAAGACTTTTGCCAATTAAATGGTAATTTTCATAATTAAAAAAAAAAAATTCAACCACTTCTAGTTACCAAATAAGTATAGAAATTGTAAAATTTTTAGCTTACTTTTAAGAATTAAAAGTTAGACGCTTTTGGGAGTAAAATATATATAAATTAGGGACTCTATAGGGTTAAGAAATTATTTTTACTGGTTGAATTTTAAACTTTGGAGAGAAGATTTTTTGTGCACACTAGGAGTTTATCGTATATCAAATTCGGTATAATTTTCTAACCAAAATTTTCAATTATTCCGTTTAATCTTTATATATATTTTTCGTATATGGAATATCATGTTTGAGCGAGTGTTTTTCTATTAATTATTATTCGATGAATTGAATTTGATAAATTTAATTTTCTGTTAAAAGTTGAGATTAATTGAAAGTATAAGAATATATTTATATAATTGTTTTACAAATATTATGTATTTATTTTGAAAGGTTAAAACTAGAATTTTCTAAAAAAAGAAAGAATGGTTACTGTTATTGTTGGCTGCTCCGCTGCTGCTGGTGGTGGTGGTGGTTGGCGCTGCTCGTAGCAGCAGTGGAAGAGTGGAGGCATGTGGCTGCTGGAAAATAGGAAGAAGAAAGTGAAAGAAAAAAGGAATAATGCTGAAAAAGACAAAGGTGAAGGGGAGAGAGAGAGAGAAGACAAGTGACTAGAAAAGAGAAGGTAGAAAAAAAAAAAAAAGGAGTGAAGAATGGAATTGACGGGACAATGGCATTATTTTGGTAGTAAGTTTCAAAGTTTTGGGTTAATTACAATTTAGGTCCTTTAGGCTTTAGACATGATAGTTTGGGATAAATTGCATAATAAGTCTCCCAACTTTTTAAGATTTAATTTTTAAACTAAAAACTTGAATACTTATGGCTTAAGCAATTTAAAGATATTAAACAATTATTTTACAATAACTTATTGAATACTTTTGCGGTATTAGTAATATATCTTAACTGTTATATTTTTATATAATTAGAGAAGGGCACGTGCGTTGCACATGTGTGTGATAGTTATATGCAAAAATATTATATCAAATTTATTTAGTTAGTGTTTGTTGTTGATTCAAATTTAATAGACATTCAAAAATAAATTATAAATTAAATAGTTTTAAGTAATTGTTCTACTAAAATTCTCATTAAAAATTGTTAAATTTTAGATAAGTAAGATTTCAACTTATTTATGTGAAGTTATCATAGACATGTGCAAAATAAAATTTTATTTTGCATGTGTGTGTGATATTTGTATGCAAAAATATTATATTTAATTTAACACCTTAATGTGTAATGTTCGTTGTTGACTCAAGGTTAATAGACATGTAAAAATAAATTGTAAATTAAACAGTTTGACGTAAAAGATGGCAAATTTTAGATAAGTAAGACTTCAACTTATTTATTTTTTGATCTTCTTCTTTGCTTGTAACTTTGATTTGATGGTAGCTATCTTCTCATCATCCTCCATTATTTGCAATTCATTTTGAAGTTGCCTTTGTTTCGCTGATGGTCGTACTTTCCTGTTTTGTTTTGTCAATTTTGGTATTTCAATTTGAGTTTTGGATGGTTCTCTTTTGATGTTGTCTTGTTGAAGAATATTTTATACTGTCTCAGAAGTGACCTTCAATTCTGCATTTATTATCTGGACTCTCTCGCTCATCTTGAACAAGAACTTGTAATCCTTGGCATCAAATTTGGTCAACTCCATATAGTATTTTGATTTCGTATTTTTCCTAAAAATTTGTATTCGTGTTAAGTACAAGATCAAATTAAACAATTATACAAAAGGTACGCTACACGTTTTTGTTTGTTTTTTTTTTTTTTTTGTGAATACCTTTTTGATTGGCTCTTTATATTCCTTGGCTGAACATCCGACATAAATTTTTGTTGTTTCTTCAAATAGCGTGACAGTCGCATTATACCCACCAACTTTGACATGTAAGTTCAATCTATACCTACAATTTGTTTATAATATTTAGTAGTATAACTGGGTATGAATTTTCGACATTGTTTTAGTAATATCTACCTCACTCTATTTCCTCCATATTGTCACTACCACAATTTTTGCATTGTATTCCTTTTGGAGTTGCGATAATTGACCTGAAACACTTTGTGCATGCATCATACCATGGATTGAATGGGTTTTCCACTGCGTTAATAGTTCCTCTAAACCAATACATTTTGTTATACCAATAATATCACCAAAAGAGTTAGCCATTAAATATTTGAGTGTGCTAAAGAGTTAGGAATTAAATATGTGAGTGTGCTATTAAAGGGATAGTAAATATTAATTTTGAATGCTTTCTATATCTCTTTATATTAAAGAGATATAAAGTATTAGTTTTTGAGTGTGTTATTAAAGAAATATAAAGTAAATGAATGCCTTTTCCTGGATCAAGGATTCTGATTTTTCTATTATATCCTCGAGTTTCACTTATATTGCTTGGTCAATCTTTTTCTGCATGTACACCTCTTCAGTTTGTTTTGCTTCATTTGAACTCTTCAACCTATACGATATACAATTATTTTGAAGGATTAGGTTGGATTTTGTTAAATTAGAGAGGTGACTAATTGTTGTCTATTGAACGATTAGGTAGGATTTTGTTAAATTAGAAAGGTGACTAATTGTTGTCTAGAAAATAATAATACTTACCATATGTTCATTTGTTCTGCCTCTTGGCATGGTGGTTGTATGTGTATGATTGAAAGGTGGTCTGTTCGTAATTGTATTTCTCCTGAAAATAAATTTGTTTCTAGCCTATTGATTGCAATGATTGGCTTTTGATTTGCAATGCATTCTAACTGTTGTCCATTCGTTTTGTGCCATATCATCCCACAATGTTATTGCAATTGTCTTGAACCTATTGATAATATATTTACAAAATTAGTACATGTATAATCTTATTTTTGTTTGTTGAGTTGGATGATCTTACTTGTTGTTCATTAAATAGACCTCCCTCTTGTAACTGATTTCTCCATTATGTTTTTTTATTGGACAGTACTTCGAGATCTTGGTCATAAATCCTATAACATCTGCAAAAAAATATATTGATGTTAGTATCACGTCACATAAATATATTGATGTTAGTATCACGTCACATGTGTGTGTACATCTGTGTAAGTAATAAACTCATTACCAAGTCTTATTTGGTTCTCATGATGGTCAATGTTGATGTCTCCGATATTTGTGAAATTGAATTGGATATTAATTGGTGTCAATTTTTTTTTTAATTTTTTTCACAACTGTGTGTGGTTCTAATACAATTTCAATTCTTGGATGAACTGATTCATATTTTGTGTTGATGTTGCGAACTGTAGCTTGTCAGTTTGAGATGATATATGTGTGGTTGAACAAAAATCAATCTTGAAACTTTTGAATTGCATTTTGAAATATCATCACTCTAATCTCAGTATCCTGTGTATATTATAAGGTCGTTGTTATTTATAATATTTGTAATCACGTGATTTAGTTTAATTTTGATTACCACCTCATCAATAAATATCATTCTTCTTATCCCTTTTTTAGTATTGTCATTTGAAGAACTTTGAGATAATCCTGGACGTAAAGCTAGTAGTTTTGTTGTCCATCCAGTCATTGTACTCGTATCAAGATTGTTAATCATCATTATAGCTTCCATGTATTTGGCTCTATTACATTGGAATATAATGAGCACAATTCATTAAAAAATGAAGAAAGAAAACTATAGAAAAACAAATGCAGAATTTTATTACAAAATATGTAAAAGTAATTAAACTGCCACTATTGCATAAAATTTCTTTTAAGGTTGCAAAAGTTAAAGAAATAAATAAATCAAACTTTTCCAATGTTGTAAAATATAATTTATTATTGCTAATTCATAATAAAATTTTAAGGATTTTGAATTTGGAGAAACTGCACAATCATAGTTAAACTCATGATTAAACCTAGAAAAAGACAACACAATTTGCACCCGCCTGCCTCAACTTTTACCATTTTAGTATACAACAACCTATTTGAACATAAATAGATAACAAAATAGAAAATTTTTATTTGTATAAAATATTTATTATAATTAAAAGTTTAAAAAATAAAAAATTAATTTTATCAGTGAACTCAATATTACTCATTATGAATAACATTCTAATCTAAGATGGTAAAGTGTTTCAAGCTACAAAACTAACCACTTCTTTAACTACTATCCCATAATCGATTATTCAACAATTTTTTATATACATGAAAGATTATATGATTCTAGATTTAGTCTAAATTTTATTTGGTACTTTATGTTACCATTCATTAAACATTTATTTATTTTTAAAATAATTAAAATTTATACCAAATCATTATATGTTTGAGGAATATAATTATTATGTAAAAATAGACTGAATTTTTATATGCAGTTAAAATATTTTACATGTCGTTATTGGGGTTCTAAAAATAACTTATTTTTTTCCTAATGTTAATTAAATCTTTGTTCTTAAATCAATTATTAAGAGTTTTGAAATTATTAAAAAATTTCATAGCATTAAATAAAAATAGAAAAAAAATTAAGCTAATTTATGTTTGAAAAGTCATGAATAAAATTATACAAACAAAGAGAAATAAAATTGGAAAAAAAAATAAAGAATACTAAGTAATAGATAATAGACTAGATAGATTATATTAATACGTTGCGTACAAATCAGATTCAATCATAATTTTTTATGCGACATTTTATTTTTCCGAGAAGTCAAAAGAGCACTTATACGTTCAAATTAGGAATATAATTATTAAGTAAAAATAGACTGAATTTTTATATGAAATTAAAATATTTTATAATTTAACCCTCTTGTTTTATTTTTTTGAGAAGTCAAAAGAGCACTCTTCTGAAGCAAAAAACATAAAAATAAAAACTAGAATAATGTAAAAGATATGGAATAATTAAAAATATCACATCGTTTGCGATGGCTGAAAATTTTTTAAAATTTATACCGTTTGCGAAGGTTGAAAAATGTGCTCTCCGGCTGTTGATTGCTTGGAATTAAGTACGGAAGTCAATATAATTCGCCTTTTCATAAGTTTGTATATGTTTTTATAGATTCTATGTGTTAATGATTTGTACTGGGATTGTATATGTTCTTGATTTCTATTGGGATTGCAATTATATTTCCGTTTGTGTTTAGTATTTGATTTCTTGGAGGGGTTTTCGTTTTTGTACATGATTACAACTTTACTAATTTTGGATTTTTTTTTTATTTTGGCATAATATGTCGAATTTATTTTAAAAGTCATAGTGGCGCTAGGATTTTCAGCGTATGGTTCCAGAGTGTATGTTAGTATTTAATTTAAGCCTAATTTGCATTGCTAAAGGATTTGCTTTGTTGAATCTAAATGCATTGAATTATACTTTGACCTGTTTCTAAGCTCATAATATGTTTAATTATCAAAGCTGGTAAATTTTGAAATTAAGAAGAAAAGTTTATTTATGTGCTTAAAATGCTCAAAAATATAATTTAAGTCACTGGAAAGCAATTCATTATAGGAATTACACATTTGATTCATTATAGTAGTAATGCAATGTTATTAAAAATATTTATTGAAATTTCAAAAGAAGTGCTTCCTCATGCTAGTTTCGAATGCTTTGTCTTGTTTTGGACCGACTGTAGTTTGGTTATTAACTAATACTTGTATTTGTATTAGAAACATAAAAGAATGTCTGTCTGTTAAATTTCAACTTTAACAGTCGTTCAGTTGTAGAAGTGCTGTCGCTGACTTTAGTCATTCTAATTTTCCTTGGTGTGCTGATTGGCTTCAGCTCCTTGTCATTTGAATATGCAGCTTATTGGGATGTCAAAAAAGGTGAAGCAGTCTTATGTGATGCAGTTGACATATCCAATAAGAATTGCGTTTGCTACAGAAAAGGTATTCACTTGAACACCAGCTTCCCATGTCAAGGTTATAACCTTTGTTGCTCTCATTGTATTTGTTACAAATTATAGGACTTGATGACTTCTATTGTTAGAAATGAAGATAAAAAATCCATATCATCTTTTTCCTCAGAGGTACTTTATGTACAGAGTATAAATTTTTTTAGTCTGATAGCTTTGGCATTGCCTAGAGTTATAAAAAAGTAGAAAAGTGACAACAGTAGATTAAATGGAAACCTTAAGGAGTTGCAGAATTATCGGATAACTAATTGGTTTGTGAATTCTGTTCTCCTATTTTCATTAATTGCATGATTAATTCTTTTTTTTTTTTTTTTTTTGCATGTATGTTACAAAAATTTGTTCATTAAACTTCTTTATTTTATAGCTAGTTCTGCTTTCTTTGGTTCATATTTGTCATTTTGTTCCACAAGAGGGAGGAAACTGGAGATGACATTAGTTACAGCTTTTAGAGAAAAGACAATTTGCATGTAGTTCTAATAGGGATAGTTTAATGCAAATGGAGATAGAGAGGAATGAACTGAAAAGACAAAGGTACATTGCAGAATCCCTGCTTGAATTAGAAAGAAGAGCACACAAGGAGCCAAAGGTACGATGACAGGATTTTATTCACTTCCTGTCTGTTTTTCTTTTTCCTTAGGTGTAGGAGAAGGGATGAATTAGCATGAGATCCGAAAAATTGAGATGAGTCAGAGGCACCTTGGTGAGGCAGCAAACCGTGCACTTGAATTACTTCACAAGGAGGTTGCTTCTCACAGAATTTGTAGTCAAGATGCTACAGAATTTTCCAAGTGGAAAGGAGACTCCTGATTTGAGGACTTGAGCAAAAAAGAGAAAACTCTATCTGATGTTGAAGGACTGTGTATATCATTTGGTGGCGGTGGTGGATCTTCCGTTGCTGTCCTTGCAGTCAAAGTATGATTTCTCATCTTTGGCAATTTGAAAGAAGAAACCTGCATTTTTTCTGATTTATTTGATACTCCAAAGCGGCTAGTTTTCATTAATTATGTTTCATCTACTGGGTTATGTAAGTCCTCTTTTTCTGGGAGTTTGTGTTTTTTCCATACATCTGTTAGATCCTTTGAAACTTATAACCATGAATACTGTGTGGTTTTGGTGCAGGAACTTTTGAAAGAGGAACCATACAGTGCTGATGATATTGAGAAAATCACAGAGGAAAAATTGGAAGTTATCTACTTCTTTGGACGTATTAAGAGCTGCCAAGCATTACAAATTACATCATGGTTTCTTTCCATTCGTGTTTGAAATCCATTTATTTTATAACTAATTAGAAATTATGTCTGTTCTCCTATCCTCATTTTATATGGCTGTCTTGCAATGAATGTGAATATATTTTCTCGTTTTCTTTTTGTTTCTCTTTTCTATGTGAATCTTTGTTTATTTGAGGAACTCTCTTGATAGTTTTTCTTTGAAATGCAATTGGCTATATAGTACCTAATAAACAACCACAATAGAATCTAAAAAAGAGATCTTAGATTAAAACAGAGGTGCTAAATCAGAACATAATTTCAAAAAATCTCCTAGTTTGCAGTAGAACTCTTTGTTTGAGAGGAATGGATTTTGTAATCAATCCAGAAAGAATAATCATGTTAAACAAAGATGTCTTCACAATGTTTCTTATCTCCAGGTTGGTTCTTGTGTTCTGCGTTGAAATTGAGAGGATTTTTTTTTTGCCATGAGAAAGCTATCGTAAAATGAATAAATTATAAAACTTCAACCAGAATTAAAGTTAATTTCAGAGAAAACTCAAATGAATTTAATAAGTTAATATTAGGCTTAAAAATGAGATTACCTTTGCCATGTGGGTTGGAGTAGTTACTTATTCTTCTTCTAGGTCATCAATCTCATTTCTACTTTCAGCTAGAATATTTGAAGAATGAATGTAAATTATTATTTTGCATAAAATATTATTGTTTACTATTGTGAAATGTAATAAGCATGTGTACTTGAATGTAGCACTTGTTGGTAGACAATTGTATTTCTAGTCTTCGTAAATGAATCATCTGTAGAGAGTTTTGTTTTTATCAAAACCTTTGTTGTAGACATTGAAGTTCCTCGAGATAGAGCAACATATAATTGTCCATGTGAAAATACTGGTTTTGGTAGATAAACACTGACACATGGAATTGTTTGTCCTTGTGCTTTGTTAATTGTCTTTGGAAAGCAGAGACGTACTGGAAACTGCTTTCTTATAAGTTGAAAAGGATATCCTTCATTTTCTGCAGGAGATAATGGTATTCGTGGAATGAATACATGTTTTCCAGAATGTTGACCTATTGTGATTTCAGCATGAATAACCTTGTTTCTTCTGCATACCATTCTTGTTCCATTGCATAATCCTTCTACCGGATCTAAATTCCTCAATAGCATAATTGGGCAATTTTCTTTGAGAATTAACTTATGTGGAGGCAAGCAATTTGGTGTTAACGAATTCAAAAATTCGTCTTGGTAATAATTGTGAATATTGTCAACTGCCTCATCAGAGAAAGCTAACAAATGTTTTGGGTTCACCAGGGAAAGATGAAATCAGCTTTTCATTCAACTTGTCAACATATTCATTTGTTGTTGCTAAGATGGCACGACTTGTCATGTATTCAGCAGAAGATGCATTTTCTTGCAAAGATGGAAATATTGTATCTATTAGTCTGCGTTCTGATGCTTCATCATCATTATATTTGATAGCCATTTCATTTGGTAGCTCAATATTTCCTTCATCATCTATTGGTTCTTTTCCACATCTAACTCGTAGCAAAAATTCACTAAATTTAGCATCTGTTCTTGCGTTCATGTTTCTGGCCAAAGTTAATCTCTCCATATATGGCCATAGATATAATTTTATCGAACTTGCATCTATAGTCTATAGTTTGTTGTATTGTTCTCTTGGTACTACAGGAAGTACCTACCTAAAATCACCACCAAATACAATAACTTTTCCTCCAAATGGCTCTGTGCTATTCATGATGTCTTTCATGCCTCTATCAAGTGTTTCAGCGCATTGCCCATCTCTTTGCCATGGGTGGTTCATCCCATATGATCAAACTTGCTTTCCGAATTAATTTTGCATTTCCACTTTGCACTGGTATATTGCATGTACTTGTTTCATTAGCAATTATTGGTATCTTAAAACGTGAATGTGCAGTTCATCCTCCTGGCATAATAGCAGCTGCAACTCCAGATGTTGCAGTGACCAATGCTATCTTACCCCGTGAACGTAGATGTGCCAATAATGCTCTATACAAATAGCTTTTTCCCGTTCCTCTTGGGCCCTCAAGGAAAAATACTCTAGATCTTTTTTCTTTTATTCTGTTCAATATTGCTGAAAATGCAAATATTTGTTCAGGATTTAGATATAATTCGGCAGAATAATCAGCACGTGGGATTTCTATAGACATCTCATCATGAATTTCCTTTGGATAGGCAATTGTGTAATCGGTTACTTCAATAGGTATAGGCGGTAAATCATAATGACTTAAATTTTTTCCCATACTCTGCAAAAAAGATGTAATCTATGATTTTCAAGGTCTTTCCAATGTATGCTAATGTTGAACTGTCATTTTCTTTTTTCAAATCTTCCGACATTGCTTCAGAATATTTTTCCCATAGGTTTAGAACATTTGTTGGTGCACAATAAATCAAAATAGTTGCAAACAATCTTCTTTGTAAATGGGGCATTTGGAATGTTATTGCTTCATCCAAATTCTTAGAGATGCTTTGATCTGAATCTAGCAAGCCTCTTTTCATAGCCGCAGCTTTAAAATTGGAGTAGCTTTAAAATTGGAGAATCGTTTACCTTCCACTGTCAACAAATCATCAAATGAAGTTGGACCCCGTACATGGTTTAGTAATAATCTTAAGTAGTATCTTTCACCTTCTGCCAAATTAGTTCCATTGACTCTCCCAATGACATCTCTTTATTTACTTTCTTCCCATAGTCTTCTCTTTTTATACCACACATAATGTTCTGGGAATTCATTAGAAAGGAGTTTTTTGGCTTTATCAGAATGCTTGCGGTAACTTCAAAATATTCCGTTAGCATTGTTTTTGATAAATCCTCATTTTTCAAAAGATCTGCCAAATTTTGATGCCTCCAATAAGATAGACATTGCTTATTCGAGAGATGAAGTTGCAAGTTTATAACTGTTGGGTACATCTCATTCATATTAAATTTGTATATCCTCCAAATTGCTTCTTGTGCAGATACCCATCTACCATCTTGGAATTGTTGAATTTCATCTATCATATTATCTCCATCAACATGAGCTATATATACTACAACACGATCATATCCTTTGTAAATGTACTTGTACATATATTTTACTGCCTGGACTCTTGAGCAAACTTCAACGTTGATGTGACAATTGTACGTAAGGTAAGGAAGGTTAAAATAATTAAAATAGGATAGTATTCTATGATGCATAGAGTACTTTGTTTAGAAATATTTGAAAAATAGCCTACATGCATTAAAAATATGTAATAGTAATATGTAATGGTAATAGGTAGATTTAAACAATTAAATTTGACATCAACTTGACTATTGTATCTGGATAGAAGATACGGATTGTATGGAACAATCCATTGATTATTAAGAATAGCTTTTGTAACCTTCACTTCTTTGCCGTCATCTCATTCTTTTGTAGATTGGATATCCATCTTCTCCTTGTATTGTCTTGTTGCAAAATAGTTGAGGATAATGATATTTGCATTCCCCATTAACCATGCATCATATGTTTTACGACCAAATCATAAAGTTTGGGAAATTTATTTTTGTTTGGAAGTTCTGTAGAAACAAATTTGTCAAATTCATTTGGTGTTGTTATCTTCTACTCAGATTTGAGCATAATTAACATATGAGCATGAGGTAAGCCTCTCTTTTGAAACTCAACAACGTGGACGTGTGCAGCAACTTCACCAAATATCTTCTTTTTGAACAATTGGCCTTTGAGATCTTGTAAAAGTTTTTTTGTATCTCTTCCCATTCTGGATTGCAAGTCATTGTGATAAAAAGATCAGGCTTTCCAAATTCCAAGATCATTTTTGTACCAAAGCTACGACATCAAGATATCTACGTCTCATATCTCTAGGACCACCTACAAGTGTTGCTGGGAGCACAATTCTCTTCCCGACTTTACAACCTCTTATTTCTCCAACCATTACACTATCTACCACTCCTTGATAAAATTTTATTCTCATTTCATCCTGATATCTTGTATAATATTCCAATCTTGAAGTTTCAAGCTTTATATACATGTCTACAACAAATTGTTGAAACAATCTTCCAGCATAGAGCAATGTAGATTGTCTAGGTTGTCTTATTTGGAATTTGTAATTGTAGTACCTCGACATGATACCTTTGTACTTGATTTGCCACGTACTACTGTCAAAGTAAAATTTATTTCATGTTGTAGTTTATTAGGATTTTAAAAAGTATAAATTGAGCAAAAATATAATAAAATTTGTTCTCATGAAAGCAGTACCTTTTGACTCCCGATTGATGACTTCTTCCGCAGATGTGAGATTTGGTGTTTGTGCCTTGGTTTTTGCTTATAGATGCATTATTGTTTCTCATACTAACTTTTTCAATATTTGTATGCCATCCAATCTCTCCATTAGGAAAAAGAAGTGATATTGTAATGGATCATAGCATCCGAAGTAATACTTCACTCGATATCTGTTTTCACATTTAGATTGTATTACAATATCTCGTTTAAATGGAATATTTGGATTATTCCCTTCAATCTAAATGGCTGCAACTTGATCAGCTGAAGGCAAGTTATAAACTCATTGATCTAATTTGACATTTTTTGTAATATGAATTTGAACTTCCTTGATTGAAGAAAAATCTCTCAACTTTTTGAAAAATTTTGCATATGCATTTTCTTCCATAATATGCATCAACTTCTTTACTATTTCTTCTTGAATATTGCCATCATCAAGTATTTTCATTCTATTCTGAATCTCATTTTCAATATCATAAAAGTAGAGTTGAAAATAGATAGGACTATCATCATTTGGAATCAAATCAGGAAGATCATGGTAACGATTTGGCCTTGAACTCGAAATGTATAAACACTTCTTTTGCTTGAAGTTAAATCTTTGTCCAATTTAACTCCAAATTATGTGAAAGAAAAGATACTGTTTTATGCACTAATATTTCTTTGAAATTCAACCGATTCTTTTGATTCAGATGTGAAGAGGTCATGCAATTCTTCGGGAATTTCAGGACATGGAAGATTTATATTTTCATTATGAATTTGATTCATATTGAAATTTTTAGGCATGACAATGGTTACAAGTATGTATTTCACTCAATTGATGTGTTTCTGCTCATATGGGATCATATAATATTTTGCCTATATAAAACAAAAAATGCAAAAATGATTACAAATATAATTCAAATTATTTTTAAAAAATTTGTGATATATATTCCTGACCTTGAGATTGTCTTTGATGCATTGCAGCTTTGAGTGATTCTTTGCTTGCCTGTTTTCTATTTTTCCTTGCTTCTGTAGCTTTTTGAACTTTGCTACATCGTTGCTCTTCAGTAAGTAATTGGCGATATTCTATTCTTTTTTGCTTGCGAAGGTCATCTGCATATGGATTTATAGTAAAATGTTATTACTAGTATAAGATGGCAAAATAATAGATGGACAAAGTAGTAAAATATAACACTTAACCGTTAAAATAATACAATGTAAGAAGTATGTAATATAGGTTATTACTTAAAATTTTATATAACATATTGCTAACCTTGAGAGTCTCTTGGATTAATAGCAGTTATATGTGGCACCATTTCACCTTTTTTTATTTCTTCTTGCTTCTGTCACCTTTTTAATTTTTTGTCGTCATTACTTGTCAATTAAATTGGCATATTGGGTTCTCTTCTTTTTCAATTTCTGCTTATTAAGCTCATCTATAAATGATCACAATAATAAAAACAAATCAGTGTATGGTAAAAATAATAAGGCGTTATTCTTAAGCATAAAATGACTAAAACATATGAAATACATAGTATAGGTTATTTCTTAAAAGTTTGTGAATATGTTTATAACCTTCGCTTGGGAATCAGCTGGACTACTTGCAACGGTAAGTGGTTGTCGTTGCTCTTTAGTTAAATTGGCATATTGGGTTGCCTTCTTTTCTAATTTTTGCCTATTAAACTCATCTATAAATGATCAAAATAATAAAATACAAATTAGTGGATGGTAAAAATTATAAGGCGTGATTCTTAAGCATAAAATGACTAAAACATAATAGTATAGATAGTATAGGTTATTTGTTAAAAGTTTGCGAAATATGTTCATAACCTTGGGAGTTAGTTGGACTACTTGCAACTGTAAGTGGCTCATTTTCTCTTTGTTTTTGTTTCTCTTTACTTCTGTCACCTTTTGAATTTTTTGACGTCGTTGCTCTCCAGTTAAATTGGCATATTGAGTTCTCTTCTATTGCAATTTTTGGTTATGAAGCTCATCTATGAACGATCAAAATAATAAAATATAAATCACTTAAAAGATATGAAATTCATTATATAGATTATTTGTGGAATATGTTGATAACCTTGAAGGACATGACAAACCCTTGGACTAATTGCAGTTGTGAGTGATTCATGGATAGCTTGTTTTTTGTTTCTCCTTGCTTCTATCACTTTTTGAACTTTTTGACGCCGTTCCTTCTCTATTAAGTTGGCATATCTAGATCTTTTTTTTTTTTTTTTTTATAATTTTATCTTCTGTAGCTCATCTATAAATGGTAGTAAAATGTTATTAATATAATACAATAACCAAAAAAATTGATGGTGAAATAATAAAATTTGATATCTACCTGAAAGATAGGGTTGTTTATTCCACTCGTCCATTTTTTTTGTTCAGAATACTGGGATACTTATTTGTCATGAAATGAATTTATAATTCATGCTCTTCATTATTCATTGTATTAACTGGTTCTTTAGATTACAGAAAAAGAAAAAGTACTTATAATAGAGTAAAGATTCTTAATTATAATAAAGTAAAGATTCTTGATTTGGGCTTTTTTTAATTTTTTTTTTGGAGGAAAACTGAAAATTAAGGTGTGGGGTAATATCAGCGTTTATTTTTCCCCTTTTATTATTTTATGTTAATTATATATATGGTAGATAAAATTTGTGAATTCAAGAAACCAAATAAAATCATTACACATGTGAAGCAACGAAACGAAAATTACTAAAAGAAAGTATCGAAATAAATGATGTCCTTCTCAATAGGAAGTTCCTAAACTTATTGCAAGATTTCCTGGACTTTTCAAGGAGATTAGTATATTAAGTTGATACTAAGCTATTCCATTTGTCCAAGGCTGAAAGTTTTCTCTGATTGGATTCTCAAAGTTATGGTGTCAGGTAATTTGGAAGCTGTGAAAAGTATTATTGTACATCTTGTTAAATTTATCGTACACACGAAAAAATTCATTAAATTTTGCATAACGATTGCATTTCTTTTGAAAGTTTTGATTGGAGAATCTTTGCATCGAATCTTGATAGGATGCATGTTAGAATTGTGTCTTTTCTCATAAATTCTTTTTTTTTTTTTTGTCATTCAAAAATTTAGTGAAATTCTAGCTTATGTTTTGTCTTACTTGGTTTACTCACCTAAAAAGCATTGGCAATGACATATATTTCACTAATTTTGTGTGGAGGAAGTATTAGACTGTCTAGCTTTTTGTGTGTTTAGTGCTTGATTAAGGGACAGATGGTCTGCTAGATGTATTTTATATATTGGTTGAATTCTTCTTTCCCTCTGTTTCAGATACTTGATATACTAATATTGGATTATGAACCAACTAATGGTTGAATTTTGTGTGGATTTCTTATTTCCAGAGCCAGCATATGAAGCAAACCCTGATGATGGTGATCAGCTTGATTCTCTGCTCAGGTAACTGAAATTCTTAATTCCTTGCAGTTGGAAGTTACTGTAACTGATTCCTCATACTTCAGTTGTTCTTTCTCCTCGCATTTTATCCTCTAGTAAATTTCCCTTACAATACTTGGTTGTGTTCATATTTTTCTTTTTACGCAATTGTTGAAGCTCATCAACTTAGTTTGCCAATTATCTCTGGTTCTAGCATATTGCAACTTATATATCTCTGGTTCCAACATATTGCTACTTATAACTCTTTCTAACATCTGATATTTATGTTATGAGGATGGAAGAACCGGCAACAATGATCCTGTTCTTGTAAGTACTCCACTGATATCCTACTTTTTAATTTTCCTCTATAGTCAAATATCGCATCCTTCATTCTCATATAGATGTTGCTCATAAATAAGGTTTTTATGTTCATGTGCTTGAGGCTTTCTTGCTTTGTCTATTTAGCTTGGTTACAGGTCAAAAGCCAATAAAATCCACTACTTTGGACCACTAATAGTTTTGTTTGGCAAAAAGGATCAGATGATGAAAGATCATGATCGCAAGTTCAAGAAGCTGTAAGATGATGCACACGCTTAACAAGGCAAAATTGCGAAAATCAGGTTCCAAATTTATGTGTGTTTGGCTATGCATATCTGAATTTCCAATGATTACTGTTTCATATACCTGATTGAGGTTGTTATTTTTCTGATTGAGGTTGTTATTCATCCTATAGGAGCTACCATCCGGTATTCATTATCTGAACAAAATTTCCTAAGCTAACATAATTTCTCAATTGTTGTTATTTTGTAGATAAGAAGTGGAAGGAGTTGCTGCTTTCTCTGCAGGTGTTATTTTGTATTTGGAAAAGTTATTTTGCACATAAACTTATTTGGAAACAAATGATGCAATTATATATGCCTTAATAACATAATTCATAAAACATAGGCCATGAATAATCTCCTAATAATTTAACACATATTCTCATAATTAAAATATTCAGAAAGCAGGAATAAAAATCAATCCCAATATTTATACTATATCAATGCAAAAATCTATAATTAAGCTCCAAACCCCAAGAAGAGTAGGCAATAAAAAAAAGAGCTTTTTTCTTTATATGTAACAATAATAAATAATAATTGCAAAAAAAAAAAAACTAAGATCAACAGAGATGGAATAAGAATGTGAATGATATTATTATAGAAGGAAAAATTCAATTTGAAAGTATGGAAAAATTGCCTTATAAGTGTCAAATATAGTAGTATAGATTACCTCAAACGGCACGACCACATGAACGTAAACAAAAAGTATGGATTAAAAAACAAAAAGGAATGAGATGGGAAGTATGGATTTAAAAACAACAAAAAGGAATAAGATGGAAAGTATGGATGAATTGGTAGGATTTGTGTTATGGAATGCGTCGCATATATAATATAGGATTTGTGTAATGGAATGTGTAATAATATAGGGATTAAAATTTTAAAAGGAATGAGATGGGAAGTATGGATTTAAAACAACAAAAAGGAATAAGATGGAAAGTATGGATGAATTCGTAGGATTTGTGTTATGGAATGCGTCGCATATATAACATAGGATTTGTGTAATGGAATGTGTAATAATATAGGATTTGTGTGTTTTAAGAGAAAGAGGACTTGTGTAATATAATAATAGGGTTTGTGTTTGTAATTATATTTTTATTAAGCAGGGGTATTTTTTTAAGAGAAAGAGGACTTGTGTAATATAATAATAGGTACTGTTTGTATTTGTAATTATATTATTATTAAGCGGGGGTATTTTAGTCCTCACAGAAAAGGGAGAAACAAAAATTGAGAGAAATAACTCACATATATATATATAGTATAGATAGATAGATAGATTAAGAAGGATATAAATTTTAGTATGAACATGAACAAATATTTTTGGAGTTTGAATAATATTATTGAAAGCATGATAATCTATGTACAAACCAATTAATTTTTTAAATTGAGCTTAGTTAAAATTTGATAATTTTGTTTAAAAAATTAGTCGGTTCTTTGCTACAATTTGGTGCTACGATTTGGTAAGTGGTTACTACCCCTTTGTAATTTTGAAAATATTTTGTCTAAATATTATTTTTGACAACGTATTATTTTAGTTATTAAAATTGGACCTTACATGGATACTTGAATTGTATTAAATTATGAATTTATATAAGTGTCATTATTTTGAACTTTGCATGGTCATTTGGCATGCGTATGTGCTTGCAATATTTGCTCGATTCTAATCAATAACGGACCAAGACTCTTAAAATACACATGAATAGTCAGTAGGTACTATAGTTTTGCACTTTTTGAACTATCTTTTCTGGCCTCTGAGCTCTGAGCTCTGAACTCTAGATAAGATGGTTTTCGCAAGGCCCTTAGCTACCTTTTCTCATGGAGTCTCTTAGCACTAGGCTAAGTATTTAGTAAGCCGATGATAGCGTGTTTGTTTTATGTGTATCTAATGAACCATGATATGAACTTTGAACTCCGATTATGGATTTTGATTCTGATATTCTGATTCTAAATTTTCAAACTCTGATTATGAATTCTGATTTCGATTTTGAACTTTTGATATCTGTGAAATCTGTTTTGCGAATTTTTGATATAATGCCACTTGCTATAAAAGTATGTACGTTTTATTTATTTATTTTTTTTGAAAAGATATTTTGAAAAGGAATCTTTGCGATAATGTAAAATAAGATTTTTGCTTTGTTGTCGAATAAAAAAAACTCTTTTTGAAAAATTTTTGTGCATGACTGTGTGTTAAAACTTTGTAAAATATATATATGCATATAACTTGTTGGGTCCAGCAAATCTAGATTGGCTACTTGTTCAGTAATTTGTCACTCACCGCAAAGTATTAACATTTTTGTAGGTAATAATCATAGATTCGATTGAGGGATTTGATCAAGGATTGAAAGTTATTTTGAGTTTAGTGTCCTCGAGAAAAGATGAGGGCATGGCGGTCACAAGACCCTAGAGCGGGGCGTGACACGTATGGTTTAGGATTTTGTAGAGATGATTTGATATAAGTATATGAGAATTTGGAAGTATAAAATGATGTGAAGAATTGTAAAGACATTTAAATAAGAAGACGAAAAGTGTAGGTGATAAGTGTTAATAATATATGATAGAATCGAATCCATCTATGGAAGAGAAATCATAGAGAAATTGATATTCTGTTGAGAAACATACCTTAATACCAATTAAGAGTAGCATTAATGGATATTTAAACATAAATTATTAATAATTATAAAGTTCAAAGAAAATGTAAATTTTAAATTGACTTATTATTATCTTTTTTACGATACTGTTATTAATTTTTTTAGTAAAATTTATACTATATCTATAGAAAAAACTACTTTTTTTTGAGAAATTCTGGATAATCTATATTATATGTAATTAGGATGCAAGAATAATATTAATCATATATAATTAAGCAAAATATCTGCCTATTTATGAAAGTTGTTATGAGTAACCGTTTAAATATTATATTATAAACTTTTTCAAATTAATATATTTATTTTTCTAACTTATTGTTGGGAATTGATAATATATGATTTATATAACATTTTGGGTTAATGGCATTTTGGTCTTCTAAATTAAATAACAATCTCAAAATGGCCCTCCAAATTGAAGAAATGTCAATTTGGCCCTCCAAATTGGAAAAGGTATTCCAGAAGATCAATGTAGCCCTCCAACCGAATAAGTCTCACTTTGACACTCCAAACTAAAGAAACGGTCCTATTTTGGCCCTCTATCTATACTAAAGAATACTCTCATTTCAAGCCTCCAAATTGGAAAAAAAATCTAATTAATTTCTAGATATTTGTGTATTTTTAGAATAATTGATTACAATAAAAATAAATATTTTAACCAAAAATATTTTATAAATTCTTTTTAAAATATATCCATATGCACCCAAATTCTTGTTCATTAAAATATTTTTTTAATCATAGATATCTAAATTCTTTTTTTTTATATTTATCAAAAATATCCAAATTCTTATTATTTTAGTTAGGGACAATGAGTGGAAATATTTATGAGTATATTCATAAAATAAAGAAAAATACTTACTCACAAAAATAAAAAGAAATATAGCAATTATTTTTTTATCGATGAAAATATTGAATGCTATTTACACATTCTAAAAATATATATATTATTATGCACCATTATTGTGTACTAACTAGTTATATGTCTTTGTCATTAGACGTAAAACTATTTAAGAGAGTAAAAGAATATGTTGTTGTATTGCAATATATTTTAATTAGTTTAGAGGGCCAAATTAAAATAAATTTTCAGTTTGAAGGGCCGAATTGAGACTTTTTTAGTTTTGAGGACCCCACTGAATATTCGTTTTAATTTAAATGGCCAAATTGAGACTCATTCAGTTTGAAGAGTTATATTGGATTACTTTTTTAGTTTGGAGGGTCATATTAAAACTTTTCAATTTGAAGGGTTATACTGAAATTTTTGCTTAGGTTGGAGGCCCAAAATGGCATTCTCCATTATATTTTTAGGTTTATAATTTTTTTGAGAAAAATTCAATTATAAGAGGAATAGGTGTATAAAGTGAGAATTCTAAACAAATAAAAATAGCTAAAAATAATATTGAGGTAATTAATTTTAATTTTTACTATTAGTTATATAATTCATTTTTCACAGTCATTATTTACTCTATAAGTTTACTATGAATTCGACTAGCCACATTTCAATTATTAACGAATAGTTGTTCAGCTATAGATATGTATGGATATGACTGTGGATGAATCATGTGTTTTTATTGTATAGATATGTTCAAAGCTATATAGTTTTGAAAATTTTTTCATTTTGTCTACCTTTTATGGTTTTTTTTCCCTATTGAGATTTTGTTCACATAGTCTCATTTAGAACTTTTTCTTAAAAATAATTTTGCAATGTTTTTAAATAATTTTATAAAACATGGGTTTTGAAAATATATTACAATCCCGTACATAGCACGACTATTGAATGCTATTAAATATATATCAATAATATTTTAATAAATATATCTATCCCTTAGAAAGAAGTTGGAATGAATATTTACCAATAGTAACTTTTTCAGAAATTTGTTTAACTATTAGTTATAAATAATTTTTATCATGATAAATATTCACAATAACTTTGGATAGTAGTTTATCCATTTGAAATAAGTGGTATGAATATTTACCAATAGTAATTTTTTCAGAAATGTGTTTGACTATTGATAATAACTAACTTTGATCATAGTAAATATTACAAATAATTTTAAATAAAGTTGGTAACACTTGTCATATTTGTGTGAATTTTTACAAATCACCCTTTTGATATACTATGTAGTATAGAAGTATAGATAGATAGATACTATTCGATATGATAAATTCCTTCAAAATGAAGTGAAAAAATTTCAGGGCAAGTCATGACTTCTTACGAACTCATCTAGAATCAAAACACTTTTAATAACTATAAAAATATCAACAGTGAAAAAAAATTGTCAAAATATGTGCCGATGAATTACCTTAATATTGAAAAAAAAAGGAGTAACCTTTTTTTAAAATTTTTATTTAAAAAAAAAAAGTATTAAGGTGCCATAAAAATACCTCTCGTATTTGATATTTTTTAATTATTTTTCAACATCTATTATCTGATGAAAAAATTATTAGATCGGTGAATTTTATGGTCCTGTTAACATATTATACCGTTGTCCTTTATGTCTTGTACAAATATTCAAATTACAACAATATGATAATCTAAGAAAACTATAGAATTTGCCATTAAGTCATACTATCGTGAAGTACAAGACACTATTCATTTATCTTATCAATTTCTTGGCAATGATATACTAAAATCTTCATGTTCCTCAATCTGTCAAATCTCAAAATACCGGTTAATCGTATTATTACTTGAGTTACGAAATTTGTTTTAATGCTTTTGTGATCATATTTTGTGTAATTATTGAGGAGAAAAAACAAGGGGTCGTTTGGTTGGCAGGAAAGTAAAGTTAACCTGAATTTTAATTATTCAGGATGTTATTTTACAAAAAATATTCATTTATCATATTTGGATACTTTTAGGAATGTTGACAGAAAAACTGTATGAATTCTTTTTTTAATGTTTGGTTCACAATAAGATAGTATGGATTGTATTTTATATTTTGGTATAATAAAAAATATCCCTACAAATAATCATATTTGGGTAAAAAAATTTATCAAAATTGCATTGTATTACAAGTAAAAGTTTAGAATAAACCAATTAATTGTTATTTTTTTTTAGTTTCTTTTTGCTTTTATTAACAAAAAATGATTTATATATTTGATTAAAGTACAAATAATAATATTTTGTTACATCTAATTTTTGCAAACTAAAAACGTTCGTAACAGTACCCATAAAACATATTTGAGACTTTTTATGACCAAACTAGACTTAATATTATGGGATATAATTATATTGTTTTGAAGATACTCCTCTTAATACTTTTTCTAGAATGCTTATTTTGAAACTTCACTTTCTTTGATTTCAAGCAATATTTTTCTTTAATTTACATTTTAAAGTAAGATGCTATAATCACCACAATCACCTAATTAAACTTGAACAAAGCATAGGGATCTTAAAAAATTTAACTACTCCACATGAATATCTAACTGATAGCCATCTTTCTGATATTCTATTGCCAATGAACATATGTTTCTTGGGTTATGTTCTTCAATTTTGCTATGCACTAGTAACCAGAATACATGTGATATGGGATACTAAAAACACTGCTAAAGTTTAAGTCAAATAAGCTAACTAGTATAACTTTAGAGTGGACAATCCAATTTCTAGCATAGAGTGTTGTTGGTTAATTACTTTATACCATTAATTTCATTGAGCAGTACCATATTTTTGACTATCTTCTTGAGATAAATAATTTGATTTCTTCCAAGATTTTGTAATTGTTGATACGAAAATTTTGGGTTAGGGTTAGCTCGTCTGCAGTATTGTTTAAAGTAAAAGTTGGACACCGCGCGTAGTACCAACGTCTGGATCACTTAAAAATAAAAAGGGCGGGGCTTTGTCCCCTGGGGTAGGCTTCGACGCCAAGTCAGTACTTAGATCAGAGAGTAAAAGTCAATAAGAATTTGGAGTTTTAATAATTAGGAAAGTAATTAATTGAATCTAACTTGTCACTTTGATATTTATACCAAAAATTGATGGGTCGGATCGATCCATGAGTCGAATATATAATATTTGACCTATTTGTGTCTATTTGAACTACAAGGGTAAAATTACTAAAATATCCCTAATGGACCCAAGCCCAAAACCATGTGTAATATTGTCATTGCAGTGTATTATTTTGGCATCATCATTTGCCCCCAGTCTCTAGTCGAAATTTTTCGAGTTGAGAATGCCGAGCATTTGATGCTGTGTTCGCATCCCGGTCGGAGCCGTAGTATTGACCAGAGCCAATTTCATGACTTAGAAATTATTTTTCTAGAAAAAAAATATTTTTTTAATATTTATTTGATAATTATTTTAAAAAATTTATCTACTGGAGTAGAAAAATAAAAAATTTAATTACACCAGAGTGTACCTGAGTGATGACTTAGATTGCTGTGTAGAATTTTTCTTGAAGTAAAATATCTTTGGAATTTCACCAATATCGCTATAGATTTCTCTACTGCTGCAGAGCAGTGTTGCGGAGTAGTGTTATGGAATTCCCTGTTACTGTGGAGTTTCCTTATTGCTATGGAGTAGTGCTGTGGAACTCCGTACTACTGTGGAATTCCTTACTGCTGTGGAGTAGTGCTGTGGAACTCCTTATTGTTGTGGAGTTCCTTACTACTGGAGTAGTGCTATGCAAATTCCCTACTACTGTGGAACTCTCTATTGTTGTGAGGTACTACTATGGAGTCCTTATTCCATAGGCTCCATCGAAAATATTCTCCCCAAGTCTTTTAGCTTTCCTTTATTTATTTATTTAGCCAAACAAGGCCTTGAGTGTAGGCAATTGCATGAATTACGTAAACTGCCATGACTCTTGTCTTGCCCCATAACCCACGGCTGCCGTTAATCCCATTCCAAAAATTATTACCGGGATCTAACCATCTTCCCTGAGCTGCCTGGCCAATCATAGGGATGAAGCACCTGGCACGAGGCAGGCTACGGTACTAACGAGGACAACCGTTGTGCTCGGATTGCCAATGATGTTGTTGCCTCTCCTTGCCGAAGTTAATTGCAACTTCAAAACTATTATTGTTGCTATGAGGATGGATGGTGGGGTTGCTACCTTGATCTCCTCCAGCAACCAACTAGTCAATCCAACACCGAGGCATGCCGAGCAAGCAACAAGCTTTGTTGTCCATAGTCACAAGTATTGAAGGGATTGGCCATGGCGTTCTGCACTCAGAAACTCATCATGGATTGCGCATCATGACTTCTGTGGCTGACATTGGTGCAGCTACTGCGTCAGATGCCCATATGTCCATGATGATTTTTGCTGATGACACTGTCGCTTATGTCAAAGACGACGATGTCAGTTGACTCCGGGGCTGTTAGTATGCTTACAGAAGGCCCAATTGCTTGTGAAGCCTTGGCAGTGGCCTCTCACATCCACCACACTACTACTATTATTTTTTGTGGCCATTGATGATTGTATAACTAATGACTCTATTAATATCACCACACCATTCACAGTACAAATGAGGAAATTAACCAACACAAATGAAAAAGTACAATCATGTAACATTCTTTATAGCTCAAGCAACTGGTTAAAGCTTAGTAACTTTGATTTCCAAATCAATTGGTTCTTGCCTTCACGTGATTATGGGCATTTGTAATGACTAATGAAAAATATCATACCAAGTCAAAATGCTTTCTTTTGCTGACATAGTAATAAAATAGAATCCCTTGTCCCTTATACAATTAAAGGCCATCCATGTGTTTGGTTTTCAACCATATGGAGAAAAAGTACTTAGCACTTGCACAAGTGTATTCTATAGTTGTGGTAGGCATACGCAGCTGCTTTGCCTTAGATCGGAGTGCCTCACTTGCAACTTTTATTTTATTTTTGATTTTTTTACATATGCCAATCAAACTTAGGGTTAGGCATTCGCATGCCTTACGCAAGGCAAAACAACTTCCTTGGCCTCCATGTGATAAGCTACAGCCTGGAGAAGTATCCCCTGCTAATTAGTTCTTTAGACTTAAAAGACCAACGCGAAGAAGAATAATACTATGAAAAGTTTTGCAATAATAAATACCAACTCCACGACATCCAGAATAGACCACGATGTTCCTTGTAACAATGATGCACCCTCTTCCTCCTCGACCGACCATGGTTTTTCCTCAGACATAGATACTTCAGTTTCCCCAGTCGATCTTGACTTCGGTGATGACGTCAGGGTTGACTATGTTGAAATTGATGACAACCAAAACTTTGATAATGACCAGGATATCAACAATAGTCCTGTACCCAAAATCATCAATGCCTTAATTTTTTTTTACTACGATGACAAAACTGGTTGGGATAGTGAGAAAGACATAGTTTATGCAAGGAGTGTCCCTAAATCAGACGAAACTCAGCAACCCATACTCAAGGTGTGCGAGGTCTTCCATCGTATATACACAGGGGATGTGATTTTTCACTGTATACACCCAACTGCGGAGATTTAGAGTAAATTTGTCTAGTAGCATTACATCATGTGCAAACATGCCACCTTTGCCCCCATACTCTGGGCAAGGTAGGAAACAACCACATCAGAATTCCAAAATAGTAGTTGAGAGTGAAGTAGTGCTAGGTGAATCAAGTAAAGGTGATGCTTCTCCACCTTACTAGGGAAAAATTACAAAGGATTCGGGGAGAGCCAAGGACGCTAATGATATTTACTCCAAGCTTGAGCTTCGGTTCCTCGAAACGTTGCATTGATGATACTCAGAAGAGTAAGTTCTCCTCATTGAAGTAGGTGTGACATTGGTATTTCACTTTTAGAAGATCTTGAACTGGCTCCAGATGGATAAATTCTACTCCAAAGAGTAGGTATGACATAGGTACTTCACTTTGAAAGTTCATGGAATTGCCCCTGGATGGGTAAGTCCTGCTCCGAAGAGTAGGTATGGCCTAACTACTTTACTTTTGGAAGACATTGGCATTGCCCCCGGAGGGGTAAGTCCTACTCCAAAAAGTAGGCATGACATAGGTATTTCACTTTGGAAGTCTATGGAATTGTCCTCGGAGGAGTAAGGTGATCCCGGAAGATGAGATATTCGACTCTCGGAAGGATGAGACTCACTCTTGGGGTGAGACTTAGCTTGTAGGAGCTTTCAGTTGGGAAGATTTTAGACTTGCCCCCGGGAGGGTGAGGTGATTCCGGAGGATGAGATATTTGACCCTCAGAAGGGTCTTTTGCTTCCTAGAGAGGTGATGTGACCCCAAAAGGTGCTTGAGTCCTAAAGAACAAATGCCTTTGAAGAACCTGAGTATGTGGGATCCTTGTTGCTCAACCTCTTTAGTGTTGAACTATTTATTTTAGGGAGTTAGTTAAAAATACTTAGAAAACTTTCATTTACTAAAAATAAAATATTTGCAAGGTGCACAAGCAGATTGCACCTCAAACAGTGTGTAGCATGGCCTAAGAAAGTACATGAAAAGTTATACAAGATATTAGGTGTACTACTCTTTAAGGATTAGCTGATAACACCTTCTTTAGGTGTTCAGTTGGGGACTACCTACTTCATTCTTAATCATGGATAAACTGTTCAAATAACCTCTTTTGATAAGATCTTGAATTACATTTTTCAAAGAAAAACGCTCATTGGTATCATGCCCATGGTTTTTGTGGAAGCAACACCACTTCTTCTTGTCTCTATGCCCTAGATTGCTCCTCATTGGAGTTGGCCATTTCACAAAAGACAGTCTTTCTCAAACATAGCTAAAATATGAACTGGTGTAGAATTGAGTAAGTATAAACGTTAGGAGGGTTGGGACTCCTCATATGGGACACGGTTATAGATAGTCAGTCCCTAACATTACTTTTCTTAGTGGGTTCTACTTCATTAATTTTTTCATTATCCTTTCTCTTCTTCCTTTCTCCCTTATCAGCCTAAGCAAAATTTTCCGCTCTAAGGAAGAGAGCAGTGAGAGTGGTTGGAGGCTTGAAGTTGAGGTTAAAGGAGAATTTCCGTGGCCTCACCCCAATTTGGAAGGACATAATTTGCATATCTTCTGTAGCATTATTGGTTCCAACAGTCTCTTTTTTGAACCTATCCACATAATCTATGAGCGATTCATCAGGTTTTTGCTTAAGTGTAAGCAAGTGTGTTCTCGTCTTCAGGATTCTCTTTTGATTCCCAATTGATCAAAATTTTTGATGTCGCCCTTCTTATACCCTCTAAACCAGATGATAGCATCAGATGCTCCTAAAATAGAGGCACATTTTCGAGCGGTAGGCATCCAAGTACTCCCATGGATCAATACTCCTATCATAAGAGTCAAAGTAGGAAGTCTGCCATCTTCTAGGAAGAGATTCTTGCATGAAATCGTCAATGAATGGAAGGTAATACATGTATCTAGTACTCCTTCCTTCTCTATCGTCCATTCTATCCACCCTAGCCTACAACTCTTCCAACCTCTTCCTTAGATCCTCTTCTGTTTCTAAGAGTACCAACTCAGTACAGTTCTTCTCTTGGTGTCTTTTTCTCTCATGAATTACAGATGCTGCTTCACCTGGGTTCTTTTCCCTAGTACCACTCGGCCTTGTTGAGGTCACTCTTCTAGATTCAGACTTGGTAGTTCGGCTAGCTCACTCTTGCCTAGCAGACTGATGAGGGTACTCCTGTCGGGCGGACCCTACAGGAGTTAGTTAGCTAGTCCTCTATTCCTCTCTCCTTGAGCTCCCTTTTCTCCCTCGCCAACACGAAGTTGGGGGTGGACAAATATTCGGGGATTGCCACCCAAACGGTGAGGGTGTTGTTCGCCTTGAGAGAGGTGTTGCTCCAATTGCTGCCTAATAAGCATTTTCTTGAACTAAGCATTTTGCTACCTCAACTTGTAAATCTCTTCATCCTTGTCCACAATCCAGGAACCGGAATCCCTTTCATGTTCTTCCTGTCAATCCATCTCCCTGTGGCATCGACCGGAGTAATGTTGAGTTGAAATTTCTTTTCCCTTGCCAATGTTACTCCTGTGAGTGTTACACGTGTTAAGTGTCATGTCTTAGTAATGACTTTTAATTCAGTTTCCCATAGAAGGAGCCAAATGCTGGTACGAAAATTTTGGACTAGGGTTGGCCCATCTGCGGTAATGTCCAAAGTAAAAGTTGGGCACCGCGAGTAGTACTCACGTTCGGATCACCTGAAATAAAAAAGATGGGGCTTTGTCCCCCGGGGTAGGTTCCGATGCTTAAGTCAGTACTTAGATCAAAGAGTAAAGATAAATAAGAATTTATCAGAATTTTAATAATTAAGAAAGTAACTAATTGAATCTAACTTGTCCCTAACCTGTCGCTTTGAATCTAACTAATTGAATCTAACCTGTCACCTTTTATTTTCCTAGTAAAAGAAATTTTTTTTTTTCGAGGTAGTTTTTGCTTTTAGCTCTTGTTTAAAAATACTCTATTCATTTCAAAATAACTGTCACATCTTTGATTGGCACGCACAGATGAAAGAAAGAGAAAGCATATAAAAAAAAAAACCACATAAACACTGTCATTGATCCAGCTCACTTGCTTGGGGTGCCTGTTTCAACAAACTCAAGTTCCTTGTCCAATAGTAAAACAATTTCTCCCCTGTAAAAAGAAAATCCGAATTCGTTGACTGTTGGATCCTTAATCCCCTAGAAAACTAATTTCAAATTAACATAATGCAATGACATGCAAAAGATGTAAACGTTCCTAGTAAAAAAAACCACAACACACCTCTCCTACTTTACTTCTGCGAACAAAAGATGTAAATGTTTCACTAGTGCTTGCTCTTGGTTCATCATCTTATCATTGAAGTTAGTATTTCCTTTAGTCTCGACTCCAATTCTAGTATGTTCTGAAACCCATTTACACCAAGTCTTTAGTACTCTAACTACTGTGTTAAAAATTGTCATTAGCAACCAAAATACAGCTCCAAAACTCCCCCTGATCAAAAATAATTTTGGATCACATAAATGAACCATTACTTGGTTAATCATCATACTCACAATGATTCAAAAGACATATATTGTCACAATATTCATAACCTTCCAACATGCATGCATTCACCCCTTCATCCAACCAAATATATTTACTTTCATGCTTATTTTCAAGGGCTCATGCCATCCAATAATAAATGAGGTACATATGTAAGGAACAAAAATTAATACTTCTCTTAATGAAATAAAACGTTTATACATAGTACAGCTAGGTTTTGGATTTTCTGTGATATTTTTTGGTGTGATACTTATATGAAACTATTTAAATGATTAACACATATCATATCTACCTATCTAAGTAGTGTTACAGTGTCAACCCACTCCCGTACATATGCATATCATACTAAAATCCAATAGCAAGAATCTTCAAGCTTCAGTCTCTTTCTTGGAATCATGTCCCTTTCATTTTAGAGTGGAGTGAATTTCAATTTATCTGCCATCATCATCACAAGAGCTAAATATGTCAATGAAGCCTTCCAGTCCAACATGGTCGGGTTGCCCGACATTTTTGTATGGACTTAATTCACGACATAATAATGTGGCTCGTTATGGGGACACGAGGTTTTGCCAAACTCCGCTCCTCTTCAAGGTCACAACTTATACATCCTTTATAAGATCTTTCCACAAAAACTTAGTTGATTATACTACCAGGCCTATGAATACTTTACAACTACTACTGTTTTAGTCAACATCTGAAGTAGTCCTCCATTGAGGCAATTGCATGTTTACCATGTCCTCTCTAGGTAGACTAGAAACTGATGGTGCATTGCCCAACCCCGCTGCCATCTAGGCACAGTTTCAGGTAGAAGATGGTCAGCATTCTTGGTCTTTCGCACCATCAAGTATAGAACACCAGCCAAATAAACTAACATCCCCAAAACTCCTAATATCCCACAAAACACAATACCAACAACTCTCAACTTGCTATGATGAAGAGTTGTAACCAACTTCTCTGCCAGATAGTAGATATTTATGCCTATTATGAGAGAGCTAACAACCGAAGTTGCTGCAGAGATTAAAGTGGAGTTTGCATGATTTCCCATCTTGGTTTTGCAACTTGTGACCTTGAGAAGTGGAATGAGTGCAAATGGAAGTTCAAATGATAAGATCATTGATGTAATAATGATAAGATTTCCGGCACCAGAAGAGCCTCCGATGATTGCTACTATTAGACTAGGGACGATAGCCACGATCGAGTTAAGAAGTTCCGAATCCACGGTTTCATTGTCAAATCAAGAAATCCTTGCATAACATATTGCCCGGCATATGTTCCGGTGATAGTAGAACTTTTTCTGGCCTGATGCAAGTAAAGCTATTGCAAAAACCTTGGAGCTCCAACTTCCCAAAACATGTTTAAGCAAGAAAGAGGCTTTGTTCAAATCCAAATCTTGACAATTCTGCTTATCAACAGGGCTAATTAGATGATCCGAGGAATTGCAAACTGCACTACTTGCTAAAATTATTGACACATTGATGAGGAAGGCCAACATTAAGGCAATCCCACTTTCAATTAGGTAAAATCTACAAGCCTCTTTGATCCCAGAAACCGATCGTGGTATTTTCCTAGATAAGACTAATGCAGAATGGAGGAAAAGATTATGAGGCATAACCATAGCACCAAGCAATGAAATAGCCAGTTTAGTAGCACTACTTCCCTTTAGCTGAGGAACAAAAAGGCCATCAAAAACCTCTGAAGATTCCGGCTTCGCATATCCAAGCTCCGCAAAGAAACATCCAGCAACTGTAAACACCAAGAAAGCAATAAACATCTCAAGCTTTCTCACCCCCAAATTGTACGCTGTAACAATAGCAGAGCCAAAGTACTGAGCCCTGTGATTAGCACGCCAAACCACGAAGGGATTTTGAAGAGCATGTTGAGTGCAAAAGCTGTTCCTATAACTTCAGGAATATCACAAGCAACAATGGCAATTTCAGCAAGAATCCATAATATGAAATTGGCCATTCTTGGATACTCTTTTCTACAGTGTTCTGCTAGATGGTTTCCTGTAACAACACCCAAATTTGCTGCCAGAGATTGGATTATGAGAGCTGCAAAAGATGCTAATAATATGATCCATAACAAACCGTACTTGTATTCTGCTCCTGCCTGAAGATCAGTTTGAAAGTTTCCAGGATCGATATAGGCAATGGAAACAAGAAATCCAGGGCCTATATATGATAATAGATTCTTCCAGCTTTTCTTGTCTGGGATGATAATTTGATCAAATTCGGTGTTGTCAATGACAGGCTTGTTTACAAGAATATTACGACAAAGATCTTCAGAACTGCTGGTATTAAATAGATCTATGATTCAACTGTTCTTATTGTTCAGAAGTTTCGGCAGCCATTGAGATATGATGTATACGAGTCAACTTTGACAAAAATATTATGGGTTGATGGCAAAAAGATTTATGTGTATAAATAAAGATTAGTTTTTAATTAAATAAAACAAATTTTCTTTGATCAAGAGTGGCCGCATGAAAAAACTAGTACTAATTGCTAACAAGAACTCAAAGTAGGACGCAGAGCTATTTAATTTTTCTATTCAAATAAAAAAAAATTGGCTGTTTTGTACACACCAAATCTGTAGGGATAGGTTCTCTTTATATATATATAGACCACAAATATCACACGATAAGGCGGCCAAGATCCTAAGTTAAATTGGATTTGGAAAGCGAAGCTTTTCAGTATCTAATTTGTGAATTGTAACTAACAATCTTATCTGAATCTAATTAATAATGCCTTAAATTCGATAATGCAAAACCTTTTTGGTGTCGTAAATGGTAATCACATCCTGAAGGTTTGGCTAGGCATGTATAAATTCCTAAGTAGTCATTAATTGGAAAATTTTTTTGCTAATCAATATGCATCACAGGGTGAGTATTGCAGGCAATCGGATAATTGAAAAGTAGTGATATTTTCTTATTTTTCAATCATTTTAATGACTGCCATATCCACCCCGCATTCCGGAATAAGTAGTCAAGACTTACTCCATTAATTGGGATTCATGTGTTAAATTTTTTGGAAAGTGAAGTAAAATTTTGAACATGACTAGATGTAAATAGCAATATATGGATTGATTTCTATCCTATTTCATATTTAAATCGATCTTTGTCACACACATTGCATACGTGCATATATATTCTAACATAATAAATAGTTATAAATTCGTGTACATAGAACAAATATCTAGATAATGAAACAAATGTTGATATATGAAATGTGATACAATATGTGGATGGATGCCCCGTGAATTTTTAGCGTATTTCATGGGGATAATTTCATAAACTTCCCTTGAGGTTTAAATTAATTTCACTTAGTATCCTTTAAATTTTAAAAAATATCATTTACCTCCATTATTTCAAACTTTTTGTAAAATTTTCAGCCTATTCTTTTAAAAAAATTAATTTAAGTGGAGAGAGACTATTTTCCTCCCAATTTTACCCCAAGTTCAAAGGCTTCATTGATTGAAATTATTGGAAGACAAGAAAAAAAGGTATAAAATAATAATTAACAAATAATAATAAATTATAACTTTTCATATCCTTCACTAATTAATGTCAAAAAAATATATTTTGATTATTTTTTATTTTACAAGTACCAAGAATATTTTTTCATTGTTATATATTACATATACTTACGTATTGTAAATTTTTGTTCAAAACGACACATACAAACACATTAATACGTTCCTAATTATTAACAAATAAGTTGGCTAAAAAATTTATCAAAAATTTTATTTAATTTTTTAAGAGTTTGTAATTTTTCAAACAAATTCGAGTCATATTTGTTTTTTATAATATATGGTAATTTTTTTATGTGTTCAAATTTTGTTCAAATCAACACACACTAGAACATTACATAACCATTTTTTTTTTTTTTTTTTTGAAAAATACATATTTCAATTTTGAGCTTTGATATACAAAAAAAATAGTACTAGTTATATTTATTTATTATATCATATGATGTGTTAGATGTATATAAAAGACATTCAAATCGATGTCAAAAAATACATTAATATGCACAATATTTTCATAAATTTACTGGCCAAAAAATTTATGTAAGAAAATATTTTTTTATTTACGAGTTTGTGATTCCCCAAACAAAATACTAATTATATGTTTTTACATGGTAAAGATTTTATTAAAACATATAGAAGTAGTCAAATTAATGCATGCACATTTTTTAAAAATAAGTTGATAAAAAATTATTAGAAACTAAAAATGTGTCAAGTGAAAATTATCAAAAACCTTAGTGGTGATTTTTGAAACTATCATTTCATAATATAGCTAAGATATATAGCGTATAAATGCCATTTCATGTATTTTAGTACTATAAAGAGACCACATTGGCAAGAGTTGGAGGTAAGTAATATTTTTAAAAGTTTAGAAATACTAAGTAATATTAGCATAAATTTCAAGAAAAATTTATAAAATTATCCCTATTTCATATGTAAATTGATCTCATGTCACACTTATTTCATATCCGCATGTATACTCTAACATAACAAATAGTTAGTTATAATTTCGTGCACATATGGCAAACATTTAGATAACGAAACAAATGCTGATTCATACTATATGTGGATGGGTACACCATGGATTATTGTCCTATTTCATATGTAAATCGATCTCATGTCACCATCATTGCATATTTGCATATATACACTAACGTAATAAATATTTATAAGTTCGTGTACGTATGGGAAATGTCTAGATAATGAAACAAATGTTGATACATGAAATGAGATAAAAGAAATTCGAAGTAGAATAGAGTGTTTCGAAGGTAGGTTGTAATTTTATTGTTAACACGATGTCAGCCCCTTGAAAAAGAAAAATTCTTGAGCTGTACGCAAGTTACGATTTAATAGAAATTCTACATAATTATCATAATATGCTGGTACTATATATTCAAAATATTATTTATAATAAAT
Organism: Cinchona pubescens; assembly: GCA_025175665.1. Classification (NCBI taxonomy): domain Eukaryota; kingdom Viridiplantae; phylum Streptophyta; class Magnoliopsida; order Gentianales; family Rubiaceae; genus Cinchona; species Cinchona pubescens. The sequence continues at coordinate 2,773,965 of JANKKI010000122.1, read as the reverse complement.
AGAGTAATATTTGAAATATGGTATATATATATATATATATATATATATATATATATATATATGTTGAACCTCAATTATGTTAATCATATTTTGATAATGACCAAATCGCACTAATGGTTTGAAATCAAGTGTGTAGAAAAATAGGGAGATTCGAACGCAAATGATCATCCAGAAGGAAGACAATTCGGACGATGATAATCGTCTGACACAAAGAACCCGAAGCAGCCTCGAACGAAGAACAACATCCAATAGAAAGGATCTCGAACACAGGAGATCGTCAGAAGAAAAGATTTCAAAATAAAAAAGTTTCTGTCAAAACTATAGGACGCATGCAACCGTCTGAAAAACTGTTCATAAAGTTATTGGACACATCATATATGCATCGGACGTCTGAACGATCCAACGGCTAATTCGTTCAGACGCGACACTTACCACATCGGCCGTCCAAAAGATCTAACGGCTAGTTTTTCAGTAAATAGAAAATAGCCGTTAGAGAATTATTGGAGGCAGTTTTTAGGCATCTATAAATACCCTCAAGTCTGTAAATGAGAAATATAGAGAGTAGAACTACGGCATTCAATACAAACACTTGCAAGAGTTATTTGGGAAGAAATAGGCTAAAATATTGTGCATTGTATTGGTTTGGATAGTGTAGTTCTCTTGGTTAAACTAAAAGGAATTAGTGTGAGCAAAAGCAGACTAGCGAGTGATCTTCAAGTGTAATAGTGGATGGATAACAAGTATACAAAAGTGAGCTTGTTTTGTAAAAATCCTTTGACTCAACTAGAGGGACTTAGTTGGTGTAAGGGTGAGCCTACAAGAAGGTTATTGCCTCGCCTTCTTTGAAGAGGCACTACCAGCGGATATACTCCAAACTTGAGAAATTTGGGAGTTTGGTTTAATACTCTCTATCTCAATCATCTTATATTCTAGCGTTATTTGAGTTTCAATTATTGAATATCTTTTGTATTCATTTGTGTTTAAGTATTTATTTTGTTGCATAAAGTTTGCATTCTCATTAAACACATTAAAAGGTTTATTTTTTGAAATAACCTAATTCAACCCCTCTTAGACTGCTTTTTGGGCCAGCAATATATATGTGTGTGTGTGTGTGTGTATATATATAAAAAAGATAAAAGGTAATAAAAAAATAAGTTTAAAAAATGTGTTTAATATGCCAAAAAAATGATTATTGGATAATAATTAAATAATAATTGTACTGAATAGTAATCTATACGAGCCTATTTTATTGAGTTTTGAATATTTGTATGATAAAATATCATGTACTAACTAAAAGTTTATACATGCAAGTATTTAAAGTCATAAACGAAATGGTTTCTGAGAGGATTATATCTGGAATTTCCAAAGTTTCATAAATAATCTTCAAAAGGATGAACAACTAAAAAGAAACAAACACAAAATCATCCAAACATGATTACAAATCTTAAAATTTAGATAACTAGCTAGAAGGTTCACTTGGGTGCCAGCAAACAACTAGAAGCCATACAAAAAGATCACTCCACAAAAGTTGGAAATTTGGATAAACCCCCTAAAGCTTAAAGGTTTCACCTTCCCCTTCGCTATATCTGCAATAAATGACATAAGAAATCATAAAATGTGTTTATTCAAAGTAAAACCACAATAATTAGAAATACCAAATAAAAGCTTTCCCAACTTCAACAATTACAAGTAATAAAGTAGTAACATTAGTATTATTTTTTTACTGGACGTCGCAATAGATCGATGTAGCACATATACACGTCAAGTGAAAAAGTAGCAATATCCGATTGTTCGGTTTGAAATTAATTATTTATTTGTCCGGTTTGAAATTAATTATTTATTTTCTCCAATTGTTTACCATCCTTTTCAATTTCAGAGACTCCAATTTTTAGGTAGTTTCAATTGATATATACTTAAAATTTTCTTATCATAAATATTTTAACAAGGTTAATTTCACTTTACCCCTTAACGTTTAGAGTCAGTATTACTCTAATCGCTAATGTTAGTTTTTAGGTACTTAAATCACTAACGGTTAAATTTTCATTCTAAAATGACACTTTTACCTTCAAATTAGATGTGTAGTCAAATTTTTTCATGGAATCCAAAATATCTTATTTTCTTTCTATAAATAGAGTTTAATAAAATTTAAGATATGGTGACAAATGACATAAAATTATTAAATCATGTCAACAAAATGAGAAAGAGGAAAAAAATGAATTAAGTAAAAATGAGGAAAAAAAGAAGCAGAAGAAGAGAGAATAGGGGTATTTTTATCAAAGGATAATGAATGTTGATTTAGATTTAATGGAAAGACTTAAATATTTAAAAAATAACGTTAACGACTAAAGTGATAGTGACCCTAAACGTTAAGGGAGTAAAGTGAAATTAATCTCATTTTATAGTAGCATAATCAGTTACATCATACTTTCACGAATACATACTTGAATTGATGACCAAAACTTTTAAAAGAATAGAGTTGTGGTATATAGTCCATGGTATCGTAGTCGTGGTTGAAAATTTAGACGAAGTCCAAAGACTTCCGAAAGCGAAAAGAAGACGAGTGCTCACCTGGATGGTTTCCGTGCCCAAATTCCATCCATGGCCATCATCTTCTTTTATATTCTTCCAATCCAGGTCATTGCCATACCTTCAAGAAATTAATCGAGTACAAAAGCGATAGCCACAGTCATCAATTACAGGAACCGAGAAATAGAAATATTCGAGTTTCCTACCTCAAAAAGGAAAAAAAAAAAAAAGAGATTGTAGTACGTACTATTTATGAGTATTTCTTTTGTTCTATCAAAAGTATTATTGTAATATCTGACTTTTCTGCTCATTTTATATATTTTTGTACTTGATCTTATTCCTTTAAATACTTATTAATATTCACTTCAAATACTAAATAATTATTTTACCTTTTTTAAATATTTTTTAAAATTTTTGGACAAAAATATAATTTATCTCTACAAAACTTGAGAAACTAAAGTATAAATTTTAAAAGAATTCTCAAGACTTTGTAACGAAGTCATATACCCAGCAGCTTCAATTCTCATTGCAATATCCGAATAAGCTTCTCGAACTCCCTAAACTTTTTTTTAAAACTCCTTACCTTAAATCACAAATCTTATATTAAGTTTAGGAATTTTTATTTCTCAAATCAAATTGGTGATCCAAAAAACTCTTAGACCTTTAATCCAACTACACAAGTAAGTTTTATTTCAAATTTGGTACGGTTTTCATGTTAAATTTCAAATTCGTCAAAAAATTAATTTGTTTAATTTTGTTACCAAATATGTGTATAAGCTACTGGGACTTAATTTGTGATTTGAAATGACTTTTTAATTATTATTTTGGTGAGATTTGAATAAAGGTTTTGACAATTCTTAAACTTGTGATAATTTAAAATTATGAACCCTAATTTTTAGACTTTTATCTTATTTTCACGAATTTAACTCAACCCTCATTTATTAATGTATTTGATTATTGCCTAATTTGAGAATTTGGATGATACCGAAAAAATGAACCCCTATCTCGATTTTTATCCTAATGGTATAACACTCTCCTGGTTTAGGTGATTCAAAATTAGAGTTTTATACCTTTGAAATTAGGATACGTCTACGAAATCGATTTTCAAGATAAATAATGTTTACGCCTTTTATCGATACCTTGTATATGGTTGATTTTGCAACTCTAGAGTAATTGATACTAAGGTAAGTATATTTATTTTGAGTAATATTTATGAGGTAAGTACATTCATAATTTATGTGTTTGTTATGCAATGTATTATTATTCGTTATTGCACTATGTATCAATGAATGATTAATGTGAAGAGTTCAATAGGCCACTTGAGTAGACTTGGTTATGAGTGAGCAAATGAAATGATATACTGAATACTCTACTTTATAGATGTTGTACCCAATTTACCAGAAAGATAAGTGATAAACACTCTATGATGTCTTGTCAACTTGGGCAGATAATAAATAGATCTGGATATAGTGTTGGGAAGAATTTTGTGAACCACGAGTTCCTTGATTGACATTTGCATTTTAATTAGTGAAATGTCTCGTATACTGTTTCCTGCACTTATTAAATACAAGTTATCTATAATTGGGATTAAAGGTTATCTACTAAGCATTATATGTTTACTCCGTTATTGTTTTTCCCCTTTTGTTTGCAGTCGAGGACTAATAGAACGCGATAGCAGGTCCTGAGTCGAATGCTAACTTGAGAGAGGATTACAACACGGATTCTAGTTACTGGAGGTAGAGGTTTTCTATTTACCATCTTAGTATGAAATTTGTTCTTATGTTTAGGCCTGCATACCTAAGGATTTGTTAGAATTGTCTTGTATATCAAATTTGCGATTGTGGTTTCGTTTGTAATTTGGTACAGGCATATAAGTGCTATTTAGTTATATTAAATTGTTATGGACATAGTTGTTGAATATATCTTTGTGACTTTGTCTTAGTTGATCTTTCTAAGAGATCTAATGACCTTGTATTATTATTATTTGTTTATTACTCTTGAATTGTACCTTGTACGCTTGAGGTGATACTAATGTGTGGCGTATCATTGTCCATATTTTGGGGGCATGACATTGAGTGTTATCAAAGCATAGGTTTTTCAACCCGGCGTCTGGTATTAAGTTGAACAGTTATTGTTATAAGTGCAGTATTGGAGACTTGGACTTATAAGTAATTCAAGGTTTCGGACTAACCAATCTAGACCAAGAATTACTGCGATTCCTTGTTTTTAATGCTTAAGTAGAGAGTGGTTGAAGTATGTAACCATTCTATTTTGTGGTTAGTGTTTGAATAAGAATTGACATATGATATTTACCATATCTGAAATGTGCAAGAAAATGACATCTAAACTAAATAGACAAAAACATGTTGTTATAGTTCAAGACGAGAACCTGAGTAGAGGACTAGGACCAACCAAGTACAGGTTGAGAAGTCTTTTGGAACAGATCAGGGGATAAAAGGGTAGGTCTCAGACTGAGCAACCGACATAGCAGCCACAGTAGTTACCACAGCCCCAACTATCATAGATACTTATGCCAATGATAGATTATGTCACCATTGCTGCTATCATGGTACAAGCAGTGCGTACAGCCATTCGTACTACCCCTGTAACTCATGCACCTAATCCACCACTGCACCAGAGGCCATAGATGTTGATTATTACTACTGGGCATTTACGAAGACCAATATTCCCATTTTTGAGGTTAGACAATCCAGATGAAGTAGAAAAATGATTGGGGCAAATTGAGGAAAATTTAGATTTATCGAAGGTACCTGATGAGCATAGAGTCTCGATAGTAAAGCATTATCTAGTTGGAGATGCAGGAAGATGGTGGAAGGGGTGAGACCTATATTTGCCCCTATGGAACAGATTTCATGGATGGCTTTCAGAGAGGCATTTCTAGAGTACTTTTATCCTTCACATCATAGAATAGAGCAGAGATACGAGTTCGATTCATTTAGATAGAGGAATGTCAGTAGTAGAGTATTCATAGAGATTTCATGCATTAGGGATGTCTTCTCCAGGGGTTATAAGCGATAAGGCGAAGAAGTGTTTCAGAATGGGTTTGTTGAAAGAGATTTGGAAAAAATAGCAACTGTGGATGCAAATACATTCGAAAAGTTGTACGATGCTAGTGCTCACGTAGATACATTTCTGAAATGGCAGGCATAGGAAGAAAGGGGCAATAGAGGTCTATATGTCCCTTTACAGAGACTAGTTTATAGACTTGCAGTACCTCCAATCGTAGTGTATGACCACCACAACCACTAGTTTCACAGTTTCATGGTTTCAGGCCCTAGTCACTACAAGCAAGACCGCGACCACCATGAGCTATCGTTGGACCCTCTCGAGTTATTGACAAGAAGGTGGGACAGTATCAGTACCAACTCCATCTCAGGCATGACCTCGTAGTCTAAAGTATGGTTATTGTTATCATTATCACATAGGAGAGTGCAGGTACAGATCCAGAGCAAACTTAGCCAGTGGCAGTTTCAAGCACAGGATCAAAGACTACCCTACTGCCAGGCCAGAACCAACTTAGCCAGTTACAGTTTCAAGCACAGGATCAAAGGCTACCCTACTTCCAGGCCAGAACTATCACAACAGTAGATACCACAGGAAAGGAGTGGTAGTAGCACAGAACCAGCTAGAGCTCGAGTCTATGCTATGACTCAACAAGAAGCAGATGGATCGGGTCAAGTCATGACAGGTATGGTGTTAATTAATGATGTACGTTCAACTACTTTATATGATAGTGGTGCTATGCATTTCTTCACTTCTAGAAAATTTGGTAGAAAGTTGAACATTAAACCGGACTAGATTAATACCCCTTATAGAGTAAGTGCACCGGGGAATAGGATTTTTAAATCTAGATACGTATATCGAAGTTACAAGGTATCATTGGGTGATTATGAGGCCACTGCAAATTTAGTGCAACTTAATGTCTGACTTTGATGTAATACTGGGTATAGATTGGTTGTCCCTCGCAATTTGCTCACTTAGACTGTAGAGAGAAGAATGTCAGGTTTTCTTATTCAAAGAAAGAGAAAATTGTGTGTTAGGGTGGTATCAAGAAACCAAATAGACAACCTAAACTACTATTGTCAGCATTATAGGCATAAAGGGTACTGAGAAAGGGTTATGAAGCACTCTTGGTTTACATGATCGATACAGAAAAAGAAGCTACCAAGCCAGAAGACATCCCAGTGGTCCTAGAGTTTCCAAATATTTTTCTAGAGTATTTACTACGCTTGCCACTAGAGCGGAAAATAAAGTTTGAGATTAATCTACCACTAGAGACTACTCCAATCTCTAAATCTCCTTATAGAATGGTCCTAACAGAACTGAAAAAATTGAAGATTCAATTGCAGAAGTTGTTTAGATAAGAAATTTATCAGAACCAGTGTATCTCCATGGGAGAGCTCTAGTATTGTTTGTGAAGAAGAAAGATGGCAACCATCAGGTTGTGTATCAACTATCGGGAGTTGAAGTCATAAGGTCACTATTAAGAATAAATATCCCTTGCCAAGAATTGATGATTTGTTTGATCAGTTGAAGAGTGCCAGGATATTTTTCAAGTTAGATCTAAGATGCAAGTACTATTAGCTGAGGATCAAGGTGGAAGATGTTCCAAAGAATGCTTTTCGAACTAGATACGGCCACTATGAGTTCCTAGTGATGCTATTTGGGCTGACCAATGCACTTGCAGTATTCATGGACTTGATGAATAGGGTACTCCAACCCTATTTAGACCAGTTTGTGATAGCGTTCATTGATGATATTTTGGTTTATTCACCTTCATAGAAATAGCACGAAACCCACCTCAGGCTGGATTTACAAAAGTTAACGGAGTAAAAGTTGTATGCGAAGTTCAGCAAATGTGAATTTTGGTTGAAAATTGTAGCTTTTCTTGGGCACATCATCTCAGAGAGTGGTATATCAATGGATCCCAAGAAGGTTGAGGTAATTGTTGATTGGCCTAGGCCGACAAATGTGGACAGAGGTTCGCAATTTCTTATGTTTAGCAGGTTACTACAAGAAGTTTGTGGAAAGATTCTCTTTGATAGCGATATCATTGACTAGGCTTACTCAGAAGAAAACCAAGTTTGTGTGGGATGCAAATTGTAAGGCTAGCTTCCAGTAGTTGAAAAATAGGTTGATATCAGCACTAGTGTTAACCTTGTCATCCGAGACTAGAGGGTATGTGATCTACAGTGATACTTCTAAGAATGGTTTGGATTATGTGTTGATGCAAAATAGTAGGGTCATTGCCTATGCCTAGCAACAGTTGAAACTTTATGAATAGAATTACCCTATTCATGATCTGGAATTAGCTGCCATTATATTTGCTTTGAAAATTTGGAGACACTATCTTTACGGAGAGCAATGTGAAATATTTATAGATTATCAAAGTCTGAATTACTCGTTCAACAAAACTCAATATTAGGCAACGTAAGTGGTTAGAACTACTCAAAAACTATAACTTAAAGATCAGTTATCATATCCCAGGGAGAATCAATAGAGTAGCAGATGCACTGAGTAAGAAATCTTGAGAGGTCACAGCCAATAAATTGATAAGGCAAATGAATGAACTTAATTTGGAGATTGTGGAGTCCACAACCTATATTTTAACAGCACTTGCGATCCAAGCGACCTTGACAGACAGGATTAAACAAGCTCCAGTTACATATCTAGAGTTACTGAAGATCAGGAATAATGTAAAAAATGAAAATTCAGGGGAATTCCAAGTTGATAATGGCTTTGTTTGGAAGCAATGACGACTTTGTGTGCATGCAAATGAAGACTTGAAGAAATAGGTCATGGCTGAAACTTATAGTTCTAGATTTTATATTCATCCTGATAGCACCAAAATGTACAAGGTTCTGAACAACATTTCTGGTGGAACAACAAGAAAAGAGAGATCGTTGAATTTGTATCCAAGTGTTTGGTTTGTCAACAGGTAAAGGCTGAGCACCAAAAGCCCAGGGTTTATTGAGTCCATTGCCCATTCCAAAATGGAAATAGAAGAATATCACGATAGATTTCATCAGTGGGTTGCCTAGAACTAGATTGGGACATGATATATTTGAGTTATTGTGGACAGATTAACCAAATATGTTTATTTCTTGCCCTTGAAGACTTCTACTCCTATGGACAGGTTAGTGCGGATCAATATGGAGAATATTGTGAAGTTACATGTTGTACCTATTAGTATTATTTTATATTTGAATCCAAGATTTATCTCTAAGTTTTGGACAGGCTACCAGCAAGCTATAGGTATAGAAGTGGTTTTAAGTTCGGCATTTCATCCACAGACAGATGGACAATTCAGACCTTAGAGTATATGCTGATGACGTGTGATATTGATTTTAAGGTTAACAAAGATGAGCATTTGTTGTTAATGGAGTTCTTCTACAATAACAGTTGTTACAGTAGCATCGGCATAGCTCCGTATGAAGTTCTATATGGAAAGAAATATATGTCACCTTTGTATTGGGATGAAGTTGGGAAAAGAAGACTTCCGTAATAAGGCTATAATTGATTCAAATTACAGTGGACAAGATAGTCGTTATTCGAGATAAACTCAAGGCAGCTCAGGATAGGCAAAAGAGTTGGGCAGATACGACGAAAAGACTATTAGAGTTTCAGGTTAGAGACAATGTATACTTAAGGGTTTCACCGATTAGATAAGCTATGAGATTTGGTAAGAGCAGGAAATTGAGTCCAAAATTTGTGGGATCTTTCGAGATATTGAAAAGAGTAAGAAACTTGGCATATCAGTTGGCTCGAGTACATAATGTATTTCATATTTTACAGCTCTAGAAATACATATCCCATCCAAGTCATGTGATTGAATATCAACCTCTTAGTGGTAAAAAGAATTGGTTTATGAAGATGTACATGTTTGCATTATTGATACTAAAGAACAAGTCCTTTGACATTAGTCTATTCCATTTGTTAAGGTCAAGTGGTCTAATTTTTCAGAAAGGAAGGCTACTTGAAAATCCGAAGTCGATATGCGAAATCACAAGTATCCTTACTTGTCTGGCTCATAGGTACGTTAAGTTTCAAGAGCGAAACTTTTGTTAAGAAAGGGAGAGTGTGATACTTGACTTTTCTGCTCATTTCACATATTTTTGTGCCTGATCTTATCCCTTTAAATACTTATTAATATCCCTTTCAAATACTAAAAAAATGTTTTATCCTTTTTAAATATTTTTTCAAATTTTTGGGTAAAAGTATAATTTTGTAAAACTTGAGAGACTAAAGTACAAATTTTAAAAGCATTCTCAAGACTTCTTAACGAAATACCCAGCAGCTTCAATTCTCATCTGAAATCTCCGAATAAGCTTCTTGAACTCCCTAAACTTTTTCTAAAACTCCTTACCTTAAATCGCAAATCTTATATTAATTTAGGAATTTTAACTTCTCAAATCAAATTGGTGATTCAGGAAACTCTCAAACTTTTAATCCAACTTCACATATAAGTTTATTTCAAGTTTCGCACGATTTTCAAGTTAAACTTCAAGTTCCACAAGAAATTAATTTGTATAATTTTGTTGTTTATGGTTTGATTTTATTACCAAATATGTTTATAAGCTACCATCACTTGATTTGTGATTTGAAATGACTTTTTAACTATTATTTTGGTGAGATTTGAATGACAGTTTTGATAATTCTTAACCTAGTGATATATTTGAAATTATGAATCCTAATTTTTAGACTTTTATCTTATTGTCATGAATTTAAGTCAACCCTCACTTATTTGTGTTTGATTATTGCCTAATTTGAGAATGTGGGTAATACTCAAAAGTGAACCCCTATCTCGATTTTTATCCTAATAGTATAACACTTTCATGGTTTAGGTAATTTGAGATTAGAGTTTTAGATTGTCGAAATTAGGATACGTCTACGAAATTGATTCTCGAGGTAAGTAACGTTTATGCCTTTTTATCAATACCTTATCTATGGTTAGTTTTGCAGCTCTAGAGTAATTGACACTAAGGTAAGTATATTTATTTTGAATAATGTTATAGTGCTAATGAATGATTAATGTGAAGAGTTCAATGGGTCACTTGAGTAGACTTGGCTATGAGTGAGTGAATGAAATTATATACTGAGTACTCTACTTTGTAAATATTATACCTAGTCTATCTGAAAGACAAGTGATAGATACTCCTTGAGGCCTTGTCTACTCTAGCGGATAATAGGTAAACCTAGATCCAGTGTTGGGAAGACTTTTGTGAACTATGACCTCCTTGATTGACATTTGTATTTTAATTATTGAATGTCTCGCATATTATTTCCTGCACTTATTATATACAAGTTATCTATAATTAGGGTTAGAGGTTATTTATTAAGCAATATATGATTACTCCCTTATTATTTTTCCCCTTTTGTTTGCAGTCGAGGACCAACAGAAGGCAATAGCAAATCTTGATTCAAGTGCTAATCTGAGAGGGAATTACAACACGGATTCCAGTTACTAGAGTTAGAGTTTTTTTGTTTACCATCTTAGTGTGAGATTTGTTTTTGTATTGTTGAGAATAGACCTGTATACCTAAGGATTTGTTAGAATTGTCGTGTATATCGAATTTGCGATTGTGGTTTTGTTTGTGATTTGGTACTGGTATATGTGTGTTAGTTATCTTGAAATGTTATAAATATGGTTGTTGAATATATCTTTGTGGTTTTGTCTTGACTGATCTTGAGGTCTAATGATAAGTATTATGATTTGTATATTATTCTTGTACTATGTCTTGCACGCTTGGGATGATCCCGAGGTGCGGCATGTCATTATCCTATTTTGGGGGCATGACAATTATATGTTACAAATTGAGGGATTTGGTGAAAATTTTAAAAACCATCGATCAATTTGTTAAGGTAATTTTTAGGATTAAAACTAATGAATTTTAAATTTACTCAAATGAAAATACGACCGGAATGATTGAAATAACTTTTAATTTATAAGTTGAAATTTATCAATTTTAACTTTAGAAATTCCTTCAACATATAAGTGAATTTCAAATCTATTTCTAAATCTATCAATTTCAAACGCAACCATACTTTGTTTGTACAAAAAGTTTGTCAACTTAAAAAAACTCAAAACATATTTGTTAGCCCTTTTCCATTTTTATTCATTGTCTTTTTTTTTCTTTTTTTTTTTTTTTGGTAAATGACATGTGCCATACCATACTCGAATTTTAATTTTTGAAAAATAAAATTAAAAAGATTTAAACAACTATCAATATCAACACATACTCTATTTTTAGCAATGTTCAAAATTGCAAAAAACTACAAAACAAAATATATTGTAAGCACGAAAAGAAGGCTGAAGTAATTAACGACTAACCGTGGTTCTCTACCGTCTTTCATACCATGCATCATTACTTTTTTATCATCCACTTTGACAATAATGAGAGAGTTGCTAATAAGGTGATATTGTTGGACTTCTAATCGTGTTGGTTTGCCATCCACCTTAATCTTATACTTTGGAGAAAAACCCAAATGCTGTGCAAGCGCATGAAGGCGGTTTCGATCAATCTTTAATACATTAATTAAACTGCCTCGATATGGGGAGTAATTAATTTGGGAAGCCTTAGCTAATCTTCTCTCTATATCGGCCCCGGGATTGGTTGCCTCTAGAGAGACATATTGGCCTGAAATACAAGCTAGTAATGTCTTGTTATGATCCATTAATTTCTTTCAGGGTGGGAAATTAGTGGTGACAAAAAATTTACTACCGAATAGAAAATTTAAGACCTCTAATTGACAAGTTATTACTAGTGATCATGAGACTTAATTTTAAGATGGAAGCGTAATTTTATAGGGCAATAACTAAGAAAAATCCCAGACGTGTTACTTTCGTGTTTAGTCAGAAATTCAATCCTGAATCTGCTAGGAAATCCTTTAGCAATTTACTTGGCTAACTTCATTTTGCATCCTATGACTTATACTCGATTCTCACTTTGCACGCTCAATTTCAATTTTAGACGTATTGCACACTTGACTCTCAGATCCGTCTCACTTTAATATAATTTTTAATACTATTACTAAAATTAATGGTCGTATCAACTGTTAATTCACACCCCGCATTAGAAATGAAACATCCGTTGAATTTCTTGAACTGTTAAAAATTAGATCAAATTGCAACAAATTGACATTTTAGGCTGCCGTGTTTCCATAAGTTAAGAGGTGAAAAGTGAAATTAGTCCTGACTACCTCTACCAATACAGTACCTTCCTAAACAGGTGAATTGAGTGCATGCAATTAAAATTCATTAATTTTAATAATATTGTCCAAAAATAGACTAAAACTAGCTAATAAGAGTTCAGGTGCAATAAATTAGGGGTGCAAAGTACAGTTAGTTTATTTTTTTATTTTTTTGTAAGTTACTCGTGAAACTTAATTAATTTGCACGGTGTAATTCTGGAAGGCTAAAAGGTATGTTCCTTATTATTTTTTTTAATAGTTTTTAGGTTGGGAAATCGTGACGAAAATTCTTCAGTCGATGACAGAAGTCAAGTCTTCAACTACCTGATTATTACTATTGATGAGACTTAATTTGAGGAGCTGGATATCTGGACTGTTTCAACTTTTATAGAGCAAGAAAATCCCAGGTTCTTTTCGTGTTCAATCAGATATCCAATCTTTCGGTGAATTCGGTTGTACTGATAGAGTATTATTTCGTTATATTTTAAAATTTTGTATTATATAAATATTTAAATTACATAATATTGTATTATATAAATTTTTAAAATACATTAATATAATACCATTACGGAATCCTACAACAATTTACTTGCCTTCTCTAAACTTGACTTTAATTTTGCACCGCCTAACTTTGGATTACAAGAAACGCAAAAAGGTCACTGTTCGTTTGTTTAGGGCAAAGTATTAAGAGCCCGTGCTATGCACCAGCATTACAAGTTAACTAGAAATGCCACACACACATATATGTGTTCACGTGTGTGTGTGTAAATTAAAAGGATAAAAGGGAATGGTCACCTATACAAAGATAAGAATGAAGAAGACTTCTCAGTTCTCAAATGCGAAAACGGTTGTAAATGCTTTACATTATAATTAAGGAAGACAATTCAATTTATCTTTGGACGCAATCTTAGTTAATTAGACATCTTTCTTTGCATTTGCATATGCAATTCTAGGCTTTTAAATTAAGCAATTGGCAAGTCAAATAACAAATAACAATTGCATATGTGTGTCAAAGTATGTGTGAGAGTGTGTGTAAGTTTGTGTAAGGGTGTGTGTACGTGCATGTGTGTGTTAGAATGTGGAAATGTGTGACTGTGTGCATGAATGTGTGTAAATGTGTGTGTGCATGTGTGTGAGTGTGCACATGTGTGTGTTAGTGTGTAAGTGTGTGTTAGTGTATGCATTAGTGTGTGTGTGTGAGTGTGTGAGTGTGCATGTGTATGTGTGTGTGAGTGCGGGTTAGAGTAGAGGTGAAGCTAGAAAAACTTTTTAGTGCGGCACAATTAATATATTATTTAATTTTATAGATAGTTTTGTACAATAACAATTTTACACAGCAAATATAAATAAGAAGAAATGTGTATGTATATAATAAATAACATAAGAGGATGTAATGAACGAATAATTAAATCTACTACAACTTATTCAAGTACGAAATTTTTTTGTTAAAAAAAAAAAAAAAAAAAAAAATTCCTTAGTAAACAACAACTCCTTAAATCATTCATTTATATTTATCATCATCATCAAAGTCATAGATTATGTTTATTACTTGTTTTTTTTTATTAACAGTTGATATTTAATTACTTAAATATAGGTATATATCTTGGCTTTCTACAAATTAGTGGGGGTTAAAACAAAAATTTTTTAAAACTAAATATCTAAATTGGACATTGTTTTTGGTTAGTGAGGACACAATTACAAATTAATAAGGTAAAAACAAATTTTGTAAAACATTCTATATTAAATTAGCAATTTTCTTTGGTCAGTGGGGGCACGTGCCCCCATTGGCCATAGAGTATATCCGCCACTGGATTAGAGTGTGTAAATGTATATGTGTGTATGAGTACATGTGTGTAAATATGTGCAAGGGAAACTATAGGATGCAAGAAAAATTGAAAAAAAAAATTAAATTATTTTATATGGATAAATGGTTCATTCATTATCCATTTAAATACATTCATTTATATTCATATATTAAATAATTTTAAATAAATTAGATAATTTTATTCAAATCCATTCAATTAAAATCAAGACCATCAATTTATCCATTTTGCAACCTCAAAACATCTTCCTAATTCTCAAAATTCTCAGAAGTGGGAACTATTAGTATTGACCCTATAATTATTCTATATGTCCTAATTAAGGTTTTTACTTTTCCCCTCCACCCCTGGGGTCATGGCTTGGCCTCTAAATTAAGGAACCGAGACTTTAAGGACAACCAAACTCATTAAATCTGGTTATTCCCAATTTTTTTTTTTCTAATTTTAGCATTTTCTAGGAAGACAACCAAGTATATATATATATATATATCAGATAGAGTTTACAATTGATTTTTACATGCCTCCTTAATGATCTAAACTCGTGACCTAAGTCATAAAAAAAAACGTGTTTTTAATCTTTTGATTTATTTATTTATTTTGGAGAAACTCATGAGCTATGTTATTATTTGGGACCTGCAAAAGTCTCGAGCATGGCGTCTTAGCCAATGCAGGATTGATAAAAATAGTGGGAGGGACAAATCATGGGGTGGGGCAGGGCGGCCTCCCCCAAGATGTTAAAATTATGTTTTTCTTCTTTAAAATTCTTTAAATTATTATTACATTATTATAAAAATTAAACTTTATTCCTCTTAAAAATTTTAGAGAATATAAAAATTATTCCCTACGTATGCATTTATCTAGTTTTATTCCTTCAGAGTTTCGAAAATATAATATCTTTCTAGATATTTTTTAAAAATTTTAATAACACCCTTAAAAAATTAGGTTTTATCCTGTAAAATTTTGCAAAAAATCATAAAACTGTTTCTCCAATAATATTTACATGTAATTTTTGCCTTTCCCAAAATTTAACTACTGAATCCGCTCCTGATTAAGGATACAAGTAAATAAAGCTGGGTCCGTCCCTAGTTAAGGATACTAGTAGACAGTTGAAGGAGCTAGAAGGTACGCTAATACAAGAGGTAAAAGATTGTTTTTTTTTTTTTAAATAGAGTAGACATTTGAAGGAGCTTGAAGGTACGCTAATACAAGAGGTAAAAGATTTAGTTTTTTTTTAAAAAAAAAAAAAAATTCCTTAAAAGTAGGAAATGGGTACCCGTTTATTAAAAACAAAAATTGTACAAAGAAGGGAATTAGGTCAAAATCTCCTAAAACAACTTACGCTAGACATATCTAGAGTGCCCTTATTCACTAGGCCATGCATGTTCAAGGTAAGCCGAAAGTGTGACATGTCATGGACCCAATTTTAAGACATGATAATTATTGTTTCGCTCAGATGACAAATCATACCTTAATTGATCCCAAAATTGGTGATGTTGTTATTGAGTACATCGTCTATATAGAAAATCGATAATCTTATTCAGTTCTTTTAATTTTGGATTATAGTTTATTCTTTTCTTTGTATGATTTTCTTTTCATTTTGTAGTCTCGTGGAATTTTTGTAGGGCATAGTTTCGATGTACAATGACGGATGGAGGCGGGTTGGACAAGGGCAACTCCCGCTCCAAATATTTTAAAATTTTCAGTTTTATCCATAAAAATTTAAAATTTTTATTTATACCCATATGAATTTTACTTTTCGCCTCCCTAAAATTTTGAGAGAAATAAGTTAACCTTTATAAATACAAACCAACTAAATCTCACCCCTCAAGTCGCAAGTACTGCATCCATCCTTGAGAGGAACCCTTAATTTTAGTACAATCTAGTAGCTCGAATGATCACTCTACAAGTTGGAGGGACCAAGAACTTAAAACTATCCACTGAGACTTGCCCCAGCAGAGTTAAATAAAATGGATAGTACAATCTAGCAATTTTGCTGATCATTCTATATAGTGGTGACTACAGTTCTGAAATTGTTGGTTCTTATTCTTTCCCGACATGGAATTGGAACTGGGGAGAACGAATTCCTGTTCACCTAGTTCCGATTCTGAAAAAGTGGTGGTCATTCATTTTTTATTTGTTCAAAAATAAAAATTGATAAATAATATTAGAGATTGTAGAAAATTTCATAGTATTTGAGAGAATTAGAGAGTATGAGAGAATTGTGTGTTAAAAATGGTAGAAAAAAGGGGGTATTTATAGATAAATTTGTAAAATTTAAAAAAAAAATAGAAAAGGTTGGACCTCAACCACCAACGGTCACATGATGGTTGGTGCAAGCAAGTAGCCGCCATTCCAAACTTCCAACAGTCATATTATTATTATTATTATTATTTTGCCAGTTTCAGTTCTGATTCTGAAAAATAAAGAAACATAATCGAAACCCTTTCCACAATTCCAGTTCTAATTCTGAAACTGACAGTTTTCGATGGTCCTGCTACGACAATTTCCATTCCAGAATTGGAACTGTGGCAATCACTAGTTCTACAAGGTTGAGTGACCAACGCAAAACTATCATTGAGACAATCTACAGTGTCAAATAAAATCCAAGCAGCATTATACTATTTATGAACCTGCAACAAATGGAATCTATTATCGGTATTATCAAATATACGGTAAATTTTTATTTGGATTGAATCTTTCATTTGTGCCATGAAATTCTTAGTTCTAAAGAGATCACATCACCTTATGTGGGTGATGTGATCTTCTTCAATACTAAAGGGTCTATTTATTATTGTATGAATCGGATCCAGACAAAAATTTCTTCCAAATACACTGTATTGTGGACTAATTCCCTTGCCTAGACTTCAAATTATGGGCACCGCGTAGATGTGGAGTGCACAAGAGGGGAAAGCAAATGCGCCTTAGTTTGTGCACTGCTGCTTAAAAATTCGTAGTTGATTTTTGCTAGTCGCATGCATGAATGGAGAAAGATGCTTCGATATACTCAAATAATTACGCAGTGGAGCACACAATTGTTACTACTTTAAAGGAGTTAAAATAATTACTCAATTAAGATGGCCAAGAACTTTTAGAAGTAAGCCTAAAAGACTGAAATTTAATACACAATTCATAAGGCTTTCACGCACAAGACTGAAATTATATGAAGGATTGGATAAACAGAATTTTGTGGGAGGATAAACCAATCATTTAATTAACTTTTCAGTACAAATTTCCTCAATTGAAATAACTAGGCACAATGTCTTTAAATAGGTACAAACTAATCTAAATTCTTAAGGGATTTAACCAACACAATTTTCTAATACCAAATAAACTAGGGAATCAATCCCTTACAAACTCAACTACTAATTAAAATTTCCAAATCCTAATTAAGCTTGGTTTATATGCCAACATTGCCTCTCTTAAACCAAGCCTTCATAAAATCCGGTCCAACACCATCACCAGCCACAACCTCCATTGAAATTTCGGTCGCCGTACGGAGCATGGGTGACCCCAAGTTATAGTTGGTCTTCATATTCATTTTCACATGTGAAAATGGACGGATCTTGTATATCACATATAACTTGGTGGCTGATTCTTCTTGATCAATGAATTGATCCATACATTACCCAATCACAGTTGAGAACATCATAATTTTGCCTTACACAATATTCCTCCAAATTATTTCCAAAAAACAAGAAATCATACTTTTCTTTTTCATAATTTGCACCACCAAACTTTTCAATACCACAATCTTCAATCAATTGATCCACTCCACCATCATCTTGAACAACAATTTTAAGGTCACCCTTTTCTCCAACTAATTCATCAACTCCAAGAAATCAACATCATCTAACACAAAGATTTTCTCAATAATATTTTCCAAATTATCAATGGCATCTTTGTCAAATTCCTTCTCTTCTTTCTCGATCAGATCACAAATTTCCGTCTCATCCTTAAACAATTCAACACTTTTATCTTTTCCATGGATAAATTCTTCATCCTTAATCAACCCAAATAATGAAAGCAAATCAAAATTTTCTATCTCATAAAAATTTTCACAAATTATTTCTTCATCAATATACATATCTTCATCAAAATCAACTTTCCATTCCAATTCAAATTTATTATATTTGGAATCACAATCATCATCCGCAAATTCCATTAAAATATAGAAAAGATCTGACCAAAAAAATTCAGGTGATTGAGCATTAACTATAACCCTTTTGAAAAAAATTTTTGACCATTGATTTATGCAAAATTTTGAAAAACAATTTGCTTCCTCTTCATAATTTCTTTTGGCAAAGGGTTGGATAATCTCAATTCTATGACATCACCTAAATCACATCTTTTCAAATATTCTTCCATGATGTTTGCCCATTCAAATCTTTCTTTACTACCCATAAACATGTGCAAATTTTCAAATTTTTCACCATTAATAAATTCTCTACCCATCTTGACAATTCAAATAACAAATTTACGTACCTTGAAATTTTTTTCGTTCTTGAATTTCTTGACCTACCTTGCTCCTCAACTGCAAATTTGACACGACCTTTTTCTCATGATCGTTGTCCAACACCAACAATAATTTAACACGACAGGATCTCTCTTTTCAGATCACTGTCCCAATTAGGGGTCAATTTCGTTACACCCTAATTGTCAAAACGAGCACTCTCAGACCAATTTCTCTTGTGGTCTAATTTTCAAAAATCGAGTACTCTACCACAATCTTCACGTCCAAGACCGCAGCCTAGGACTCTTCTTTTTCTCCAATTTTTGACAAACGCCCCAAGATCAAACTCTTGAAACTAAAGCTCTGATACTAATTTGATAGACTCAAATAATTATGCAGCAGAACACACAATTGATACTACTTTAAAGGAGTTAAAATAATTATTCAATTAAGATGGCTAAAAACTTTTAGAAGTAAGCCATAAGGCTTTCACGCACAATACTGAAATTATATGAAGGATTGGATGAACATAATTTTGTGGGAGGATAAACAAATTATTTAATTAACTTTTCAGTACAAATTTCCTAAATTGAAATAACTAGGTACAATGTCTTTAAATAGGTACAAACTAATCTAAATCCTTAAGGGATTTAACCAACACAATTTTTTAATACCAAATAAATTATAAGGAATAAATCCCTTACAAAGTTAACTATTTAATATAATATAATTAAAACTTCCAAATCCTAATTAAGCTTGATTTATATGCCAACATGCTTGTATTTTGTGTGCTTTGTATTGCATATCATTTGAGAAGTTTTTCTTTGCTTAGTTGGGACTCATAAATTTAGGGATTTAGTGAACGCCAAATGTGCACAAAAACATTGGAATTCTTTACCTTTTAGGTTTTTTGTGATATTTTAGACTGTCTTGTTTTTTTCTTGTATTGTACTAGTGCTTTGTGTGAATATTTAAAGATAATGACGTTCAAAAAAGGAACTACCAATCAGTTGTACATATTTTTTTTTAAGTTATAGCTGTAAACGTATTGAACCTACGCCCAACTATACACACCCCTTGAATATATGCACATTGGGAAAATTTTGGAATAGACCTGATTTATATTACTATGTCATGAATTTCATTACTCAAATTTAATTACAACACACATATAAAAGACGTGAAAAAATATTAAATGATAAGATTCACAATATAATACTATGAATCAAATTCACTTAAGAATGACCATGCACACAGCACCCTATACTCACATTAATTCGAAGGTATAAACACCAAATGGATTTGAAATTTGTACTTTACACATCTCAAACATAAACTAATTGATGAAAATACATCAAACTTTGTAATCCTTTCATAATTTTCATAATTTGATCAATTCCCACATCCAGTTGAATATCCAAGATCTACATATTCTAGTGCAAACAAAGATGACAGTGAGTAAGATCAATCCGTCAATCCGATCTGCTCAAGCGTATTTGACTCGATTTGGCCTGGCTCATTACTTACTATGGAAGTCGAATTTATAAAATACAAAAAAATTCAGGTAGGTCTCAAATTTTTGGTTTACTGTTCAATTTTTCTCTCTCTTTCTTGTGGAAGTAATTAATCAAGTAATCGTTCTCCCACACTTCCCCAACTTGAATCATAGGTGAATAATAATAATAATATGGAATACATTAGCGGGCAAGGAAAGAGATGGATTTTGTTTTAAAAAAAAAAAAAAGAAAAGAACATATGGAAATGCATGCGATAATTAGGATGTAATATATATATATATATATATATATATATATATATATATATAACTTGTGACAACTAAATTCTTTTTATTGAATATTTTGAGCAAAAGAGCAAGTGACAACATGAAAAAATCAAGGACATCTGAAACAATTGAACGAAACAAAGCTTAGATTTTCAACCAAATTCAGCAAATTAAAGTCCTCAACAAGACGTTACTCTTAGGTGGACGGATTTAGGATTTTCGGATTTTCCCGAAACGCAAATCTCAGCACTATATACGGACTATGGAGCGAGACAGAATAAGGTGCAACTTCCATGGTCATTACACAGCTCAAAGCAATTCTTGAAATTGTAATACTGCGAATTGCCACTTTTGTAACAAAGAATCTTCCACGAAGCAAAGAGTAAAACGGCTAGAAACAGAAAAAACATTAAGACCAAGCAAATCACATAAATAATTCGTCGTCTTTCCCGTCTGTCTTCGATATAAGGCGGCACCTCTCGAGTACCAACTCCCGCAAGATCCAGTTCTCTTTCGTAGGTCAATTTATCGTACTTCAAAATCAAATTTGCCAAAATGGATAAATTGAGTAAGGCCGCCAATAAAGAGAGTAAAATGGGTAGCCAACGGTATTGGCATTTGAGGGTTGATGGACTGCTGAAAATTGATGTAAATATTACACTTTGAAAGACTAAGTAATAATTTGCTAGTTGGAAAATGTCCTTTAATATTTGTCGAATTTCCTTCTCTTGTTTCTCCATTCTCTTTGTCTCATCGGATGTTGGGTTATCTTCCTTTGCTGGATTGCTACGTTCTGTGGCTGCTGAATATTGTGAGACTGAAGAAGAGAAAGAAGGGAGTTGTAGCCCATCTGGGGTAGAATATCCCCCAACTCCCTCCATGGATAATGATATGTTTTTTGAGATGCAAAAAACTTAGTTGGCTGTAGCCGTCTACTTCTTCAAATACTAGTAATATTCTGTGCTAAATCTAATAAACTACCTACTAAATACCTAGAGCCTCGTACCATTAAACAAAGTATATAAATTATACAAATTTAAAATTATCCTCATGTCATTAGATTCGCTAAAAAAATAAAATAAAATTCAATTAAGTAATAAGTTACTGTGATTTAATAAGATTTGTCATGTGAATTGATTTTAAAAAACAGTATTAAATTTGTAGTATTGTGAATAATTTTTCATTGATTAAAGACACGATCAAGTTAAAAGTATAAGATTATGATGAATATTGTTTATAAATTATGGTACATGTTGTACTAGGATCAAGATAAAAAATACAAGCATGATTGTCAAAGACAAATCGATTATCATATTGCATCTAATTAACTTCATCCATTCTCCTAGATGCCCATATTTTTGTCACATTGTCAATTTTCATACTCTTTTTACCATAAAATTTTCATATGCTGTCATTTTATTCCCTAAAATACATCTATCAATTAGAATGGCTGCTTTTTAATCCATAGGGTAAGTAGATAAAAATATCCTTATGGGAAGTATTGTCAAAGACAAAGGGGCGTCAGGCTGGAAATTTGGCGGTCCATAGATTCCCGGCAGGTCGAATATTATGCAAGGACACGAAGAAGTACAACAATAAATTGTCATTTTTTTTAGTTGACCCAGTTGACTATGTATTCATACTGCTAAATATCTTGTGTTGCTCACAGGAGACCGAATGTGTGTGTGTGTATATATATATATATATACATATATGAAAATTTATATATATATATATATATATATATATGTGTGTAAAAATACATTTTTGGTTGCTCTTGTTTGATATATTTAATCCTTAATGTTCTGCAATTTGAACGAAGTTAGGACACTTAACAAGAAATTTAAATTTTTAACAGAAAAATGGCCACTTGTATGTCACGTGGTCATTAAATTTAAAAATAATAATAAAAAATTTAAATGCTAAAAGAATTTGTAGAAAATTGGTCCCCAAAGTTTTGTTAGAAATGCAAAATTGGTCCCCAAGACAAAAAACTAATAAAATTCTCTTTTAATTGAAAAATTCTAAAAGTTTCAATATCAAAGCAACCCGCGCCATTGGAGATTTGAGGAGAGAGAAAAATATTTGTGAATGTTAAAAATAATCTCATCTAAATAATGGTCACATCCAAGAAATATTGCATGAAATGGGGTTCAAGGGCTAGTTGTGCTAAATGATTAAATTAATGATTTTAAAAATAAATAACATTTGAACTTCTCGAATGATAAAATATATATTTCTTAATAAACTAATTTTATACCTCTACTGTAAAATTATATCCTTGAAAATTAAATTTTTACGGTATTATAGTGATAAATTTGTCTTTTGTATTATTATCATTACGCCTTACTCCACTTTGTATCCTCTAACTTATACTCGATTCTCACTTTGTACCCTATATTTTTTTGGACATATTGTACCCTAAACTCTCAAATTTATATCCTATTTTAATCCAATTTTTAACGTCATTACCAAAGTTAACAAATGTTAAGTAAGTGCATACCATGTACTTGTTTAGGAGCGTGTTGCACATATAGAAGTAATCATCACAAATTCCACTTTGCACTCCGTAACTTATGATCAACTCTCACTTTGTATCCCTAATTATAAATTTTGCACATATTGTACCACTAAGTCTTAGATTAGTCTCACTTTTTGGTCTAATTTTAAGTAATAGTTTTAAAAATTTTGACGAATGTTCAACTTTAGCTATGTGATAAGCATGGTTGTAACATCTGAAATGGGTAAATCTGAGAGTTCATGGTGCAATATGTCTAAAAAATAAATATAGGATACAAAATGAGAATCGGTACAAGTTAGAGGGTATGAAATGAAACAGCTGAAATAAACCCTTATCATTATTTTATTACAAGAAATGTAACATTAATGTTAATTAAACATGGAGTCAATCAACCATACTTGGTGACACAAATTCTAGAAAATTAATAATATCAAGTGTCATATCGAAAGTTCTTTTTGACTCCTTATAAATATTTGTTTTTTTTACCCTAGTAAAAAAATATTAATATATAACGTGGAAACACAATTTCATCATATGTATAATCATTTTGTATCCAAACAAATAGTTCATTGTCTAAAATTTTATTTCATACGTAGGCATATGATGGTTTAATATCTTTTTTTGTTGATGTTAGTTTATCAAATTTGATAATTGAATGTCTTTCACTTTGTAAATTATAATGTCTAGCAAAATCTAGTTATTATCAACATGTTTATTCACCCTAATAATACTAGATATTTTTATAATATAATACTTGTGAATTTAATTTCTAAGAAATATTTTACAGTATATGTATACAATTAATTTCTTAACAAATTTGTTTTTTATCATTTAAAAAATCTAATTAATCATTCACTACAATTAGCCTTTACTAGACGTTATCATTATTCAGTTGAGATAATTTTTTACATTCACAAATTTTTTTTCCAGATAGTCTCTCTTAAAATCCCCAATTGTGTAGGTTGTTTTGACATTAAAACTTTTAGAATTTTTGGATTAAAATAAAATTTCCGTAGTCTTTTTGTCTTTGGGGACCAATTTTGCATTTCTGACATACTTTGGGGATCAATTTTGTACAATTCTTTTAACATTAAAAATGATTATTAATTTTTAAAAACTTAACGGCCATTATGTTAAATTTCCATCAATTGTCCTGACTTTGTTCAAATTCCAGCCACTAGGGACTAAATTTGTTTCTTTCAAAACTTTGGAGACTCGTTTCATAAATATACAAAACAAGAGGGACAGAAAATGAATTTTTGCCATATATATATATATATATAATTTATACAAAAGAATAAAATTAGTAAATTAATGAGGACAGCATAAATCTTTAGAGATTAAAGTATTAAACCATAAAAATACAAACAAACTAAGTAATAATATCTATAAAGTTTACTAATTAGAAAGTTAAAATAAGAACACAATTAAAAATACAGTTATGAATCATAAAATTTTATCAAGTTTCAGAAAATAATAGCAAACAATAAAATTTATGAGAAAATAAAAAGAATAAAAAAGTGGACAAAAAAGAAAAGAAGAAATATTCTTAACAAATAAAAAAATAAGATGACGATATTTGAATTTGTAGTTGTTATGGCGAAACGTACGGTTTTAGGATTTTGTTGAGATGAATTTGATATAAATATATGATAATTTGGAAAGACAAAATGTTATGAAGAAGGATATTTAAATAAGAAGATAAAGAGTATAGGTGATAAGTGATAATAATATATTATGGGAGCAGATCCATCTAGGAAAGATAAATCAAAGAGAAATTGACATTCTTCTTAGAGAACATACCTTAATAGCAGTTAAGAATAGCATCCGTCAATATTTAAATGTTAATTATCAATAAATATAAAATTGAAAGAAGATGTAAATTTTAAATTGATTTAGTAGTTATTATTATCTTTTTTGTGATACAGTAGCTATTAATTATTTTTGGCAAAATCAATGTACTATATCTACAGAAAAATCACTTTTGTGAGAAATTCTGGATAATTTATTCTATATGTAATTAGGTTGGAGGAATAATATTAATCATATATAATAAAGCAATATATCTTCTTACTTTTATGAAAGTTATTATGAGTAAGCTTTCAAATATTATATTATAAGCATTTTTTTCAAATGAATATATTTATTTTCCTGACATATTGTTAGTAATCGATAATATATGATGATTTATATTACCATTTGGATTATAGCATTTTGGCCCTCCAAATTAAGTAAAAATCTCAAAATGACCCTCCAAAGTAAAGAAAGTGTCAATTTGGCCCTCCAAATTGAAAAAGGTATCCTAATAGGCCAGTATAGCCCTCCAACTGAAACAGTCTCACTTTGACCCTCCAAACTATAGAAAGTGTCTTGTTTTAGCCCTCTATATTGAAGAGTACTCTCATTTCGAGCCTCCAAATTGAAAAAAAAAAAAAAAAATCTAATTAATACGCTATTTTTTTGTATTTTTCAGAATAATTGATCACAATAAAGATGAATAATTTGTCCAAAAATATTTTATAAATTCTTTTTAAAATATATCCATACATACCCAAACTTATTCTTTAAAATTTTTTTTTAATCACACATATCTAAATTCTTGTTTTATATTTATCAAAAATACCCAATTCTTATTATTTTAGTTGGGGACTATGAGTGGAAATATTTATGCGTATATTCATAAAATAAAGAAAAATACTTATGCATAAAAAATAAAAATAAATATAGCAATAATTTTTTATAGATGAAAAATTTGAATGTTATTTACACATTATAAAAAAATATTGTTACACACCCCTACTATGCATTGGCTAGTTATATGTTAGGAAAATTCTACAATCCCTTTTAGGGAATCATTCCCTTGTGCTTTAAATGCTTGTACAGTACAACACCATGTACTTTAAATACTTGTACTGTACAAGCTTTTAAAGCTAAAAGAATGGTTCCCTAAAAAGGACAGTTTAAAGAATTCCCCTATATGTTTTTGTCATTTGACGTAAAACTATTCAAGAGCATAAAAAATATGTTGCTGTATTGGAACACATTTTTAGTTTAGAGTGCCAAATTAAAATAAATTTTCAGTTTGGAGGACCGAATTGAAACTCTTATAGTTTCAAGAGCCATATTGAATATTCATTTTAATTTAGAGGGCTAAATTGGGACTCGTTCAGTTTGGAGGATTATAATGAAATACTTTTTCAGTTTGAAGGGTCATATTAAAACTTTTCAATTTGAAGGGTTATATTGAAATGTTTTCTTAGTTTGGAGGGCCAAAATGGCATTCACCTTTACATTTTTAGTTTTATAATTCTTTTGAGAAAAATTCAATTATAGGAGGTATATGTGTATAAAGTAAGAATTCTAAACAAATAATAATAGTTAAAAATAATATTTAGGTAATTAATTTCAATTTTTACTATGAGTTATATAATTCATTTTTTACGGCCATTATTTAATATAAAAGTTTACTTGCTATGTATTTGACATGCAACATTTCAATTATTCACGAAATGTTCTTCAACTATAGATATGTATAGATATGATTGTGGATGGCCGGTTTTTTTGTATCGATAAGTTGAAATCTATATAATTTTGAAAATTTTCCATTTTGTCTACCTTTTATGGGTTTTTTCGCTATTGAGATTTTGTTCTCATAGTCTCATTTAGAACTTTTTCTTAAAAAAATAATTTGTTATATTTTTAAATAATTTTAAAAAGCACGGGTTAGGAAAATATATTACAATCCCATACATAGCATGAGTTTTGAATGGTAGTAA
This sequence comes from Cinchona pubescens, assembly GCA_025175665.1. NCBI lineage: Eukaryota > Viridiplantae > Streptophyta > Magnoliopsida > Gentianales > Rubiaceae > Cinchona > Cinchona pubescens. The sequence continues at coordinate 2,746,877 of JANKKI010000122.1, read as the reverse complement.
ATATATATTAATAATATTTTAATAAATATATCTATCCCATTTGAAATAAGTGGAATGAATATTTACCAATAATAACTTTTCAAAAATTTATTTAACTAGTGGCTATAATTATACTTTTATCATGGTTATTCCCAATAACTTTGGATAATAGTTTATCCATTTGAAATAATAGGTATGAATATTTACCAATAGTAATTTTTTACTACAAAAATGTGTTTGACTATTGATAATATCTAACTTTTATCATGTTAAATATTACAAATAACTTTAAATAGAGTTGCCACTTACCATATTTGTGTGAATTTTTACAAACCACCCTTTTATTATACTATATAACTAGCATGAAAATCCGTGCTATACATGGGTAAATAAATATATTTAACTTCTAAAATGAAATAATGTAAGTGAAATTATGATGATGGCATGCAAATTTTAATAATCAAATAAAATAAAAATAAACAAAATTAAATAACTATATTTGTAATAGTGTAACATATTACGAATTTTTTGCACTATATAATTTTTATTTATATAGATAATATAAGTAATAGTTAGTTTTCATTATATCTATAGTTGTTGACAACATTATTTTTTACACTGCTTTATTTTTTGTATATAAATAATATAACTAAAAGTTGCGTATTATTTTTCATTTTATGTATTCATTTGTGTTAAGTTAAATGAGTTTTTCTTATAATTTTATTGAATTCCAATCAAAAGGTTTGAATTGAATGATTAATTAAACAAATTAATAAGTTATTCAGCTAATTAATAAGTTTGTTATGTCTAATACTTATTATAATCATCTAATTTGACAGAATTATTTGGACCAAAATTTAAGTTTTGTAATTATTTTTTTATAAAATATAAACAATTTTTTTATTTATTTTAGTGAATTGTAGCACTTTTATAAAAAAGTGATTATTGAATTTAATAGCATATTGGTTTGTTATAATTTAAGTATCATACTTCTTTTTTTTTCTGGCACAACTTTGACATATATCTATTAACATTTTACACTTTTAAAAAATAGTTTCAGGTTAGTTGGGAACCTATAGTTGGAAGATTTGCTAGTGGTGCTAGTTCTAAAAATAATAATATGGGTTAATTGGAAACTCATAGTTAGAAGATTTGCTAATTGTTTTGTTCTAAAAATAGTGATATGGGTTAGTTGGAAACCCATAGTTAAAAGGTTTTGCTAGTGGTGCGGTTCTTGAAAACATTTTTCCGTCAATTAAAAAATAATATCGAATCAAAATTTGAAAAACTAGGTACACTAAAAAATACAAACAAATATAAATATTGATCTTACTGTTACAAATTGTGTTGGTTGTAGATAGCTACATATGTATATTAATTTTGATAAATTATAGTAGAAGTCTATCTATATCCAAAAATCTGATAACTGTAGATACAAATTACGTTATTTACATTACGTAACTTATGGATCATTGTACTCTTATAAATATATGCACTACATGAGGAATAAAAGTACAGACTATTAACTCTTCCATTATTCCTTTCTCTCTTTCTCTCACAATTCCATACATTTTTTATATTTTGTTTAACTTTTATAACACATTATCAGCACAATCAATCCAATAAAACTTGAAAATATTTAGGTATTCTCTTATCCCAATAACTATTTATTATTTATTTCGATTATTATTTTGAACTATGTCAAATCTTATCAAACTCGAATTTATGTCCCTTGATATAACCGGATGGGCGGATTTTGGATTTTGGATGTTAAAATTTATTTGGATTCTATGGATTTTGAAGACACCATTGAAAACGAAAATACTGCATCTAACTAAGACAAGGCAAAATCAATGATTTTCCTTCATCATCACATCCATGATTGATTATCAATGATTTTCCTTCATAATCACACCCATGAAGGATTAAAAAGTGAGTATCTCACCGTAAAAAATCCTGCAAATCTATAGGGAAGTCTGAAAGAATTATTTGACCACTAGAAAACAGTAATTCTTCCCAAAGCTCATTATGAGTGGATGCATTTAAGATTGCAAGATTTTAAATCTGTACGTGATTATAACTCAGCAATGTTTAGAATCAGTTCCCAATTAAAATTATGTGGAGAAGATATTACTGATGAAAATATGATGGAAAAAATATTTTCTACTTTTCACGCTTCAAATGTGCTCCTGCAGCAGCAATATCGTGAAATAGGTTTTATGAGATATTCTCAACTAATTTCATGTCTTCTTTCTATTGCTGTGGCTGAGTTAAATAACAAATTGTTGATGAAAAATCATGAATCTCATCCTACTAGAACTACTCCATTTGCTGACGTGAATGTAAATATATCTAGAAGTGTTTCATTCCCTAAAGTGAATGCAGCTATGCATAACAATTTTAAAAATTATTATGATTATAGACGTGCCCATGCCCATGGACGTGGATGTGGACGTAGACATGGAGATGGTCATGGTCGTGGAAAAGGCCATGATAATTATCCATACCACCAGAAGCAGATTAATCATAAAGACAATGAGAAAGGGAAAGAAAAAATTGGTCAAAATAATCTTATCAAAAATACTAAAGATTTGTGTCATCGATGTGGCATGAAAAGACATTGATCACGTACTTGTCGTACTGCTAAGCATCTTGTTAAACTTTATCGAGAATCAATCAAAGGAAAAGAGAAAAATATGGATGCAAATATGACTTATCAAGGTAATGGCGTTATGACAAATTTTACTAATAAAATTGATGACTCATTAACTATAATGTTGATGACTTCAGTGGCCTCATCGATATAATACATCTGGATGCATCAAATTTCTTTGAGAATTATGAGCAAATTGTTGGGAATGAATAAAACTGTAGATTTCTTTTTTTAGTTTACTCATTAGTTTTTTTTAGTTTAGTTTAAATTGCAACATTTATTTTAATGTAATTTGTTTCTTTATTTTTTGCAATATTTATTCTGATTAAGTCATTTTTTAATGAAGAATATGAGTGTTTCTTATTCAATGATTGGATTCAAGAACAGTAAAAATTGATGTCTTGCTGATAGTGCAACAACACATACGATACTTAAAAATAAGAAATATTTTTCTCATTTAATAAAGGGTAATGCTAATGTTAATACAATATCGGGTAGTATTGAATTAATTGATGGTTTCGGAAGAGCCACACTATATTATTTTCCAGTGGAACAAAAATTATTATAAATAATGCATTATTTTCTGCCAAATCTCAAAAAAAATTATTAAGTTTAAAAGAATAAGTATCCGTCGAAATGGATATCATATTGAGACTGTACATGAGAAAAATATTGAGTATTTATATATCACAAAAATAATATATAGAAAGAAATGTATTTTGCAAATGTTATCTACTTTTTCTTCTGATTTGTACTATACATATATTAGTACAATAGAATCACATGCTACAGTAAACTAAAAGTTTACTGATCCAAATACTTTTATTAATTGGCATGACTGATTAAGCCATCCCGAGAATAATACGATGCATAGAATAATTACAAATTCATATGGACATTTATTGAAGAACTTGAAGATTCCTTAATTTAGTGAATTTTCTTGTGTTGCTTGTTCTCATGGAATATTAATTATTAGACCATCACCAATTAAAATCGAGATTAAATCCCCAACATCTCTAGAACGTATTCAGAATGATATCTGTGGGCTCGGTCACCTGTCATGATGACTATTTAGATATTTTATGATTTTAATAGATGCATATACTAGATGGTCTCATGTGTGTTTATTATACAGGTCTTCTCACAACTTGGCGTTTGTAGATTACTTGCTCAAATAATTCAATTAATAGCACAATTTCCAACTTATGCAATTAAGGAAATTCGACTTGATAATGCTGGCGAATTTACATCTCAGACATTTAACGATTTTTGCATGTCAATTGATATAACTATTAAACATTCGGTAGCACATGTTCATACTGAAAATGGTCTGGCAGAATTATTCATAAAGCATCTCCAATTAATTGTTAGACCATTATTTATGAGGACAAAATTACTTACTTCTCCGTGGGGACATGCTATTTTGCATGCAGCAGCACTTGTATGTATCAAGCCAACAAGTTATTTGAAATTCTCTCCATTACAATTGGCTTTTGGTCAGGAGTCTAATATATCCATCTAAAAAAATTTAATCATGTGATATATGTTTCAATTGCTCCACCACAATGCACAAAGATTGATCCTTAAAGAAGGTTGGGAATATATGTTGGATATGAGTCTCCCCCTATAATTAAATATCTTATGAACCATTAACAGGGGATTCATTTATGCCACGTTTTGCTGATTGTCATTTTGATGAAATTATTTTTTTCAACATTAGGGGAAGAAGATAAACAATTGGATAGAAAAATTGAATGGAATAAATTATCGTTATCGCACTTTATCCTCGTACAAAAAATGTGAACTAGAAGTTCCAAAAATAAAAATATTGTGAATCAACTGCCATATTCATTTACTGACCTAAAACGAGTTACTAAATCACATATACTATCTAAAAATACTCCAATTAGAATTGAAATTCCAATAAAACAACCTATCAATGGAAATGATAGTAAACTACGCCTAAAGCATGGTAGACCAATTGGTTCCAAAGATAAGAATTCTCAAAAGAAGAAAAGAGCAACTATTCAAGATGGTCATATAATGGAGGCGAGTGCTTCCGAAGAGACCCTAGACATAACTAATCATAGAATCCCAGAAGTGAATCAGGTACCTGAATCTAATAAAAATGAAGAGATCTCAATAATTTATGGAGGTCTCCACTAGAAAAAGATGGAACAAAAAAGATATTGTTGACGACAACTTTGTTTATAATATAGTAGCTGATGTTTTGAATGAAAACGAGGATCTAGAACTTAAATCTGTCAAAGAATGTCAACACAGAGATGATTGGCCAAAATGAAAAGATGCAATTCAAGTAGAATTCAATTCACTTTCAAAATGAAAGGTTTTTGGACCTATAGTCCAAATACCTAAAGGTATAAAGACGGTGGGATACAAATGGGTATTTGTGCAAAAACGAATAAGAAGAATGAAATTGTGCGATACAAAGCATGCCTTGTCACACAAGGATTTTCGTAAAGACTTCTCATTGATTATGAAGAAACATATTCTCCTGTGGTGGATGCAATCACCTTTAGATATCTTATTAGTTTGGCAGTTCATGAAAAACTTAAAATGCGTCTAATGGATTTTGTGACAGCCTATTTATATGACTCGCTTAATACAAAGATCTATATGAAAATTTCTGAAAGATTTAAAGATCCCTGCCTGACACATATAAAATTTTCTTTAAAAATTGTTCAATAAAACTATGTAAATCCTTGTATGGATTAAAGCAATCTGGGCGTACGTAGTATAATCGCCTCAGTGAGTATCTCTTGAAAGAGGGTTACAAACATGATCCAATTTGCCCATGTATTTTCATAAAAAGAACTGGATCAAAATTTGTGATAATTACTGTATATGTTGATGATATAAATATTATTGGAACTCTTGAAGAGTTTTAAAATACAATGAATTGATTAAAGAAAGAATTTAAGATGAAAGACCTAGATAAAACAAAATTTTGTATAGGTCTACAATTTGAGCACTTAACGCATGAAATTTTCATTCATCAATCAACTTCTATAGAAAAAATATTAAAGCAATTTTATATGGATAAAGCACATCCATTGAATACCCCAATGGTTGTAAGATCGCTTGATGTGAAAAATGATTCTTTTCGTCCTCGGGAGAATGATGAAGAACTTCTTGATCCTGAAGTACCATAGTATCTAAGTGCTATAGGAGCATTAATGTATCTTGCTAATAATACACGACCTAATATAACATTTGTTGTAAGTTCGTTAGCAAAATTTAGTTCTTTTCTAACACGAAGACACTAGAATAATGTTAAACATATATTTAGATACTTCCGAGGGATTACTAATATGGGTTTACTTTATTCAAGTGAATTCAAATTACTATTAATTGACTATGTAGATATCGGATATTTATCTGACCCACATAAAACTTGATCTCAAACGGGTTATTTATTGACATATGGAGATACAACTATGTCATGGCGTTCAATAAAACAAATTTTAGCCGCTATTTCTTCAAATCATGCAGAATTAATTGCTATACATCAGGCAAGTAGAGAATTTATTTAGTTAAAGTCGTTAACCCAACATATCCAGAAGATATGTGGTTTAACGTTAGAAGAGAAGCTACCAATAATATTATATGAAGATAATGCAGCATGCATAGCCCAGTTAAAGGGAGGTTATATCAAACCTGAGATAGAACGAAGCATATTTCTCTGAAATTTTTCTATACTCATGATATTTAGAAGAATGGTGATATTAATATCCAACAGATTTGCTCATGTGATAATCTAGTTGATTTGTTCACAAAGGTGCTACTAACTTCAACATTTGAGAAGATAGTTTATAATATCGAAATATTATAATATTGGAATGCATCGGCTCAAGGATATTAAGTGACATTTTCATGAAGGGAGTAATAGTACACGCTGTACTCTATTTTCCTTAGCCATGATTTTGCCCTAATGGATTTTCCAGGCAAGGTTTTTAAGGAAGCAGTATGCAAAAATGTTACAAAATTTGTGTACTCCTTTTCCTTCACTAGGTTTTTTTTTGTCTTATCGGGTTTTTCCTAGTAAGGTTTTAACGAACCACATGATCTAGTTATTAGACATCCAAGGGGGAGTGTTACAAATTTTATTTATTGTGGATGTCTACACATGTATTTTAATTTTGATAAGTTACAGTAGAAATCTATCTATATCTAAGTATCTGATAACTATAGATACAAGTTATATTATTTATATTACATAACTTATGGGTAGTTAAATATAAGATTAGGTAACTATTTAAGTAGTTTATCATTTCGCTCTGTTATTTACTAAGTAATTTTTTTTATCTAATGTGCCACATGTTAGCTTGTTATAACTCCTCGCTAAAAGAGGTTTTCCTAATATATATATATATATATATAGCCTGTCTCTTATACACATCTATATATATATATATAGATATAGATATATAGATACTAGCGTAGAAACCCGTGCTATGCGCGGGAACGAAGTAATATGAAATTTAAAGATCAGATAATATACAGTGATAGTATAAATATTTTAATAATTAAAACAATGATCATAAACAAAATAAAGTAACAATAATACTTTTATCTCGTGCACAACACAGGGATTTAACTAGTAAAACATAAAATTGAGGAAGAAAAATTCAAAAGTGGGAGATATAATAAATAAATACAACAAACCTTTTACACATTTAGGGTGATCATAGTATAATTTAGCTTTACGTTTGTTTGTTATTTAGTCAAGCTTGTATTTAATTTTAAAATATAATTTTCCTCCTTTAGAGTAGTACAACCTATATAAAAATAAAAGGATTTGTAAGTTGTTATTATCATAAAAAAAATTGTTTGTGATTAAATTTATAAAAATAATAATGAATTAATAGTTTGCAACATAGATATAAACAATACATATTAGGTGGCATCGATTATAAATGTATGTTATGAATTAGTAGCTCTATTTTCTTGAATGGATGCATTATTGACTTCTAACTGCTGATGATTTTGGTGATAGTTTGTCCTACCACATAAATTCTCATAACATGTATTTATTTAGATGATATAGTTTTATTCAGAAAAGATAAACAAAAAAAACATATCAAATATACGTAGCTTGATGTTGTAAATTTGAAACTTTAAAAATAGTTTTTGGACTAAATTTGTAATTATCCTTTATTAATTTTTTGATAAAAGTATGTCGATGATCTTAATTAGATTTCAGGGATGATTTACTCATAGATAACTAGGTTACACCTATTTCAATTTATTAGGAATAATCTTTTAAGTTGTCCACTAATGTGCTTCAAATAAATAAATATTTACTTTCCTAATTTATTCTAACCAATATAATTTTATATTTAAGATGTACAATTAATAATCAATACTTATGTAATAATCCATAACATACTATTTGTTTTGCAACTCTCTTAGAAAAAAATCAAGTATATTCATTCGGCCTTCTTGTAAACTGCTATTATAAAAACACACTAACTTTTGTTCTTTTTTTTTCATTCCAATCTAGTAGTGATATCTATTAATCAACAGACAAAAAGTAATGCAATCAATTAATGGTGACGCCAATAAAAAGACATACTATTAAAATTATTTTTTAATGTATTGTGATTACATAATCACTTATAATGTCTATTGATATTGAATAGTTAATTACCAATAAAAATAAAGTTGCAAGAAAATGCAATGAAAATATTGATGACTTACACGATAGCAGTCACACTAATTTTTATTTTTTTTCCTTCTAGTATATTAGTTATATCGCTAAGTCAATAAATAAAAAAGTAAAATAACCAATAGTGATGCCAATAATAAGACATACTATTAAAACTATTTTTATAATGTATTATGATTTTATAATCACTTAAGAATAACGTCTATTGACATTAAATAATTAATTATCAATAAATAAAAAGTTGCAAGCAGGTAAAAGAACAATTGATCCTACCAATTTTTTATCTTTTTGTGATATAAAAAATTATTGTTCTTGTTAATAAATAAATTGAATATAATTAAATTGTAAGAATGATATCATTTCAGACATAGTTAGGCTAAATAGCTTCCTACTTTTATGAAAATTATTATTTAAATATATATATATATATCCATATCTAAAATTAATTTATTAACAATTATATATAGGTAAAAGTTTGGCACAATTAATATATATTTATTTTCTTAACTTATAGTTAATAATTCATACACTTATATGATGATTTATAATACATGTTTAATTTTATAACATTTTTAGAAAAAAAAAAATTCATCTCACACGATATAGATATTGTGATTTATAATGCATGCTTAATTTTATTACATTTTTGGAAAAAAAATTAATTATAAGAGGTGTGAATAAATTGAGTATTTTAAAAAATAAAGGTAGTTAAATATAAGATTAGGTAACTATTTAATTAGTTTATCTTTTACCTCTATTATTTACTAAATAAATTTTTTTTTTCTAATGTGCCACATGTTAGCTTGTTATGGCTCCTCACTAAAAAAAAAAAAAAAAGGTTTTACTATAATATATATATATATATTATATATATAAAAAATTCTACAGTTCTTTTTAGGGAACCATTTCTCTTTTACTTTAAGAACTTGTACAGTACTACACTAGGTGCTTTAAAAACTTGTACTGTACAAGTTCTTAAAGCCAAAGGAATGGTTCTTTGAACGGAACTATAGAATTCCCCGATAGATAGATAGTACCTCTAGCAAAAGGGTCCTTTAGTGGGAAGATCTAATATATCCACGTGTCATATTAAAAGTATAGGAATCTACATAGTCAATAGTAAAAGTAAAAAATAAATACTTAATTAACAACTATAATCTAAATTAACTATGTAAATCTTATCTTAACTACTTTAATTTTTTCAAAATCCTCATTTCAGACAAACCAATCTCCTATATTTAATTTTTCCACAAGAGTTAAAAAACTAATTGTATATTATAGATTATTATATAATTATCAGTTTATTAAGAATACATATCAAATACAAAATTTTGTTGTTTATAATAAGTTAGGAAATAATTATTTATTCACTTGAAAAAACTTTAGGTATATATATTAAATGATTATTCATAATAAATTGAAAGATGTGTACATAATCTTGTGATCCAATTACATCATAGTAATAATATTATAATGAAATTTATTAAAAGAAAATTACAAATTTAGTCCTAAAACTATTTTCAAAATCTCATAGAGAACCCTAACAATTATTTTATTGAAATTTTTCATCCTCAAGTATTTTTTAATTCCATAGATTTCTGCCAAAAATTTTTTTTTTTTTTTTTTGTAATTTTTTTTTTTCAAGTATTAGTGTAAGTCCACATAGGTGTCTTACATTTTTTTTCATTTAACTCTTTTGTCTCTCACTTTTTTTTTTTTTTTTTTGGTAAATAATTGAATGACTACTTTGATATAAAAAATAAAAAAAAAACACACACACACACACACTTGAGGGACATCCATAGATTATGAAAATAGCTTAAGGACAAAAAAGTGTAAATAAAATTTTTGGAACATTCCCCTATAACCTACAAGTCATGAGCTCAAATCATGACCAAAGGGGTAAGCAGAGATCCACCATGGATCCACTATCTATCGCCAACAACAATATATATATTTATCCATCACAAAGGAACTAAGAATTTTGATATCTTAATTTTTTGACCATTTATATATATACACTATTAGGTTCATTTATTGGCAAATATGTATATGAAAAACAACATGATGATAGATTCAAACTCTTGAAAATAATAAATCACAGTATGCCATTATTATTGTACACCTGTCGAATATGATATTCAAAATATAATTAATTTTAACATAAATTTTTAAGAAATATTTATAGCTTAGAAAGAAGCATAAAGATTTAAGTGCAAATTTAATAGTCATATCATGTTCTTACTCTTAGTTTCTGGTATTGTAAAACTTTTTGATATTGTTACTTATTTTTATTTGATTTAATTGCTAAAAGTTTTATGCCGACATTATTAATTTATTAAAATTATTTTATTATAAAAATAGATATATATATATATATATGTATAATCTTAATAAGAATAATATATATGTGTATAAATATTTTTATATTCCCGTGCATAGCACAATTTTTCAAGCTACAAAATTAATCATTAAAAAATTAAAGTTTAATATTCATCCTCCCTCTCATACTTAAAAATTACTATAAAAATGCACATAACTAACACGATACTTTAAATATTCTAAAGGTTTAAATTTATCTTTATATTATCAAGTAGTACTTAAATAGGAAAAATTGCTCGATACTTAATTATAACTACTAAATAATTATTTATTAGGAAAAATAAATATATATCAAGTATCTTTGATTGTGATAAAAATACACTAATTAAAAATTGTGACAAATACTTCTAACATGTTGTTTTTATTGATGATACATATCGATAAAATCAAGCTAATTCATACTAAAAATAATCTAAATATTGAGTTTGATTTTGACCATTTACAACTAAAAAAATTATGTTCATTCACATTAAATAAAATGAGTTTTATCCCCTATTTTTTCATGAAACACAATATAGCTATAGGTTTTCAAAACAATCACATATATGTTATAGTAATAGCATTATATATAAAAAAGAAAGCCATAGTCATTTCATTACTATAATATACATATTTAATTTATTTTTTCAACTAATAATTAAGTTATATAGCTACTTTTCAATCACTTTTATATAACAAAAATATAAACATTTCACATGGATACTTATTAATTATATTTATAATTATTTTTCTCTCATTTTTATTTATAATAGTAAAATTGAAAGATATTATTACTTGCTTTTGTTTGTATTTATATTATTTAGTTATTAAAAGTTTTATGCAACTATCATTAATTTAATATTATTATAAAAATTAAATATAGATATTCGTACTCCCGTGCTATATTTTGCTAGTTTATAATATAGACAATATTATCCCATATCCCAAATAAAAGTTTAATTTTTATTTGCATGATACACTGGCAAGCAAATAAAGAAAACAGAAAAGTAAGGTCGTTATCCATTTTATTTTCCCTTGCATAGTCATTATATTTGATATCTTCCATAATATAAACTATTATGAAGTAAATGGATCACAAAGATAAATTGTAACAAATTTGTTGTGCATACCTCATTACCCTCAATCCATTTCGCTGATTGAGAATCACAATTTCAACTCAAATTTTATTCTTAAATTACTTGACATTCGTATTAGTTCGTACTATTGAAAACTCTCAAAATAAAGAAAAATTTTTATATGGACTAAGGTGTACGATCTTACACTACATTTTGTGATCTATATTTATTTCTATTCTCTAACTTTTTTTAAAAAATTAAAATTTATAATATTTCATTCACAGGTTGAAAGATGTAAATAAACATGAATTATAAAGTGTATAGTAAAACCAATTTTTTTAAAAAAATTAAAAATTATAATATTTCATTTATAAGTTAAAAGATATAAATAAATATAAATTACAATGTGTATGATAAAGCCTTACAAGAACTTTTTCAAAATAAGATTGAGGGGCCAATATATTTGGGGGTTAATAGCAAAATGCCCCTCCAACTATTACCTTAGTTGTAAAATACTGCCTAAATAATTTTAATAGGCATTTTGTACCCTTGAAATGTGGTCAACTATCTAAAATATCATTTTTGATAGAAATTGACTATTTTACCCCCAATACATTAGTTAAGTGAAATGTCATTTCTTCTTTTCCTTTAACTATTATTTTCTCTCTTGTTTCTCATTTTATTTTTTCTAATCCTTTTTCCCATTGTTAAAAAATTATATTACTTTTAATATTTTATTAATTATAACATCTAATTTTACATGCATCTTATAATTTAATTTTTAAATTAAAGTATATTATAATAAACAATGTATATTTTATTGTAATATAGAATTTGCAATGAATTATTAATACTAAAATTAACAAATAAAAAAATTAGAAAAAAGATAGCCTAAAAAAACTTAAAAAGTTTATTCTAAGTATACAAATAAAAATTATGCATGTAGAGTCCTTCAATTGACATATTTTGGCCAAATTTATTGTACCTTATATTTGCTAGTTATAATATTTTATTATGCTTTATTATCATTAAGCCAAAAATAAAAATTTTTGCATGAATTCTCATTCTATAATTTCTGTGTATGTCAAGAGTATTTTTTTTTTTTTTTTTAAATTGTACTCGATATTTTTTTTTTTGTAGTTGGTTTATTTGTAGAAGTATATCAGTATGAACAAATGCACTAACTATACATTGAAATATCTAGGCACATAAAAATTAGAACTTGTAATTCATGCATATGTTAAATTAAAGTAGTAAAATTATTTAGTAGCATGGGGATTATATGGACCCTTCTAAGCCATTATTTTTTTTAAAAAAAAATTGAGTATTTGCCTATTAAAATTATTGGGGTCCATTTTGCAATTTTTGTAAAAGTTAAGGGGGCATTTTGCTTGTAGTTGAAAGGGCATTTTTGTCCAAATAATTTAAATATTAGAAAAAATTGTTACTTTGTGGATAGAAATTAGTTAGAATGTGCAAAATGCCTATTGATTTATTGAAGGAGACATCTTGCAATTTGAGTGAAAGTTGAATGGGACATTTTGCTTTTAACCCTATATTTGGTATTACTGGGCCGTACTTGCAAATAAGTATACCCTCATACTTGTTTGGAGCCTTGTCATTTGTACTCGATCACTTACTCTGTGGGTAACAAGGGCAAATATTTAGATAAATCCTAAATTTTTAGTCTCATTTATAAATTTGATAGTGTGGATTAAATGTTAGATAATTTATGACATCAATTGATGTAAATAAAATTTTTTAAAATTTAATTTTGAGTATAAAATTTATGAGTGAAATTAAAAATCAATTCTATCGAAATATTTTCCATGTAACAAGTAGTTGGTCTGTAACCAGTGACAAATGCAAAACATATGTTTGTTGGCGCATATTTAATTATTTACTCCCAATTCTTATGTGCTGCTAGTGACGCAAATTCTTTAGTAAGGAGAAGTCTCCAAATCAAAATATGAAATAAAAAATAATTTAAAAAATTATAAATTTAAAATTACGTGTTAAAATTATCTCATATAGTAAAACTATATTAAATTACAAACTTTTAATTTTATATATTCGATTGAATTTCGTTCTTTTTTTTAAAAAATTTAATTATGAATCAATAATTTTATTATTTTATCATTTTTATATATGCTTATATGAAATACACTTTTTGACATTTAACAAACATTTGTATTTTGATCAGAGCAATTAATAGTTTATCTAATAATCGTTCATGGATCAATAAAAAGCCTCCATCCAGAGTAACAGTGAAGGAACATTTCCTTATTTTTCAAAAAAAAAAAAAAAAAAAAAGGATTTCGACTCCAAATGGAGAGTTACCAAAATAAAATTACTGTGTCATTCAACAGAAAAATGAAACATGCTATACTTGGCAGTGCCTCCAAGCTTTATTGCCCATGCCAAGAAGCCCATAGTGGCCCAAAAGTTCGAAGACTGTTTGCCAACATGGCAAAAAAGTGCAAAAGATTTTCCTCAGACAATGTCTAACTTGAGACACTCCATTTTTTGTGCAAGCCCATATTATCACACCACAGGGTACAACATCGACTCCACACTGTACAAATACAAATTGCCTTGGCTCCACCTAATGCACATTTAATTTAATCCTACTGCAAATCCGTGTTGCTCCTACAGGAATTAGCAAGAGTTAATTTGGAAGAGGGACACACGAAGAATTGAGCCAAAAACTCCAAGCATTTTGAGTATGAATCATTTATTTTCTCACATGAGCTTTGAGGCCCTATAATCACTTTATTGAAATTGAATTGTGCCATTTGTATGTTTACAGTCCGAACATCCTTTGAATTGGAAAATGTTACGAGCCTAATTGTAAGGTATGGAGTTAAATCTCACATTAAAATTATAAAATTTTAATACGAGGCTCCTCTATTTCATGGATTAGTTTTTAATTATATCAAGATTCATCACTAGGATTTCGAAGTTCATGGTATACTAGTGCAAAACCAGCACCTTGCTACGAACAAAACCTCAAGCATTATGACTCGAATTCGATCAATTCCAAAACACTATAAACTTTAAATTTATTCAAATATTAAGTTTGATTAATACTTTACATATTAAGTTTAGAAAAATTTTAAGGTATTTTTTAGGGAATTATTTTCTTATATTTTAAATGATTGTACAATATAATATCATATCATGTGTTTAAATAATTAACTTATACTATATAAATTTTTAAAGTTAAGAGAATAATTTTTTAACAAAAACTGTAGAATTCCCAATAAATTTATCCTAATCAAATTTGAGCAAGCTAAAATATTACTGAGCTCAAATTTGGCTTGTAATTTTACCCGAGTCAACTGTGATGTTACAAGGCATCATCATTTATCTATGCTAATTGTTCTTTCCCCCTTCTTATTTTATCCTAGGAAAAAAAAAAAAAAATGAGAACCAGATTTTTTGGCCAAACTCCTATGAAGAGAAGGGAAGGCGGTGGCAACACGCATCGCACACATAGTCCCACTTCCCACGCCACCAACGTCAATTAAAACCGAAACCAACAACAAAATAAACCAAACAGGTTCACAATTTTACAAGATAAGGTTTTTTTTTTCTTGGAAAATTCCCTTTTCCATTTTCTTCTCGCTAATTGCCATAAAATTTCCTCTTCTTCCCTGCCACTCATTCATTTTCCTGAACCCCAAAAACAACACCACCCCCCACCCCCCCAAAAAAAAAGCCAAAATTTACCCTTATCTTTCATAACCATTTTAAGATTAGAATTTATGGGTTGAAGAAGACGTATTATTAGTAGTAGTAATTGTGGAGATGATGATGGAGTGGGATAGTAATTCTGATCCAAGTGGAGATGAATTTGATGAAGAAGATAATGAAGTTGGGTCAAGTGGGTTTTTGTTCAGAGGAAGTGGCGGAAATGGAAAAGGAAGTAGTGGGCCGTTGCCGTTTCCAGTGGACTCGCTGCTGCAGCCTGCCCCATGTGGGTTTGTGGTTACTGATGCTCTAGAGCCTGACCATCCCGTTATTTATGTTAATTCTGTCTTCGAGATGGTCACTGGTTATCGCGCCGAAGAGGTCCTCGGCCGCAATTGGTTAGTCCCCTTTATTCTCTCCTTCTTCTTTGTAATTTTCCCCCCTTTTTGGTTTGTTCTGTTTTGGGTTTTCTTGAAATACTTTAAAAGTTGTGTTTTTTTAGTTTCTGAGTTGATTATCATTGTTGGGTTTTGGAGAGTTTGGAGGGTGGAAAATAGGGTAAGAGGAGGAAATTTTGGGGGAAAGGGTTAGGGTTTGGGTAGAATTTCCGGCTGATATGTTTTTTCTTCCTCACTTTGATTGCAAGATTGTTAGCTTTAAAAGGGGCATTTTTTTACTTGTTAAGTTTGGATTTTTTTTTTTTTTTGGCTGTTTTATTGTAATTTATTGTAATTATTTTAGCTGTTGCTATTTAATCACTTGTAGTTACAAAGTTCGTTGTTTTTGGGATGTTATTGGTTAAAAAGCAGAGATTGAGTGTACTTTAAATATGAAGAGAACAAGTTCGGAATGGATGTGTAGTTGTCGGTTTGTTATTGACTTTAGGGGTGGCCTAATTGTTGCGTGCTAGTAAGAAACATGAATTTTCATGCATACTAATGGAATTATATAGTATGAGGAAGGACTGTTAATGTTTAAAAAAGGGAACAACTGCTTTTGCTTAAGAAGGGAAAGAGAGCTGCTCTGAACTGGATGACATATTAGGTTACTTTTAAGGGACATAGCTAGTTCCAAAGGAATGATGATATTTTACGTTATTCTTTGTTTTATCCATGAGTTGACAGTGGGAAAGGTGTAGATGATTCGTGAACAAAATGGGTAAATACAGTTTGGCCCATGACTGCAGAAAGGAAGTGCATGATTGGAAAATACAATAGTTAGTTAGGAGAAATAGGATTCTCTGGTGTCAGCTATGCACATCTTTTCATAACTAATGTTATTCAACTGTTCAGAGCAGTTGGGAAAGAGTGGATTTAGACGTCTTCCCAGGCAAAACTGTGAGACAAAATTTAGAGATAGCACTCCTTTTCCACTAGTTTATGTATGCTTTGCTTTGGTTGATACGGTCTTCATGTCGTGATCTAAAATGTCCATATATATGGTAACAACCAACATCGAACCATAGATATTTAAAATTGTTACTAACTTTTAAATTATATAGTAACAAGTCATTCTTTTTTTCCCCTACATATTTTTGCATCAGATTATATCACCTATATGCTTGATTTTCACTGTTGGTGTCAGATTTTTCCTTGACTATCTTTTCTGCAAGATATTGAGCCATTAAATTAGCCAGAAGAGGAAAGGAACAATTGTTGTATCATTTGAATAGGTAAAAGTATACTCCATTACTTAGAATTACATAAATAATCAAGTTTGAAGACTTTTCTTGTTGTTTCTGTGTTGTGAGTAGATGCTGCTAGTTTCCTGCATAGTCTAGTCTATGGACTAGATTTGAATCACTTTTCCTTGGTATTCTATTAGCTTATACTCATCCTGGATGTCATTAAGATTTTTTCAATCATTTAAAGCTATGTGCTACAATTGGGTTTAGAAGCCAAAAGTGATCAAACTTGGTGATGTACTGAACATGGTTGCATCTTGAATTGCCAACTAGGAGGTTATTTTGAACTGTGGTTTATATGATTGAGGTAGTTGTGTGAGCAAGACCATAAACACACTGACTTTGGAAATCTTTGTCATATCTTTTGGCCAGAGGAGAGGGACGGAGGATGTTCAAAAGTGTGATCTTTGTTGTTTACCTGTCTCAAGCAATATGAATAACTTTCTAAGAATGGTTACGAAAAAGTGAATGGGATAAAGAAAGCCTAAAGCTGGACAAGAAGTACAACATAGAGGTTGGTTGTCTTGGACGTAGTATTTCTCTTTTTTTGTGGAGTCATACTCGAGTAATTTAAAGGAAAAAATGTTTACACTCACAAAAAAGTGGATTGCCATCAGTCAGTCCATTCAAATGAAAACACGTGTACGTGTATATCGTAGAATCTGTACTTATCTAAATGAGCATGATAAATAAAGAATGTAGATCAGCCATTTAACCATTGTGTTCTATATTTGTTGCAAGGTGGAGTTTACAAATTTATTTGTAAATTGGATTAATCTTATATATACTGATTGTGTCAAGTTTTTTTCTACACAGGCTTAGATAGATGAATGCCCTGTGTATATAAGGAGTGTCTCAAATCTTTATATAGAGGATTATGTGGCATGCATCTACACCCCCTTGTGTTAAAAAAAAAAGCATTAAAAAATAAAAAATAAATAAAAAAATGTACTTAACAGTTTGCACTTCACCCCGTCATTGAGTATTTGAAGCCTGGAGGTGGGAGTTTTATTCCTGCTGCTAATTCATGGTGAAATAAGATGAGTTGGTAATTGAATTTCTGGTCTACTTTACTATTAGGATTGCCTGCATGATATTGAATATAATATTTATTTGCTACTTTATGGCATCTGTTTGATTCTTATGATCTGACAGCTGTTTGAGACCTCTTGAGGAATTGTTAACTTAGAACAATACCCGATGATATGATCTGTTGATTGCTTGTTTAGCCTGGGATTTTGTCATTTAAATACTGTTCATATTTCCCCTTTCATTGGTGGTTTTTGATTTTTTTTACTTTTTACATTTGATTTGGGTTTAAATTATATTTTTGTTATCTCTATCTCAATTTAAAACTAATGAGAAGCTAAGAATGTAAGGGTGATGGATATTCAATTGCATTTGAAGGTCTAGAAATGTGGATTCTGCCATTTTTCTTCTATCTTAAGTATGTTACAATGAATTGCAGTTAGCAATTTGAAAGGAAAACAAGTAATGACCAGTGCTGTAAACCTTGTATGGTGGAGTCCTTTAGTTCTGTAGAAGTAATTCTTTATTAAATTTGTATAACAAATTATGGGTTTATTCTTTTGCGGCCTTCTCATTCCTGGTGGCTTGTTGGAGGAGAGAATTATTTATTTATTTATATATTTTTGGGGGGAGGGTGGGGTGTTAAAAGGAGAACAAGGTTAGCTCCCCACATGCCTTTCTTTTTCCCCCAACCCCCCCTTTTCCCAATTCGCAGTAGATGCTTGCTCTGACTACTATCTTTTCCACTGACAAAGTTCCAACTCTTACAGAGGTTTCTTTTGGAATTTTTGGTCCTATACTTTTTGCTATTATTGATGCTCTATTAGGTTGAACAAATCCCTTGCCTTTTTACATCTCTCTAGTATAAATTGTTGAGACCTGCAATGTTTATGAATTCCCTGACTGTTGTTGGATTTTCCTGCAGTCGTTTCTTGCAATGCAGAGGTCCTTTTGCTAAGCGAAGGCATCCATTGGTGCAGTCCAGTGTTGTTGCTAAAATAAGAAGATGCCTTGAGGAAGGAGTTGAATTTCAAGGGGAGTTGTTAAATTTTAGGAAAGATGGATCTCCCTTGATGAATAGGTTGCGTATGACACCAATATATGGAGACGACGAGACAATAACGCATATTATTGGTATACAATTCTTTGCAGAAGCAAATCTTGATCTGGGTCCACTTCTTGGATCTTCACTAAAGGAGTCTGCAAGATCAGCTGACAAATTTCACTCTAGTCTTTCTGCTTTTGGACCAGTTTTTGATGGGAAACACAATATCAATCTAGGGCTATGTGGGATTTTGCAGTTGAGTGATGAAGTTCTGTCTCTCAAAATTCTTTCACGGTTGACTCCAAGAGACATTGCATCCATTATTCATATGGTTCTGTCTGTAGGAGGCTCTATGAGTTGACAAAAAATGAGGATCTTTGGCGAATGGTCTGCCAAAATGCATGGGGCAGTGAAACAACTAGAGTATTGGAGACAGTACCTGGGGCTAAACGACTAGGATGGGGTAGATTGGCAAGGGAACTTACCACTCTTGAAGCAGCAGCATGGAGGAAACTAACTGTTAAAGGTGCAGTTGAACCCTCTCGCTGTAACTTCAGTGCATGTGCAGTTGGGAACCGTGTTGTTCTTTTTGGTGGAGAAGGGGTTAACATGCAACCTATGAATGATACTTTTGTCTTGGATTTGAATTCCAGCAGTCCTGAGTGGCAACATGTCAAAGTAAGCTCTCCGCCTCCTGGACGTTGGGGTCACACGCTTTCTTGTGTGAACGGATCCCATCTAGTCCTGTTTGGAGGCTGTGGGACTCAGGGTTTGCTTAATGATGTATTTGTGTTGGACTTGGATGCCAAGCACCCAACTTGGCGTGAGATCATCCAGTTTAGCCCCTCCCCTCCCAAGATCTTGGCACAGTTCCTGCACTCTTGATGGGACTAAGTTGATAGTATCTGGTGGTTGTGCAGATTCTGGTGTGCTCCTGAGTGACACTTTTCTCCTTGATCTCTCGATGGAGAAGCCTGTTTGGCGAGAGATACCAGTAGCATGGACTCCACCATCTCGTTTGGGCCATACACTATCTGTATATGGCGGCAGGAAAATTTTGATGTTTGGGGGTCTTGCCAAAAGTGGTCCTCTGCGTTTTAGATCAAGTGATGTGTTCACTATGGATTTGAGTGAGGAGGAACCGTGTTGGAGATGTGTTACAGGGAGTGGGATGCCTGGTGCTGGAAATCCTGGTGGAATAGCTCCTCCTCCCAGACTTGATCATGTTGCCATGAGCCTCCCTGGGGGCAGAATCCTGGTCTTTGGGGGGTCAGTTGCCGGTCTTCACTCAGCTTCCCAGCTCTATATTCTTGATCCTACTGAGGAAAAGCCTACTCAACTAGTGGATGGAGGATTTTGAATGTACCTGGGAGACCACCTAGATATGCTTGGGGACACAGTACCTGTGTTGTTGGAGGTACTAGGGCCATAGTTCTTGGTGGTCAAACTGGGGAGGAGTGGATGCTTAGTGAGCTTCATGAACTATCATTGGCAAGCAATATCAACTGATTGGAGAAATAATGAATGAATAACTGAGCATCTGTCAAAACGAGGTACAAGGAGTTTTCTTGTCTCAAAAAGCATAATTCTTTGAGCATCCACTTTGTAGAGAACTTTTGCCCTGGCAGAAACATTTGACATGTATTGCTGTGGTGCGTGAACCCTTCTGCTGGTGGCTGTCTTTTGTGCAGTTTCGATATGAATCACGAGGGATATTCATATCTGCTTGACCTGGATTTAATTTTGTGAGGTTTGCATGAATTGTTTTTCAGAAATCATTTCAGGTCATCACCCTTTCTAGGCTAGTAGAACTTGATAGAGCTATAGGGTACTATCTGTAGGCCTAATCTTGCAAGAGTATCTTGTATGCCCATGTGTTGTTGCTATTCAGGTTCTGTTCTCTGAAACCCAGGTAAGGAAGCATTCGAAAATTGTTGAAAAAAGCGTAAACAAAAGTATGGGTGTCTATGACCTTTGCTAAGCTTTAATTTTTGCATTTCCGTGTTTTGTATAACAGATTCATGTTATAACACCTTGATGTATTTGGCTGCTGTTGTGCCACTGAACCGTTTACATATATACATTTGTGCTGTTCGAATCAAGTTTTGACAAGGTAAACCTATTGCTTATTGGCACTGTATCAACAAATTCAACTTGCAGACTAAGGACGTATGAAGGGGTTGTTGTTCCTGCTAAATTAATGTTTATCATACTTCGTGGTTGTTGGGTTATTACTATTTTGTTTGTTTTAGTTTGCAGGAGTTAAATACCTTGATGAACTAGTTCACCTTTTCTTATTTCACCAGAAGTTCATATGATTTCTTTATCAAGTGAATTGTTGGATGGTAATCATGTTATCTATTTATGTAGTTTATGTTGAAACTGTTGTTTAATCACTTAGTTCAAGAACTTGTTGAGAAAAGAAGATACTTCGGCTCTTCTTTGCCATGATTATCTGCCTTCTTTGCAAACGAAGTGCTGTGCAAAATGAGTGGATACCTTTAAAGGTTTAGTTCCAGCTTCCGAGGTCAAGGTGAAAGGAAATGCATCCGGCTAGTAAACATGTATTTAGTCATTTATAGATGAAGTCTGCTTACGACGGATATGTACTACAATAGTTCTTCATAACAGATGAGGCTATTTGTCTTAATCGATTAGTATAGGAATTAAGAAATACAAGAATAATATTTATAGTCAATAACTCAAACCAAATTGAGGTTTATACTGTTTGTGAACTTTTTGATGTTCTGAAATTATGTTACTGCAAAATCCATTTTTTAAATATTTAAACAAAATTTTAACTAATTCCATTATTTATTTACATTTTTATTACACTGATTAGTGTACTATAATTTGTAGCAGGATTTAGCCTACTTTTAGTTGATGAAAATTTTGCAATGCAGTAACCATTTAGTATTCAATTAATAAGCCAGACTTAAAGAAGATAGTAAATTATTGCAGGGGAGGGGAAGCGGAGGAGAGAGTGGGGAAGGGCCGGGGGTCCGGGGTTGGGTATACACATCTAGATGGTGCTGGCTTTTGAGAAGAGAGAGAGAAGGGGGTGGTGGGAGAGAGGAAGGGGTTGGGGAGGAAAATTTTGGTATTTTAATAAGTTGTGTGAAAGTTTAAAATTTACTGCAAAATTTACGGTCCAGTTGAGGAATCATCCCATTAGTTTTATGGATTTGTATAGAACAAATTTGTAAAGTATATTTTGTTGTACTGTATAAGTCTTTAAAAGATAATGAAATGGTTCTCCAACATGACTGTAAAATTTTTCAAAATTTTATACCTTGAACGTTAAATCTATCTAACAAAATTACATCATTTTAGTAATGACAATGATGAAATAAACCTTCAAAGATAATGACTTGATGCGAATGATGAAATAAACCTTCAATCTTTGAGCTTAACGGCTAAAATTGACGGAAGTATTAAAAGTACGCATTTTAGAAATTAAAGGGTCAAACTGAAACAAAAATAGTTCAAGAGCCGAAATGATATCGACTTAAGAGTTCAGGACCATTCAAGTTTTTACCCTTTTTTTGAGTGATGTGGTGCAATTGCCAAAAGTTTTGGTGCAATAGAATAATTATACTAGGTGTTTAATTGCACATGACGAGAATTTAATAGGCTGTAAAAGGAGTTTCCCAAGATTTCAAATGAAAAGAATGATTGAATGGAATTACACATATATATTTAGCAATTTCCATTCAAGAATCTAAGAGCACTTAAATTGTACAAGAGGTGACAGTGACTCTGTCCTGGCAACATACTAAGGCCTGTTTTTCAAGCAACCAACACAAGAAGTCAGGTAAGGTAGAATTCACCATGCTAAGAGGCTCTAGCACTTTGAACAGAACAGCAGTCTACATGCTTAGTCTGCTCTCTAACACCATACTTGCAAGAAAAATCCTTGGAATAGTGCAGAAAGATTGGTGAGGCACTAAAAATCATGCAGCTACCAGATTAAGCACCCCTCCTTGGATCACCATTAAACTGGACACTATATTCCTTGAGGAGGTTTCAGGAAATTATGACTCCACATTTTCCCGAACACGTAATGTAAGTCTATGCAAAGATTGCTCATCATAGGAAGAGTCCCTTTCCCTAATATTTGACACAAAATCCATGGCATCCTGGTACTTTTTTGCTTTACAATAACCGTCTACAATGGTCTTGTATGTAAGCTCATTTGGTCTGCAGTTATGGTGGATCATGTAACTGATTAATTCATCGACTTCTGAGAAGAGTCCTCGTGCACATCTAATCCGGCAACAAATGTGTTGTAGGTGACAATGCAGGGATGAATTCCTCCAGATGTCATCTCTGAGAAAATTCTGATAGCCTCCTGCATAAGACCTTGCCTGCAGAACCCCTTGATGACAGTAGAGATTGTAGGAAACAAGATCGGGTTTTCCACCACTTCTTTGCAATCCACTGAGGATTTCTTCGGCTTTCCAACAATCACCTGCTCTAGCATACATATCCATCAAACTATTGTAAGTAACGAGATCCGGCTGCAATCCACTGTCACGAATCAAGTGCAGCATCTCTAGGGCGCGATCAAGCATCTTGTTCCTGGAAAAAATGGAAATCATTGAATTGAATAAAACTAAATCAGGATTATATCCATGGTTCTTGAATTCCTGGAATGCTCTTTCCATGCCCATGAGTGATCTACACTTGACATTTGCAAGAACAAGGGTTCTCAAAAGCATCCAACTAGGAAAGATGTGACCGTCATAAATATCTTTTGCAATCT
Source organism: Cinchona pubescens (assembly GCA_025175665.1). Classification (NCBI taxonomy): domain Eukaryota; kingdom Viridiplantae; phylum Streptophyta; class Magnoliopsida; order Gentianales; family Rubiaceae; genus Cinchona; species Cinchona pubescens. Next base: position 2,722,903 of record JANKKI010000122.1, on the reverse strand, counting down.
TTTCTATGCCCCTCACATTACCTCCCCTGGAGTAGCAATTAAGCATCAACGAGTATGACGTTTCACTGGGCCTGAAGCCCTTATTCTTCATGTCCAACATTATTGTTTCTGCTGCTCTCCAATCTCCTCTACGGGCCAGCGCATTCAGAAGTGCATTGTAGGTTGTAACACATGGTGTAAAGCCGGCTTCAATCATCTCCTCGTACATCATCGAAGCATCCACCCCTGACCCACATCGACCATATGCACTAATTAAGGTATTAAATGTGTCCCTATCAGGCTCAAAGCCACAACTCTTCATCTCTTCGAAAACACGAGTCACGTAATTGTGCATCCCTTTATTACCACACATGGCAAGCATTGTATTCCAAGTAACACGATTAGGGGCACAACCATTTGATTTCATATCACAAACAATTTCCATCATCTCTTCTAATCGTGACTTCTTCCCTAGCATCCCCAGGATAGCATTATATGTACACACATTAGGAACACAACCAGCTTTCTTCATATTTTTAAACCAAGTCAACGCCTTGTCCTCCTTCCCAGCTTTGCCATAGGCATCTATTACTGTAGTGTAAGTCACAGCATTTGGTATTATCCCCTTTTCCGTCATTGTACCGATGAGAGCAAGCTGCTGCTTCATGGAATCCGGTCCTCGCATAAGTTGCCACAAGTTCATTATAAGTCACCGAGTCTAGAGGGCACTGGTTTTCCTCCATTTCTCTCAAAACACTCAAAGCCTCGGGAAGAACTCCAGCCTTTCCAAACACTTGGAGAAGTGAATTATAAGTAACCGTACCAGGTACATACCTCTGTTTCTTCAGTTCATCAAAAAACCCCTTCGCTTCCTCCAGCAACCCTTCCCGCCCACATGCTGATATTACAGTGCTGCAAGTAAACTCATCAAACTCAAGCCCTTTACTCCTCATTTCATCAAGAAGACCAACAATTTCATTCCAAGACCGGCCCTTTTTCCCATAAACATCCAACATCACATTGTACGTAACCAATGTTGGATATAATCCCTTTTCTTTCATATATCCAAACAATGCTTTGGCCTTATCATACTTTTCAGTACGAGAATAAGCATGAAGAATCGAAGTAAATGCTCGGACATCCAACGAATACTCCCTCAACAGGAATCCAATCAAAAAGTTTTGAAGTAACCAAATACTGAGACTCCCTCCCAAGAATCTTAACCATCAACTCAATAACTTGGTTGTCCAACTTATCATTCTTATCTCTGACATTAACATTATTCATTACAAACCATTCAAACAAAACAATAGCCTTTTCCCAATTGCCTAGAACATCTAAACCTTTCAACAGACTCATCAAATCAACTTCCAACAACTCAAACTTGACAGAATCAAGATATTTACTCAAATTAGAAATGGGAAGTTCAAGAATAGAATTCAGCATCAACTTACAATCCAGTGGGAGAAAATCAAGTGTCCCATTATCATTAGCTGCCTGAAAAACGTGCTCTTCGCCGAATTTCCCAATTCTTGGGATTGCAACTGAGTTGGACAAACTGGTTTCCTGAAATCCTCCATTTTCTGAAGAAATGAGAGGAGAAGTGAAGTGGGTTCCATTGATTTTGGCTGATTTGATCAGAGAAGGCTTAGAATTAGGAAATATGGAGCAGGTGCTGAAGGAGAGAGTCAATAGGAAAAGAGGATGAAGATGTAGAGTTTTGCTGGTGTTGCTGCTGTAATAGTTTCTGTTTCAGAGGAGGCAGGAGAGATGAAGAGTTGAATTTTAAGCGCTGGTTTGGGGGTTGAACTGTAGGTTTTGTTTGTTGGACTGGAAATCCTGGTCTATTGGGGAAAAGGGTCCCTTCCATTGCTGAGAAGTGGGGGAAGAAAAGAGCAATGGAGTGAAGATTAGCAGTTTGCCACTTTTGTGTTTGTGGAAATGTCACTGAGAAAAAAAGATAAACTGAATTGGATTGAGTTTGGAGATTTAATTGATGTGGTGGTATAATTGATGTGGTGGTACAGTGAGAAGGTGTTATGGGAAGAGATGATGATGGAGGGGTTATGGTTGCTTTGACGGTTTTGAAGTGGTTTGGGAGAATGTTTTGCGACCTTAGTATTGTTATCTGTTTATAGGAAACTATAGTCAGAAATTCTCTGCAATAATAATTACTAGGAGTTGCACTTTGATATCTTGTAGGTTCTTATCATTTAAATTTCTCAATTAAAATTTCTGAATTTGTAAGAGTTGGATGTGATGTTCCGATCTAAATTAATCATAGAGATAATATTAAATTATTTATGACATCTTATGTTATGGATTACTAATAACTTATTTAAATATATTTAATCTATTGTTTTTACTTAAAAGTTGTTGAGTCAAAATCAGGGTGTTATAATTAGTATAAGAAGGAATCTCGTGTAGTTTCTGCACGGAGTGATATTGAACCAGTAATATTAGGCCACAGCTATGCAGGGGAATGTAGAAAAAAAAGTATTGTGCGGGATTAAGTGCTACATCGACCTAAGAGTGGGAGCCAACCTCTAGAATCTTACACAACCGAGTATGGTCTAGTGCAAGTCTTGTTTGGACGCAAGGCCAAAAAGGACATGGCTATGCAGGAACTATATGTTGTGCGAGACTAAGTGCTACATCGACTTGAGGGCGAGACATGTGCCACCTCTTAGAATCCGTATGAGTCACCTCTAGAATCTTACACAACCGAGTGTGGTCCAGTGTGAGCTTTGTGCGGATGCAAAGCCTAAAGGAAGGGTAATTGTGACATCCCATACCACATCGATCATAGGAGGAAATATTTTATTGTTTATAACACTTTAAATCATACGTTACTAACAATTTGATTAAAACATTTTGAACTTATTATTTTTGCTCAAAAATTATTAAACCAATTTAGGCATAAGGTATTGTAGTGATTTTTTCAAGAAAAAAAAAATTGAACTATATAAGTTTCGCCAACTGGGATATTCTAATATGAATTGTAAATGTAATTGTATAATAAAGTAACAGAATTTATATATTTGTTGAAAGTAAAAACTCTTTAGAATTCACAATTTTTAACCAATATGATTTCAACATTTAAGCATTTAAATTGATGCTACAGTTTTCATTGCTCTTGCAACATTCCAGGACTGAGTAAAAACTCTTTAGAATTCACAATTTTATAACCAATATGATTTCAACATTTAAGCATTTAAATTGATGCTACAGTTTTCATTGCTCTTGCAACATCCCAGGACTGCATATGGAGTGAGTATCAAGAATCTACGTGCTGTACCTATACTCGAATAATCTTCTTTTAAGTTTTTATAAATTTATAATTTAGATATAAGAAAATTAACAAGTTAATGGAAGGGAGTAAACTCAGAAGATATTTCACTTCTGTTAATTTTACAACTTGTACGAAAGCATTTGTTGCACCACGTTATTTAGTACAAAAGCCCTATAAAATTCACTTTGTAGATTGTCACGGGTAAACTCAAGAGTTGAATTTTAGAGGGGCAAAACTTGTATGTATGTGTGTATATATGTATATATATATATTTGGAGAGACAATTTAATATTTTTTCATAAAATTTTAGGGGATAAAGTCTAATTTGTTAATGGTATTATTGAAATTTTAAAAAAAATCAAGAAAAATAATATATTTTCAAAACTCTTGGGAAATTGGCTGAAGAATATAGAATTACATACAGATAGAATAATTTTTATATTCTCTAATATTTTTGGGAGGGGAGGCAAAGTCCATTTTATAATAGTGTAATAACAATTTAAAGAATTTTAAATGCCAAAAAACATAATTTTAAGGATAAAATACAAATAACCCCCTTGTGGTTAGGCTAATATGCACTTTACCCTCTATGGATATTAAATGTACATTTGACCCCTCGTACTTTAAGTTGTGTTACAAAATCAACGGAAACCGTCAAAATTAATAGATTTTGATAGTCACGTGCGTTGATCGCATCAAGGAGGACTTGAAAACAAATTTTAACACTTGAATCGACGTTTATACCCTTAACCCTTCCAATTCCTTTCTATTCCTTCCCATACAATCTTCCACTTCTCTACCACCCCATCAGCCCTGCCACCCTTAGCCTTTCCTTCTCTATATCCACCTCGTTCACTGGCTGTATCCTTTCTTTCATGCCCACAACAGTCAGATGATATAGACACGGGGAGAGGTTAGAGAGAAAGATCTAGGAAATGAAAATCGTAAAGGAGAAGGAATCGAAGAGAAGGAGATCGACCAGGGATCGAGATCGGAGTGAGGTGGCGTGGTTGGGTAGTAATGGAAGAGGACGGGGATGGGAAAGAAAGGGCGAGAGGAGAACCGGTGGAAGGGGAAGAAGAGCTGGGAAAGAGAGGAATGGATGGAGGAGAATTGACAGGAAAGAGAGGCAGGAAGGAGATCAAGGGAAAGGGTCGGATGACGGGTGGCTAGTGATTGGAAAGGGGTGGGAGGGGGACGAGATGGTGAGGTTGGGATTAGGAGCATTGTGGAGAAAGATAAGATAGGGTGAGGGATGGCTAGTGATTAAGGTAGGGTAGGTAAGGAAGGGGTGGGGAGCTGTTATGGTAGTGGTGGTGGCCAATCAGGATGGGAATAGGAGTGGGAGGAGTGTAGAGGAAAGATGGGAGGGATGATGGAAGAGGGGTTAAGGATGGGGAATACGTTGGGTGGGGTGGGAGTAAGGCAGCTATTTAGGGGAAGAATTGGAAGGTTAGGGTTTTCTGAACTTTTTTATTTGCAGTTGGACTCTATTTTATTTTTAATTTAACCCCACAATTTTTGTGATTTTTTTTTATTTTAAATTTGACCCAAAAATTTATAGGACATTTGAATTAGTTAAGGGCATTTATGAAATTTCAGAAATGAGTGTTAGTTTTAACAGTTTCTGTCCATTGGATAAAAAAAAATTGAAGCTCAATGAGGTCGACAAATACACATTTGATAACTATAGGAGGTAAAATACATATTAGAGATACCACAAGGGGGTTATTGTATTTTACCCTAATATTAAATAAAGATCCTAGGGAGGCGACTACCCCTCTTTGTCCTCCGGGATGATCCACTAATACAACCTATGAATTTTCCTTTTTTATTTAGCGCATTTTTTTCCTGTAGTACAAAAAAGTGAAGGACCATTTTCACTTAAGAAAATGTATCCAAAATTAATTCTAAAGATGTAAACTAAAATGCCAAACTTCTATAGCAGAATTCAATTATTAACAGCACAATCATTTGCACGACATATTTTGCATTTGCATGTCTTTCGTGCTGAGTGATTCCTCATCTCTTGTAAGGTGAGATGGTTTCATTTTCTAACAACTATATAAGAAAGAAGTGAAGATAGTGTAGCATTCTCTAAGTTAGCCATGCTGCATAGTTTGCTAAAATGGTAGAAGGAATGATGGTTACTAGGATGCTTAGTTGGTTGTAAAAATGACATCTTATGCCCCTAACTTCAAGAATCAGTACCGAGTTTTGTTGCTCCTTTTCTATCCATTTGCTGCCATTTTACTTCCAGCAATTTCTAATCTTTGTGTTTTACCCGCAAGACAAAATCACCCCCTTTATATAGAATGGTGTCTAACTGTTTTGGGTTTTTTAGTCATTGGCCCAAATTTATGGATTGAAACCAATAATGTTTTTTTTGCTTTGAAATTGAAATAATTAGCTATAAGTCTATTTTGTTTATAATCCTACTTTAAAGTAGTGTATAAGTTGACTGTCAATTTTTAAAGTGTTAACCAATTGTTTAATTTAACAAAATTCATCTCTGTCGTTAGATCATTTTTAAACACTAATTAATTAAAATCTCAATAATTAACCTACCTGCAAACCCCAACTGCTTCACCGATTCAACAACTCAAAAATATCTTTGACTCCGACTGTACTACTACTACTACTTTATGTTTTTCACCTACATCACTCACTATTGTACTACACCGATTAACAAAGATAGTACATCTATCTTCCTTCCTGTCTCTTTATTCATTCCTGTCTCTATTTTTCTCTTCTTATTTTTCCACTCTGATTTTTGCTCTTTCTTTTTTCCTGTTATTTTTGAATTTGATATGATTTTTTGTTTTGCCTCCTGTAACAGATGATATGTCATTAAAGACGTAGTTAGTGCTTTGATCCCTCCAGACATGATGGCTATTTGAATGGTTGTGATGATCTTCTTATTTTCTGGAGTTAAAAGCATAGAGCAAATCTATTTAATGCATTCGTTTGAGCGTTTTCCTTTTTTTTTTTCTTTTTTTTTTTTGAGAGGGGGAGGGGGGGCTAAACCAAATAAATATGGAGTTTTTTGGTTATGAAGATAAAAGATGTTTTTTTCCCCCTCCAATTATGATTTTCCCCCCTTTTTTGCAAGTTAAAAGATGAAGATTTTTTTCCCTAGAGTTTATTGATTATTTTTCATTTTTTTCGTTTTGATTACTCTTAATACTTTTTTCGTTGCTCTGATTTTTCTCTTTTTGTGTAGGACAAACAATGAATATTTTGTTTGATATACAGGCTTCTTCACTTTCTTGCTCAGATCCAATCAGATTTTTACTAATTTAACTCTTATCCTTTTTTCCTAAAATACTCATTTATGTATTTAAATTGGTTAAATGTATTACTACTATTTAGGACTTTATATTTTTGTCAAAATTTTTTTTTTTTTTTTTGTTCTATTCTTTGTTTTATCTTATTTTTTATTTTTAGTTTTAAGGGTTTAATTTTGTTGGATGACTGTAAAATTTGATTAGTGAATAAGGAGATATGATCAAGTGGAAGTAGGTGAGATTTGAGTCTAATTGTTTGTTTTTGTAGTTGGTTAATGATTTTAGTATGTTTGCAATTTACTAACATTTAATTTAATTAGTAATGTTTCTACAGTTAATTGATTAATTAGTATTCATTTGAAGTAAGATTAAGAGAAGTTTAAAAGAATTTGATGTTTTAGTATTTTCTTGGTATTTATTGTTTTTGGTTGAAATTTAAACTGATTTAGTGTTATTTAGTATGGAATATAACCTTTTAAGTTTTAAATGTGAATGTTGTACTTACTGTTGGATGAGTTGAACCTCGATTTTTCGGGATGAATAACATATCCTTTTTTTTAAAACAAATTGTGGCAAGCCATAATGATTTATTATCTCTATTATATAGCTACAAATTTGAATGATTAGATTTGAGGGACAAGATAGAGTGTAGCACAAAGGTTTTAGAAATTAAATTTGGGATCCGAAAAGATAAAAAATTGAATTGCCTCGAGAGAAGTAAATTTTGAATTATTTAAAAAATAATAATAATAATTGCATCAAGAGATGATTAATGATCTTTCACTGGAATTAGTTTTTGTCTCCAATTCTTGCTGGGATAATATGATGTGCCTCACAAGATACTTGGTTTTTTTTTTTTTTTTTTTAACTTTTTTCTTAAACTCGGCCTTCTCTATGTTTTGTGAGTTATGTTCAATTTGAGCATGAATTTCTTATCTCATGTCCTGAGTTCAAGAATTTAACCAGACTAAAAAGATTCTTTAATGCATCTAGCTAAAATAAAATACAAAGTGCCTTCTTATTTTGTAGGCATCTCTTCTTCTCCAATATTGTGGTAAATTTTGTTGACGTTTTTTCTAAACATATTTGAAAGATTACCAATTAAGCTTTTTCGCAAACTATTTCTTTAATTGTTTCGATATATTTTTCTAGGAAATACAAAAAATTTCCCTATTTCTTATAGGATAGTTGAAGCAAGAGGCTATTAGCAAGTGGATCAACCAGGTTAAGCTAATTTTTGGTTTTTAACTTGAGTTTCCTAATCACCAATTGCAACAAGATTGTCATCTAAATATTTTATGTCGTGTAATATGTGTAGGCAGCCATTAATTTATAACACATTCTTAATTATATTGTAAGTTTTTAAATATTTATGTTATTTCTGATTTTTAATTATTGTTTTCTTCAAAAATAATTTGAGTTAACAATCAAATAAAAGTGAGTTTCAACTGATGTTCATGTATTGTTCTTTAACTTAATAAAGATGTATAATCATGTTTGTAAAGGAGAATATTTACTTCTTAAAAAGCAGATAAAAAAATTTATTTATTGGTCGTTTCTGTCATATAACAAATTTTTCCCAGTAATAATGAATTTACTAGTTCGTCGCACGTAGATTTGACAGGAATTTTGTGCTAGGGATTTGACTCACATTTTTCCTAAGATATCTTTCTAGCAATGTGGTATAACTTAGATGCATCTAAACCTTTTATAACTTCTTGAAAAGTATAAGTAAATAATTATAATTATATGTTGCCTAATGTAGGAGACTCCTTTTATGTGAAATGGATATTTTTGTTTCCATACTTGGAATATTGATTAATTGGATTTTTGTTTGTTTTTATGCTGATTTTCAAGTTTTTGCAAATGGCAGGTTTAGAAGTATAAGCCATAGAGTATTGACATAATACCCTCGATCAGAGTATAATTTCCATAACCTTTGCTAATGTTCCCATGCATATTTTACATTCAGGATGGAGTTTTGCGAATAAGAAAAAACTGCCTAAGAAGAATTTTGCAATTTACCTTTTATATTCTAAAATCATGTTCTTTATGCCCTGATGGTTTGGCTTTATATATTCTAAAATCATGTTCTTTATACTGTAATGATTTGACTTGAAGTGTATTTTTCTCACGGCAACCATTATGGATTTACCATGACAAATAATATTTGTACAAAACTAAAAATCGTTTAATCAATTTTTTCCTCCATAACTATTTTTTCATTATATATGATTTTTTCTAGAAATTATATTTATAAAAAATGGTAGACGTTGGCCATGTTTAACCCCCTCCAGTTATGATAATCATGTTTTAATAATGACCAAATTGCACTAACAGTTTGAAAACAAGTGTACAGAAAAATAGGGAGTTTCAAACGTAAATGATTGTCCGAACACAATCAAGAAAACAACCAGCAAAACTCTTCGAACGTTGATGATTGTCCGAAAGGAAGTCAATTATCATCGTCCGACACAAAGAACTTGAAGCCTCTGACGAATAATAGCGTCCGATCATACTTTCAGAAGACATTTCATGGACCGGACGCTTGTTCGGACGCATCCTCGAACGTCCGAACGAATACCTTCAGAGATCGGACGCAGAGGCCATGCATCGGACGTCCGAAAGGTCCAACTGCTGGTTCGTTCAGACGCATACTCACAGCATCGGCCGTTCGAAAGATCAAAAGGCTAGTTTCTCAAGAAACAAAAAATAGCAGTATAGAGAGCTGTTAGAAGCAATTTTTGAGCTTCTATAAATACCCCCAAGTCTGTAAAAGTACAAAATTGTGAGAAGAACTATTGCATTCAATACAAACACTTGTAAGAGCTATTTGGGAAGAAATAGGCTAAAATATTGTGGGTTGTATTGGTTTGAATAGTGTAGTTCTCTTGGCTCACTAGAGAGAATTAGTGTGAGCAAGAGTAGACTAGTGAGTGATCTTCAAGTGTAAGAGTTGAGGGATAATAGTGTACAAAAGTGAGGTTATTGTGTAAAACCCTTTGGCTCAACTAGAGGGACTTAGTTGGTGCAAGGGTGAGCCTACTTTGTGTACAAAAAGGTTATTGCCTCATCTTCTTTGAAGAGGCACTACTAGTGGAAATACTCCAAACTTGAGAAATTTGGGAGTTTGGTTTGATACTCTCTATCTTTACATTTGTTTTTTAAGCTTTAATTATTGAATATTTCTTATATTCATTTGTGATTAAGTATTTATTTGTTGCATTGTTCCATTAAGCACATTAAAAATGATTGTGTTTAGGAACAACCTAATTCAACCCCTCTCTTAGGTTGATTTTGGGGCCAACAATTGTTATCAGAGCTTGGTCTCTTTCTTTTGGTTTAATCACCTTTGAGTAAAGATCATTATGGCAACCAATAATACTTTATTTTTAGAGGGGCATTGCATTTCTAGACCTCCCATGTTTAATGGCGTTAATTTTATTTTTTGGAGGGATAGAATGAAAATTTTTGTTCAATCTATTGACATTGATTTGTGGTATATTATTTATGAAGGTCTTTTTGAGGCCAATATTCTTGATGAAAATACTCATAGATTAAGGTCTAAAACTAGATTTGAATTAAATGCACAAGATAAAGTAAATTTATCTTTAAATGCTAAAGCCATAAATATTTTGTATAATGCTTTGGATGCAATTGAATTTTCTAAAGTAAAAGGTTACAAATCGGCTAAGGAGATATGGGATAAATTGAAAGAAATCCATGAAAAAAGGATATAATGAAGATATTAGAGAACAAAAGAAGTCACTTCTTGTGGCTAAATATGAATCCTTCAAAATGGAATCTCATGAGAATATTGACAAGATGTATTGTATGTTCAATGATATTGTAAAGGATTTGGAAGGGTTGGGTAAAGAATATTCCTTAAGTGAAAAAAATAGAAAGATTTTGAATGTTTTACCTAAGGAATGGGAACCTAAATCCATTGCCATAGAGGAGTCTAAAAATTTAAATTCTATGCCTATCGAGTCTTTGATTAATTCTCTAACCTCTTCTGAATTGAAGATGAAATACAAGATACAAGATGATGAGGAGGCAAAGGGAAAAAGAACCATAGCATTTAAAGCTTCATCAACAAGGAGAAAAGACTCAAGGAAGCCTCACTTCAACAACTTTCAAATCACTTAGGATGATTGCAATTCGGATGGAGAAGTTGAAGAAGAATATGAGGAGGCTCAAATGGCTTTTATGACTCGTGGCAATAATGAGGTATCCTCTATTAGTTAAGATTCTTTTGATGATTCATGTGATAATGATAATACTGATGATGATGTTGAATCATTTATTTTTAAAATGCATGAATGTTTGAAAGAATCATATGCTAAGAACAAAGAGTTAAAAATTAAAGTTAATACTTTATTGAGTGCCAACTCAAAATTTGTGCATAAAAATAACTCTTTGACAAAAGAAAATGATGTTTTGAAGAAAAAATTTGATGGAAAAACTAAGATCATGGAAGAACAAGTTTCATTGAAGAAGAGATTAGATGAACTTGATAATATTTTGAGAAAGAAGAAAGAAAATGTTTTTGAAAAGAAAAGAACTAGAAATATATTTTTGAACAAAAATTTTATCACCTTTAGAAAAAATGATTTGTCCTATGTTAAATCTAAATCTTCTTTTTATGACAATAAGAATATTATTTGTAATTATTGTCATCAACATGGCCATGTAAAGAAAAATTGTTATGTTAAAAGAAAAGAAATGAAATATTAGGAATAAATTGTAATCTATTTGGGTGATTAAGCATGTTACTAACCCAATTGGACCCAAGAAAGTTTGGGTACCAAAAGTTGTTGCTTAACTTTGCATGTAGGTATGCTTGGAAGAGCACTAAGGAATTCAAGATAGATTATCAATGAAGAGTGTTCAAGGCATATGAGTTAAAATGACATTGAAATGGGTAACATCTAAAATTTTGTGTTAAGAATGTGCTTTCATTTATTAAGTTGAACTATGTTCTCTTGAATGTTACTCATCTATATGATTGAATTTGTTTAGAATGTTAGAAAATATGTATTTCCAACTTTTGTCTATAATAAGTCACTATTTGCAAAAGAAAGGGGGAGCATTCTCTTTTTTAAATGGATTATTTTGCAAGAAATTGCATCACACTTGCTTCATTGTTTTGATGATATTTTTTGGTAAGAAATAAACGAAAATTGTTTTGATCCAAGCTCTTTGCATGAATTCCCTCATATCTTAGTGAATACATATTCTTGAAGGGAGAATGTATTTTGCATAACTTGACTTATTCTCCGTGTACTCATGTGAATTATATTCATCTTTCAAGGGGGAGAATAAACTTAGGGGGAGCTTAAATTGCATTATTTTTCTTATATTTTGATGATGCCAAATGGTGGAGAAATAATGGACAAATTCTCTTGCCTTGTACTTCATATTTTATGGTTGTTTTTTGATTTGTCCAATTGATTTGTCATCATCAAAAAGAGGGAGATTGTTGAACCCCAGTTATGATAATCATGTTTTGATGATGACCAAATCGCACTAACAGTTTGAAAACAAGTGTGCAGAAAAATAGGGAGTTTCAGACGTAAATGATTGTCCGAACACAATCAAGAAAACAACCAGTAAAACTCTACGGACGTTGATGATTGTCCAAAAGGAAGTCAATTATCATCATCCGACACAAAAGACCTGAAGCCTCGGACGAAGAATAGCATCCGATCATTCTTCCAGAAGACATTGCATGGATCGGACGCTGGTTTGGACGCATTCTCTCGGACGTCCGAACGAATACCCTCAGAGATCGGACGCAGAGGCCATGCATTGGACGTCCGAAAGATCCAACGGCTAGTTCGTTCAGATGCACACATCAGCCGTCCGAACGACCAAACGGCTAGTTTCTCAGGAAACAGAAAATAGCCGTTAGAGAGTTGTTGGAAGCAATTTTTGAGCTTTTATAAATACCCCCAAGTCTGTAAAAGTAAAAAATTGTGAGAAGAACTATTGCATTCAATACAAATACTTGTAAGAGCTATTTGGGAAGAAATAGGTTAAAATATTGTGGGTTGTATTGGTTTGAATAGTGTAGTTCTCTTGGCTCAACTAGAGAGAATTAGTGTGAGCAAGAGTAGACTAGTGAGTGATCTTCAAGTGTAAAAGTAGAGGGATAACAGTGTACAAAAGTGAAGTTATTGTGTAAAACCCTTTGGCTCAACTAGAGGGATTTAGTTGGTGCAAGGGTGAGCCTACTTTGTGTACAAAAAGGTTATTGCCTCATCTTCTTAAATGAAGAGGCACTACTAGTGAAAATACTCCAAACTTGAGAAGTTTGGGAGTTTGGTTTGATACTCTCTATCTTTACATTTGTTCTTTAAGCTTTAATTGTTGAATATTTCTTATATTCATTTGTGATTAAGTATTTATTTGTTGCATTTCCATTAAGCACATTAAAAATGATTATTTTTAAGAACAACCTAATTCAGCCCCCCTTTTAGGTTGCTTTTGGGGCAACTGGTCGTGCATTGCACGACCAAGTACTACTATTGCAAGAATGTACAGGTGTGGACTCAATACAAAATCCTAACATAAGGACCGTTAGATAAAATTGAAAATTGTAATTTGGAAACTAAAAGTTGAAGTGTTGAACTCTTAATTTGTTGAATTTATAAAGTTATATTTGTTTGATAATCATTTGAATTTAAGCATTGAATTGAATTATTTTATCTCGTGTATATTATATAGAACACTGATAATATTACAGTATTATATTTGGTTAATTTTTTAATTATTGATAATCTTTTTAATACAAATAAATAATTCACTAGCATATAGTTAGTGTGTGTGTGTAGAGTGAATGAGAAAGAGGTATTATGTATAAGTATGTATTTATGTATGAAGGAGAAAGAATATAGTGTGTGAAAATATGTACGATTGAAGAAAAATGTATGTTTTTTATGTGAGTGATAGAGAGCAACAATATAATAAATGAAAATGTGTGTTTTTTGCGTGTGAGAAAAGATAAATGTATTTCTTTACATGTGAGAGATTAAGTGTGTATGTAATGTGAAAAAAGCGTGTAAATGTGAATTAAAAAAATTGAGCAATTTTTGTTATACTAGTAAAGAATTAAGCAAATTAAGTAATAAAATTTTTAATTAAAAAATTATAGACAAATGAAGTGACATTCAATATATTTAGAGATAAGACAATTTTGTTATCAAAGACACCTAAAGTTATCAAAACCCTCATAGTCTTAGACTCGTTACTTCTAGCCATAAATCCATTTTGATAGTTATTGATATCTTGGCTTAGACAATAAATAGGGGATGATAATGCAATTATTGGTTGCCAACGAAGCAAAGATTATAATGATAGTTGCTTATGTGGCAAGGTTCATTTTAGAATATACTTGAAATTTTTTTGAATAAAAGTAATTCAGACTATTCGAACACTCTACCAAAATTTATAAATGGGAAGTTCTAGTTTCATTATTGTATCTTCACTCTCATTATACAAGAGCATTCTTTCTTTACCTTCTTTCTCTAATTTTTATATTCATCAGGTGAGTATACCATTATTTCATCCGAAATTCGACTCTGATTATTTTTAATCTCATTTTTTGTGTGTGATATTTAAGTACTACAAAAGTCGTTGTTGTCATTTTGTTGGTGATGTGGTATGCGTGTTTTCTCTTCTGATAGTTGTATGGATTATCAAGTGAAAAAGAAAAAATTAAGTAAAAAAAAATACTTTGGCTTTTTCCCGAAAAAATTGGGAAAAAACTTGACTGGAAACAAGGGTACAAATACTCATATAGACTCATATAATTGAGTGGTAGATGGATCGAAGGAGATCAGAGCTGTCAATGGGGCTGGTGGGCTCACTAGTCTTTAGCAGACCCTGTTGGGTTGAAGGGTTTGAGCCTTAAGATCATGGTTGGGCTGGGCTCAGTCATTGACTAAAACCAAACTCGACTTTTTAGTCCAAACCATCTCTCCCTTCGTACCAAGTTTTTAAATAATTGTGGTCTGTGGACAATTGACATTCAAAAAACTTTTTTCCCCTTGTGTATTCATATTGCTAATTATTACATTCATTACAATATATTTGTTACATTTAACTTTTTTTAGTCAATGAATCAAGTTTTCAAAGCTCATTCTTTTGTAAATTTTTTTTAAAAAATTATAAGTTTTTATGTGATAATATTTAATATAGATTTCACTTTTATTTAAAATTTTTCATAAAAAAATAAATAATTCTATGTAATTTTTTATTAAAAAATTAATCTAAAAAAGTCAAATTATGATAAAATAAATAGGACGAAAATAATAACAATATTCTAAATAATGATTTTAGTGATGGTCATGCACATTTATTTGGGCAAAGTAAATAGCAAAAAGTTTACATATTTTAATCTCTTTGGACCACCTTTTCACTTTATCTAACAGCCTAAAAGGGATAAATTGGTTGGTAATATCAATTTTGGGTCATACGTTGAACCTTTTTAGTAAATCACGATTTCATCAGTTGGGAAAAGACACACTAAGCTTCCTACAAAATATTAAATTGTACACTAACATGCTTAATTAAGTATTAGACTTAGGCATGGATGATGTCGCAAGCATATGAATAACTTATTTTTTTAAGTCATCTTATTTATGGTGCCAAATTACTTATTAATGATGACAGCTACTTTGACCTAGATTACATGTTCTTCAGTTTTACAATTAATTAATTAACAACTCTGAAAATGTTTTATGCATTAATTTCATTAATTTACCTATGAATCTTTATCTTGCTGCCAGCAAAACGAGCTCTTATAAACCCTTTGAGTAGTAATCAAACCAATTCAATAAAAAAACGAGCTCATATAATTTTCTAATTAATTGGTTTTTTTATATTGATTTGTATAACTTGTGATAAATCTCGAATAAGCTCATAAAGAGACACAAATTTTTTTTTTTTTTTTTTTTTGAAACTATAAAATCTATTTTACTCCTAATTTACTATACCGGTGAGGGACTAGATTAAGTTTTAATGTATGGATATAGTTAAGTTTGGAGTAGTAGATCACAAGACACAAAATTTAAATTCATTTTTTTTGTGTCTTATGATTTACAAGACTACACCTACTTAAATATTGTTTTTTTTTTTTTAGGTAATTTAAAGTTTAAGAGAAAGATGGGTTGTCCCTCTTTTTTCACTCTCAAGGGTAGTTAATCGACACATATTTTAGCGATTTATAATAATTGTTACATATCACCTACTGAACAAGAAACTGAAGACAGCAAGAATTTAACCTTAAACTTTTTGATACTCTTATTACCCCTACTTACTATAGTATTCAACCAATTCCTATTAGCACGCAAATATTGTGGATGGTGGATTCAAGCTGAGCTATATTAGTGACCTTATTCATTCTTCAATCCTCCAAAAAGAGAGAAAAAGTAGGGCGGCACCAATTTGACAACAACCGCATAAGCGACGAAAGACGAGTGCAAACAGTAATAAAGAGTTAGATGAGTGGGACGTTGCATTCTTCTGTGTTTTCCATAATTTGGTTGGGCTATAGAGTTTTAGAAGCTTTTCTTGATTCCAAGCACCAAACCAAGACAACCAATAAAATATTTCCGACCTTCATAGAAAATAGACCAAATGATGAATAGAATCTAGCCTACCTTTCCATTCTCTATCCTACCAATCTTCCCCTACAATAATTCAGAAAAGTTGAAACCTACTTTCAAGACTCAACATGATGGGAGACGAGAAATTCAAGCAAATCCCTCAAAAAGCACTGGACAATAACGAGTGGCACTAGAACATCCATAAAAAATTTATGGAAAATCAACTTAGTTTCTTTTATAGGGAAATAAAATGTAAGAAAATTATACAATCCTATTAGATGAACGATTTAATTATGCTTTAAGGGTTTATACAACATAACATGACGTGCTTTAAAGATTTATATTATTCAAGTTCTTAAAACCAATGAAATGGTTTTTTCAACGGTACTGTCGAATTTTTCTAAAATGTTTAATAATAAGTAAATTACAGAATTAACTATTAGAACATATTTTATCAACTTATAGAGATACGATATATTTTATTAATTTATAGTGATATGACCTAACATTTACGAAAATAAGATGACGAGAGTCGAATTTTGAATAGTTTCTTTAATATCAATAATGTGTAAATATGTAGTTTTATGTAGGTTCTTTTTGTTTCTTTATTGTCCTGCTAGCTACACTTGTCTTTAATTTGTTGTTGCTTTTCTAGTGGAATTTTGCCATCTTTAATTAATTATCTTGGACACAAAAAAAATGTGTATGAAAATGGTGGGTGGGACCATGCATGTTAGATTTGAGAAATTTGATCATGGACCATGGAGAGAAAAGGAGCAAGAGAGGAGACCTTTTCAGTCCATCCAGCCAAATATTCTCAATCAACAGTCAAAAAATGGGCCTAAAGAAGTAATATATCCCCCAACATAGCCACAAGATACATACACAGTAAGAAAATTGAGTGGGGAGTACCCTGCACCTGCAGTGCTTGCATGGCCGTCCCATGTGTTTCTTAGGCCATAATTGTCCCCCCATTTACAGAACCAAAATTAAATAAGCTTGTACGTGTCCAATACTGATCACATATGTGAGATAAATATTGCAATGAGGTTGAGGGGCTGAGATTCTCACACCAAATTAATGGAACTAACTATTCTCTTGGTCCTAAATAGTAATACTACTAAATCAAATTTTATTAATTGTTAACCAGTAGTTCAATAGTAGTTTATAAGATTTTGAAAAAAAAGAATCAAAATTAATGATATCAATAAATGATGTTTGATAAAATATTATGAGAATTATTTTATGAGAATGCAAATACTAATGTTTAAAAAATATTTATATTTATTTTTTATTTTTAATTTAATTTCAAATTGATTAATTTATTAACATTAACGAAACACATTTTGATTTAAATCAATCAAATAAAGAAGAATGACACAAATTCATACCGGGTGAGATTTATGATTCCTTTTATATTTTCGATTCCTGAATACGAACAAACAATTCTTTAGTCTTTTAGGTTGGGGTTCAATTCAAAATATTTTCCCTTTGTGAGGAATTAATTTAGCATCTGTGCATAAGACCTTGAATATGTTCACTAAAAGACGGATTAATTTGTTGATCATATGTTGAATCCACTCTTAAGTACTCTTCTCTTCGTGCAAAAAAGGATCTTCGGAGCTTTTTTCTTTTTTCTTTTTTTTTTTGAGAAACAATAAAATTAATAAATAGATAGACAAAAATTTATGGAAAATTTTACTGTCCCGTTATTTTCATCCCATTGTGATTTAGAGACTTATACAGTACAATACCGTATACTTTAAAAATTAATATTATACAACACCATATGCTTTAAAATCAACGGAATAATTTTCTTAATAGAATTATAGAATTTTCCTAAATTTATATGAGCAGTTATATAATATGCAATTAGTCAACAAAGATTTCTCAAAAGTGAGCTCACATATTAACTAAAGATCTCAGTTATAATATCACTTTTATGGTTTAATAGTATGCAATAATTCAACAATTTGCTCAAATAAAAAAAATTAACTCAAACAATTTTATTTTTGGTGATCAAATGCTAGTCAAGTTGCATTTCCAATATGTTTATACTAAAATTATTGGTCCTTACGATAAGATTACACCTAA
This sequence comes from Cinchona pubescens, assembly GCA_025175665.1. NCBI lineage: Eukaryota > Viridiplantae > Streptophyta > Magnoliopsida > Gentianales > Rubiaceae > Cinchona > Cinchona pubescens. The sequence continues at coordinate 2,704,640 of JANKKI010000122.1, read as the reverse complement.
ATAATGATCTGGTGATGGCATGATGAAGTTAGGGATGATAAAGCTATGCAGGAATTAGTTAGTATATAATTTTTCAGAATGAAGAAGAAATTCTCACAAGTTTGCCTTCCATGAATTTCAAAGATGGAAGCATTTTGAATAATCTGCTTTTATGAGTGTAAATTAAAAATTAATTGTTTAGAGCCCAACTTCAAGTTGGGTACGCAATGGAGTGTTTTCAAACACCTGTCTAAGACAATTAGAGCTTTTAGGTGAGAATTCAACTCCAAAAAAAAAAGGGTTCAATATTCTTCTTGTTTCTTCAGCTAAAGATGGATATTTAAATCTAATCTCGATACTCTCTTTTGTCCTCCTTTTCCCCCGTTATCGTCTCTTTCTTGACAAATAAGGAAAATTCCCCAAAAAAGAAAAAGAATAAAGAACATTTCTGGCTTCGTAAGGAGACTTTAATTAATTCCATTACTGGTATTAAAAATTGAACTGGAGAATAATAAATTTAAAAATTTAAGATATAATATATCTAAAATTAAAATATAAAATAAAGATCGAATATAAATTTAGAAATACTAAATAGAGTAATCTCTTAAAAACTACTCTATGGTAACATATGTGAATGACCATCCGAGCATCTAATAACATCAGGGGTTTGACTATGAAATTTCGTGCATCTGTCTCTCTACTCTTGAAGATAAAGATCCTTATCGTAAATCATAACCACAGATGTCATACTCTATTTATTGTTCCCTCGTCCCAACATTCAATTTTCCCAGGGAAGGTTCCATTCTGGCTATGCGGTCGCATGCAGACGCCACATTTACCCGCTAATGTCACATTCTTTATTAATTTCTTCACTTAGGTTTTGGTAATAAAAAATCGCACGCTTAATTAATTCGGCTGTAGAAAAAATGCACATACATAATACATGTGCAACGCCAACCATATCTACAAATTTGTCTTGTACATGAAAAGGTAAAGTTAATGTCAAATTCCTCTACCCAAGTTTATGTACTTGTCCTTTTAGGCAACTGCACTGCAGGCATGGTCTCTCGTGTGACATAGGAAATTTTTAAATATATGGGATTTATGACAGGTGTCATATAATTTTTTTATTTATATTCACTCACATCATTCTGAAAAAAAAAATATTTTATTGAGTTGGAGTGATGTAAATGAATGAAAACCAAGAGATTTCATGGTACTTACCATAAATTCGGTCTATCCAAGAACTTTTCCCGTTTGATATTACTAAGGAGGTGTTTGGTTTATGTGTATGAGAGAAAGAAAGGGAATTAAGATTAATTATACCCATAGACATTATTTGGTTAATTACTATAGAAATTATTCTACGAGAATGAAAAATGTTACAAAATACCTACTTTCATTCTCTACATATGACTTGAGTCTCATATTGATTTACTTATCAATATAATGAAACTCATTCATTGTTCAAACCAAACAAGTAAGGAAAAATGACATATACTCATACCGATAGTGAGATTTGTGATTCTCATTTTAATTCCGATTTCCGGATACGAAACAAACATTTCTTAATTTCATTATTTTAATTATGTTAAAAATTAATAATAGTAATCTACACCTCTGTGAGTCATTGTTGATGTCAATTAGCAGCAAAGTTTCATTTGACTGTAAATTTATCTCCATTAGGTGAACTATGGACGTAAGAATGTAATAAAATAAATTTAAAGGGTGAATGAATTATTTCATTGATTAAGACGCACTTAATTAAATTACCCCTTTTATTTTAGATTAATTAAGATTATAATAATTGTAATTAAACAATATGCAGAAGCTAGTAGGCGAAACAAAGAAGCCGTGGAAAAGTGAAAGAGGGGTTAGTAATAGTGTCAACTCTAATTAATTTATTGTACAATAATGTGAATGCATGTGTTTATCTGAATTTGTCCACTGCTCACGCAATGTTGAAATTTTTGCACATCGATAAATCTCTCTCTATATAGCGAAAAAGAAATCTGGAAGAATTAGGTGCAGGATTTACTATTTTTGCGTTGACGACTGTGCAAATATTTAATTTTGGCCCTTTATGGGCGATTTAGGTGCATGTATAAACTACTAATTTTACAAAATGACATTCAAGTGATCGTCATATATTTAGGAGTCATGAAAGAGAAAAAGGTGTAGAAAAGGTAGAAACAAAATGAACATGTACTAGGGTTTTGGTTTTAGGACTTTTCTGATGGGAAAATCGCTGAAATAGTCCTTAAATTTTTTTACTTTAGCCAAAATAGTCCCTCAACTTTTTTTATAGCCAAAATGGTCCTTTTAACTTTTATTTTTTAGCCAAGATAGTCCTTTCATATGAAATTTATAAATAAATAAAAAAAAATTTATGGTGACTACACAATAAAAGGACTTTTATTTTTTAAAAAAAAAAGTTAAAGGACTATTCTGGCTAAAAAAAAAGTTGAAGGACTATTCTGGCTAAAAAGAAAGTTTAGGGACTATTCTGGCTAAAGTGCAAAAGTTGAGGGACTATTTTGACGATTTTCCCTTTTCTGATAGGGGTGAAAAATGAATTAAGTTATTCGATATTTGAATAGAATTTTATTCATCAATCAATTAAGTCTTAAGTTCGAAAGAAATTTAGTATTCATTAAGTTTTAAGTATAATATCAACTCGATTTGATATGCATAAAATTTTAAATTGCATATGTAAAATACTCAAATTAAAGTAAAATAGTAATTTAACTTGATAAAATCTCATTTAATTTTTGATTTAAAACTAAACTAACCAACTTGAATGTTATTTTAAACTCATTACCAATAACAATAAACAAGTTTCAACGACACCGAGAGTGTTCGGCTCAAATAAACTCATTGTAAGTTGCAAGTTGCAAGTTGCAACCCTATTATCACCAACCTCCACCATCTCAAGATTTATCTTTTAATATGACAATTGAACTAAATAATTTGCAACTTGCCAGTGCATTAAAAAATTAATATATATTTATTTAATAAATAAATCTAATTCTCGTGCATAATTAAGATCACATCAATAATTAGTTACTAACAACTCATTCATGATTTGCATAAAAAGTAAAAACATGTTCGCTATAGGTGATTTATTTTTTTTTATTTTTTTTTTGGCCTTTGTGTGGACTATTTGATTTTAATAGTAGTACTTATAGACATCAAAGATCAAACTGGTGCCCCTGAATTTTTTATTTTTTTTTATTTTTTGTGCAGTCACCGCGTTGAATGGTTGTCTTTTCATCTTTTATTTGCTAGTATTTTGAGCTAAAAACTTTTTATGTTTTGACTAATCACTCCGTCATGCAGAATAGGTATGATAGTTGATGAAATGACTAAAAAACAAAGAAATCTCAACTACTTTTTAATAATTTAACGGTTTAAAATATTCATTCTGTAGTACAGAATGAGTAATAAAAAAATTTTCGTAAATAAGAACCGAATTCTACCCAACAGAACAATTTTAAAAAAAAATGATTAATATTTATATTTTTCCTTACATGCGGCCAAAGTTGTTGAAGAAATTAGGTAAAAATCTCCAACAAAGCAACCTGCACGTGTTGCCAAATTGATTCCTAAAGTTCTGGGTTTTGTTGCTTTCAATCAAATATACTATTGTATTGATCACTGTGGCTGCATAGAACTTGAGAGAGATAAGTTCAATAATTCAAACCTCAAAACCTTATTATGAACCCTTCAAAACAGTGAATATATACACAAACCATTATCCTTATTTGTTCCAGCCTGGGATGAAAGCTCATATGATGAGGCCAAATAATAGCTGGTTTCTGCAATCAAACACATGCAAATGCAGACAACATTATTCAACAGTGCAAATTTCATATGCAGCGCTAGTAAACAACAGTGCGTCCTTACGGTACTAGTGAAACATGACGATATAACAACAAGATGATAATAAAGTTTCAAGAATCACATGCAATATAACTTAATTTGTAGGAGAATTCAAATAGAAGGAGCATAGTAAATAGATACCTGTGTGACATTTATTGAAAAGTAATTTTAAATTTATCGATCAGAATATGATTTTTCAATTACAAACAAAAATATGAATTTGAACCCCAAAAAAATAAAAAATAAGAAGAGAGAATGCAAATACTACAAATAAAAGAATTGACTGGGGTTGCGTGCTGTGCGGGTTTATTTCTTGCATGTTGTTTTCATCTTCATTCTTAACGTAGATCCTACGAAACTCGTCGGGTTACATTCAAAGTAGAATAATTTATGAAGTATAAGAAAAATATATTTACATCAGCTTGTGTGATTGAGGTTTCCATAATTACAAATTTTTATAATTGAAATTTCATATCACTTTATAATGTCATCTTTGATTGGATTAAAATATTTTTTGCTTTACTATGCAAGATACTATGCACTAGAAAAAGGCTATTCTCCGCATGGAATATTATATTTTCATGACCGTATATGATCAAATATATCTGTTAAATCCTTTCTGATAATTTTTATAAGGGAAAATCGCCGAAATAGTCCTTCAACTTTTTTACTTTAACCGAAATAGTCCCTCAACTTTTTTTGTAGCCAGAATGGTCCTTCAACTTTTATTTTTTAGTCAAAAGAGTCCTTTTGTGGTGGAGCCACCACAAAAATGTCTTCTTTTTTTTTTTGATAAATTCTACATACACCCCTGTGGTTTAGTTATTTTTCACATTGGGCTAATTTAAAATTTTACAAAATTTTATGGCTAACTTTTTTTTAAAAAAAGGCCTAGTGGTTGATTGAGGGATCTGGCATTAGCGTTAGCGGGTGGCAGTTGGTATCTCGTGGGTAGGGGAAGCGCTTGGGTGGCTGAAGGAGTGGTTCTAGAGTTGGGTTGGTGATAGTTTTGGTTGGGAAAAGGAGAAGATGGAAGAATTAGGATTTTAAGATTGTTTTTGGTAAAAAATAAAGTTTCATTTTTTAAAAAATTGTTTTGAAGTTTTTTTTTTCACCCCTTCAAATTAATTTCTTTCTTATTTTTTCTATTTTAAACTATATAGGGGTTATGTAGAAAATAAGTAAACTTTAGGGGGTGCAGTAAAATTTATCAAAAAAAAAGAAAAAGGTTTTTATGGTGGCTCCACCATAAAAGGACTTTCTTGGCTTAAAAATAAAAGTTGAAGGACTATTCTGGCTAAAAAAAGGTTAAGGGACTATTTTGGCTAAAGTAAAAAAGCTGAGGGACTATTTTGGCGATTTTCCCTTTTGATAAAACATTAATAGTAGGATTTACTGATGAATTAGTTATAATTGGTTAAAAGTAAATAATTAAAAAAAAAGAAGTTATAATTGATTATTAGAAGATTGAAATAATTTTGAAAAGTTTTTTGAGGAGAATAAACAGGTTGGATTATAAGACTTTATACGGTTACATATTTATTTGTACATTAATATTATTTTACTTGTTCTACAACTTTTTCTTGCTTTTAGTTCTTTTGGAGGAAAGGACAACTTTAACAAAGTTTAACTTTGAGCACTTATACGTTAAATTATATTACAAGATAAATTTTGATATTTTTACTGTTGATTTAGTTAATATGGTGATTGCAATACAACATTAATTGAATTCTACGAAACATGAATGCTGAAAGTACCCAATAAAAATAAGGAAAAAGTATCTGGACTAAATATTGTAGAAGATTTCTTGATGGCACATATTCAATTTGATATATATGGATACAAGCAATTTAGTGAATTCATCTTCATTTTTACTCAAAAAGAAAGGCCATTGCCAAATACAGAAACTATTAACCACCAAAGAAATCTTGAACAGCCTAATTCCTTTGTCGTTCCTGCTATGACTTGTGGAGAATTATATCCAATTAATTAGCACCTACCAAAAACAATTTAACTTAATATATTAACATATCTTTCCACTAACCCTGCAGCGAAATACTGCTTACAACTTGGAGAATTATATATTTTCTCCCACTTGTCTTGGCGGTATTTGATGGCCCAAAAAGCAACCTAAGAGGGAGGTGAATTAGGTTATTTCAAAAAACAAACATTTTTTATGTGCTTAATAGAAATGCAAACTCTCTGCACCAAATAAAGATTTAAGCACAAATGAATACAATAAATATTCAACAATTTAAACTTAAAGAACAAATAAGAATATTGAGATTAAGATAATCAAACCAAACTCCCAAATTTCTCAAGTTTGGAGCTTACAACTACAAAGAACTTCTTAAAAGGCAACTACCAAGTTCTGAACTTGAAGTTTAGCCACTAAAAGTCTCTTCAAAATAGATGAGACAATAATCTCTTTGGGCACACAAATGAGGATCACTCTTGCTCACACTAATTTCCTTTAGTTGAGCCAAGAGTTTTACACTCACAACCTCTCTTTGTTACAGTTGTTATCTCTCCACTCTTACACTTGAAGAACTTTTACACTTCTAAACTCTTTTCACAAAACTACCTACACTATTAAAACACTTGTACCCACTATTTCTCCCAAATAGCTCAAGTATTACTTATAATCAATGCAGAAGTCTCTTTTGATTTAATTCAGGTTTAGGAGTATTCATAATTGCCCAAAATCTACTTCCAACAACTTTTCAACGGCTATTTTTTATTTATTGAAAAACTAACCGTTGGACCTTTCGGACGGCCAATACAGCAAGTGTGCGTCCGAACGAACTAGCCGTTGGACTATTCGGACGGCCGCTACTAAACCCTGCGTCCGACGTTGCGTCCGTTCTCTGAGAATATTCGTTCGGACGTCCGAGAATGCGTCCGAACCTGCGTCCGATCGAAGCAAAGTCTTCTGGAAATACATGATCGGACGCTGTTATTCGTCCGAGACTTGCTTCAAATTCTTTGTGTCGGACAATTACCATTGTCTGAAACTCTGTCTTGCGGACAGTCATTTGCGTCCGTGGAGTCTTCTGGTTGTTTAGTTCAGATGATCATTTGTGTCCAAACCAACCTATTTTTCTGCACACTTATTTTCAAACCATTAGTGCAATTTGGTCATCATCAAAACATAATTATCATAACTGGGATTCAACAATCTCCCCATTTTTGATGATAATAAATCAATTGGACAATTCAAAAAAAAACCATAAAATATGAAGTACAACACATGAGAATTTGTTCATTATTTCTCTCCATTTTGGCATTATCAAAACATAAGATAAATAATGCAATTTAAGCTCCCCCTAAGTTTATTCTCCCCCTTGAAAGATGAATTTAATGAGTACACGGAGAATGAGTCAAGTTATGCAAAACAATTCTTCCCTTCAAGAATATGTGTTCCATAAGAAATGAGAGAATTCATACTGAAAGAATTAGGACTAAAATAATTTTTGCTCATTCCTTACCAAAGGCATCATCAAAACAATGAAGCATGTGTGATGCAATTTTTAAAAAATCCATTTAAAAGAGAGAATGCTCCCCCTTTCTTTTGCAAGTAAAGACTTATTAACAAAAATTGGGTATACATATTTTCTAGCATTCTAAACAAGTTCAAACATATAGATGAGTAATATTCAAGAGAACATAGTTCAACTTGATAAATGAAAGCACACAAAATTTTAGATGTTACCCATTTCAATATCATCTTTGCTCATATGCCTTGAACACCCTTCAAAAATAATCTATCAAAGATAATCTATCTTGAATTCCTTAGTGCTCTCCAAGCATACCTACATGCAAAGTTAAGTAACAACTTTTGGTACCCAAACTTCCTTGGGTCCAATTGGATTAGTAGCATGCTTAATTATCCAAATAAAATTTATTCCCAATTTTTTATTTCTTTTAACATAACAATTTTTCTTTATATGTCTAATCATGGCATGTTGATGACAACAATTACAAATAATATTCTTATTGCCATAAAAAGAAGATTTAGATTTAACAAAGCACAAATCATTTTTTCTAAAGGTGATAAAATTTTTGTTAAAAAACATATTTCTAGTTCTTTTTTTTTTCAAAAATATTTTCTTTCTTCTTTTTCAAAATATCATCAAGATCATCTAATCTCTTCTTCAATGAAGCTTGTTCTTCCATGATCTTGGTTTTTCTAACAAATTTTTCTTTCAAAACATCATTTTCTTTTGTCAAAAAATTATTTTCATGCACAAGTTTTGAGTTGGCACTTAATAAAGTATTAACTTTAACTTTTAACTCTTTGTTCTTAGCATGTAATTCTTTTAAACATTCATGTATTTTAAAAATAAATGATTCAACATCATCATCATCATTGTCACATGAATCATCACAAGAATCACAACTAGAGGATACCTCATTATTGCCAAGTGCCATGAAAGCCATTTGAGCCTCCTCATATTCTTCTTCAAATACCTCTCCATCCGAATTGCAATCATCCCAAGTGATTTGAAAGTTGTTGAAGTGAGGCTTCCTTGAGTCTTTTCTCCTTTTTGATGAAGCTTTAAATGCTATGCTTTTTTTTTCCTTTTGCCTCCTCATTTTGTACCTTGTATTTCATTTTCAATTCAAAGGAGGTCAGAGAGTTAATCAAAGACTCGATAGGCATAGAATTTAAATTTTTAGACTCCTCTATGGCAATGGATTTAGGTTCCCATTCCTTAGGTAAAACATTCAAAAATTTTCTATTCTTCTCACCCAAGGAATATTCTTTACCCAAACCTTCCAAATCCTTTACCATATCATTGAACATACAATACATCTTGTCAATGTTCTCGTGAGATTCTATTTTGAAGGATTCATATTTAGCCTCAAGAAGTGACTCCTTTTGCTCTCTTATATCTTCACTTCCTTCATGAATTTCTTTCAATTTGTTCCATATCTCCTTGGCTGATTTACAACCTTTTACTTTGGAAATTCACTCATCTACATCCAAGACATTATACAAAATATTAATGGCTTTAGCATTTAAAGATAAATTTATTCTATCTTGTGCATTTAACTCATATCTAGTTTTAGGCCTTAATCTTTGAGTATTTTCATAAAAAATATTAGCTCCTAAAGGACATTCACAAATAATATACCATAAATCAATATCATTAGATTGAACAAAAATTTTCATTCTATCCTTCCAAAAAATAAAATTAATGCCATTAAACATGGGAGATCTAGTGATAGAATGTCTCTCTAAAAATAAAACATTATTGGTTACCATAATGATTTTTACTCAAAAGCAATTAAGCTCAATATATGAGACCAAGCTCTGATACCAAATGTTGGCCCAAAAAGCAACCTAAGAAGGGGGTGAATTAGGTTGTTTCAAAAAATAAACCTTTTTTATGTGCTTAATAGAAATGCAAACTCTATGCACCAAATAAAGATTTAAGCACAAATGAATACAATAGATATTCAACAATTTAAGTTTAAGGAGAACAAATAAGAATATTGAAATTAAGATAATCAAACCAAACTCCCAAACTTCTCAAACTTGGAACTTACAACTACAAAGAACTTCTTACAAGACAACTACCAAGTTCTGAACTTGAAGTTTAGCCACTAAAAGTCTCTTCAAAGTAGGTGAGACAATAATCTCTTACACACAAATGAGGATCACTCTTGCTCACACTAATTTTCTTTAGTTGAGCCAAGAGTTTTATACTCACATCCTCTCTTTGTTACAGTTGTTATCTCTCCACTCTTACACTTGAAGAACTCTTACACTTCTAAACTCTTTTCACAAAATTACCTACACTATTACAACACTTGTACCCACTATTTCTCTCAAATAGTTCAAGTATTACTTGTAATCAATGCAGAAGTCTCTTTTGATATAATTCAGGCTTAGGGTTATTTATAGTTGCCCAAAATCTGATTCCAACTTCTTTCCAACAGCTATTTTCTGTTTATTGGAAAACTAGCTGTTGGACTTTTCGGATTTCGGCCGATACAGCAAGTGTGCGTATGAACGAACTAGCCGTTGGACTGCCGCTGCTAAACCCTGCGACCGAAGCTGCGTCCGTTCTCTGAGGATATTCGTTCAGACATCCAAGGATGCGTCCAAACCTGCGTCCGATCGAAGCAAAGTCTTCTGGAAATATGATCGGACACTGTTCTTCTTCCGAGACTTGCTTCAAATTCTTTGTATCGAACGATTACCATAATCCGAAACTCTGTCTTTCGGACAGTCATTTGCGTCCGTGGAGTCTTCTGGTTGTTTAGTTCGGATGATCATTTGCATCCGAACAACCTATTTTTCTGCACACTTGTTTTCAAACCATTAGTGCGATTTGGTCATCATCAAAACACGATTATCATAATTGGGGTTCAACAGTATTTCCGTGTGAGGCACCTCCCTTGCTACCTCCATTGTTATTTGCAACATTCCAAGGACACCTTCCTTCTTGTTTTGAATAACTACTACTTATAGGCCTCATATTTTTCAATTGTTATTATATTCATTAAAAAAATGAATGAAATCCGATTAAATATCTAAAATTAAATATTAGTAATTCGATATGATTTTGTTACATAAATTAATTTTAATAAGTTAATATTAAATTTGTCGGGTAGATCAAGGGTAAGGTAACTAAACCTTTCGCTTTAGGTCCCCTAAAATTTACACCTTAGTATAATTGTAGTAATAATTATAAAACATTATTTTAGAAAAAATCTAATTGAGACTCTCTATTTATTAATCAGAGTCCAAATGATTGATCAGGACTTTGCTTATTAAGAAAATAAAAAGGCATCATGCTGTAGATTTTTTTAAATAAATAAAAAAAAAAAGTTTAATGTTGAAGTTGGCTTTAGACCCCAGAAGTAATTGAGCTGCCCTTATGTTTTTATAAATGATTTTCCTTATTCTTAAAGGTAATTTTATGTTTCAATCACATTGTATATGTCGAATTAGTACTGAGCAGGACCTTGTAATTGTGTTTGGATGGGTGGATTTGAATTGAAGAACAAGAATTTGAAATAAATGAATTTAAATTGGGTAAATTTGAGATGACATGAAATTTGTGTAAATTTCAAATTCAACTATTTAATTATTAAAATCACACTTTTGAAATTTTAAATCCACAGTTAAATCAAATAACTTATTTGGATAACTTATTATAAATTAGAATTTCAAATCAAATTCACCCAAATACCTCCATCCAAACACAATATATAATTTTTGTTGCATTACATAAGAGGAGGGGAACAACTATGGTTATAACACACTCGGTTTTGTATCGCATCCTAGTATACTAATTCAGTGTGGCTAATCTACTTCCCCCTATAAACATAATTGAAGAGTTGGTATAGAGAATCAAATATTCACTCACCCTTTTTTGGGTAAAAATAAGTTAGAAGAAGGTACATTACTCCTAATCACTTTAGGTTAAGACATGTCTCTGATGCATTTTCAATAACGTATCGTAGTTATTATAGCAGAATTCTACAGTTTCGTTGAGAAAATCATTTCTTTTTTCTTTAGTTTTAAGAATTTGTATAGTATAAATTTTTAAAATACATAATATTGTACTATATAAACCCTTAAAGTACAAATGCATGATTTTCTAAAAAGAATCGTAGAATTTTGCGTTATTATATGTAACTTTACTAAATATTATACTGTCGATAGTGAAGTTTAAAATTCAAACACGAGCATCTTTTATGCAAAGTGTTGGAACTTTGCGAGGTGAGCCAATCCCTTGCCTCCCTACCTTACAATCTTCCGTTATGTGCACCACAAGTTTGTTTTATGAGTTGTGCGGCAAAACTTTTGCACCTACAGATTTGCTTCAGATTTCCGTAGCAAAATTAATCATGTCGTAATGTTAAGGACAAGCAAATAGAACTTAAGATTAAAAAAGTTAATGCTTTTACTTTTTGGCAGGCATAATGTCACACAACTAATTTTTTTACTAGTACACTGTAAGCTTTGAGTCTGGCCATAGAAAAATATTAATATGGACTCGGTTTTAAATCTATTCTTATCTATAGATTTTATAATTAAAATTTTTATAAAATTTTACTTACATCAACTGATATTATATATTTCATAATATTTAATTTATATCACAGAGTATATAAATGGGATAAAAGACCAATTCTACTTAAATATTTTCTGTCTATAAATACGCTTCCTTGTCTAATTCTCATTGTATTATTATTCTCACGAATAGGCAAAAGGCCAATATAAAGGTGTATTCGTTTGGATCGAAAATATTTTCTTAGCGAAAATATTTTTTTTAGAAAATATTTTACATGAAAAAGTCTATTTTTCATACAATTTTTCGGTGTTCGGTTGACAAAATAAAATATTTTGTCATAAAAATTTTTAACGGTTTTATCTTTAATTTTATGAATACAAGTTCAAAAAACTTATAACAATGGTAATAAATACCTTACAAGTAATTGTGGTTAATAGAAGATTGATTTTGTTTAAAATTAAATGATAGTAGAATGTAGTAGTAAAATATACATAATGATAGTTTCGCATATATTAGTGTGGGACCCATGATTAAGAGAAAAACGAATAGAAAAGAATTTAAAACGAAAATAAATTTAACAAATGAAATTATAAAAGTAAGTATTTGAGGATTAATGTCACTATTGAATTATTCGAAAAATAACTTACGTTCAAAATTTTCGTAAGTTATTTTAGCCAGAGAAAGAAAAATTAGAAAATATTTTACATCAGAAAATATTTTTCGGTATTTGATACTAAAAAGATTTATAAAAAATACTTTCAATTCAAACGAACACACCCTAAAAAGAAAAGAAAAAGAGATCTATTTACCAGTTTGTAATTAATCGTGAGCTTGACCTCGTGTATTTAACATAATCGATAATGTTATTAAAACTGAGCAATTAAAATTGACTACATATGACAAGTAAATGATTGAACATTTTCTTGGGTAATTTTATAGATCCCAAAAAAAAAAGAGTCAACAAGCATTATGAAGATGCTTACTCCAATTTAGTTTCAGGTTATATTGTATTTGTTAGTCCTAACTGCTGCATGCAACATACATAAAGATAGAGGGTCCGTTTAAATAATAACCTTTTTATCTAACATATATATTATATACAGAAGTTACTATATAGTGCTTGCTCTATATATTATTCTAAATAAAATTCTAATAATAGTTAACTAATCTTAAGCTAATGACGAATAAGTCAAAATAGTTTCTGAATTTCTTAGTCTTGCAATGGAAAAGATAGAACTTAACTAAAAAGTTTTTCTTCTTTTGATTTCTGATAAACTTAATCGAATATTTTGCGTCGGCCATTATTCCCAAAACCGTTGACTGTTCATTAATGTCAAATCAAGTAATATAATTTTTTACTCTGTTCCCTAAAGGTTTGGTTTATTGTCTGTTTGACCCTCCCATGTTCAAAAATTAGGCAAATTTTTTTCCATTTTAATAGTTTTAGATAAATACTTAATTATTTACAAGATAATCGATAAAAAAAATGACAAAACTAATATTTTAACACAAGTTATTTAATCATATATTGTGTTGTAATAGATATTGTTAAGAATATTTGTTCAATGATCATATATTGTTAAGAGTATTATCATTTTATTATGGATTAATTTTTTTAATTTCAATGATAGATTTAGTAAAATATAAATAACAATGTAGAACTTATACAACTAATAAAATAAGAAAAAAGGGGAAAAATTAAAATAGGAACAGTTATTTAATTATCTTATTGTCATTTTTATTAGCAATATTTATCATAGTATATAATCTCGAGTTTATAAAAAGTATTAGACTGATAAAGGAAAAATATTTTTCTTATAATTTTTATTAGCTTATAAAAAAATTGTTAGAAAGAAAGTGTTGTCATTTTCTCTTGATCAAATTAGTCAATTATTTAATTTTAATAAAAAAATATTAAATAGGGTTAAATGCCTTATTTTCTAGAGTTAGAGGGAGGAAATAGACACTAAACTAAAATTTCGGCGGCAAAGAAAAATTACTATACTTGAATTTTACATTGAGAGATCACTAATAATTAAATTTAAAAATTTAAAAACTAAATAAATATTTTTAAAAGTTAAAAAACCAAATGTAATCATCGATAAAAGTTAAGTGTCCGTCTTTACCTAAAATCCCAGCATCACAATTCCATTTTTGTTTAAATTACAGAGTAAATGAGATTCTAAATAGGGTATTTCGATAATTATCCTTCCAGGGTCATGATTTATTACGTGAGTATAAATTTCATATTTCTGTATATAAAAAGAAATATAAATATCTTCAAACTGCTATTATGACTTATGGCCTTAAGATAGCCAACTCTAAGAGATTCAACATATCAGTTGAAATTGTGTCTTTAAAAGCGGGTGAATGTGCATTAGAGTCATTATAAAATCATAGAGTATTAAGAAGTAGGTAGTGAGACATGAAAATATTCAATGGCGTTGAACAGTGGCCACTGAATATTATACACACTATTACTAACAAATACAACTACTACATCAGTATTCATGAAATGATGAAATTTAATCCCCATGGCAATCCCACGTTGAGGAGAATGATTGGTCGAAATGTAACTCTCATTTATTAATTTATTAATTTTTTGAAGGAACTCTCTTTTATTTCGAATAGTCGTCTATAAAGGGGCCAGGGCCAGGCCACCGTGAACGAGTGACTCTCTATTATTTGCAAGAAAAATACTTAGATATCAAAATGGAATTTGCATATCAAAATCGCGAGTGTTGACGTTTTAGGGGGGGACGACTTTCTAGTATGTAGGACCCCACTCTCCTGTAGTCAAATCTCTTTTATAATGAAAAAGTACCATAAAAACCACGAACTATCACTGCCATTTTCCAGCAGATAAATGATAAATCTCGCTAAATGCAAACATCCCCATGTATAATTATTACGTATTTTATTTGTATTTGATGGTCATAAAAATTTTACATAAATTAAATTTATAATATAATATTATAAATTATTTATTTTATAAAAAATTATATCACTCCACATCACTCACTCGAGTAACGTAATCCTTTACAGATCCAGATGTTATAGATTTGATCTACACAAAAAAAAATTTGCATATTACTTATACAACGATATCAACGACATATTGAACACTGCTTAATATTTTTAAAAAATGTATTGATAAAAATTGAAAAATATCTTTATTATTTTATGTACAGAAATGGTAAAAAATATGTTTTTAAAAGTAATTCTATGAATACTTATTTCAAATTATTTTTGTAATTTTTAATATTTTTTATAAGTAGTCAAGAATAAGCTAGGCCTTACTAAACTAACAGCACTACTACCTGTGTTAGTATTGTGGGGACCATGGTTGAGAAAAGTTAAGAGTTGGTGAATTATCACAAGAATACAAGATATTTTCCCGTTTTCAACGGTTTTGATGGGCATATTCGTCATTGGGTATATGTATATATATTAATAATTGTAATATTAGTACAAGGGATAAGAATGCATTTGTCTTACTTTTGCAGAACAAATTTTCACCATCAGGACTAAAGGTATAATAAAAAAAAATTCAAAACACTAATTTCCTGGCTCGAGCTAGAGGTTTGAAACGACACCGTTGACTCAATTGCGATTGTATATTTTATTTGTCTTTTCAAATTTCACTTTGAATGACTTCTTTTTTATTAATTAATTATTTTATATCGCAGCTTAAGAATAATGGCCGACGCAAACTATTCGATTAAAGTTCCTCAACCATCAGGTTTCAATCTTAAGTTTCCTGAACATTAGTTTATAAGCTAATTAATTTACACTTTGCTATGGCTGTTGTACTTTCTTTTTTTTTTTGAATTCTAATTTTGATTAACTAAATCAAAGGTAATCACTGAAATTTTTTTAGTTTTATTGCACTAGAATGGAATAAAAGTTGGATTTTCTCTTCCAAATTCGATTAACAATTCATAAATTCTTCTCCCTCCATAGAAGTTGGGCAATTGTGAGAACAATTTTCCCCCAAAAAAAAAATTATAATTATCAAAATTACACAAGAAAAGGAAAAAGGTTTCCCTTGCAAGTAAATAAGAAAGATAAATATTTAGATAGATTCAGATTTTTTTTACTTATAGATCTTATGGTCAAAATTTAATTTTATAAAATTTTATTTATATCATCTGATATAATATATTTCATAAAATTTAATTTATAACACAAAATTTACAAATAAAATTAAAAATCAAGTTTGCCAACAAAAATACTACCACAGCCAATAATTTCAAAAAAAATAGTAGCTTTGACAATAAGCACAGAATTCAAAGTCCGCAGTTATTAAAAAAATAAATTATTACAACTAGAATTAATATAAAACTGTAAATAATGAAAAAATGATTACGTCGGACCAGATTTCAGCTTCCTAGACTAAGTACCACGAAAATAGCACCATGTACAACATGTTCGTGGTACCTTACCGTTGTAACAGTTGTACTCCCAAGTCCCAATCCCAGTCTGTCACTGCTCTGGCATTAATATCTTGCACAAATAATAATGCTTGCCATGTTGACAAGCTTAATGTGCCCTTTTCAATTTCCCTTCAGGGCCCACAAATGCAGTCCATTTTGGACGGCGCGTGTGTGAGGAAAGGTTGGCACTCCAATGCATCAGAGATAGAAAGTAATGGAAATCAAGTTGATAATTTTCAATTGTAATCTTTAAATTTTATTATTGATTTCAGTTTAGTCCCTAATATTTTAAAACTAGCCTATAATTTCTAAAATTTCCGAAAGCTACTTTGATGTTAGGTACCAAAAATAGAACTTTATCTCAAGAGTTCTTACTATTTGACATAGTGGAAAAGACGACAATAAGAAAGAAGATAATCTCGTGTGGAAATGTATCTGTGCACAAACTTTTAACACACAGGAGACGAATTATTTATAATTTGAGAATTCTGAGCGTCTTCGTTTTCTTCTATTATCTTTTTTTTTTTTTTCATGTGTCACATTCTACCAAAATTAGAAAATATGCTAACAAAGCCATCAAGAATAAAAAATTAAGAGCTAAAGTGGTACCAAAAGTTATAAAAAAAGAAAATGGTGTCAAAATCAAACTTTGCAACCTAATTTTGCAAAAGGGTTAATTTTACTTTACCCTTTAATGTTTAACGTTATTATTATTTTAATCTCTCACGTTATTTTTTTGACACTCAGTCCCTAGACTAATGGTAAAATTTAGCCGTGTTAGATTTTTCAGTTAAAATGACCTTTTCACCCTAAAATTTTCAAGAGGAAAACAAATTCAGAAAAATGTGAAGAAAAAATATATAATGATATTTATAGAAAAATAACATTTTATTTAAACAAATGTATAAGGGTATTTTTGTCAAAATGAGCAGCAAATTTGACACGTTGGATACAGTAACAAGACTTAAGTGACTAAAAAATAACGTTAAAAATTAAAATAATAATAATTTTAAATATTAAGGAGATAAAATGAAATTAATCATTTTGCAAAAATTCTCAATCAATTAAGCCCCTTTAGTTGAGCCTATTGACAAACCCACAATTACATATACTATTATACTACTAGAGAAGTTTTATGATTTCCTTAAGATGTTACACCTTTAGACTTTAAAATTTATACTATATAGTTTTGAATTTTGTTTATTAATATTGTGATATATATAAATTAAATTTTGTTCAATCATACTTATATCTGTTGATATAATTTAATTCATAAGTTTTAAAAATTTGTATTATATAAAATTTTAAAATACATAATATTATATTATATATTTTTTTTAAAATAAAAAAAAATAATTATACTGTAAAATCTTTCTATACTACATCTATACCTAATAATAAATAAATATAAAAGTGATGTAGAAAGTGAGGGAAAGGAGAGAGAGACTTAGAGGCAGAGAGCAAGGTAACATGTACCTGCCTATATGTGAGAGAGACAAAGGGGCCACTTGAGGGAGTTCTTGTGTAAGCAAATTCACAAACTGGGGAGTTTTGGAACCGGTACTTAGTATCATCTCATCTCTTCACACCTTCAAGAGTTGTAGCCTGTTGGCAGCTGCCAGCCAGGTATAAAAACTACACTCCTCTTCCTCTTCCTCCTCTCATCCTCGTTTCAAAGAGCCCAGAAACCTTTAACTCACTTCATTGTTAGTTGTAGTTTCCAAGGGGATTGTAGTAATGAATCTTTAATCCAAACTTCTCTCTCTTTCTCTCTCTATCTCTTCATTCAAGTTCTTTCTTTTGACCTCCTTTGCTTCTTTACAAACTCAGTTTTTTTGAGTATATATATACAGGGAAGTGAGGAAAAAGAAGGGTAGGCTGTGAGCCCAATCATGGGAGGCGATAAGGGTATCAGTCTTGAAGAGATCAAGAACGAGACTGTTGATTTGGTATGAACTCACTCCCTTCTTCCATTTTTCTTTAAATTTGATTATTTGGCTTTGTGATTTTTTTTTCACTTTCATTTGTATTCAATTTGATTTCAGGAAAATTGAGATCCTTTTTTTTCTTTTTTCTTGCTTTTTAGCTACTCAAAAACAGAAATAAATCAAACCCTTCATATATATATATATATAAAAAGGAAGTTAGCCCTTTATCTGTAGATTGAAATCTGTTAATTTCCGATGTTATAGTTTGCTCCATTTTTATTTTTTTTTGACTATTCTTGCTGGATTTTTAACTTTTAATTTATTTTAGAGCATTTACTTTCTGCATGAAAACGGAAAATCATTAGATGCATCACTTGCTACTTGTACAAATGTAATTAATTAACTTTTGAAAAAAATCTAACAGTATTTTAAAAAATTTATACAGAATAATATTGTTTATTTTAAAATTTTATTGTTACGAACAAAATAATTTCCCAACAGACTAATAAAATTTCCTTACTTTTACTGAGTATTATAAATCTATGATATCCGAACAGTATAAGTTGTTTTCGGAACCAAATCCATTTAGGACCAATTGAGCTTCAACTAACCCAACTTTAACTAATCTATGTTTTGTCGCTTTTCACTCCTTGTATTATGGTTGCTTGTATTCGGCGCAAATTGCTCACCAGATTCTCCTGCTCCCACCACGCACAAAATAACAATATAATTACAAAAAATTCTACATTACCGTATTAGTACTATTTTATTAAATTTTAAAATTTTAAATAATACAATATTATTTATTTTCAAAGATTGTATTATATAATCTTTTAAAATCAACAAAATAATTACCTCAATTAGACCATAAAATTTCACTATGATTACACTCCATTTCTCACCAAAACTTTATTCCTTCAATTTTCCTTTTCGGACGAATCAATTAGCATTGAATAAAAGAGGATTTACTATAACAGACTGAAAATATGGGAAATTAAGTGGTGTGAATTATGATAGGATACCCTTTCCTTTAAGGAAATTTCCATTTTGGATCGATATGTCCAAGCCGATAATATGCATTTATTTTAGTAAATCTTTTCATTAAGATATTTAAAAAAATAATACTTATTTACTTTTTTAAGTATTTGACGGTATGAAATACATTATGAAATTAATGATAAAGAATTTTTTTTTAATTTTAATGTGCTGGTAATAATATGGTATGAAATTTCTAGAGAAACATGTTCACACGTTTTGCTTGGTCAGCTTGAAAGGTTGGTGGATCGGTTATTGGCCTAACAAAGCAACCCATTTGATTTCGACAAAATAGGCTATTCATTTTGTCAATAATATTGGCATTTTGCTTAGGTACTTTGGTGAATTCTGACTAAGTAAACAATTGTTTTAGTCTAAAAGTTTTTTATTTTGTCGTTCCTCGTCTAAATTGTTTGTCTAAAATTAGTCGCTCTTGCAATTAAAACATTCTTTTTTGTCTAACCCAATAATTATCATTTTTGAACAATTCTTGTAGATATCTACCTGTGCTTTATTTTGTTTGCACAAGACATCTATGCATCTAAATTTATATACGGCCATTCGGCAGTCAAGATTCACAATCTTTCTCAAAAGGCCATACAAAATATATATACATACAAACAATTACCTATTTATTTATTTTTAAATTTTCCCTGATGATAATGGAAATCGCAAAATGGGATTGGTTCAGCGGATAAACATCCAATACATCACCTAGGAAAAGTTTATGTTCGAAATTCATCATTAGTCCTAAATTAGTGTACCAATCAATTTATAAGAATCACGAAAGAAAATACCAAATATACCCCGTTATGAGAATAACTTATCATTCTTGTAAATTATTTTTTACTCAAAAAAAAAAATGGAAGGTTTAATCAGTTACTAGTAAAACTACCTTTTAATTTTTATCTTTTTGTGTTTTTTTTCCGTTTGGAACTTTTTCAAGTACTTTTCCGTGGTACCCTACTCTTGTATCGATGGTTGCGTTTTGGAAGTTATATCAGAAAATATTTAGAATTAAATTTAATTTTTTATTTTACTCGTAAAATCTGTAATATTAATTGATATAAATAAATATTAATTGATATAAATAAAATTTTATAAAATTTAATTTTAATCACAAAACTTATACATAAAATTTGAAATCGATTAGAATTTTTAGATTCAAAACCGGTTAGAATTTTCCATTTATATCGGCCTGCTCTTTCTGAATAGTGCCCCTGACTTTTCTGACTGACACGCACCCTTGAATTAATTTTGTGGAAAATTTAATGAAAATCGTAGTCGTTGATTTTCCCGATCTTGCAAAGGTGCCCATTTTTTCCCCCTTTGTGTTGTGGGGACCACGGAAGCGTGACGCGACCCATATCTTCTTCATTAGTCATTACTTACTACTTTTCTTGCTTTTTGGCGCGTGAATAACACGTGAAAAGTGTGCAGTAGGTTCTCCGGTTCCCCATGAGTCATATGAAGTTTGACGGACTAAGGTTACTGTGATTGGTCGGTTGTTCCTGGACCGTTCTTTTGTGATTGGAAAACTTTATTTGTGGGGTCCATTTTCTTGGTGGAAAGTCAACTTGGAGGACTCACACATTCATGTGTGGGACTTGTACAAAGTTATAATTATTCATGTGAATAACATGTACTATGTCACATACTCATATAATTAATGGAACTAAAAAATTAAAAATTAAAAAAAAAATCACAACTTACCTAATAATTATCTTAATGATTAGTTGACAATTATGAATCAAATGAAAAAGATTAACAGATAATGAAAAAAAATGTTAAAATGTTAATCCACTTGGATTAATAATAATTTTTTCATAAATTGTTTATGGCTTTTTTTCCCCCTTCTGGGAATCTTGGAATACCATTTGATGTTCAACAAACTCTTTCAATTAAATTTTAAATAGATATTTTTTATTTTCATAACTTGATGGTTCATTTAGTTTCAATCCGACTCGATATTGAATCTAGATTTTTTTTTTTTTAAAATCCCAATGCAAAAACTAAAACATTACGATGTTAAATGCTAAACAAAAATCAGAATTGTATCCGAAGTATATTTGTGAAGAGTGATGATGAGACATAGTTGTTGTACCAGAAATTGCTTTACCTTGTTCAGTTCCTAGCAAGAAGGATTGAATTTTGTTATCAGCGCATTTCCTAAAGACTCATTTTGCTGATGGACTTCAATGATTATTAGTCTGACTCAGTTGATTTGTTTCTTGTTTACTCCTCACTAATTACAGGAAAAAATTCCCATTGAGGAAGTGTTTGAGCAGTTAAAATGTACCAGGGAAGGTTTATCTTCAGACGAAATTTTTATAACAGGTTGCAAATCTTTGGCCCCAACAAATTGGAAGAGAAAAAGGTAATTTTGTAGTTATTATAAATGGTTTCCAGACAACTTTATGAGCAAGTCCCATAATGTAGTTTCGCGTTATATGTTTTACCCAAATTGTTCGCAGGAAAGCAAACTACTCAAGTTCCTCGGTTTTATGTGGAATCCACTCTCATGGGTAACCTTCATGGAAGCTGCTGCCATCATGGCTATTGCACTCGCAAATGGAGGTGGTCAGAAACCTGATTGGCAAGATTTTGTTGGTATTGTTTGCTTGCTGGTAATCAACTCCACTATCAGTTTTATTGAAGAGAACAATGCTGGAAACGCCGCTGCGGCTCTTATGGCTGGTCTTGCTCCAAAAACGAAGGTATCAATTCGTACGTTCTTACATATAGAAGCTAAACTTATTTATTTATTATGCAAAAATGCCAACCATTATGCATTTCAGTTCACATGAATACGAGAATATACTATGTTCCTACACAAGTACATAAATTTGCTGCTTATGTTTCTAATTTTTTATTGGCTCTAAAAAATAGGTGCTCAGAGATGGCCGATGGAGTGAGCAGGAAGCAGCTGTTCTGGTTCCTGGAGATATTGTAAGCATAAAATTGGGAGATATCATTCCTGCTGATGCTCGTCTTCTTGAAGGTGATCCCCTGAAGGTTGATCAATCTGCCCTTACTGTGGAGAGTCGCTCCCAGTTACCAAGAATCCGGGTGATGAAATTTTCTCCGGTTCAACATGTAAACAAGGTGAGATTGAAGCTGTCGTTATTGCTACCGGTGTTCACACTTTCTTCGGGAAGGCAGCACATCTTGTGGACAGCACCAACCAGGTTGGGCATTTCCAGAAAGTGCTAACTGCCATTGGTAACTTCTGCATCTGTTCCATTGCCGTGGGAATGCTGATTGAGATAATCGTCATGTACCCTATTCAACACAGACCATACAGAAAAGGAATTGACAATCTCCTTGTTCTCTTAATTGGAGGCATTCCCATTGCTATGCCCACTGTCTTGTCTGTGACAATGGCTATTGGATCACACAGGCTGTCTCAGCAGGGTGCCATTACAAAGAGAATGACTGCCATTGAGGAAATGGCTGGCATGGATGTCCTTTGCAGTGACAAGACAGGAACTTTAACTCTTAACAAGCTCAGTGTTGATAAAAACTTAGTCGAGGTGTTACGCAAAGGGAGTAGACAAAGAGCACGTCCTACTTTTGGCTGCAAGGGCATCTAGAACAGAAAATCAGGATGCCATTGATGGTGCAATTGTAGGGATGCTTGCTGATCCAAAGGAGGTACATCTCTCTTTCTTACAATCCTGCTCTTTCTGGATTTAGTTTGGATATTAAAAACATAGAAACCTTTATGTTCTTTCTGCATTTGGTTTGATAACAATCATGGAATTATGTTGCTTCCCTTTGTAGGCACGAGCTGGTATCAGAGAAGTCCATTTCTTCCCCTTCAACCCCGTGGACAAGAGGACGGCTTTGACTTACATTGATTCTGATGGCAACTGGCATAGAGCAAGCAAAGGAGCTCCAGAACAGGTTTTAGTTTATAATCATTTTATTTAGCTTCGTCATTCATGAATAAATTGATAGCTCCGTATTCAACTGTGAACTACTAAGATCATGCTTTTAATTTCCATTACTAGATTCTGACTCTCTCCAATGCAAGTGATATAGATCTTAAGAAAAAGGTTCACTCAATCATAGATAAGTTTGCTGACCGTGGGTTGCGATCATTAGCTGTTTCAAGACAGGTCTGCAGTCAGTTTTTACGGTTGATGCCTTTAGATATTATCAGTTTCTTGTATACATGTATAGATAATAATACGTCTTATCTGTACCTCCTCCCTGCTCTCCCCTTCGTGCTTCTCTTTCTTATTATTTGAGATAAAAGTGTACCCTTTTTGACCTTTTATTATCTTATGTATTTGTATAAGTAACTCTCTGTAATATCATTTTCACAGGAAGTGCCTGCAAAATCAAAAGAAAGTCCTGGTGGTCCATGGCAGTTTGTTGGTGTGCTTCCCCTTTTTGATCCTCCTAGACATGATAGTGCAGAGACCATCCGCAGGGCCCTTAATCTCGGTGTAAATGTCAAGATGATTACAGGTGATTGATCACTTATTCATCTTTCCATTAGAACACATTCTTCATGTTATTTCTTTTCATTCTTTTAGCTTTTGGTTTATTCAAATCATTAAATATCCAGGTGATCAACTTGCCATCGCGAAGGAGACTGGGCGTAGGCTTGGAATGGGAACAAACATGTATCCTTCTGCCTCTCTACTTGGTCAACACAAAGACGAGTCCATTGCTGGCCTTCCTGTAGAAGAGTTAATTGAGAAGGCTGATGGTTTTGCTGGAGTATTTCCAGGTGGGATGTTTTGCTTTTGCCTATTTATACTTCCAGCAGACTATACACATGAAATATCTTGGAATTCCTTGAAAGAATGCTTAATGTTTTTTGTTTCTGTACAGAGCACAAATATGAAATAGTGAAGAAGTTGCAGGAGAGGAAGCATCTTGTTGGAATGACTGGAGATGGAGTAAATGATGCCCCTGCATTAAAGAAGGCTGATATTGGAATTGCAGTTGCTGATGCAACTGACGCTGCAAGAGGTGCTTCTGATATTGTGCTTACTGAACCTGGTCTAAGTGTTATTATTAGTGCTGTTTTGGTACTAGCAGAGCTATTTTCCAGAGAATGAAGAATTACACAGTGAGTTTCTTGTTCTACCTATAAATTTTTCTTAACTTCTTCGTACAACGGCCTTCTAATGTTATCTATATTTTCTTTTGCAGATATATGCAGTTTCCATTACTATTCGTATTGTGGTAAGTGTATTATAGCACTTGCATAACACCGATTGAATCACAATGATCGGCATGATAAATTAACTGTTTATCTGTCACCTCCTTCATCTATTGCAGTTTGGTTTCATGCTTATTGCTTTGATATGGAAGTTTGACTTCTCTCCTTTCATGGTTTTGATTATCGCCATCTTGAATGACGGTAAGATTAACTTCTGTATAATTCCACAAATCAAGTCCTTATTTTCATTACCAACTTGTGTTGAATAATGGATATGTTATTTGGCTCCAATCAGGAACTATCATGACAATTTCAAAGGACAGAGTGAAGCCATCACCTGTCCCTGATAGCTGGAAACTGAAAGAGATACGATTTCGCCACTGGCGTTGTGCTTGGAGGTTATCTGGCACTAATGACTGTTATATTCTTTTGGGCAATGCATAAAACCGACTTTTTCCCTGTAAGGACTAACTCATCACTTTGATGTTTACTTGTTTTTCCATGTGCACAACTACACACATTTTGTTTGTTTAGATCAACTTATTTGCCTTTTCTTGAAATGATGCAGGAAAAATTTGGGGTCAGACACATAAGAGATAATGAGAATGAAATGATGGCTGCTCTATATCTGCAAGTCAGTATTGTCAGCCAGGCTCTGATATTTGTCACTCGATCCCGCAGTTGGTCTTACGTTGAACGCCCCGGGCTGTTGTTAATGATTGCTTTCATCATTGCTCAGCTAGTAAGACTTGGTTCCTTTTATCTTTTCACCCTTGAGTATTCAGTTTCTATTAGTATTATTTTGTTACTTATTGTCTAAGGTGCTGACAACATTTTGATGTTTCAGGTTGCAACTCTAATTGCTGTTTATGCTAACTGGAGCTTTGCAAGAATTAAAGGATGTGGCTGGGGATGGGCTGGAGTAATCTGGCTTTACAGTGCAGTGTTCTTTGTGCCACTTGATATCATCAAGTTCTTCACTCGTTACATATTAAGTGGAAAGGCTTGGTCAAACTTGATTGATAACAAGGTATATAGTAGATTTCTCATAGAAATGCCTTCAAATGTTTGTGCTTTCTCAACTTGTTGATTCATTTCCTTCGAAACAGACTGCTTTCACAACCAAGAAGGATTACGGCAAAGAGGAGAGGGAAGCTCAATGGGCTGTTGCTCAGAGGACTTTACACGGACTTCAACCACCTGCAACATCTAATGTCTTCGAGGAGAAGAGCAGCTACAGAGAACTTTCTGAAATCGCTGAACAAGCGAAAAGGAGAGCTGAGATGGCCAGGCAAGACATTGCTTAGCCTTTTTAGCGTTTCGAATTTTTTTACTTACTTTTTTGTGCCTTTGCTACATGTGAATCATCGAAACTATATACTTCGATTTTTGTAGGCTTCGCGAGCTAAACACACTCAAGGGTCATGTTGAGTCAGTAGTGAAGCTTAAAGGCCTTGACATTGATACTATCCAGCAGCATTATACCGTTTGAAGAAGTTAATGAATCTTACGCGTGATAAGGGCCATCTGCAAAAATCCGATGATGATGAAAACAGAACCTAGAGAAGGCCATACTAGATAAAAATCTGTACTGAGAAAGGGGAATTATGTGCAATAGAGCTTCCTTTCTGTCTGCTTTGCGTTTACTATGGTGTTATAAAAGTGCCCACAAAAAGGGCTTGTGTGTCTGAGTTTTTCTTGCTCTCGTAGAGAAACAAGTGATATCTTGTGTAACACATCTTTTTTCAACTTGATGAATTTCTCTCATGCTTTTCTTCTTCCTTGTATCATCCAGGTGGGTTGTTACAAGTTTCTTGATGTCAGATTCAATAACGCAACTAACAGAAAAACCATCCAATTTTCAACTCAAGCGTTGCTCAATCATCAATGTTAGCAATGCATGTTTATATTTATTCCACGAATTATATCCGAGCCAAGAATTATTATTTCACTTTCTTGTTTCTTTCAAGAGTTTTCACTGAATTTTGATTTCAATTTAAAGTAAATCACCATGAAACTGACAAAGAATTTGTTTGGATGACTAATGAAAACTTGTCATATACACCACTTTAACCTCACATACTATATTAACAAGACCACAACTCATCTATAATTGTCCCAAAACAAATCTATAAATGTTTTGAAAAAATCAAAATCTCACTTTTTTCTCTATAGTAAAATAAGAAGATTCAAAAAAATCAAATCCAATTAAATTAGTGATATGTGGAACACATCTAACGACATCCAAACAAATGTTTAATTCAAATAAACCTAACAAACATTAAACTATTTTGACTTTTAGTGATATATACACCAACTACCAATACGAGCAACTTCCACCGTAAAAAATTATACATTCTCATGGCAGAATCAATATCATTTAAATAATACCTTTAAATATTTATATAGTATAACACTGTATGGTTTGTATACTTGTAGGATAGACGTTCTATGCACTATATAGTTCTTCGAGTGACTATAAAATTTTTCTATAATTTAATTAGAAGTGCGAATTAAAATTTTTTTATATATGCATGATTTGCCTTCTTTAGTAGTATTACTCTTATTTAAAACAAAAATAAATAAATAAATAAATAAATGAAGACTAAGTTTGGAAATATGGAAGTGCCTAGTAGTCATCTATATCTTCATCCCTTGATGCAAGAAATCTTCTGGTGACAGCGGAAACAGCACCCAAAATCAGAAATAGGAAAAAGAAATCAAATCCACCTCCGACACCAATTGCAACACTTGGACCCGGAGCAAAGAAAGAGAATGGCGATCAACCTCATCCACCGTAAAATGGAACTCCATACCCGTATCCATATCCACCAACTAGTGGTGGAGCAACTGGTGGACTTACATAAATATTGGTCCTGATTAAAGACATGATTAAGAACAACTGATATAACTTTTTAATGTGAAATAAAATCAAGCACTTTAACACCCCTCCATCTTTGCCACCACGCCACCCACGCCCCATATATGTGTGAAAAAATTATTTAATTTCAGTTATAGTAATGCTAAAAAGTGAGATTTGAGAAAATGAAATGAGTGAAAATTCTTTACTACTCACTTTATGATGCAGGGTAAATGTTATAAATCGTTGAATAATTGAAAAATTATTGAATTTATAAATTTTTTAGTCATTTTAACGATTGTCATACTTACTCTATATTACAGAGTGAGTAGTCATGACTTAATCCAATAACATACTAGAAGGCGCGAAAATTAAAAGTTATTGGTTAAATTACATTATGATCTTACCTAGAGTTAGTAGTATTATTTTGAAGGCTGACCATATTCTACTAGTTTCTAAAATTAAAATGACCTACAATGCCAGATTCAAGTTTTTTATTAGCGTTTTTATAAAACGAGTCTACAAATCAGAAACAAAACCTTTTGAAACTAATAGCCAAGAAATTGAATCATACACCTCCATTTACTCGCAATAAAAATTGGGCCGTTGGATGGCCAAATTTTCGTGTCAGACCTGCCTTGGACCACATGTATTTTTGAATTTAATAAGACGGTTTGAAGAGCTTAAAAAGAAAACATAAAAGGGCTAAATGGTAAATTGATGAACCAAAAAGGATCACTACAACTTTCCGTACTTTTATATTCCCGCCACGTCAACATTTCGTTACTCGTTAGGGACAAAGGCAAATATTATATAGACCCGATCTTAATTATACTTGTAAATTTTATGGTGTGGATTAAATTTTAGAGAATTTATGACATCAGCTAATGTAAGCAAGATTCTTTAAAATTTAATCCTGACCACAGGATCTACAAGTAGGATCAAAAATCAGATTTATCTAAGTATTTTTTAAGGAGCAAATAGTTTCCCTTAATCATTTAAAAATCAAGGTAACACCATGTTCATTCCATTGGAAAATACTCGGTATTAAATCTCACTTGTAAACTTTATATTCAAAATTAAACTTTAAGAAATTTTACTTATATTAGTTAATGTCATATATTTTATAAAATTTAAAATCATATTACATAATCTATAAATAAGGTCAAAAATCAAATTTATCTAAATATTCCTCATTCCATTATGTTCCCTAAACCAATTAATTTTAGAAAAATATTTAAGTAGGTTTAGGTTAATGACAAATCCACAAGTATTTTCCTAGGCTTAGGAAACCAATAAATCAAACATATGTAAATATTTTCCTAAACTTTAGGGTTAATTACATTTGCTTGCCCCTACTATGTTTAACTACCTAAGTATCAAACTTAGTTGTATCATGTATAATTTCTTACATTTTAATTAACTGTTGACTTTAATAGGGGATTAATTAAATATAAGATATATATATATATATATATATATAATTTTTTTATAAGAGGATAAATTGAGACTGCTCAAATTTACGAAGGGTCTAGTGTAATTAACCATATACTTTAGTTATGGTAAGGCTTACCAGTTATCAAGTGATAGCTAACGTGAGATCCCTAAATCAATAAAATCCTATTAATGGGTTTGATTTTTTGGCCTACCATTAAAAATAGGAAAACTCATTAGTTTAGTATGATCTAAGATCAAGTTTTAAAAGCTCTTTTAAAGATTATCATATTTCAAATTTTCTTTTCTTTTCTTTTTTTCCTATAATTATGATACCTTAAATGAAAGGGTTCGAAATTTTTTAACCAACTTTATTACATTCACAAGTCATATAGTAATCTACAAATATATACTACATTAAATTATACTTTTTGGTATATCAGCATATAAAATCAAATTCTTAAGTAAATATTTACGTGACATTTATTTTTAATTTTTATATATATTCATTTTTAGTTGCACTATTTAACTTGAACTTTTTAGGGATAATGAAAAGATAACTTTTACAAATTCTAAGGCTGTGCAAATATAAGACAAAATTAAAAAATTTTAAAATATTTCCTAACCTTATGTCAATTGGACTTTGTATTTTTTTCATAGTTGAAGATGGACAATTGCCTACCATGAGTTACATGTGACTCCACCTCTTATCTAACTATTTATCTGTAAAACTATATTACACAGTTTAAAAGTAATACTTCAATAATTGAAAATATGGTATAACATCATATTATCATGTAAGTTACAAGTAAAAAAATATAAGAAAATTCTACAATCTATTTTAGGGAACCATTCTCTTATACTTTAAATGCTTATACAGTACAACATCATGTACTTAACTTATACTATATAAACTTTTAAAACTAAAGGAATAATTCCCTAAAAGTAATTATAGAATTTTCCAAAAATATAACATCTGATAATGTATATTATAATTCATACAAAATAATTCAATTACTAACAATATAAGTATGTCTAACATGTTATTTAAAACTAATAATTCAATCACTACGAGTATAATTATGTACGAAGTAGTAATATAATAATGATATGAATTAAGTTTAAAAACTAAAGTTAACAACACCTTCATCAATAAAATAAGGAAAAATTATCTTATTAGTCACTCACATTACATATTTGTATTTATTTAGTCTCTTATTTTTGAAATAATAATTTTCAATCCCTTACAAACATAAAACTTGTATTTTGGTCCCTAGACCAAATTTTGGGTATTTTTTTGTCTGAATTAATTATATGATGTTCACGTGGCATAAATTTTTGCAGGCAAATTCGAAAACTCGTTTTTCCTTCTCAATACAAAGCAGAAACATCATATTGGATTATAAAATTTGGAAAGAAATAATACAAGTTAGCTTTTGAAATGATCTTAAATATAAACAAAATACAAACTTATTATTAATCAATCGCTTATTTCATATCCTTCATATCCGTAGAATATTCTATCATGGTTATTAGTCTATATCATTTTCATTTTTTCTAGTTTGCCGCAATGACAAAAGAGAATCCTTCAATCCATGAAATTTTGAAAATTTTATACTCTACAATTAATCCCTACCTTCTTCAATTGGGGATTATGTTCATAAAGCCTAAATTTTTTTCCAAATTTTATAATCCGATCTAATGCCCTTGCTTTTTATTGGGGAGGAAATGTGAGTTTCAGAATTTTTCTTTGAAAATGTGTCATGTGAATAATGCATGATTAATTCAAGCCAAAAAGTACACAGGATTTAGTCTAGGGAGCAAAATACAATATTTTATATTTGTGAGAGATTAAAAGTCATTATTTTAAAATGAAAGACTAAATAAATACAAATATATAATGTAAAAGACTAATATAATAGTATTCCCATAAAATAAACTTTAAATTGAACAACTACCTTTACAGTTGCATGCTACTAAATTTAATTTTCAAAAGTTCTTGAATTAATTAAGGTTATTATGCAATCTAATTGGGAGTGGGACCTAATAATCATTCACGTGAAAGGCAATTAACAAGTTTAATGTTCAAGGCTTCTTTAAATATTTTTCAATTGTGCTTTGACCACATGTCACATGGTCATTGGCTTTTTGATGACCTATCAAAAAATTTACTTTTTCTGTATTGAAGTCAAATCCCATTTTTATATGAAATAAACCTCCCTTAAAGGTAAAGGTAGACTTATTTGTTTGGGTTGAAAATATTTTTTACTAAAATATCATGTAAAATTGGTGTCGAATATTAGAAAATATTTTATCCCAAGGTGTGTTTCGTTGGCCTAAAAATAATTTTTAGAAAATATATTTTAGAATTTGTCTTGGCGTTAACAGTGATTTTTTTTTGTGTAAAATATTTTTTAATTTTCCTTTTTCCAACTAAAAATAATTTATAAAATTATTGAGCGCAAGTTATTTTTTCAATAATTTAAGAGTGACACTAAATCTCAAATACCAACTTTTATAACTTCAAATCCTAAATTATTTTTATTTTCAATTCTTGTCCATTTGCTTCTTTTCATTTTAAGTCCCGCAACAATATAACTAGCAATGTATATATACATTTTACCACTATAATTTTTTAAATGCTTATACAATACAATACCATAGTACTTTAAATGTTTGTATAGTACAAATTTTAAAATATAATGATATCATACTCTAATGGAACTATAGAATTCGCCTATATTATAATATAATTTTAAACAAAATCCATTTTTTATTGATCACAATCATATATGAAGTATTTATTACAATTATTATAAGTTTCTTTCCATCATCATGTCATGAAATCAAAAACAAAAAAAAAAAAACACTAAAACATTATATTTCAAAACATTATAAAAAATAGATTTTTTCATGTAAAATATTTTCTTTTCAACCAAACGGACACCAATTTCCCTTCTTTTGTACGCAATTATTGAGTACAAATTATTTTTCAATTTAAAAGTGTCATCAAATCTGTCTATTTACTTCTTTTTTTTAATTCAATTATTAAACTTACTTTTATTTTCAATTTTTGTCCATTAATTTTTTCTTCATTGTGTGATATGGATCCGAGCAGCCTGAAAATGTGTCAAGATGAGGAGATGATAGATGGAGCAAACATGGATTCTTACTCTTGCCAATATTAGAGTACATTCATGATATTTCGATCAAGTTGGATTGGACTATTCTCAATTCAATAATACATAAAGTCCAATTATTCACTAAACTAAGCAGCCCCTCCAAGAAAAATGAAATTATATTTTCTTACGATTTGTCATTTTTCGAAATTAATTTCTTATTTGTCTTAGTTGTACTTTTTTTATAAATAAAAAAAAAATTATGTTTGAAGTAGTGGAAAATACTGAGATATATCATAGAGGTCAAAATGATATTATTCAAGTCTTTACGGCTTTTAGATAGAAAATATGGATTTTAGGCACAGAAATACAAAAGTTGGTGAACGAACAATTTATAATTTTTTTGTACAATTAACTTTTTGTAATACAAGAGAAAAAAAAGGAAAAAAAGGTTGAATCGTATTTTTCAAATTTTATTGGTATCAAGTTTCATAGAAACTAATTTTGAGTTCCAAATATCTAGCATGTTTAATAAATACTTAAGCTGTTAAATGGACTAAAAAGAAATAAAAACCACTTACTTTCACTTGAGACAACTCATGCCTTATGATTATCAAAAAGTCACCCACTTGCTTGTATTGCTAGGTATAATAGCTATTTCCTTAATTCTCCCCAAACAGAAGCACACTACTAATTAAATAATAAGAAACCGGAACCTGAAAACAACTTGACACCCAATACAAGAGAGCATATTCAAAGTCTATCAAATTGTATAATGTTTATTTATTTATTTATTTATTTTTTGGTTTTGGTTTGCTGCTGGTATTTGTTAGGATAGTTATGATGATCGAAGAAATTCTAGCTGCATGATTTAAGCCAAAAGCCTTCGATTTTAAGGTAGTTGTATCGAATTATATATAGGGCTTAGAGGCCAGTTATCGTGACCGAAATAATAATAATAATAATAATAAAAGAAGAAATTACTATTAGGTTTATTAATTCTGATTATTGGGGAGTAAATTGCTTAAGAATCACTGTATAGATTTCCCCTTTTCATCTAGGTGATTGTTTCGTGCTAGATGACTATCCTTGATTATTGTTCAGTATTGTATTTTTGGTTACTTGCGTGTTTTTGTAGCAGATTGTCAACTTTTGCAGTTCTAATTCGATTTATTTGCGTTTTTGTTTCGGAATGGAATTTGTTGTTTCTGTTTGATTTCAATGTGGTTTGTTGTTGCAGTGTAGCTTATCTGTACTGCACTCAGGATTGATGGTAAAGGTCCTAGAAAAATTGTTTGAGTGCTTCTTTGTTCCTTTACTACCCGAACACTTGAAGCAGAAAAAGGAAGCATGGTTTTCAAGTAATATACGAAATTCACATAAAAAAGTGTTTCTGACAAATTTGGGGAGCCCAATGAAAATGTAAACAGGTGTTGACATATATCCACCGCATCCATTGTTCACCAAAGGCTTGCCCACGACTCTTGAGTCTACAAGTCCAGCAAGATATCACTTTCTATTGTTCTACCCTGTGGGCTTCACTCTTGCAAAACTAAAATAATGATGTGCTTGAAAGGAAATTTAGCATTCTTACACTTAAAGGATTTATTTCCACTTGTACTTTACTTTGAAGAATTAGACTTCATGTACTATTGAATTGAAAATAGTCTAATCCAACTTAATCGAAATACCATGAATATATTCCAATCTTGACAGAGTGAATCCATGCTTGCTCCATCTTTCATCTCGACACATTTTCATCTCTCGGATCCATATCATTGTGGTTCTCACATACTATAATTTTTATTGTGCATATATTACAATTACATTATCTTCTAATTTAATTTTAAACAAAATCAATCTTACGTTGACTACAATTTACTTATAAAGTATTTATTTCAATTGTTAAAAAAAATTTAACCCATATTCATAAAATAAAAAATAAAAAACATTGAAAATTCATATTTTCAAAATTTTTTATTTTGTCATCCACATACAACAAAAAGTTGTTAAAGCTAATTACTCTATGCTTCTTGTATGTAGTTGTACTACAAAACTAGTACACATAAAATACAACTATGCTTAATTAATCATTTTGAGTAATTTAAATTAAATTAAATTATCTGGAATTATTATTGATTCTTGGAGAGGAAGAACGAGGAGGAGCCGCGGACTTGAAAGCCTGACCACCAACTCGCCCACCTGTCGTAGCCGCTGAAGCAGGATCAACCGACCCCAGAGCCACCACCCCAGCTGCCAATGTAACTACTGCCAACTTAGCCAGCTCAATTTTCTTACTGCAGCAGGTCCCATAAAAAGAATGTATAAATAAATAAACATGTAAATAACGTTGAGAAATTTAAAATTTTTTACTTTTTTATTATGGGATTAATTTTTGCATAGTATAAGAAAAGTATAAAAATTATATTTTCAAATTACGGTAAAATTTTTAATATATTTAGAATATCGATCCACAAATCGTACAAGTGTCCGACCTCTAATGATATCTACACAAATAATTAAATAAAAAAATTTCACAAGATTAATTGACCCAAATTACGTAATACTAGTTTCACTAGAACATTAATTTTCCCTTTTGACGTGACTTTCACGTTTTTAATGAAACATTTTTCCCTTTTGATGTGACTTTCACGTTTTTAATGAAACATTTGTTTACGGCTTTTAATCAAATTTCAAAACGTGACTTTCACGTTTTTAATGAAACATTTGTTTACGGCTTTTAATCAAATTTCAAAACGTGACTTTCACGTTTTTAGTGAAACATTTGTTTACGGCTTTTAATCAAATCAAAGCCGTATGCATATATTTATTATATATATTTGTCTTACATATAATATAATATGTATATATAATTTTAGTATCCCAATTAAATTAGGTTTAAAAAATTACAATAATTTTAATTTGTTTGGGTTAATGCATATAAATAAATATAAAATTATTAGAACTTTTAATATATATTACATATTAGCTCCAAAGATTTATAACTTATTATTATTAAATCCAAAAAAATTAATTTATCTCATAAATTAACCCATAAATATTTCATACTTATCAAATCATTTTAATCTTGACTTAATTATCCTTAAGTGTGTGATCCTTAATGTTCCCAATCACGTTGGCAACAAATATAGATTATAATTCTAAATTAATTAGAATTAGATAAATTAAACACCTTTAATTTATCATTAATTCTCTAATTAATTAATTTATACTTATAGATCAAAATTGACTTCTAACAAAGTATCATGATCACCCAAGTGTTAAGATATGTCAAAGTGGTTCGACATCACCAATCCGTGATTTAGTTCCCGTGTAATTATTATCATTTCACCAACTTATATCCTGATTAATTCAAGAGTACATATATAAAGTCAACTCTAATTGAATTAATCAATTTACTTATTTCTAAAGTACAATGCACTTGAAATAGAATTTAAGACAAACGCAAAGATTTCCGAATTGTATTTCAAAAAGTAGCCATACTGGATATACACTCCCATTATAAGGAGTGGTGAATCCTATATTAATCATATCTTATCATGATTCATATTATACCCGAACTATGCTACAGTATGTGCGACTCATTAAGTGTAACGATTAATAGAGTCAAAGTATAATAATCCACAATCAAGATAAACTCATGACCTCAAGTCAAAGGATCATTACACTACTATCACAAAGAGATTAATCCATTGGTGAATAATAATCCGTGTGGAATACTTTTAGTGGGTCAGTCCGATGCATTTATTCTAAATAAGCATCAACATACAATTATATGTTAATTTACCCATGTCAAATACAAAAATTGTACATTCTCGTTATGATATAGTAACGTTAAGAGTTTGTAACGTTATATTTTTGTACATTTATAAGTTAAAATACAAGCTATATATGATATCGTTTGTAACGTTATATTTTATACATTTGTAAGTTAAAATACAAGTTATATATGACATCGTATGATGGGATCGTAAAATTGTCCTAACTAACTTAATGAGATGCTTAAACAATAGAAAATGAGATTGATTATTCTGTTCAAGGAAATTAACCTGGAGGAATAATCTTTATTACGGCTGGTCATCTGGGCTGTGTTTGCATGAGATGGGAAGAGTATGTAGTGGAGTAAAACATGGTTTTCTTGTGGGTTTGAAAGTACTTGGGGTGGGTGGGTTGGTAAAGAAGCTACTTTTGAATGAAGCAACAGAGATATTGATGAAATCGAATTGGGATTTGGGAAAAAGAGGAAATCAATATTGTAGAAGAATTGATGAAGCAAATTGGAAGGCCGATTGTTTGGATATTTTTTGTACTTTCTTGAACAAATATTAGAGGTTGAAGCTCAACTATTTGATGGATTGTGAAATGTCCACGTGGTGGTATGCTAGTGGATGAAATGGAAGTTTCATGAATATCTTTTGGATTTCCTCGTTATATTTTGTTCTATGAGAATATTTATTTATTGTGGATCCAAAAATTGTTTTGGGAAAATTTCCAAGGTAGATTTGCATGCTTAATGAATTAACCACAAAAAAAAAAAAAAAAGTGTTCAATTTTGCAAGACTCGTGAAACGTCTATTCATTTTTATTTTTTTTATTGAGGGGTATGAAAACATAAAATGCGAAGTGTAGAAAAATCTTGCTTAGTGCTTGAACAAATTAAAATCTGTTCAGATATATGAATTTGGTAAAGACTTAAAATTAAATTCATTGATCTAAATATAATCTAAGATATTGCGAAAACAAACGAAATTAATGCAGTAACAATTAATCGAGGAAGTTTTCTTGGCTCTTGATGATGTATATATGGCCCTGCATGTTAAAAATTAATAATCTAGAAACCATTTTCAACGTGAAAACCAAACATAAATCATATTCTAAAGATCCAAATATCTATATATATATAAGCAGGTATAAATAAACAAATTTGTAAATTGTAGTAGTTGTCGTTTGTAACTTTGTATACTCCAGTTGTTTGACTCTGTTTTAGCTCACAACTTTTCCTAACAAATAGAAAAAATTATAAAATTATGTCAATTTCAAATTGAAGTCGGGTCCTAATAGCTCACAACTTTTCCTAACAAATAGAAAAAATTTATATATTTCAAACATATATAAATATAACTATATTTGGCCAATATCACTTAATACATATAAAATTATACAACAAAACCATTATAATAAATATTCAGTACATTTTATATAGACACAAATGCCTGAATTTTAGTGAAGATTTGATACATAACGCTAATTAATTGAGGGGATTACTATAATTCTACAATTTGAATATTTGAGATATCATTTTTTATAAAAAAAAATAATTGAATGATTAAAATTTAAATAATAAATAGTTGAGTGACCGATTGCTCTAATAAAATTCATGGTAAAAAATGGAAAAATATTATTAAAAGACCAACATTCTCATGGGCATAGCCATTATCCAATATAAGTGATTGAGGCACATTCAATGAGTATGTTGGGAGATAATAAAAAAAAAGTAATTAAAAGAAAAATGGTGAGACTTGGGCATAATGATTAGTTATTAATTGAACTTTGAAAGGATATAAAAACTTTAGAAGTATATTAATTTTGATATTAAGCTGAATCTCATATTTTATATATAATTAGATTAGATTAGATTAGATATGTACAATTTTTAAAGGCCTCAAAACTCGCAAGTAATCTTTTTTCTTCACCCATATCGCATGTATTCCACATTTAGATTTTTTCTTTTGTCCTTTTATTTATTTTTATACCGCTAGGAGTAAAAGTTAAAAAAATAAATAAATAAATAAAGCAAAAAGGATTTGCAGCTTCCAAGTAATTTCACACAATTGACTTTTCCGCAAAAGTTACCCATCCAAGTCTCCATGAAAAATAATTTAAAAGCACGCTAAAGATTTGGTGTGTGGATCCCATTTGATTCCACTAATTAATTAAAAGTTAAACAAAATATCGATTATGGTTTCTATTTGTGTAAATTATAGAAAATTTTCGAGTAATAACTTATAATTTAGTTAAAATTTTGTTGGTTTCTTGGTACTCGTATTTAGATTATCAGTCATATTGTGGGTAGTAAATTTGTTTATATCTAATCTATAATTTTAGTTAGGCGTATTTATTTTTGTTTCCTCTAAAACCTATATTTACATTACTAAAAAAATAAATATTTACATAAAATGTATAAACTCTGGCATAAATTGCATAAAGCCGGGGAACGCATGGGAAAAAAATTTACTTAGAGACAAAGCATACGTAGTAAGTATTTTAAGGTTTTGGTTTAATCTAGTCGAATAATTTATTGTTCAAATTATGATTATTTTAATGAATTTAAAAATATATTAAAATTTCTATTATTTTTTTATTTTTTTTCAAAACAAGCTGAACCGGGATTTTACCAATAAGAACTCAAACAATTTAAATTTTTTATATACACTAATTCCAAGTTTTATACTTATTAAGTCAAGTTCTGCCAATCTAAGAATAAAAAAAAAAAAGAATACTTAATTTTGTTTGTATTTTCACTATACCTAAACAAATGTTTAATTTCACATTCCACCCTCGAGATTTAGCATAATTATAACTGTTTGAACCTTCATTCAAATATAAAAAAATTACACTTACCTCCCTTAACAACTTGAAATCCCTATAATACCCTCAACATGAAAAATAGAAAAGGAAAAAAACCTTCCCTTTCAGTCTAAAGATAACATTGTTGGAAAACAACCTCTTCCATGATCCATCCTCTTCTTCTGGCGTTTCTTCACAGCCACAGCCACAGCCACAGCCACAGCCACAGCCACAGCCACCATCAAGCCTTACTCCTAAATTTACCAAATTACAGACCAAATACCTCTCTAAACATCTTTGTTAGATATTCTCCATTCTTTTCTAATAAGCCCTTCCGATAGTTTTCAACAAATTCCAACAATCCCTTAAGAATTTCTACAAATCACAACTCTGATTTGCAGATCTTTTATTTGTGCCTTCATTAATTGTTGCCAGATCTTTGATCTGCAGACTCAGAGGATCATTTTGCTGTAAAAGTTTTTTTGTTTGATACTTGATGTGAAGGATGAAAACATGGAGACCCTTAACTTGAGTCTCTGTCTAGTTGGCAACTATCCAGCCAATTTTGGCTAATTTCATGGCCAAAATCGTGCTCAGCAAAAGATTTTGAGTTCAAAAGTGCATTTGTTTCACATGTGGCTTGGTGGCGAGCGACACAACAGAGAAAGCCTGCTATTAAAATGTTTGGATCTCATTTTTTTGGAAAGCCATGATGTTACATTGGTTGCGGTGTTTGAAACTGGGTACATGCTCGATTGTGGATTTGAATTGAGATAGTGTGGTTCTTATATTGGTTATGGTTTTTAGGGGGTTGGATTGTTAAAGAAAAAGTTAAACAATTTTGACTTCTAAGTTGGTTTTTCTCGTAGGAAATGGTGCTAGAATTCTGGAGGCTATATGTTAGTGTGAATTATACACAGACTAAAATTAAGAGAGACGATGATTCAATTACTTCAGGGGTTCACAAAAATAACAGGGGTATTTTAGGATATTCAGTTACTTTTTTTGTTTAGCAAATTGGATTTTTTAGTTCACCCAAAATGTTAAAATATGGGAGGCAAATATAATTTTTGATACTTGAAGGAAGGTTCCTGCAATTATACTAAACTTCAAGGGAAGAATGTAAAATTAACCCCGAAAAGATATAAAATTTAATTGAGAATCTAAATTGGAAAATTGATTATTCAATATGATATTTTTACTAAAATTGTATTAAAAAAAAATGAACATGAATTTATGTCTTAATAAATTATTTTTCTTATATTTTTAACGTCATTTAACGTATCGTTGTAGCAGAAGCAGATTACGACGTGCAAATCAATGGTATCACTTTTAGACAAAGAATCAACGAGTATCATTAATTTGGATAAAATATAAACACAAGATTCTCATCCTTAATCCCTCTCCTGCATTTCTTTCCCTTTCCCTTTTCCACTTGCTCTACTACTAGGCTACAAATACTATACTTTCTCCATTTTTTTTCTCTCTCTCTCTCTTCATACAAAATTAACAAACCAAAAAAGAATAAATAAATAATTATTCAATAGCAATTATTTTTATCCATCAATTAAATGCGTTTCCATTAGAGAAAATATAGGAAAAAAGATCTGGTATAAAAGGAAAATTGGAGTGTTGTGAATCTATCGATTTAGTTTAACTACTAAAGATTTGTACTCATGTCTTCCAAGCCACCGCTCACACCCACTCCGGCGGTGTCAGCAACGACGACTAGTGGGTCTGGAACTGCTGCGAGTGGAAGTGAGAGAATCCCAGTGGAGGTCTTTAAAGGGATCAATGGTCTTGATAAAATCGTCCTCCGGGAAGTCCGTGGCAGCTCCGCCGAGGTATTTCGGCAAACCCTTTTTTTTGCATAATCGTTTTTTTTTTTTTTGGGTGAAAAGGCCATTCTGTGATGTAATTTCTTTTTAGAAATG
This sequence comes from Cinchona pubescens, assembly GCA_025175665.1. NCBI lineage: Eukaryota > Viridiplantae > Streptophyta > Magnoliopsida > Gentianales > Rubiaceae > Cinchona > Cinchona pubescens. The sequence goes on along the minus strand of JANKKI010000122.1, from coordinate 2,664,233 downwards.
GGTTTTGGATTTTTTTATTTTTTTTTTCCTTTATTTCTTTTGGGTTTTTGATGGTAATTCGTAGATTGCTACTTGATCCAGTGAAGATGTATTTGATACATGTTATAAGGATGAGATTATCTATTTTGTAGAGATCCAGTGGAAAAGGTTGTCTCTGTTTTTTCCTTTGTAATTTTAACGAGATTTAGTCTGGATGATCTTCACTACTGACTAAAAATAAAATAATTACTACTGTTGCTCGGTTGATTTACTTTTAATATGGAGGAGAGATGAAAATTGGACAGGAAATAAATGGGGATTCCTTTTATTGGGCTGAAACTGAGATTACTATGTGCCCATAATTTGGATTAAATATGTTGTACATTTTGGTTTTGCTTTGTATTTTGAGCGGTTAAGGCCATGTCTCACTGATTATAGTAGTGGATAGTTGGAGTTAATAGTTATTGAATCAGTATAATGAAATCTGAAGCAAAAATCATGCTAATTCTTTTTTTATTAGTCCTTGTTTAAGGAGCTTATAAATTTGAATGGAGGAGTCCATTCTGCTTTACCCTATCTGAAATAAGTGAATTTGAGTTGTTTTTTTTTTTCTAATGGTTCAAGATCAGGATAGGCATGAAACTGTCAATGGTGTAATATGCATCTCGGGTAGAAATTACATGTCCGTGTAATGTATTACTAAAGAAGAAATTTGCTACTTTGGGCCAAGAAGGATTCAACAAAACCATAAATCAGATAAAGGAAAGAAGTAATGGGGTTGGAAACATAGATTGAGCATTAAAGTTACATACTATTTGATTTGTTAAAATTTATCATTGTTATGCTTTACATCGATCCATGAACTAAGATCATTTTGGAAATAAAATGTGACATAACTTCTGTACACCAAAGATCTCTTATGCATTATTGTTATGCTTTACATGGATCCATGAACTAAGATCATTTTGGAAATAAAATGTGACATAACTTCTGTACACCAAAGATCTCTTATGCATCATTGTTATGCTTTACATGGATACATGAACTAAGATCATTTTGGAAATAAAATGTGACATAACTTCTGTACACCAAAGATCTCTTATGCTTTATGAGTAATAGAAGCATAGGTTAACAGTGGAAGGTTTTGCAAGATTAACAGGTTCGCTATATTTGTTGCAAGAAACAATATTAATGGAGACCCACTTCCTTTTGGCTTGGAATTCTAATTTTCTTGTGCATCTGAGTTCAGAATTTGAGCATTCATGCTCAACATTCTTTGAAGATATTATGTTCTAGAATAACTCATTTTGGAAACCTCATGACAAATGTGATCAGATTACAGTGAAACGATAAGCCTGAAGCTTAGTCTAGTTTCTTGTTAATTTGCAAGACTACTGTTCTTGTTTTAATACAGTTTCATACTTAATCAAGATTGACTGTGAGCCAAAGTTCAACTCAAGAGATGACTTGGTGCCAAAAGTGGTGCTAATGCTCCATTCATCAGTTACCTTCTATAATCCTTTTTGTCTCCAGTTACCTTCTATACCTTCTAGACTTGCTGTAAATGTGGTTGTAGAAGTTAATGATTGACTGTTTTTTTTTTTTTTTATTAATTTTTTTGGGGCATGTGATATTGAGTATGTCATAAAACAGTAGAGTTGTGGAAAATCTCCCACGATATCCCTGTATATAAATGTCAATCTGGTGCTATGAATATGGAATAATGCAATCCCCTTCAAAAGTGAGAATGACTCTTGTCTAAGTGAAGAAGGCGATTGTGTTATTATCTCTGTGCTAAAAAATTGTTATGTTACTTAGGATATGTTTTTCGCTTTTCTTCAAATTTCGATTCAAGGATTCTGCAGTCTTGTACATGTGAATTTGGAATAAATGTTTTTTGTATTTAACCGTGATTGCTTCTTTTCTGGACTGTGTATTATTTAGTAAAGACAGTTTAAAATTATAGTACTTGAAGTTTTGAGCACTCAATTATCTGTAATTTGATAGCGCATGTTACTGAAAGTTGCGGACTTTGTCAAAAATGTTTTACTTCTTTTACAGGTTTATCTGTATGGGGGTCATGTGACATCTTGGAAGAATGAGCATGGTGAGGAGTTGCTCTTTCTCAGTAGCAAGGTAATTTTATTGGAGTCTATCATTTTCAGGCTTTCTTTGTAAAAATGCTTCCCCATGTAAGGACCTGTTAAAGGATGTAAGTCGTATTTATCCATCCTATGTCGTGGGTACATATTGAATGCCAACAGATTAGTATCAAAGTTACTATTTGGAAGTCTCCTTGCTTTCTATCGTGGATCAATTCTTGACCTTGGTGTATCCGGGCTTTATGACATTTGTTCTAGAAAATATGGTTCAGTGGGTAATCACAGTATGTATCATATCAATGTTCTAAATGGATCATAACTCATTAAATTTTACAATTATCATGCTTTCTCGTGCTACTATGATTATGAATATCATCTGATTTCAGAATCTTTTGATTTACCAAAAACCAAGATTTAATAAGCTTAATCCACAGTTTGCTTGCTGGATGGGAATGTAACAAGACATTTTGAATGTTCATTTCTTGTTCTTGGGGATAAAATGCTTTGAGTTGGAGTCAACAATTGCTTCTCTCCTATGGAAGATCACCACTTTTATACTACCTAATATGCTAAAGAAGTTTTAACTTCTCTACTCTGTGTAATTCTCAATGGTGGGATGGCTGGCCTCATGATTTTCTGGATCTTACAGCCATCAGGCTTTAGAGGTGTGCATGAATGACCTGGACACAATCTGGTATCAGAGATTGTTTTCCATAGAAATGGAGAATGAAAATGTTGTCTATATGCTTTTCCTGAACATGAATAAAGGGTCCAGTAAGCCCCTCTACCTGCTTATAGCTATCATATTTCTGGATACTGGTACGGGGAATTTTCAGTTTTATAGATTTTTTTTTAATAATTTGCTTGCTTATAGAATGAAAACTTGAGAATTTGGTTAGATGGGAAACTGGAATTGGTTAAGGATTAAATTTGGCTAAAAGTGCTTTTTCAGTCTGAAATTTTCTTGCCTGATGTCTGGAGAGAGGGTAAACATTGCTGACTGAATGGTCATCATGAAGAGTTGTACTTGAGTTTATGTGAGCTTCACTAGCATGATGTTTCATGATGAAGTTAAAGTTTAAGGCAAAAAGTTTCTGTGCTTTATTTGTCATGTATTATTTTAGCAAAATGCAATTGTGGAGATTAAGGAGCTATTCGTGTGCTGTGAGTGAGCACATAATGGTGAGTCTGGGTTGTTGTGGTTTAGTGAAACTGAGGGACAGCAAAATGGTTCTTGGGATCCTAAAGTGTTGGGAATGAGTCTGGTCGTGACTCTCCTGGCAATAGCATCTTGTGATTTACTCTTGATGGCCTGTAACTGAAGAGCAGGGAAGGTAAAGAGAATTCCATGAGCCTGCATCAAATATCAGAAGTTACTAGCTTATGCATAATGGTCTTTCTGACTTACCCTCCAGATCCATTTTTGAGGGTTGAATCATACATTTCTTGTCAATTAAGTCTCTTGATACAAGCTTGAGATTTTGAGTATACTATATTATCCTCTCTTACTGCAGTGATTTGAGGAACGTAAATGCATTTCATTGTTATTTTCTTCCATTATATTACACTTGATTTTCTTTACACCTTACAGGCCTTATTCAAACCTCCAAAGGCAAATCGTGGAGGCATTCCTATATGCTTCCCTCAAGTATGTGATTCGCATTCCCAGACCTTTACATTTTCAGTTTGCTGTGATTACATTTTAACCTAATTATAAGGAATGCTTGGTGTCTGCAGTTTTCCAATCATGGCTCTCTGGAGCAACATGGATTTGCTAGAAACAGGTTTTGGAGCATTGATACTGACCCTCCTCCTTTTCCAACAAGCACCTCCACTAAGGCTTTTGTTGACTTGATTCTTAAGCCTACTGAAGAAGACATGAAGATTTGGCCTCACAGGTGCAGAATTAGAATTTTCTTATCTTAGATGTTTCTTTTCATAGTCTGTTAGATTAAGCTTACTGTCAGATTTTCCACTAATTCTGGTAAACTGGTCTGTTATTTTATTGTACTGGACAGTTTCGAGTTCCGCTTGAGGGTTAGTTTGTCAAATGCACACATTTGATGTCTCTGTTGACGTCTCGCATCAGAAATACCAACTCTGATGGGAAGCCCTTCACATTTACGTTTGCATATCACACCTATTTCTCAGTTTCAGATATCAGGTGAACCTGAAGTTGGTTTATTCACTATCTTGTCAGCTGCATTTGGAATTTTCAGTTGTTCCTACTTTGTAGGTAGTGTAGTTCTTAGTTATGCATTCTAGCTTTAAAAGTGCAGCACGTTCTGTGAGGTCAGGTTGTTTAAGTACTTTAGTTATCATCATGGCGCAAATCAAAAGCCCTCTGTTTAACTCAGGTTATGAAGTTACCAACACTAGTCAAATATTCACACAATGTAATTTGAAAGTCATCTGCTGGATAAAAGTGAAAGTTTAGTTATAACTTCAGGTCATGTGATCGACAGAGTGTATTTAGTTTTTCCCATCTTTTTTGTTTTTTGAAGTGGGGGGGGGGGGGAAAACAATTTATTTCTTTGAAAGAAAGAGGGAAGCTGGTGGGTGGTTTAGTATGCTGTAGCCAAGACTGATTTTCGCAGGTTTATGTTGATTGAGAAGGTCTGAGGAAATCTCATCATCTATGGAATTTATGAAAATGGCTTTCGAAGCTCGCATCATTATTTACCCCAAATTGGCACAGTAACTTATTCACCACCCATGTGACTTCTGTTGTGAAAGCATGGTGGATTCACCCCTCGTTACTCACTGCAGTGAAGTTCGTGTTGAAGGATTGGAGACCCTGGATTATCTTGATAATTTGCAGAACAAGGAGCGATTTACTGAACAAGGGGATGCAATAACTTTTGAATCTGAAGTAAGTTTCAAGATATTTTTGCAGTTCTCCCCTGCATCTGCCTTATTATATACTATTAAACTGTGTTATATACGTTGATTAGGTGGACAAAATATACCTTGCAACACCTACAAAGATTGCAATCCTGGATCATGAAAAGAAAAGAACATTTGTCTTACGTAAAGATGGACTTCCTGATGCTAGTAAGAATGGAAGTCTTCGTCTTCTTACTTGTAGACATTCTGATTTTATGCATTAAAATGTGGTTGATTTCCCTGATTCTCTACTCACTAGGAAAGATTTATTGTCTAATGATTCAACTCCAAGTTAGCCTTAAATTGTTTTTGTTGCAAGTGATGCTTTGGACATTCATTTTGTGCTTTGGAATCCATTCTCCAAAGCGTCCAGTATGTATAAGAAGAGCCCCCAGACAGTTTGTTGCTATTATTAATATTATCAACATAGATTTTCTAGAACACTGTTTTTCTGTCCAGCTAAGTTATTATGGCGTCTGACATTTCACATCAGGGCTTGCATCCACTGCCACATTCGGTATATTGATCTGAATTTATATACATATCCTATTTATTGTTTAGGGGTTTATTTTTTGTGGAAACTTTCCGAAAATGATGAGTAATAGTTGATACAAGGGATCAAATGAGCATCAGTAACTACTGCCATTATATTTGTATTCTGTTAACTTTGAATGTTAAGAATTCTTACATTACAATCACCACATACTAATCAAGTTGTTCTGGTCTTTTTACCGTGTAAGTAAGTTGTTGTTGTTGCCTTTCGTGGATTTTCGTTTTATAGTCGTGTGGAATCCTTGGGAAAAGACAGCAAAGGCTATGGCTGATTTTGGGGACGAGGAATACAAGCACATGTTATGTGTGGAGGCAGCTGCTGTTGAAAAACCTATCACTTTAAAGCCTGGTGAGGAGTGGAGAGGAAGGCAAGAACTTTCTGCTGTTCCTTCAAGTTATTGCAGTGGGCAGCTTGATCCTCGAAGAGTTCTTCAGGGCAGCTAAAAAGTTGGTTGTGCTAAATCATGTGATGTACAGGTATACACCAATATTTTCGATTCACTTTATGTTCATATCCAGTTTCCGGTTGATAGTCTAGAGACGCGAAGCTGCACTGTATTTTGAGATGATATCATATGAATTTGATTTCCATATGTAATGGTGGTTCTGTACAATCCAATTGATAATCAGATTGTTGTAGGTGCTGAGTTGAAGTCACTATACTGTTGGAGTGCAATGGCGACCTCTGTCCAAGACTCGTTCTTGTGTTATCCTTGGTTAATTTTGTTTACCTTGGGTAGGAGGCGCATTATTGATTTAGAGAAACTGTCAAATAATCTGTTTAGTAATGGATATGAGACTGTTTGGATGGCAAGTATATTTAGGAAAGGCAGCAAGTCGGGCTATAACCAGGGGTGCCTGTACTCTATCCTGGTTTTTCATATTTTTACCAAACTCAGTTTGGATACGATTGAATGAAGTAATTACTTTTAAGCTTTTCATTAGTTTTATCCGTTTTTGTACTCGCTACTTAAAAATACAAGCAACTCGGGACAGAAAATATAAGCTTTCCTTTTTCTCTGTGATCAACATTAGATAGATTTGCTCCTTTACTGGCAACTCAATCGGGGAATTCTATGGTCTGTTGGGGTATTATTTTATTGGGTTTTAAAATTTATACTATAAATATTCAAAATTTATAATATTATATTGTATAAAATTCCTGATATTTATAGCACAACGGTACGGTACCTCTGACCATAAAATTTTCTAACTCAAGGTGCCTGTACTCGCAAAATTTTCTAACCCAACATCACTGTCCTTCCAATTATCACAATCGTCTGCTGGTTTTCATGCTGAACTTTTTTTTGGAGGTAGGACGCTGTCTCAATCTTTCACGAGGCAATAGTTATTGAGCCACTCGTGTCCTTTTTTCCTCGCGAGGCAATACTTATTGAGCCGCTGATGGTTTGTTTTTTTGTTTTTTTTTTTAAGAAATTGAACCACTTCTGTCGAAATACCTTAAGGGGTGGTTGTTAACGTTGAATTCTGAAATTTGAATTATAAGTTTTGAAAACTAAAGTAATAAATTTATTTCTATTTGATAATCAACTGAATTTAATATGTCACTTTATACATGTTTTAATTTATTATGAATAATTGTCATTTATACGTAAAAAAGAAAATTGAATAATTAAGGATGATATAAATGTAAATGAGAGAGAATGTGTGTGTAATTTCAAGATAGGGTATGTGTGAGAGTATGTGTGTGAGTGTGTGTATGTGAGTGAGAGAGAATATGTGTGTGTGTGAATATGAGTATGAAAAGTATAAGAGAGAATGCTCGTAAGTGACCAAGTGTATATGTGTGTGAGGGAGTGTGTTTTTGTGTGTGTGAGAGTATGTGTTTGTGTGAGAGTGTGTGTGTGCAAGTGAGAGAAAGTGTGTGAATATGTGTGAGAGAGTATGTGTGTGCTAGACTATATGTTTGTACATTTATTTAAAATTTAACAGATTAAGTGAAAATATTTTTATTTAAAATTTTGAATACAAATTAAGTAATGATTAAAGTATTAAGTGATAAGAGAATTTTATTATCAAACATGTTGAATTTTAACTAATCAATTTTTAGCATTAAGTTGAGTTATCAAACAAAAACCCTTAACGTTGGATATAACATTGAATGAACTGTCTCTGTCTAACTTCTTATTGAAATAAGTTAAATTTTTGGGTTTAAGTGACTTTAGATCTGGTACAAGGGATTTTGAATGTAAGGTATACGTTAAATTTCATGGAATAACTGAAATTAAATAACTTTTTATGAGAGGAGAATTTTACAGTTTCTTTTAGAAAATTATTTTTTTGGATTTAAAAATTTATACAATATAAAATTTTAAAATATATAGTATTGTACTGTATAAATATTTAAACTGAAAGAGAATTAAGGATCGTAGAATTTTTTTAAACTTAACCATCTAATAAAGGATTAAACCGTATTTTCCGAGGCTCGAGTTTCTCATGATATTTAGCCTTATGTATGTCCCATTTCTCCTCCGTTAGGTCGATGTATCAATCAAGTGATTTATTTCAAAAGAAAGAAAAACATGCAAAGTTGAAATTAATGTACACACACTCTATTAAACTCTCTCTAACTTTTTAATACGTACTAATTAATAGTTTATGCTAAGGTTGTGTTTGGATGGATGAATTTGAATTGAAAAAGAGATTTGAAATGAATAGATTTGAATTAGAAGGATTTGAAAATGACATAAAATATGAGTAAATTTTAAATCTACTTATTTAATCTATTAAACCCACTTATTGATAAATTTCAACATCACAATTAAATCAATTAAATTATTTTAATATCTTATTATAAATTTGAATTTCAAACTAAATTCATCTAAATTTTTTTATCCAAACACAATGATATATTATTTGACATTTGCCCACCGACTATTAACAAATCCACGTGGACTGGCATATTCAGAAGTGCTTTTGCAGAGATTAGAACTGTAAAACATGTGAATGATTGAGATTAAGTCAACAAATAATTGTAATTATTCTGATAGCAAACAGTTTCCCTGCCCTTACCATAGCCAGGCCAAAATTGAGTGTACTTAAATATTTATTTTAATGATTTGATTGACAATTACTAGAAAACTATTACCCTACATTATCATCATATTTTTAGATAAATATTTAAATAGACTCGATTTTTAATCTCACTTGTAAATCCTGTGATGTGGATTAAATCTTAAAGAAGAATTTATGACATTAATTAATGTAAGTAAAATTTTTAAAGATTTAATCCTGACAATAAAATTTACAAATAGGACTAAAAATCGAATCTATCTAAATATTTTTCATATTTTTAATGTGTAGCCAGCAGAGATCGTAGTACATGAACATAGGATATCAAGTTCCAGAGATTCTTATAATATTACATTGAAGTGCCTATTTGTTTAAAAGAATTAATATGTTATTAACTTGTGAAATATGAAGTAAGAAGTTGGTTACTTAAGTAAGTTCAATTCGATTAAATTGTAATATTTGATCTATGAGAATTATTAAAATGAAAAAGCCTATATATTCAAAATGATTAACCCTCAAATTAATTGTATTTATCAGTAATGATATTACTAGACCAACCAATTTTAATAGATCTGGTTGCCAACATTGAAAAGGACAGTAGCACGTTCTTGACATGAACTAAGGAAAAGTGTGTTTTGATTTTATACAGTTCATCCTACCTTCGAGAAAAAGTCGTTCTGTTCAAGTCCAAATTATTAGTTAACGTCCGCATAATAAGAAATGAAATCCGAGTAAATATGTAAAATTAAAAATACGTCCGCATAATAAGAAATGAAATCCGAGTAAATATGTAAAATTAAATATAATTTTATCACGTAAATTAATATTTTAATAAATTATCTCAAATTTGTTATCTTATAAATAATTTTCCAATTGGACGTATTCCATCAAATAACGACGTATGTAATTTTTTTCAATACTTGTTAAGAAAAAGGAATTCCAATTAATTAATCAACTGTGAATAAAAATTTAATTGGGTATAACAAAGAAAAATAAAAAATAATTTTAAACGGAGGAACTAGGAAGTAACATGGGAAGCATATTGTTGATGGGATTTTTATATAAATTCCCCATAAACTTAATTGATTTGTTTTTTTCCATTCAGATTCCGGCTCGTAGTTTTTCCTAGTGTTGAAATGAAGATGCGACACGTTCATGCACTTTCGCGTAATCAAGTCAAACTAAATCATTCTTTTTTATATTTTGTCAATTTTGGCACCTCATCCCCCAAACAATTGATCAATCATTTTTATTCTATGCACAATATATCAAGATTCAAGAGGCCAATTATTTTATCTTCATGCAATACATATTATAAATATATATGATCTTCATTTCTGAATTCAGCTGCATGTTAGGAAAATATTCACCAGATAATAAAGAGAAAAAAAATGGCTAGCAAAAACCTCTCTCTTTTACTTCTATCTCTCTTTTTAACAACAGCTTATGCTCAACTCACTACCAACTTCTATAGGAATACATGTCCAAATGTTGAAACCCTTGTTCGCAATGCCGTCCGAGCAAAGTTCAATCAGACCTTTGTTACAGCACCAGCAACTCTCCGACTCTTTTTTCACGATTGCTTTGTCCGGGTACGTTTGCCGAATTAATGCAAAATTAATTTCATGTAACAAATTATCAATTTACTAATACTATGTTTCTTTCTTTCTTTTTTTTTTTTTAAAAAAACTATATTTATTTTAGTTAATTTTGTATCAGTAATTATGATTTTACGTACGCATAGAGAATTCATATATTCATAATTTTGGTTTGATATGTATGTATGTAGGGTTGTGACGCCTCAATTATGATTTCATCAGCAAATCACAACGCCGAGAAGGATCATCCCGATAATCTTTCACTTGCCGGAGATGGATTCGACACCGTTATCAAAGCCAAAGCAGCTGTAGACAACGATCCTCGGTGCAAAAACAAAGTTTCTTGTGCAGACATATTAGCTTTGGCTACTCGAGAAGTCGTTTCCTTGGTAATAATTAATTACTATATTGAAATCATTATCATAAAATTAATTAACATCATCGGAAAATTTTACAGTTCTGTCAAAAAACTATCTTGTTATACTTTTAAAAATTTATACTATAATATTATATATTTTAAAAATTTATACTATATAAATATTTAAAACCAATGCAATAATTCTCCTAACAAAATTGTAAATTTTTTTTACATAATACCATACACAATTATAAATAATAAAAAAAAGAGAGAAGGATTTTCATTATTGATTGATGTTGTGTTATTTGTGGCAGACAGGAGGACCATTTTATGCGGTGGACTTGGGAAGACGTGATGGGAGGATATCAACAATTGCTAGCGTACAACATAGGCTTCCATCCCCGGACAATAATTTAGACCAGCTTAATGCGTTGTTTTCTACACATGGTCTAAACCAAATTGATATGATTGCTTTATCAGGTAAACACAAGCATTAATTAATTACTATACTAATTTCCTGGCAATCTCCAAGTAAATTTGATTGCCTTCTTTAATAGAAGGTCTTTGTTAGTCACTCCGTATAAATTCTTACATGATTAAAAAGTAATAAAATTTATTTATTTTTTAATCATTTCAACGACTATTATACTTATTCTATTACAAAATAAATAGTTAAAATTTACTCCTTTAAACCTATTATTGCTCCTCAATTTTGTTGAATATTAGTAAACATCCTTATTAATGAAACTTAGAGAAATTCTATGGTTTCGTTAGAAAATCACTCTGTTATACTTTTGTTCAATATAACCCTTTAAAATATATGATTTTGTATTATACAAATTTTTTGAAATATAAATTAAGAATGGTTTCGTTGTGCTTTTGTACAATACTTTTAAATCACGTGATATTTTATAGTACAAACTTTCAAAATATAAAAAATAATTCTGTTATGTTTTTGTATAATACTTATAAAGCACGTAATATAATACTATATAAATTTTCAGAGTACAAAAAATGATTTCGTAAAAGAATCGTCGCATTTTCGTAAAACTTCATGTACCAAAACAACCGTTGGAAATTTCAGAATTATTTTTTTGACTTAATTAAGAAATTAATATATATTTTTGTTTCATAAATTAATTTCTTGATTTGTTGTAGGGGCACATACAATTGGATTCTCCCACTGCAGCAGATTCTCAAAACGCATCTACAATTTCAGTCCACAAAACAGAATTGACTCAAGTCTGAACCGCGTTCAATACGCCATGCAACTAAGGCAAATGTGCCCAACAAACGTGGATCCCAGAATAGCAATTAACATGGACCCCACAACCCCAAATACATTCGACAATGCTTATTACCAAAATCTTCAGCAGGGAAAGGGTTTATTCACATCTGATCAAGATTTGTTTACGGATAATCGGTCAAAGGCCACAGTGAACCAATTTGCGACAAATAAAGATGCTTTTCAACAAGCTTTTATCACTGCAATTACGAAGCTAGGCCGTGTTCAAGTCTTGACTGGAAATCAGGGTGAAATTAGACGTGATTGCACAAGACCCAATTAAACTAAATGTTAGTACTACTACATTAGTTCTTGCTAATTCTTTATTTTTTATTTTATTTTATTTTATTTTTTTTATGATAAGGCTGTCATCAACCATGTAATTTTTTTTTTTTTTTTTCTTGGGGGAGAATAAAAGTTAGTAGAAAATATTGTGAGTGAAAGTACGTACATGATTTGTTTCAAATTTGAGAATCACATTAAGGAATATAATGAGCAAAAATGCATGTGTTTTTTAAAGCCTACCAACCTAGTAAAGGGGCTCGGAGATGGAGGGTTTTCTGGAAGTGTCAAGTTTGAATTTTTTACTCGCAGAGGGAATTCGATCCATATCTAGTAAAGGCCAGACCTTGACACCCACCTTTCGACTTCGGAGGGAATATATATGGTAAGGGTCTCGTGAAACTCTTTCATTTCATAGAAGTGAATTCTTATTCTTACAAAACAAGTAGCATTTCCTATTGATTTGTCCTCTCGATTGGACCCCATGAACAGCACAAACTCTTAAGAAAATCTTCCTACAACAAAGAAGAAAAAAATTGTAGAGTGGGAAGAGGACATGTAATTCTGGGTTCACTTTGTAACAGATATATATAATTAAGGGATCATAGAAAATGGATCATTTTACATTATGTGAGAGTGCAAGTGTAAGAAAATAAATTGTACAACACGCAGCGGAATTTAAATTTTTTTACTTCATACGGCGTGATCATTTTGATTAATTTTTGCATAGTACAAGAAAAGTATAGAGATTATACTTTAAAATCGTGGTAAAATTTCCACTGACAGGGTTGTCGATCCACAATCCGCACAAACGTCCGGCCTCTAACGATATCCATATAGATAATTAATTTAAAATCTTTACAAAATTGATTGACCAAAGTAACAGAGTGCTAACTCCCTTTTTTATTTCCTTTCACGTTTTTCAAGACTTTAAAATGTGAATATTCTTTTTTTTCGTAGTCTAGCTTTGGGTAGGGATATATGCATATAGGCCTAAGAATTAAGAATTATATTCAGTTTGGGAAAAGGACTTTTAATAAGCATAAAATCCTAGGAATACTAACATATTTCATATTAGTTCCTGGCTTATTATAATTAAGTCTCAAAAGTTAATTTATCTCATAAATTAATTCATAAGTATCTCATACTTGTTAAATAGTCAATTTAATCCTGAATTATTTTAATGTGTGTGATCATTTAAATTCTCAATATCATCACGTTGCTAATAAGTATAAATTATAATCCTAAATTAATTAGGATTAGACAAATTATAATCCTAAAATAATTTGAATTATATAAATTAAACAACTTTAATTTATTATTAATTCAATAGTTAATTAATTTACGCTTATAGATCAAAATTGACTTCTTGCAAAGCATCATGACGACCCAAGTATTGAGATATGTCAAGTGGTTCAATTTTACCTATCCATGATTTAGTTATCGTGTAATTATTATCCTTTTACCACACCATATCCCCATTAGTTCAAGAGTACATATATAACGACAAGTCTTATTGAACTAATCAATTTACTTTTTTTTCAAAATACAATTCACTTAAAATAGAACTTGAGACACTCTCAATTCTATTTTTACTTTACGCAAAGATTTTTGAATTGTATTTCAAGAAGTGACCATACTGGTATATATAAGAGATTATAAGGAGTGGTGAATCCTATATTAGTTATATCTTACCTTTTCATGAATCACATTATATCCGAACTCTGCAGTATGTGCGACTCATTAAGAGTAACAACTAATACAGTGAAAATATAGTGATCCATAGTCAAAATAAATTTGCGCCTCAAGTCCAAGAATCATTATATTATTATCACAAAGAGATTAATCCCTGACATTTGAATAATAATCTGTGTGAAATATTCTTAGCGGGTCAATCCAATGTACTTATTCGCAATAAGTATTCACATACAACTATGTGCTAATTTACCCATGGCAAACACAACGATTAGGGATATTTACAAATAAAATATAACTACATAAAGAATCTCATCATCATAACTCTTTATGATTTTTCTCATATATATTTTATTAGAAAGATTTTATCATATTAAATAGATAAACAATGCCATATTATAAAAATATGCATAAATATAAAAATGTAATTTTTCTCTGAAACAAATTAGTTTTAGAGCATACACTAATAAATTCTAAACTTGCACTGTTACCCATCATTCATGTGTTTAAGACAGAATGAGTGTAACATGACTCTCATATTTCTTATGTGATAAGGATTCAGGGAATGGATCAACAATATTATCATCAGTGGGGATCTTATCTATCTTTATTTCATTTCTATCAATAATTTCTCTAATCAAATGATAGCGTTGTAACATATGTTTAGATCGCTGATGAAACTTGGGTTCCTTTACTTGTGCAATAGCTATATTGTTATCACAATATAAGAGTATAGGACCATTAATATAGGAAACCACTCCAAGTTCAGGCACAAACTTCTTGATCCAAACTGCTTCTTTTGCTACTTCAGAAACTGCAATGTATTCGACTTCTGTTGTAGAATCAAATATGGTATCTTATTTAACTCTTCCAATTGATTGCACCATCACTAAGAGTAAATACTATCTAGATTGCAATTTGCTATCATCCTTGTCATACTGAAAGCTAGCATATGTGTATCCGTAAACTGTCAACTCTTGCCCACCACAATCAAGAATAGATCTTTAGTCATTCTTAAGAACTTAAGAATATTCTAGATTATCATTGCTATCCAATGGTCACTCATTGGGTTAGATTGAAACTTGCTCGTAACACTTAGAGTATAGAAGATATCGAGTCTAGTAAATAACATAGCATATATTATAGAGCCTATAGGCGAAGCATATGAAATCTTTTTCATGGTACCCAAGTTTATCACATGAGACATATGAAATATCTGTCTTAGGACATATGTCTTTAGAAAGGTACATACCATGAGATATTGGTAAGTAACTCTTCTTTGATTCATCCATGCAAAAATTCTTTAGCATTTGTCTATGTAAGTGGATTAAGTAAAACTAATATGAGTATGGATAAGCTAAGGATGTACCAAGTTTAGGAGATGAAAATCGAAGAAAGTTTGGACTCAAGCTCGCCAAGATTGGAGCATACTCTTGGTGTTATGATCAAGTTGGATTGGACGATGCTCAATTCATTAATACATAAAGTCTAATTCTTCAAAGTAAAGCATAAGTGGCTAGATAACGTCCAACTCCAAGAAGAGTTCAAGTCCAAGAAGTTCAAGAATTGAAGAACTTCACAAAGGGTTCGAAAAACCCTAATTTGGACCAAGGCCCTATTCGGCCATCCATTTCTAATTAAATTAGGATTTATGTTTTTAACATTTGTTAATAGGATTTTTTTTTTATTTGGGGTGAAAATATCAGCCTATATTAATGTTAGTTTAGCCAATTTTATGTCTAGTACTCCAATCCTAAACCTGGTAAGATTTGGAAAGGATGTTTTCTATTAGTATTAGGCCTTATTTATAGGGTTTGGCCAGTCCATTGTTAAGTTAAAAATACCCCCAACTGATTATTCATTTATCAATATTTAGAAAAAAATTTGTGAAAAAATTCTCCAACTTGTCTTCCAAGGATTTGGGTATTTTGCAAGATTGATTCTTGTGACTACCTATCTTGAACACTATCGGTCTCTTATAGACAACAAGTCGATATCTCGTACAGTCGAGAACATATACTTCAGATTTTTGATTTCTTAATGCAACGGGTTTGAATCCGTCAAATCAACTTTGTTTAGACATTCTTGAGTTCCGCATCGATTTTGGGTCTTGTCAGTTTATTTGCAGGATTTGTATTAGAGTGATATTAGAGTTTTGGCTCCAAAACACGTTTGTTTTCTCATTTCATATATCTTTAAAAAAATTTCTTGTTGTTTTATTAGTTTATTCAAAAAAATTATTACTGTTCATTGTTACTGTACATCCAAAAAGAATTCAGCTTGTTTGTATAAGAAATCATTCTTTTTGTGTTCTTTTAGCCCAAAAAAAAAAAAACATCCTAAACTGTATTTTTTAGGGTTCTACTGGTTGACGCTTTGTTCTTGATTCTTCCCATTGATATTTTTGTGCACTTTTGGCTGGGATTGGCTTATGATTTTGTGCATATTTCTCAATGAGAAAATCCAAAAAAAATAAAAAAAAAAAAAAAATCGTTCAATCCTAATCGTTTCTCGGGTTTCCTTGTTTGCGATTTTCTTGTGCTTCAAATTTTGAGGAATGGCTAGTTCGTGCTAAGTTTTGGAGGTATTTTGTTACCGAAAATTCGTGCCTTAGGCTATAAAAAAAATAGTCGAGCAAAAAAAAAAGAGAAAAGAGGTCGAATTTCAACCCTAGTTGAATTAGAGTCTCCGAGTCCTTTTTGCATTTGAAATTTTGTGTAATTCTTTGTTCCATATTCTTGCATATTTTCAATTCTTGTCTTAGTTGGAATAAATCATTCATTTAAATCCTTGTTCCACTTGGATTACACTAATTCTTATTTCCAACTGGGAGTAGTTCTAGTCATTTTCCTATTGGGATTTGAAGTCAAGTGTTGCAATTTTCCTCCTTTCCTTAGGCATAATTCTCTACTGCAATTTGTTTATATTCTTTTCAATTTTTGTCTATATTTTGATCCCAAGTTGCATAAAAAAAGGTGAAATACCAAAAATACCCTTGTTCCCTCGAGTTAATTCTTTCTAGCCCAAAACCTTAGTTTGTTTGGCCTTTTTATTGTTTGACTTTCTAAAGTGCGTAGTGTGCATTCTTTGTTAAATCGATCCGCCATTACTTTGTTATTTCTTTGCTTCATTAGTCTATAACTACTGATTGTGTTCTAAGTATTAGTAATTGTTTGTGTTGTTCTTGCTTTGTGATTTCTAAGTCTGCAAAAGACTTTGAGTAGAATTTAAACGAGAGAAAAAAGACAAGAGTGGTGAGTTCACTAGAGGGTAAAAGCCTTGAATTTGAGTGAAACATGAGGGAAATTGTGTGATCTCTTCAAATTTGAGTATAAACACGAAAGGAGTGCCGTGAGGTTTTTCTTTATTTTTTTCACTAACCCTAACTATCAAGAATCTCTTATTTCTGTTTTGTTTTTTGTTTTTTGGCAGGTTTAGAATGTCTCAAGAAAGAGAAAGTTTAAGTCCCTAAGAATCTCGTTTTGCCAAAATAGCAAGGTCTATGAAAGTATTCAACGCTTTCTCGAGATATTAACTAAGGCACGGAATGAGCCTAGTCTGCAATTTGGCTAGGAGCTAAGCCTTATATTCGCACAATGAGACAAGCTTGACAAGGTGTGCGTCTTAATTACGATTCCAATGACTATGAATCCAATGACAATTGTATGATGTAGGTACAAGGTCAAGGAATCTCCAATAGGCTCGGAATGATGAGCAAGAGATAGATTTTTTTGAAAAACCCGCCTTGGTGATTTTGCGAGCACTTCATGCTCAACCTAACAATGACCAAAATGAGGTACAATGTTCTAATATTTTCTTCACTAAGTGTATGGTTCAAAATCGTGCATGTAGTTTGATCATTGATCGTGGTAGTTGCGTGAATGTAGCTAGCCAACTCATAGTAGATAAATTGAATTTGCCAACCACTGAACATTCACATCCATATAGGTTACAATAGTTAAATGAAGGTGGTGAATTAAAAGTCACTAAGTAAGCCTAAATTTCTTTAACTCTTGGAACATATAAGGATGAGGTTTTGTGTGACAAAGTGCCTATGCATGCTAGCCATATTTTATTAGGTAAGCTATGGCAATAAGATCTGAAAGTTACACATGATGGATTTGCAAACAAGTATAGTTTTGAGAAAGATGGTAAAAATATTATTTTTAAGCCATTACTTCCTGATCAAGTCCATAAAGAGCAACTTTACATTAAACGATCATATGAATAACATGCTAAATTGTCGGCTGAAAATCGAAAGAAAGGTACGGAGAAAGCCGTTTCTAATCCTAAGCAAAAATCAGCTTTAATGGTAATTCCAAAAGAAGAGAACTTGTTCGTCAAAGAAAAGCTTTTTAAGAGTCTTTATCTTTTATTGCCTAACAATTTTCTTTCAAGTTCTTTTATACAGCCTTTCAAAGAATCAAGTGGAGACAATGAAAATTTCGAATTTGCACCTTCCACGTGCAAAGCTCTAGTGATTTCTATACATCATTCGAACTTAAGTGCCAATGGTTTGGTGAAGAGAGTACTTAGAAATTTTGATTTGTCAAATTCTTATAATTTTAGTTTTTAAAGTACTCATAGTGTGTCCCCCTTCCTTACTTGTTAATGTTTCTAATTTTTCTTGAGCTATTTTGTAAGTCTTGTGATTGCCATTCTTTTTGTGTTAAGTTCATTAATATTTTGGGTAACAATTGTGTGCTTTTACATCACAGTGTGAATAGGTTCTTTGGTTCTTTCGATATGCATCAATTTTTAATGTCGTGAGTGGTTTAGTCTTTCAAAAATATTTTATGGTTTTTGTTTATTTACTAGTTGAAGAAAAATGCTCCACAATTTAGGGTTTATGTGCTCCGTGATGTTTTTATTTCACAAGCCATTTTCCCAACATCCATTTTCAATATTGGTGTTTGATGCCTTTGCATTTGAGTCGCATCTATTGCATCTGCTCTTACTTTGGCGAGATCATTTTTTTAAATTTTTGTCTACTTTGTTTAATGTTTGTCCATTCCATCCATGTTTAGATTCGAGGATGAATCCTTTTGAGGAGGAAGGGAATGATAAGAGTATGGATGGATATGGCTAAGGATGTACCAAATTCTGTAGTTAAAAACTAGAGAAAGCTTGGACTCAAGCTCGCCAATATTAGAGCATATTGATGATGTTATGATCAAATTGGATTGGACTATGCTCAATTCATTAATACATAAAGTTTAATTCTTCAAAATAAAACACAAGTGGCCAGATAACGTCCAACTCCAAGAAGATTCAAGTCCAAGAAGTCCAAGAATTGAAGAGTTTCACGAAAGGTTTGAAAAATCCTAATTTGGACTAAAGTCCTATTCGGCCATCCATTTCTAATTAAATTAGAATTTATTTTTTAACATTTGTTTATAGGATTTTTTTTTTGTTTTATTTGGGGTGAAAATATCAACCTATATCAATGTTAGTTTAGCTAGTTTTATGTCTAGTATTCCAATTCTAAACCTACTAGGATTTGGCAAGAATGTTTTCTATTAGTATTAGGCCTATTTTGTAGGGTTTGGTTAGCTACTTGTTACATTAAAAACACTCCCAACTGATTATCTTATTCATCAATATTCAGAAAAATCTTTGTGAGAAAATTTTTCAACTTGTCTTCTAAAGATTTGGGTATTTTGCAAGATTAATTCTTGCGACTACCTATTTTGAACACTATCGGTTCTTGTCTCGTTATAAACACGGGTCGATATCTCGTACAATCAAGAACAGATGCTTAAGATTCTTGATTTTTTAATCAATGGGTTTGAATCCGTCAACTCAGATTTGTTTAGGCATTCGTGGGTTCTATATCGATTTCGGATCTTATTAGTTTATCTACGGGGTTCGCATAAAAAACCTAGCAACCTCTTAGATTTATCTCTATAGATCATTATTCCCAGAATATAGGTTGCCTCTCTTAAATCTTTTATGAAAAAATTCATGGACAACCATACCTTTACACTTTGAAGCATAAGTATGTCATTTCCTATCAACAATATGTCATCTACATATAGTATCAAGAAAACAATTATGCTTCCACTAACCTTTTTGTATACACGAGGTTCATCCCTGTATACATTTTTGATAAAATCAAAAATTTGATTGTTTCATTAAAACGGATGTTCCAACTCCTAAAATTTTGTTTTAGTCCATAAATAGACCTTTGTAACTTGCATACTTTATTGGAATCTGTGAATATAAACCCTTTAGGTTGCATCATATACACCTCTTTCTGTAAATTTCTATTAGAAAATATAACTTTTATAATTTCCCAAATCTCATAATCATAATATGCAGTTATAGCAAATAAAATCCAAATGGATTTTAACATTGCTACTAGTGAGAAAGTTTCATCAAAATCAACTCCTTGTCTTTGTACCCTTTGCCACCAATCGTGCCTTATAAGTAATCACATTATCATCCATATCAGTCTTTCTCTTAAAAACCCATTTGCACTCTATGAGTTTAATCCCTTCAAGAGAATCGACTAAGGTCCGTCTCAAGCTTCATGGTTTCTGACCACTTATGAGAATCTTTATCAGATAGTTTTTCTTCGTAAGATGTATGTTCATTATTCAATTCAGAGTAATAATTAATACATCATTATGCTCACTTACAAGAAATTCATATCTTTTTGGGCATAACGTACCCTAAAAGTCCTACAAAGAGTTTGTGTATCATTAACTTGATTTTCTATCGCATCATCATGTGATTGAAACTCTGGTTCTACTTGTTGATCAACGCCAAATTGTGTTTCTTGAATTTCTTCAAAATCTATTTTGCTTCCACTTGCCTTTTCAAGAATAAACTTTTTTTTATAGAAAGATGGCATGCTTTGAGACAAGCACTTTTTGCTCAATGAAATTATAGAAATAGTATCCATTTGTCTCATTTGACTACCCCACAATAGACATTTATCTGACTTAGTTTCAATTTTTTCTGACTCTACCCCCTTAACATAAGCAGGGCAGCCCCAAGTTTTCAAATATGAAAAATTATATTTCTTTCCAAACCACATTTCATATGGAGTGAAATCAACAACTTTTGATAGAACATAGGTCAGTAAATGGGAGGCAGTATTAAGAACATAGATCTAAAACGATTTGGGAAGGTTTGGAAGACTCATCATTGATCAAACCATATCTAATAAAGTTCAATTGCGTCTCTCAGATACACCATTTAGTTGTGGTGTATAACAAGGAGTCCATTGAGGTAGAATCTCATTCTCCTTCAGATAATATTGAAACTCTTAGTTTAAGTATTTCCCACCTCGATCAGATCAAAGTATTTTGATACTTTTACCAAGTTATTTTTCAAATTCATTCTTGAATTCCTTGAACTTTTCAAAGGTTTCGGGCTTATACTTCATCAAGTATATATAACCATATCTGAAATGGTCACCCATAAAGGTAATGAAATACGAAAAACCTCATTTAGTATGTATTAGCCATAACAATTCATTAGATCTATCACTCTTACCAATAAAAGGTAATTTGGTAATTTTACCAAATAAACAAGATTCACATTTATCATATGATTCATAACCAAATGATCTCAAATAACCATTATTGTATAATTTGGTAACGCATTTTTCATTTATTATATGACCAAGTATATAATGACAAAGAAAAGATTGTTTCACATTATCAATTTTAGGCCTTTTAAGATTTATGTTGAGAATTATATTCTCTATATTTAGAATATAAAAACCATTAATCAAAGCAACAGTTCCATACAAAACGCTATCACGTGAAAAAGAATAACATTTATTCTTTTGTATAATGATAGCTCAATTAGTGTCTAAACAAGAACAAAAATAATATTTCTAATAAGAGATGGAGCATAACAACAATTTTTAAGTTCTAAACAAGACCACTAGGTAAAGAAAGATAATAATTCCGTACGGCTAAAGTAGCAACACTTGCTCTATTTTTCACACGCAGGTCCACTTCTTCTTTAACTAACATTCTTCTTCTCTTTAGTTCGTGTATATTTTTACAAATATGAGATGCAGATTCTGTATCTAATACCCAAGAATCTAATTCAGAAGTAGAAATATTGATCTCAATCATAAACATACCTGAAGTAGAAGTTTTACCAAACCTCATCTGCTTTAAGGTATTCATGTAATCTTGGCAGTTCCTCTTCCATTACCCATCTTGTCCACAATGGAAACAAGTACCCTTAGATATGTCTTTTTTTATCATAGGCATTGGTTTAACCCCAGACTTGGCTTTCTTAAGCAAACCTTTGTTTTCTTTTTCTTCCTATTGGAAGAATAAATAACCAACACTTGTTTCGTTTCCTTTTTTGATAGTTGTCTCAGTAGTTTTAAGTATATTCAATAGTTTAGAAAGAGTTGTTGATAACTTGTTCACGTTATAGTTCATCACGAACTGTGAAAAGATTTCAGGTAGAGATTACGAGTCAAGTCAACATTTACTCGTGATTTTGTTCAAATTTCAAGCGTTCTAATTTTTTAATTAGTCTAATCATCTTCAGTATATGAACAGTTATTGAAATACCCTCTGCCATTTTACAACAAAAGAGCTCCTTAAAGATCTCATACCTCTCATTCCTTGACTCTTCATCAAACAACTTCTTGATATGAATTAGAATCATAGAAGGAGTATCCATTTCTTCATGCTTCTTTTGCAATTCAGAATTCATAGCGGCCAACATAATATAAGTTGTTGTATCATTATCCTCCATGTGCTTACGATACACATTCTGAACTGCTTGATCAGTATCGTCTGCTGGCGCATCAGGAATATAACCAATTTTCTCATACTTGAGAATTGCGTTGCCCATTCAAAAAATTTGGCCTAGTGAATTTGCTATCACTTAAGATAGAACGCAGATTAATGTTACTACTCATATTCTACAACATGTAAAATAAAGACAAAATAAGAATTTGCTACTCATGCAAAAACAAAACCAAAATATAATATGCACTTCATTTAATTTGGTTTTACCCCCACTATTTTAATTCAAATAAAAAATCCTCGCATATTGATTCGGAAGTTCTCACAAAACCCTAGTGGGTTAGGACCCCATCTAATTATTTTGATCTTAGGTGTATCCAACAAACCAAAATAATTTCAAAAGGTAGGTAATCTTACCAATTGTACAATACTTTGTAATTTCCTAAATAATTAGGTATCAATTCTTGACAGCACATCTTATGTGACTCTTAACCTTTGTCTCAAAGACGTACAATCTGAGTGTGCACAACAATTATATACTTCCGTTAAATCATACCCATTATGTCCAATGTAGAGTAACCTTAGATTAGCCCAACAAATTATTTTTAAGAAGAACTCTCGTTTATTGCTATAATAATGGAAGGCAACTTATTTGTTGATTTAATATTGCTTTGGGGGATTTTCCTTTCAATTATTTGTTAGGTCTCATTAAATTATATGCAATATTATCATATAAATATCTAACGAATAAAACATGCATAAAATCATGAATAATTATAGATTTCTATTGAACTAGTTTCCTTGAGTCACAAACTAGGTGCTCAAATCTTAAAAGTAATATTCAACTCTTGAAAATCTCTTCCGTGATTGCACCTTTTCACTGTCTTCATCATCTTATATATTACAAATGTAATTCTATCTAAATATTTAAAGATATTCAATCCTATCCTTCACCTACCCCTATATACATTACATGATTGATTAAGAATTCTCGAGTTATATTCGAGGGAATTGAGATGAGAAAAGAATTACATCCAGAATAATAGAGAAAGACAGGACACGCAGGCTTTATTTAAAATTTTACAACTATTGAATTTGAACCAAGTAAACTATACACAATTACATTGGTCTTAAATCTATAATCATCTATCATGCTATTATATAATTTAATAATTAAATAAAAGCACAAAAATATAATTTAGTATCTAATCATGAATCACTATACATCATAATCTGAATCTCGTTAAGATTATCATTCTTTAATTATTTATGAAAATATTTTATGGAGAAACATTATTTTATAATCTCATTAGAAAATAAATACTTTAACTAATAGAATTTCAAGAATTATATTAGAAACAGTTTTAATTTTTTTTTGAAGATTTATTTAAATTCCAATCTCATTGAAAAATAATTAATTCTAAAATTTAAGCAAATTTTTTCTAATTCTAATATCATTAGAATTAAATAAATATTTTTAAAGGTTTTATATATCTAAATTTTAATCAAATTAAAATAATGAGAGTTTTTACATATTAACAATTAATTTTAAACAACATTTTTCAAAAATCAAATTTAGAAAAACATTTTATTTAAAAATACAAAATTAAGTGTCACTAAAAGTAGTTTAACTTACTTAAGCACAACCGAAGTGTCACTAAAAGTGACATTGTCCACTAGCCAACATTGTTGACGTCATTGCTAATGTCGTCAATACTACTGACATCATCCGCTAATGTCATATGATGACGTCATCACCTCCTGGCATGGACCAAAAAAACATTTTTTTCTTTAATATTTTTCATAAATAAAATAAAAAATTCATATACCTTGAACAATTTTAATATTCATGACTACTAAACACAGCTACATTATAAATTAATCAAGATTGACTCTAATACCACTGTAATTAAGTAAATCATACAACACGAAACGGAATTTAGTTCAAATTGTTTACATCCTACGATGGATTTTATATGCAGTACAAGAAAAGTATAGAAATTATACCTTAAAATTGTGATAAAATCTCCAATCTGATAGGGATATCAATCCACAAGCTGTACAAACGTTCAGTCTCTAATGGTATCCACACAGATAATTAATTCAGGATCTTCACAAGATTGATTGATTTAAGTCATAGATAGGACTGTCAATTAGGCTGAGTTTGGGTCTAAATATTAGGCTCAATTAAATTATGAGCAGAGTTTGGGATTTATTAGGCTCGACCCTATTAAAACCCGGTCCATATATATATATATATATATAATACTAATTTCATCCTACATTAAATAGTACTACTTAATTTTATGTGGATAATGGTTAATAATTCTAGTATTCTATTAACTTACCTAAACTCGGGTAATTAAAAATAATAACCTAACATCATTAGTCAATTTAGTTGAAATATTGTAGCTCAATGATATAGTTAATAGTTGTTTATTGACATAAGTAGTACTACATATTATTCCATATTGTATTGACCGGGTGGTGCAAAACATAAAATTTTAACAAAAAAATTATAAAAAATTTTATTGGATAATGTGAGTTTGGGCTAACCCGATTAAAATCCAAAACTCGAATAATTTTGTGAGTTAAGTATGAGTTTCACCTTTATGAGCTTGGTCCGACTCGATTAATGCCCGAAACTCAAATAAATTTGTGAGCCGAGCTTAGGCTTTGCAAAACCTGCCTCACAAGACCCAATTGACAGTCCTAGTCATAGAGTGCTAGTTCCCTTTTTTTTATATTTATTTTCACATTTTTCAAGACTTTAAAACGTGAATATTCTTTTTTCCCCATAGTCTAGCTACAACTAGGGATATATGAATATATATATATATATATATATATATATATATATATATATATAGGTATGTGCATATAGCCCTGAGAATTATATTCAGCTTGGGAAAAGGACTTTTAATAAACACAAAATTCTAGGAATACTAACATATTTTATATTAGTCTCTAAAATTTATGATTTATCATAATTAAGGCTCAAAAGTTAATTATCTGATAAATCAACGCATAAGTATCTCATATTTATCAAATAGTAAATTTAATCCCAAATTAATCATCTTAAAGTGTGTGATCCTTTAAATTTTCAATCACGTTGGCGATAAGTATAAATTATAATCCAAAATTAATTAGGAGTAGACAAATTATAATCCTAAACTAATTTGAATTATATAAATTAAACAACTTTAATTTATCATTAATTCAATAATTAATAAATTTACATTTATAGGTCAAGATTGACTTCTAATAAAGTATCATGATGACCCAAGTGTTGATATATGTCAAGTGGTTTGACTTTACCTATCCATGATTTAGTTACCGTATAATTTTTATCCTTTCACCACACTATATCCGCATTAGTTAAAGAGTATGGATATAATGACAACTTTTATTGAACTAATCAATTTATTTCTTTTCAAAATACAATTCACTTAAAATAGAACTTGTCTTAGACACTCTCAATTCTATTTTTATATTGCGCAAAGATTTTTGAGTCGTATTTCAAGAAGTGACCATACTTATATACTCTCCCGTTATAAGGAATAGTGAATCCTATATTAGTTATATTTTATGTTTTTGTGAATCACACTATATCTGAACTCAAAACTCATTAAAAGTAACAATTAATAGAGTCAAAGTAAACCAATGTAGTAATCCACAGTCAAAATAAATTCATGATTTCAAATCCAAAGATCATTGCACTACTATCATAAAAGAAGATTAATCCACTAGCATTCGGATTATCCGTGTGAAATATTCTTAGTTAGTCAATCCGATCGAATAATAATCCGTGTGAAATACTCTTAGTTAGTCAATCGGATGTAGTTATTTTCAGTAAGCATCCTCATACAACTATGTGGTAATCTCTCAGTGTCAAATATTACGATTAATGATATTTTACATAGATAATCTCATCATCATAACTCTTTATAATTTTTCTCATATATATTTTATATCGAATAATTTTATCATATTAAATAGATAAACAATATCATATTACAAAAATATGTATAAATATAAAAATATAATTTGTCTATAAAATAAATTGACTTTAAAAGGATACACTAACAACAACACTATTAAAGGTGATGTATAGTTGCTAGTCGCCTTAAGAACATCAATAGTGTGATCTACTGGTCTTTGTATTCATCCTATTAGCGTGATTGAACATAGACAGGATTTTTTAAATGTGCATTTACCCTTGTATATTCAGTTTTATTTATCATAATTAAGAGGGTTTTGTTTTCCTTTTCTTTTCTTTCTTTTCTTGGAAGGGGAGAATCGGTTAAACAGTGAAATTTCAAACACTTGGTAGTATTAGAAAAGGAACAAAGACGCATGTTCTGGGCCTATTAAAAAAGACTAATTTGATCATTTATTTTTATTTTTAGGGTATTGACCAATTTGGTTATTATAAAAATTAATTTGTTCTTGTATACTTTAAAAAAATTAACTAATTTAACCAAATTGTAATATTTATGACAAAAACTGTGGAGTAACTAACAAAGCTGTGTTGTTAACAGACATGTACTTGTCACGTGAATTGTTGCGTTATAATTTGTCCATAATTTCTATCAAAGTCTTTCGATTGGTTATTTAAAAGAATAAGGGTCTAAATTAATTTATTGTGATAGTTAAGAAACTAGATTAGTCAATATGTCAAAGATAAAAAATTAAATTGGTCTCTTTCCCTTGTCTATTTATGTCATACCAATTTTGAGGTTTTATTTACTAAAAACATAACTTTATTCAAGTAAAAAAGAAAAAGGAAAATAACTTGGTTGAAGTATCACGCTATTCCATTAATAAACCTGCATTGGTCTCCTTGCATTTTAAAATAATTGTCACTTTAAATAATTTATTATATTTTATATTATCAGTCATTTTAAAAAATTGAGGAAGTATCAGATGATATCTTTCCAACTTTTATTCTTAATGCAACATTAATAAAAGGAAGATTATGTAGTTGAGATTGTTATCAAACCTCAGTTATGATAATCATGTTTTGATGATGACCAAATCGCACTAATAGTTTGAAAAGTGTGCAGAAAAACAAAACAACTAGAAGACTCCACGGACGCAAATGACTGTCCGAAAGACAGAGGTTCGGACGATGGTAATCGTCCGACACAAAGAAATTGAAGCAAGTCTCGGACGAAGAACAACGTCCGATCATATTTCCAGAAGACTTTACTTCGATCGGACGCATGTTCGGACACATCCTCGGACGTCCGAACGAATACCCTCAGAGAACGGATGCAGTGTCGGACGCAAGGTTTAGCAGCGGCCTTCCGAACGGTCCAACGGCTAGTTTGTTCGGACGCAGCCCTTGTCGCCAGCGTCTAGATTCGACGTCGTTATGTAGGGTAGAACAATGTTGGCTATAAGAGAACCATGAAGGCCTCTCCTGGCTGGAAATACTATTTGGGAGAAATAGTGGGAACAAGTGTTGTAATAGTGTAGGTAGTTTTGTGAAAAGAGTTTAGAAGTGTAAGAGTTCTTCAAGTGTAAGAGTGGAGAGATAACGATTGTAACAAAGGGAGGTTGTGAGTGTAAAACTCTTGGCTCAACTAAAGGTAATTAGTGTGAGCAAGAGTGATCCTCATTTGGGTATAAGAGGTTATTGTCTCACCTACTTTGAAGAGACTTTTAGTGGTTAAACTTCAAGTTGTAAACTTGGTAGTTGGCTTGTAAGAAGCTCTTTGTAGTTGAAAGCTCCAAGCTTGAGAAGTTTGGGAGTTTGGTTTGATTATTTTAATCTCAATATTCTTATTTGTTCTTTAAGCTTAAATTGTTTAATATCTATTGTATTCATTTGTGCTTAAGTTTTCATTTGGTGCATAAAGTTTGAATTTCTATTAAGCACATAAAAAAGTTTATTTTAGATACAACCTAATTCACCCCCTCTCTTAGGTTATTGCTTAATGGGGCCAACAGAGATATTAATTCAAACAGGATAATTTGATCATTTTAAACTATCTTTTTTTTTTATAAAATTGATGTAATTTATTAACTTTTTTAATCATGTACACTAATTAAATGTGACATTTATTTTGAAACGGAGAGAATATATATTTAAGGCTTTGAGCAAGAAGTCAACGTTTTGTAAATTGAAGTGGAGGACCTTGTAGAATTCCCCTTTAATTAAAGATCTGAAAGAATTTTTACCATATTTCTCGAAGGAAGTGATTTGCAGTATACACAGATATTATTACTCAAATGATCACCTTGATTTCTGCTTTTCTCTAATTAATACCTCAATTTCTTGACATCTTACTCTCATATACCGATGTCTCTTTTCTTTAAAAGCGAAGAAAGGATAAAAAGTAAATATCTAAAGTCGCATGTTACCAAATTTTCGCTATGCCATATCCTATTAAATGATATATTTAAATGTTTTATCACGACTCATAAAATTTAAATTTCAAGTGTGCTCACCTTAATCTTTAATGCAAGATTAGATTAGATTGTTATTAAATAATTTAATTTTTAGATAAAATTGATTTTATATGACTAAATTGCTCTTTTGACAAGTAATAAATTAAAAGAGTCTAAACATTAATTACAAATTGAGTAATTAATGGAGTTGAAAAGAGATAAGGGTAAAATTAGTAAAAAAATAATTAATAATCCATTGGACTTTTAAGATGACAAAATAGAACAAATTTTTTTGGTGCTAAACTAACACTTAAAGAGGGAGTATAACTCTTTCGGATGAATTTTACTTTTGACGCCAAAGTGTCTAAACATTAAGAAGAGAATTTGAGGAAAAAGAGGGAAAGAATTTATTGGATAGAAGAATTACCAATATCCCTATTTTCCTTAAATGTTTAGTGAAACGGTTCTTTTTAAGGAAGATATAAATTTTTGAGAAATTCTATCATTTTTCTCGGAAATCATTTATTTAATTTTAAAATTTATATAATAGAAATATTTAAACATATATAATAAATATTATATAAATATTTAAAATATAAAAAAATAAGGGAAAATCGCCAAAATAGTCCCTCAACTTTTGCATTTTAGCCAGAATAGTCCCTCAACTTTCTTTTTAGCCAGAATAGTCCTTCAAATTTTTTTTTAGTCAGAATAGTCCTTTAACTTTTATTTTTTAGCCAAATAAGTCCTTTTATGGTGTAGCCACCATAAATTTTTTTTTTTTTTTTTATAAATTTCAGATGAAAGGACTATCTTGGCTAAAAAATAAAAGTTGGAGGACCATTCTGGCTACAAAAAAAGTTGAGGGACTATTTTGGCTAAATGTGTAAAAGTTGAGGGACTATTTCAGCGATTTTCCCAAAAAATAATTCCCTAATAGAATTTTCTTAAATTTTTAAAACCTTACACTCTAATTGGAATTCTTGAGCCATCTCAGCTGAGTATAAGAGACACGAGACGTTGCTTTATCCACTAGCTTCAAATCTAACCCACATGCTTACCTTAAAAAAAAAAATCACATTTTTAGAAGGAACTACTTTCAAAATTTTAAATTCTAATTTTTAATTATAAAAAGAAAAATAAGATAATTATGGACACTCTTTATTACTTATTTTAAAAGTTAGAATTACAAAGAGTTATTGATTTTTTAGTATTAACTATTGTCTCACAATTCTGATACTTATCTTTTTAAAACAATTATACAATGTAGGTCAAACCTAATAATATACAATCAAATTCAATTCAATGTTTGTTCACCCACAAAGTTTTTGGCTTGATTTAGGTTTTCTATTCTGAATTCATGACCGGCTTTATACTCTAACGTTGTCGTCTGCTGCTGCACTAGTCGAAGAAAAGGGCGACCCCACATGGACTGGATTTCTAATTCCCCTCAAGAATCCGGAGAATCATGGAATTGGAAGAAAGACGAAACCTCTAAACGCACCTGCGACAAAGCCATGTCCAGACTAATGATTTTCTTTAAACAACCCCAACCCCAACCCCAATCCCCCACCCCTGAATCACCCAAACCCCGCCGCCAAACAACCCTCTTCTTCGGATCCTACCAAGCGAATCAAATCCGGGTTCGCCCACTTCAAGAAAGAGAAGTACGAGAAAAATCCCACGTTGTACAAACAACTCGCCGACACCCAGAATCCGAATTTCATGGTATTCGCCTGCTCCGACTCGAGAGTTTGTCCGTCCCACATCCTCAATTTCCAGCCAGGAGAGGCCTTCATGGTTCGAAATATAGCCAACATAGTTCCACCCTACGAAACGACGTCGAAATGCGCTGGCGTAGGGGCTGCTCTGGAATTTGGAGTTTTAAGTCTTCGTGTGGAGACCATTTTGGTCATGGGCCATAGCTGTTGTGCGGGGATTAAGAGGCTGATGTTGATGCCTGATGACGATTTTACCCTTTCGATTAAGGATTCTGTGGAGGATTGGATCAAGATTTGCTTGCCCGCCAAGGCAAAGGTCAAAGACAAGTGCACAGGATTGAATTTTGCCAAGCAATGCGCGGCCTAAGATTATCAACAACCTTAAGGGATAGTTGGAGAGGGAGGCGTTGAAGTTGTCTTTGGGGAACTTGTTGACGTACCCTTTTGTTAAGAAGGCCGTTGCCAATCAAAATCTTGCATTGAAAGGTGGTTATTATGACTTTGTTAAGGGTTCTTTTGAGCTTTGGGATCTTCAATTTAGCCTTTTTCCGTCTATAACTTACACTGTAAGCACTTCTAAGTTCACTTAGTGTGTACTCATTATTAATAACTTATAACTTTTGTGTGAACGTGTCAGGGTTGTATCATGACAATGTTATGTCTTTTTGCTATATTACCAAGTTTTTTTTTTTTTTTTTTTTTTCTTCGTGTCATGAACAATGATTTTTTGCATTTTATGAAGTTTCTAATTTGCAATGATTTTTTTGCATTGTTATGAAGTTTCTAATTTGCTTTTGTTGAAAGGGGGCAACTTGACAAGTTTTATCTTTGCCTAGTTTTTTGTTTTTGAGTAATTTTTCAGTATAGATGTGTAAATCTGGACCTCTCCATTGTAAATCGACAAGTTTTGTGTATGACATTGTCACTTTTGTGAGTATAGATTTATGATGGAGGGGTATGGATTTATTTTATTGTTATAAAGTCACAGGGCACTGTACAATAAAATGTCCTCTGGTTTATATAATTGTTAGTTACATTTATAGCTCTGAAAAGAGGCAAAATGTTTTTGGCCTGGATTCCAATGATTTGAGTGTGAAAATGATCTTTAATTTTATTGCAAATATTTTGATCAGGAGAAGATGTAGTTTCAGGGGCTGGTCCTAGGAAGTGTTAAACAAAATGTGACAGAACAATTCATAAAATGTTATGTTCTGTTCAAGCTTAGATCTTGGAAATGCCAATGAGATCTTGGTGCATTAGTATTTTGGTTCAGTGTCGCACTGGAACTGCTCAAAGCAGGGCTGGGGTCACCAAAATCTTCCCTTGTCTCTCTTTCGATTACTGCAGAAGAGCAAAGCTCTTTACCATTATAATGTGAATCTGAGGACACTAATTCTAGGCTGATGCGGGGCTTCATCTGGCTATTCGATCTCTTGTTACTGTTGCTACACCCAATGCTGAGAGTCAGCTCCACATCTATTTCCTCATCCGAACCATCCATATTCCTGTTATTACTTCTTGAATGCCTGTAGCTATTAGGCCTTTGTTGATCATGTTCAGAGGGATGAATGCTCGTTGAGGGACCTTCCTCGGCAACCCTTTCAAGGTTGATTCCTTTAGACATTTTTAGGCTCTCCCCAGAACAGCTAGCACTCCTCTCTCCCTGATCATATGTCAATGCATAAACAGGGAGGTTGGACCTGATATCTTGCATTTGTTGTTGCCATATTGAAAATTGAGAACTTTTTGCATCCTTCCCTGCTAATGAACATTGGTTGTACTTTGTCTCTTTCTTTAGGTCATCCATCAACTTTATTTGGCGATCATACAGCCGGTGAAGCTCCTTTACCTACAATGTTGGTTTTTTTGGCTGCTAAAATTAGTTCCACCTTTGTAGCAGCTTATGTCAATTGTGGAGCTAATTACTAGATTTTTGCAGCATACTTTTAGGATCACAAAGTATTAGGTATTTGTTACTTAATCAAAGTCAATGCAAGCTAACTATGAACTAAAAATATTGCAAGAGAACATGATTTTGCTTCCCTACAGTGTAGGGGACAATAGCTGGCTCTTGTGTGGGATAAATACTTTACTCAAGATGAGATCTGAAAACCAATAAAATATTGCGAAACACATGCATATGTTGAAGAGGTTGATATTCTTTTAGATTCCTTTGGTTTTTATTTAATCCCTTTAGTCGAAGGTATCAACTTTGGAAAATATGCAGCTGAATTTATGGATTGATGATAAATTTGAAAACTATGGTACAGAAGACTCGAGGGATTAGCAAAGATGAGTGGCGCACCTGTCGTTGAAAAATATCTTCATGGAACAACATTGTCTTCTTGATGGAATCTATCTTCTGTAAATTGAACATCTCATGATCCATTGAATAGTTAAAATGATGCCCAGAGCACTCTTCTCTAAGTGCCCCCTTGCCCCAGTTTCTATAGAGTATCCCCAGTCAACAATTTGGTTCACAGCAAATGCTAATGGATTTATTGCATATTGGAATTTGGTTGCCATTGTCTCAAAATATCATTAGGCCATTAAAAACTCAAAATGGCTAGTGAACAAGCTTTAAAAAAAAATGACCATTCTGATTGCTGAACATGTTGCTAATGAGAGAAATGAAAGGGGAGATGGAGTAGTTTTTGTGCATCTCTTGCTCTTTTAAATTTTTGTTAGAATTGAGAATACTGCTTAGGTGTGAGATATTTGAGCATGCTCTTTGGGTCCATGTTATTGATGAATTGATGAAATGCACTATATGAACGTGGAGACAAGGTAAAATGGCACATCCAACCACAATAGACCAAATGGAAACATATGATCATCATGTAAATGGCGGTAAGTCAAATCAGACTGCAACATTTTCTTCTCTCTTCTGGGGTTGGCCGTCTAAATTATGCTGGGCATCCTGTACGGCAGCTTAGCCCTCGAGAAATTCCATGAACCCCCCCCCAAAAAACATTTTAAAAAAAAAATCCTTCCTTGGTCAAAAATTCCCTTAAGGTTTCAATTTTACATGGTACTAGCTCATGGAGACACAGAAAATGGTTGAATATAAGATAAATCATCAGCCTATCAATTTCTCATGGCCTACATTGTCTTGTCTATCTTCCCTCGGATTCTCATCTGTTGTACATCCTAGTTTGTATACAAGGGAATAGTATCTGAAACAAACACATAATTGTATACTAAATCATGGGATCTTACAAACATTATTTGGACTAAAAACTGGCTGTCCTAATTCTGATTTCTTATGAAATAATTAATCAATCACAGCACAATTCACAAGCTTTGAAAAAAAATAATTCTGATAATTGTTAATTGCTAATTGCTCCGAAATCATTAGCAAAAGAGAAGAAAGAAGATGTGTTAAAGCATTTGAGAAACTTAATGTTTATTAGTAAAAAACTTCAAGAAATGTGTCACAAGCTTCCATAAAAAAGAAAGTTCAAAACTTCAAATATGCACAAAAATACAAAACCAAAGCTTCTAAAATTTCCATTTCTTGAAACATAATTCTGTGATCAGATTATTCAAAGTACACAAGAATTGAATAAAGATTACATACCTTCAATAAAAAGACGACCAATGGCTCTATCAGTGAAAGGCTCATTGAAGATATTCCACTCTCATGCCACTGCTTTCAAAGCACCAATAATTTCTTTAAAACATGATGGACAAAGCAATCAAAGTGGGATGCAGGGAATACATAATAGTTATGAATCACCACCAAAAAACAGCAGATAATGCA
Organism: Cinchona pubescens; assembly: GCA_025175665.1. Lineage (NCBI taxonomy): Eukaryota > Viridiplantae > Streptophyta > Magnoliopsida > Gentianales > Rubiaceae > Cinchona > Cinchona pubescens. The sequence goes on along the minus strand of JANKKI010000122.1, from coordinate 2,629,854 downwards.
ATCCCTTCTTTACTAATTATTAGGCCAATGCCAAAAGTGTTGCTTTTCTTTTCTTTTCTTAGAGAAAAAACAAAGCAGTTTTCACTAATAAAATCCTAATCATGGTTATTAATAATTCACAATGACAGGCTGTAGAGTGTGTGTGTGCGTGCATGTGTTTGTGTTGAGAGATTCTTTCTGGGAGAGAAAGAGCTGTTGCTAGCATTACCATTAACCATTATAAATATATGCTTTCAATTAAGTATAGTATTCTATTCTAATTTCATTGTCTGTCTGTGTTTGTGTGTGTGAGAATATGTTTTCCTACTATTTTAGTGTGTGTGTGTGTGTGTGTTTAATCTATATTGGAAGACCAAGAAAAAAGGAGGGGAACCCACAAGAGAATCAAAAAGGATAAACAGTTTTTTGGTATATACTAACAACAAATGGCATGAATTTGATGTAAGCAAATGAAGTTAAAAAGCCTGTGACCAAGATATTCCATGCAGGTCCTGCTGGATATGAGGATTTTGTGTGGAAGAGAGAAAAAGCTGGTGTTTCTTTGGCAGAACCAGATTAGTATGGAATCCAACTCTTTCTTCATTTTTTTTTTCCTAAAAATTTACTTGAGAATTCCATTTAATGGGAAAATTTCAATCATGGTCTTTAGAGTTGTATTAGAACCTGACAAATCATCGAATTTATCGACCACAGGTATACATTTGGACTTTATGTTATTTTCCCTTAATTCTCTTTGGTAATTGGCTAAAAGATTACATTAATTATAATTGATTTAGCTACATAGTTGGTATCATTTCAAATGTTCTTGTAATTGCCATACCATGTACAGTTGGACAATACAACCAACCAGGATTGGTCAAAATTGTGAACAAACAAGGATTTACTTTTTTTTTTGGTGGTCACACAAGGATTTACTTAATTGAGTGATGCCATATTTTCCTCCTAAAAAAGTACGGATGAAGCCTTAGAAAAGAAAGAGAATAGAAAAGTTCAAGTTCGAATCTCGTTGATATTAATATTGATAAAAATTGTTTTGAATCTTGACAAAAAGTAAGAATTTTCTTTATTTTCAATTAAAAGAAGAAAAAGAAAAAGGGATAAATTTAAAAGTTGACCGTATTCAATATTATGATGCTAAGATACCTAGAACCATCATTATGTAGTATATAATGGAAATTAAAATAATGATTAGTTTGTGATGTATCATGGTTGATCCTTGAAATGTGCTAATAACGATAATTAGAATCAATTATGAGAGAGCAAACAAATTAACAAGAGTTTGCTTGACAAAGACAGGAGAGAATCAAGTTAATACTTTAAAAAAAGAAAAGGCTGGTGGATTGATCCCCTTGCGATACAATTAAAGAATCATCGAGATTGGAGAGGAGGTACAGAGAAACTTCCTCTGGGTAGCTCTCTTCCAAAAGTTAAAGGTCCAAATCATACCTGTCACCAGAATATTTTTTTTTTTTTTTTTCTCTCTAAAAAACAAATCATTTGCTTCATGTATTTCAGTTCTTATCCAGGGAAGTATTCACCTCATGGTTCAAAATAATGTAGCAAAAGATATTCTTTGAACGAATCATGATATTATACCGTAAATCTTTTAATTCAGAATCAATTACGTAGATAACGTAACTAATTTTGGACTAAAAAATATAAACACGATTTATTTTAAAATTTTTCATGTAATAGTATCATAAAGATTTATTTTCCAGGGGACGGTGGATCCCTGGGCCTCAACTTTGTTTCTCTGTATTTGACATTATTGTAATAGTAGGGAAAATTTTTATATGGATTCGGATTATAATAGATGGGATGAATCTCTTGACGACATTCATTTACATTACCTTGAAAAAGTTTATTTTTAATGAATTAAAGTGATGTGAATGAATATGGATCAAAAAATTCATCCCACTTATTTTAAATAGGATCCATATAAAATTTCCCGTAGAAGTATCATAAAGATTTATTTCCGGGGGAACGGTATATCCTGGGCCTCAACTTTTTTCTGTGTTTGATATGGGAACCGTGAGCATCTCAGACACGCCTAGACGCTCCTCCAAAAACCCCACCTCTGTATTTTTTTTTTTTTTTTGGCAAGTTAACACTAAAAATGTATGGGAGGGTGGGGTGGGGAGGGTTGGTTGTTTGAACCTTTGGTGATTGAGGCATGAATTCAGATCGGTAGGTCATAGGTGGTACATGCAGACGAAGAACGAACTTTCATGATATTGTTATGGGTTGTGTACTTAAGGTCAAAAAAACGTTAGAATTACCTGGTACAAGAAGTTTGTTTTCTTGCACACATTGACCCCTTTGTTTCATGCCCCAGTCAACCATTGTGCCAAGAATTCTGTTTCCAGTTTCCAGCTTCCCCATTTCGGATTGGTCTTCAGCTAGGCCTATATAGTTTGCCACTTCAATATTTCTCTGTCAGTCTGTTGGCAAGGAAGCCAACATACAGTAAAGGGGTGGTTCTTGTTCTTCAAGTGGTGAGAGAGAGGGAGATTTTGTACACACCATTCAACTGAAAATCCCCAAATGGTGAACATTACCTTAATCAGCTGCTACTATATATGTAATAGTCATAACAACTAATATTAGCGTACACATCTACACAGCCAGAAATCTTCCTAGGATACATGTAATTTGGTTGGACCTTTTGGCATGAAGCAAAACTGCGGAGCTTCATCCGAGGTTCTCTTCTCTACTGACTTTTGAAGGCCAAAATTTATGAAGTTGGAGGTGAATAAGCTCTGATCAATCTGAGGCAAGTATTTTCTTAGCTTGAGCCAGCAGCTATGCACCGAAATTGCCTCTCAATGCCTTCGGTCGCATACCCTTAACAATATCCTCTTGTGGATTTGTGAATGCCCTTGTACCCTGAAAAATTTACCTTTCAGCAATATCGGAAAGTTGCAGAAACAGGACACATCTCTAAGAAACTTGTAGAAACTTTTAACTCTACTAGCATCAGCTATAAACCAAACAAAAAAGGTTGCCACATATAAACATCAAGAAAATAGGCTGAAATTCTTGTAACTCAGACATGAGAAGAAAGTGGAACAGAAAAAATCAGCAACAACAATCCAGTCAATCGAATAAAGCAAAGATGTGTATACTAAGCTTGTCGAGGCATAAGCACTATGAATGATACATGCAAAGGGCATGAATGTTATGATGAGATCATGAAATTTCTAGCAGACCACAGAATTTCTGTTCTTCATAACAGCTACTTAGCCCTTCCGTAAATGCTTTATTTGCTTGCTTAGAAAATGATTTAACTCCAAAATCCCATCCATGTTTTACGACAAAACTACCTTAGACTAAACATAAATACTAAAATGAATTTAACCTGCTTTAAAGTTGCCAGAGTAATAAACCACATGTATGGCAGGTAGATATAAAATCTGATCACATTGCACGATAAGTGATCAATACAATCTTAAACAGGATAATCAAGGTCACGCTGAAGGACATAGCTTCAGGTACAAAGGATACTGCAGTCGCTTAGATCCTTGAGATATTTTTACTGTCACTACAAGTTGATTTACCTTCGAATGATATTTTCTACAAGACATTGGATCACAAGTAGTATATTCATCCAGCAGAGCTCAAGAGTTGGCATATGGCGGCTTAAACCAAATAAAAGTGTTCAAAGAACCCTGTGCAACAATAATGTATTCGGATTAATAGTACATCTAAGATGTTATGTTCATAAAAGAAAAACCTGAATTTGAATTCTAGGCCATAACAGCAATTCTCAAATAACTATATCTTGTAAATGAATTCTTGTTTGGGAAGCAAATATCTTTCTTCTATTGTAGTTAGCAGCAGCCAAATTTGATAAGATACTTCAAGAATATTTGAAGATAATGAGTTGTTTGGTTAGAAATCATGCATTAGTCAAAAGCCTAGCAGTTTAGAACAGTAACACCATGTTTTTACACATTTTTTAAGGCTTCCATCATTCTTAGACTGACAGCAAAAGAATTGCTGCTGCAAGGTCCTCCAACTATCAGAATAATGGAAGCATATACACTTACAAGAGCAGCCAACGCTATACTTCAGTAAATACAGGCAAGCAAATGAAAATTTTGGGCAATGCCATATGATTTCCAGTGTAATTTTGCGCTGTGGCTGAAGAGAAATTAAAACAAGAAACAATTTTCTTTTGGGACAGAGGATACTGTGAAATATCAAAAGGCGCACAAAGTTCCACATCATGAAATGCAATAATGAGCCAGCTATGAAAAGACTTGAATAAGGAAACATTGACTCACTGCAAATAAAGTCATCAAAATATTCATTTGACCATTGCCAATTCTTGCTCATATTCACAACCTTAAAGTTCACTGAGTGGACAATCCCTGAAAACAAGAAAACATCAGCATCCTTCCTCGAATTCAAAAGAATACTTCATATAGATGGTACATGTTAACGTCATAAAAGGGATCACACAGGACTGACACTTGAAATCTACAACGATTCTTACTATCTTGCTTTGGAGAATTAATGCAGGGTAAGCTTATGATGCCCTCTGATACAAAAATCGTATTTTCCAGTTTTTCATTTCCCTCATGATAGAGAAAGTAGACATGCCAATCTTCTCAAAATTCTCGGATCTTTTCTTTTCATTTTATTCCTCTAACAGATGACTGTCTGCAAGGTAATATTTTCCATAAGCAGCAATAAAATCGCAGTGCAAAAATATAATTTAAGTCTCTAGTACAGTAAGCTGAAGGAAGCCCCTCTAGATGACTAGAGAAATGAACAAAGGCAAAAATCAAACAACAAACCAAAATAATTCAGCTTGAAACAAAAGCAAACCCATGGGAAAAGCGATTGAACTAATGCTGTCTAGCTCTTTAGCTCTATAACCCTTACCTTTGCAGCAAAACTATGATATTTTTGTACATACAGAATTTGAAGAAAATTCACTAAACCACCACCACACATAGCCTCTTTAATATTCAAAAATCAATGCTCATCATTCCACAATGTGTCCTGAACCCTAAGTACATATATCTTAGCTCCTATTTACCTATGGAATTGTTTCAAATAACTTCCTTCACTATAAAGATAAGAAATTTGGGGTAATGAATGAGCATATCCTGCAACGTGGCACCTGTACTCAGACTAAGCAGATAAACTTTGTCTGCAAAAGTTCTATTTAATGCATAGAACACAATATCTTTCTTCAACTAGATTCACAGGAAACAACCCTTGTCTGGTAGAAAAAAATTCGTCAGTCAAAATGGTTCTCTTTTTCCAGCTTGTATTGTTCTCTTGTTTTTGCATGTTCTTCCATCATTTCTTCTAGATTTGTTTCGATTTAGGTATTACAGACAAATATTGGATCCCGAGGCTATTTGGCATTTTTTTTTTTTTCTGCAAGTAACAAAAAGCTCCCTAACAACAGACATGCTTCAGTAATGCCAACAATGCCCAAACAGCCAAAATCAGCTGAGCCAATTGCATGAGTTCTAGGTTTCTGAAATGATAAACATGAGATAAAGCTCTCCTTAAGAGTTGTCTCTTTGATGTTTTCATCATATGTCTTTCTGTCAACCTTTGCAATTTTCAAAATCTATTGACAATGATTGCAGGGAAGAGCTTCTTCACATGCATTAAGTAGTTGAAGAATCCACAATCAAAGAAATGAGAAGAATATCTTTCACTATATTTTATTCTGTCAAACAACAATACAGCAAAAGAATAAGAAACCTATAACCTCATGAAGTTTCAATCCTGGTATGCCGCATAAAACCTCAATCTCTTCAATCTCCATCTCCAAACTGTCTGCAAGTGAAGCGTCCTCTAGGCTACCCATGGTCTGCTCCTGTTTATGATCCAACAAAATACTGTCATTCTCAGACTCACTCTCAAACAGGTCCTTATCTTCTATGTCAGGTAATTCAAGAGTCCCAATTTTCTTCCTTTTCCTCCTATAACCTATGAGGCTGTCGACCTTCTCCCTCCAAACAACTAAGGGATGCTTTTCAATCGGCTCTGAATCTTCATAAGCCTCATTGAGGAACACACTAAACCTCCTTCCCCTCTCTGAAACATAAAAGATACCAAAATGCCTTAGCAACAGTCGCATCAACTTCTGAGGCATCATAAATTCTCTTCTAAAATGCGTCAAATGATCAGTTACCACCCTCTTTTCAATTGTAAAACTTAGTAGCTCATGCATTACTGCAACAGCCCTCTTATCAAATTCTTGTGAGCCAGCTTTCAAATCTCTAGCATCAGCATATGGAGACAAATACGTCTCTCTTCTGAAAGTTGCCAATTTGTGGATAATATCGTGACAAGACCTTCTTATAATTAGGTGGAAACTTCATTGGAAAAGCCAACGAAAGCAACCGCGGAACATGATCACAGCTTCTCAACCCCTCAATCACCCCTGCCTTCTTTTCCAACTCTGTGATTGCCCAACTAGGATTCCAGTCAACAAGTTCCAAATTTTAAGAGACTCATCATACGGTAAAAATGGCCGCACAACTCTAAAATTTTCCGGATATCTATGTACCCAACGGCTCCTAAAATCCAATGGCAATCCAATATCCCTCCTAAAATGTGCAATCTTGTGTCAATGGAAGCCGCTTATCTACTGACATCATCAACATCCTAGAAACATATTCAGCAGCCTTATCACTATTCTCATCAATAATTTTCCCCTCTTCCTCCACCAATTCCTCAGCCAATTTGGTCATCCCACACCACAAGACCCCTCTCTGATCCTTGTACAACTCGAAAAGCTTAGGGGATTTCCTCAAGAAAAGCTGATATTTTGTGGGGTCTGGGAAGGTTAATTTGCCTTCTGTATCGATCTAAATCTTTTATGGGCACGACTTGTTCGGGCTCTTGCTTTAAAATTTCAAATAAAAATAGAATCTTGCTGAGTATTTTGTGCTTTTCCAATGCCACCTCAAGATCATGGACACGTTTTCTCTTGCTCCTGTCTTGAACCCTTTTGCTGGTAGTCATCAATCGCCATTGCCAGTAGTTCAGTGTGTTATTATTAGTATTTAACGTAACCCCATTTGTAAAGGGCTTGTGTAAATTCAAGAGTAATTGTCCTAAAAGACCTTTACTTCTAACATTTCTGTGGGGCATTTTCTCAAACAGCAAATATGCAAACCAAACACGCAGATAGGACGGGCCCTTACGAGAGATGATGTTTGTGGAACGAAGGAACAGTAGAAGTTCCAAATGAGTTATTTCCACCGTGCCCTTTTCTTCTCTTTTTTCTTTCAAATCTTGTCTGCTCGCCGGGAATATTGGAACGTGTATTCTCAAATTTTTTACAAGTCTTGCTCCTCTGGACGGGTGGAGCTGACCCCGATAACCTAATTGAGCCCAATTAAAAAAGGGTTAATTACATTTACCCCGATTTTTTTACCAAACTATCAAATAAACCCCAAAATTTGGCCAAATTACAAATATCATTTTATATGAGTACACGTTTAACAAAACCTTCTCCACCGTTTAGGGGAAGTTAGTGTCGGGAAACAAGTATTTTCACCGTCTCATTTTATTTGTCCTTCTTTCTATTTTAGTTTGTCATAAATTATTAGTCACTCCTTAAAGAGGTAAATAAATAAATGTTAATTTACCTAATATACCCTTCATTGAAGTTTCAAAAAAAGAGTATTAATGTCATGTTTCAATAAAATAGAGAGAATAATATATAAGGCCAAAAATACCCTTGTAGAGCTAACAAGGACATTTATACTTTAAGAAATACCCTTCTTATGTGGCCAGTCTCACTAATCTTATCTCAGTCCAAGTTCCAACATCCACTCTCACTTCTTCCTTTATCATTCCCTTTACTAGGTTGGAAATGGGGTCTACGAAGAGAATATAGAAGAATTGGAGCGTAAACAAGTCTAGTTGAATTCGAATAATAGTCTATCCAAATTTAGCAAGAATAAATTTTATACTCGAATTTAACTAAACTTCTAATGTCGAACTTGGACTTGTACTCCATAAAAATTGTAACATACTTTGTAACACCACATCTTAGGCTAACCTAATAACTTTTGGTTACTTTTGACACTAAACACTGGGTCAAAATATTTAAACCAAATTATTAATAACTCAATATCTAAAATATTATGTACAAAACAAACTCTTCCTCCCACATGATGTGAGACATTATGTAACACCTCAGGTCCTAAATTGACCTAATAACTTTTGATCTTAAAACACTTGACAAAAAATGCAAAAAATAAGTTATTAGTAATCCAATAAATAGGATATTATATACAAAGTAAATTCTTCTTTCCCACTCGATGCTGGACATTACATGCTTGAACTCGAACCCAAATTCAAAGTCAATTGAGTTTGAGTAACAAAAAATTTAAAATATAAATGTGTGTGTGAGCCTCGACAAACCTTTGAACATTACCTATTAGAGTTTGAACTTGACCTCGAAAACCTCTAAAAGTTGACATAGGAAAAGTTAAATTAATCTATTCACAATTTTCCACTAATACTCGCAAGTGCATGGTATTAGTGTAGTAGGGTGAATAAAGATCATTCCCACGGAGATTGCGTAGACAAGTACCGAAAGTATTCGACAATTTCTATTTAGACGATCACAAATGAGTATTTTTTAATTTTTAAAATAAACTAAACTAAATCTATGACTAAAACAGGAATTAAATGAATGCAATTAAAAAATGCTAAACTAAAACTGATTGTTTTCAAATAATTGAAAAAAAAAAACAGGTTAGGTACTAAGCTAGCAATTTTCCAAGATTACTCAAATTACCAATCAATCGGTTCAATTATAAGAGAAGTGATATATTCAATAGAAGTTCAATTCCCAATTATCAACCCAACCCCGATTCCTAACACAATTGGATCCTATCAAATTAATTAATTTAGGGGTAGATTCCTCCTTGACCTAAATCAATTAAATTGAGTTGTATTTGTATGGAATTTATAATGAACTAACCATGTAATTCTCACAGCAATCTCGAATTCAACTAGTCTAATAATTAACACAGGTCTATGACGGAAAATCGACTTCCGTATCACATTGGCCAACCTAATCAAAATAAGAATTAACTATGTGCTTGAATTGTCAAATTTATGTTAATTACTCTTTCTCATAAATTTTAATAAAAAATTATGTTATTTTTTGAATTGTCCAAATTTAATAAAAACTTAAAAGATAAAAAATACTAATTTTTAATAAAATTTTAGGAATCAAATATATTCGCAGGTTAAACTTTGGGAATTAAAAATATTTTGTACCTTTGTTATTTGGCCAAAGTTCAAAATTCGTTTGGTAGTTACATCAAATAAGTCAGGGAGGAAAATATAATATTTTTTTTAATAGTGTGAAAAATTGGCACCATTATTCCAACATAGTATTAACATTTTGCCACCGCCCCGACCGCCTAGGGTTTATACACATCTAATGTGTATAAGAGAACAGCAACCCAGAAAATGTGCATTTTCTGGGTTGCGCTACTGAGGTTGACAGGGGCTGTCCATCTAACCCCCTATAAAAACCCACACACCATACAGAATCCTCCTCCGCCGCCCGCACGCCCAAATCCGCGATCCAAACCGTCCAGTCCGACCACCATGAAGAAAAAGCCGAGCACCCCAAAACCAAAACCCTTTTTAGCAGCCCTCTCAGCCTTATCCGGGCCGTCTTTAATCAAGCAGTTAGCCTCCTGCAACGCCTCAATCAGATCCCACTCCCTCAAGCTAATTCAATCCTGACATGTCCGAATCTCGCGCCCGTCTCTCCGAAGACGACATGAAAAGGCTTTGGAAAGGGCTTTTCTACTGCCTCTGGCATTCCCCGATAAGGCTCCTGCTCAAGGTTTACTCATTAACCGTTTATCCTCTTTGCTTTTTACTCTCGACCCTTTACTTTCTTTGCAGTATTTTACTTGTTTTTTGGTTACTCTTCGCCGCGAATGGACTGGCATTGATCATTTGAGGTTGGATAAGTTTTACTTGCTTATTAGGAGGTTTGTGAATGGGGTGTTTGCTTTGATGAGGAAATACAAGTGGGATTTGGAGTATTTGGGGAAATATCTTGAGGTGTTGGAGGAAAAGGGGTTGTTGGCTGAGGATAAGTTGTTGGGTAATGGGGTGAATTATCATTTTGTTTCGGTTTTTCTTGATGAGTTGAAGGGGTTTAAGGTTCCGTTGGGGAGGAAGGAGGTGGTGGAGTGTTTGTTTAGGCCGTTTTTTAGTGTGATGGGGAGGTCTTTGGATAAGGTTTTGGTGGGAAAAGTGAAGATTTGTGTGTTTGATACTCTGTGGGAAAGGGGAAGGGCTTTGTTGCGGAGGAAGAAAGCCTGCTAATGGGGTTTACGAGAAAGAGGGTGAAAATGGGGATGTGATGTTGGGGATAGTCGCATTGAAGATGGGTTTTGCTGCGAGGTTTTATGAGGTGGGAGCGTCATCTGATTGTGTCCAGGGGAATAGGAAGGTGGTTCTTGGGTTACATGAAGAGTTTCTGAAGCTGGAGAAGGAATTGGAAGCTTCAGGGATTGAGATAGCAATTCCAGAGTTTAACGAGGTTGATGACAATGATGGAGAGGAGGTGCCTCAGTTAATCCCTATAGCTAATGATGATAGAGAAGCAGGTGTTGTATCGCTATCACAAAATGAACCTGCTATGCTAGTGGTTGAAGAGCAGGGGATTATGGAGAAGAAGAAGAAGAAGAAGAAGAAGAAGAAGAATAAGAAGGAGGAGGAGGTTAAGGAAGCAGGTGATAAAAAATCTAAGAAGAAGAAAAAAGAAAAGAACGGGGTTAAAGGCAATACTTCTGGAGTTGAAAAAAATGGTGTTGTAGTTACTGCTAAGTAGTAATGACTCGAAAACCTCCAACGTAGGCAGTGTTGATGCCTTGGAAAATGGGAGTTCAGTCTCTGCAAATTGTTACAGCACAAGCAATGATTTAAAGAATGATGAAAATGTAGTCGAACTCAGCGAGTCAATGATCTCAAATCTTCAGCTGCAATTTGAGAAAGTTGCTGCGCAGTTGGGTTCTAATGAAGATGATTCGAGGTCTTCTGATGACTTGCCTTTAGTCACTATTAAAAAGAAGAGGAAGAGAGCTAAAAGTGCTGATAGTCGTCACAAAATAGATGTGAGCATTGAAGGAGAGAATGGACTTGATTTGAAGAGTGCAGAGAAGAGCGCAAAGAAAGTCAAGTTTGCAATGAAAAACAACTTGGTTTGGAAGCCACATAGTCCATTGCCACCCCAAAGTTTGAGGATACCGCCCTCAGTTACTCCAAGGGGTAGTGCCCTTAAGAAGGGAGTACCTCCTGGTCCCGTCAGAGAAATGCCTCCTGCAATCAAGAAAGCAAGGTGAAGCAGAAGAAGAAGGGACGGAAGATTTTGAGGACAATTTCTCCTGCCATGAAACGACTGAGTAAAGTTCGCGTTCTGTCTGTTTAAAAATACATTCTCTGGAATCCTATCATTGTACCTCCTGGAACCATCAGAAAAGTGCCTCCTGCAACCAAGAAGGTGAAGCAGAAGAAGAAGGGATGAAAGATGTTAAGGACAAAGGACAATTTCTCTGGCCGTGAAATGACTAAAGAAAGTTCACATTATGTCTGTTAACATTCTCCGGATCCTGTTATTGTAAGTTTAGTTGGTTAGTGCTTGGCTTTTATCCTTCAAAAATTTGAGAACCTAGAATGTCTTGCTTTCGTGCTGAGATATTTGAATTTCATGGATAAGAGTTCAAATTTTGTGTTTTGTTTTTCAATTACATACAACAGTTGAATGAAATCTAGTATCAGACTGAGAACAAAATTTCCAATTATTACCAGCAATTTTATTTATTTTTGTCTTAATTAGAAGACTCATGACATTAATATTTATTGGCAAATTTCAGTATTTCTTCTCCGACTTGGAAATACTCTGTTGTCGAATTTGAATAGTTTTCTTGTTTTATGTCTTTGGATACTTCTCTTGAACTTGAAGGGACTCTTGTTTGATGGATATTTCCCTTTCACCAGAAACTTCATGTTTCAACCTCCTGATGATATCTGAATGTCCAATTTGTTTGTGGATAAGGGTTTGACAACTTAAGAAGTTTTTTTCGGGGTTTTCTTATGGAGCAGTTGGTGGTTTGAAGTTTCAAGAGAAATACATGCAGAAAATTTTATCTGTAGCTGCACGTGTTTTTCTCCTTCTGCCTTTTTTCAAGTCCATGTTTCTGCCTCTTCCTTTCTTAATTTAAATTGTCTTTTCATCATCAAAATAGTATACACTTGCTCTTGAATTGTAGGTAGAGACAAGTATGATCACATACAGATGATTTGCATGGTTGGTGGGATGTATTTGTATTTCTTACAGCATCTTGCTGTATGTCGTAAACCATTACCTCTATTGATATGATGGAAGGAGAGATGGGTGGAGGCTATTATTTGTGTTGCAAACAGTATTTTTACACTCTAATTTTGATTTAGTTGCCTTCTTGGGATAAGAAGAGTATTGCTGTTCTCTTTATATCTCTAAATTTATCGAGTAGTTTGAAAATAATCAGAGTTTGCTCGTCCTAGATGACATAAGAATACCAAGTAAGATTGGTAGAATTTATTTCAACATTTCATTTGGGGCTTAATTTCATTTTAGCCATTTAACAATGTGATTTATCATTTAATTAACAGCATTGCGGATGTTAACCCCAAAAATGCCAATGATTGATGCGGCTAGGCTATAGTGGAAAGATTTGGTGGGTTGAACCATACTTATTAGTCTGAAAAAAGATCTCCTTAATTGGTCAAGATTCTTTTCTTCTTTTTTATATATTTAATTTCAGATTGTCAGTTTTTAAATTTTAATTTAAAATTACTTTTTATCTGGGACACCTTTGAATTTTATAACTGAAAATGCTGGCTCAAGAAGTATGCTTGTAAAGGATATTTGCTTTCTTTATGTCCTTTCTCTGCAATCGCAAATCGCTGTTTAGGTGGTAGAATGAGCTCTAGTATAAAATAATTGTTTTGGGAGAGAATGTATAACTCTACTTCAAGTATAGAGGGAATAAGGGATGAGATTGGGATGTATAAGAAGATCAGTGTGCGTCAAAATTTGAAAATCATTGATGAAGTACCCCATGAAAAGCTTGATAAATAGCTCATGGGAAAAATGCTTGAGATTTTTTTCTTGCTGTAGTTTGACGGATTTGTACTTAAACACTTTCTAATCACATCCACAATTTGTGGAACAAAGAGATGCAACATGATGATCTAGGGTGGGATATCTCCACAACAATTAAACAAAAAGGTCCTAGGCCCCAACCCCGAATTATATAAAAGAGCAAATAAACTTAATAAACTGAGGTTGGTCAGATGTTAGAGTTATATGGAGCAAAATGGACATGAAAGGCATTTCGCATTTCTAATTAGATAATTTCTACTTACCAAAAGAGAAGGATTAAGATTGATGGCCATTATAGGACCTTGAAATTCTGCTATGTCCAATCGCGGAAGTGATTGATATTCTAGAAAGGCTTATAAAAGATGAATTTCCAATCTACGTTTCTTCTAAGTTTTATATAGTATCAAGAGGAGATTTAATGAAAGCTTCGCATATTATCTCCATATTAACGTTTTTTTCCCCTTTCTTTGTCTCTTTGTTAATGAGTTTGTGAATTTTCTGCTGTTAGTTCTGTTTGCTTTGGAGCTCAGCTTTCTTTGACAAGTACACAGATTGGATAATTGAGTGGAACTGAATTTCTCAGAAGATAAATCTTGTGCTTTCTTGGTAATAAACCAGCTTACGAAGATGAATATTGAGATATAGTGGGTGTTCATAGCTTGTCAAGTTTTCTTTTGCTTTTGTTGGAATAGTAAGTTTTTTACTGCATGCAGTGGACCGGAAATTGAGGTGATTCCTATTTGCTAGGGGTGCTTGCATTTTTCTAATCTTGCCCACACTTTCTAAATTTAACCCTTGTAATACCTGAATGGTGCTTCTAACAAATTTTCAGTGTCCTAATGTTGAAATCCTTAAGATGAATTTGCTCTGAATTGGGAAAGGCTGAAAATTTGTAATCTCATGCTAAAGAATGAGGAATATGGAAAGATGATCTTCTCTCATTGAGCAACTGGAACCTCTCAACTTTTGAGCATTTTCTCACTATTTGTATATTGGAGGTCGGTGATTTGACAAAAACAAGTAGTTGTTTGATTCCTACGGGTTCTCCACATGCTAAGATATACTTTTCTATGGGAGGAAAAAATGGTGATTTTACAAATTTTTACAGGACTTTGGAATTTGCATCTTGAAGCTTTGAGTTTTACATGGTTAGTCACTTCTTTTCCAAAATAGAAAATCGTATCTTGTGTCTATTAAGCTGGAACTGTAATATGTATGATATAGTCGCTGTTAAATCTCAGTAGTGTGTTATATTTGTTTTCGTGGTCCCTTCGCTGTTTTTTGCTTTTCCTTTGTTGTTTCTTGTGGCAAGTATAATTGCCACCAGTGAACCTAAGAATGGAGAATTTTCTTGTAAGTTAAATTTCTTTGGATAAGAAATTTATACCTTGCACATCTTGGTTGTAAGTTTGTAGAAAGCTAAAGCATAGGTAATAGTTGGAAACATTATGCATGATCTTTTCTCCATAATCCTTGTTGAATTGTTATCCACATAATTGTACTATTGCATGTTGTTTCGGTGTAATTGAATGGAGGTTTTTGTGTCCTATCCTGGTATTCTGCTGTATAATGACAGATGCTGTGAAACTCATATTAGGACATTCTCACTTGCTTGATCCAACTGGTTTCGTACTATTTCTTTCAGTGCAAGGCTGTATGCCGTAGTAAACTTTTTGGAATTTATAGTTATATGAAAATGATATAATGGCCGAGGACCATATGAGAATTAGACTAGGAAATGGCCTTTCCTAATTCTCACGAGGCCAACTTAAACAAGCTAGCTTTTCTGGTAATGTTCTTCTTTGGCTTTTCTCTTTTCTCCTCTATGTGCTAAGCAGTATAGTATTTATTCTCCCCTAGTGTACAAGTGGTGTAGTTATACCGATAAAACAGTGCTGCATTGTAAGTTTTCTGGGTTAGAACCTCCTAAAACCCCGGATATTGAAGGTAATTGTGTGCATGCAAGCCCTGTGTGGTGAAGGGCTTGTCAACGTGTTCCCAGAAAAGAAAGGGTTGTTTTGAGTTGTATTTATCCCTTTCCATTGCATTTTTTGAGTCGTTATTCCAAGTATACTCCCCATCCCACCCTCCCTCTTTGGAAAGTCGTCTCTTTGGAAGACAGCTAATGATAAAAACAGGGCAGATGCGTTTGGAGCAAGGGACTGAAGCTTAGAAGAGAAGTAAAGTTGCAAGTAGATGTGCTTAGGAGTTGATGTCTTGGAATTATGTAGCCTACCTTATTCTGTTTCTTATTCACTTGTTTGGCTTCCCTGCATGGTTACTAGAAAGAGGAAAACGGGGAACACAAGATACTTGTAAATTAGATCCAAAAGATTTTTCATTCCATTTTTTGGTTTTTAGTGAAAGCAATATCTGCTCTAGAAACTAGAAAAATAAGCAATTCACAAAAGACTCTTGTCAGTCGCAGTCGTGGAGTGTCAAGGCATACTTTTAACCACTCTCATAAGAATACGGGTTAATAACACTTTACCCCCTGAACTAGGTAGGTAATAACACTTTGTCCTCCTGAACTAAAAAAATTACACTTTGCTCCCCAATCACATGACTCATCTTTTAAAAAATTTATAATATCATGTTAAATGACTTAAATATCCTTAGCATTATATTTTGATTTTTGTATTTAAATTTTGATAATGATGTGATAATTATTTTAAAATAAAATATAAATTATATAATATTTTAATATAATCCATATCAATATATATCTTGGTCAAATTTTAAATTTGTTGTTATTTCATTTTATATTATTTTGAATTTGAATATTTAATTATATTGATAGAACAATTCCTAAATGGGTTGGATGAACCTATGCAAATTGCAATGTCAAATATAATATAATTTGACATTTTATCACATTTTCTCTCTCAAATTATTTTGTTATTATATTTTATTATAATAATAATTTTTATTATAATATTATTTTGTTATTATATTTTATTTTTTCTAATTCTTTTATACGTATTAAACATCAAAATTAAATACATGAAAAATCAAATATAATATTAAGGATATTTCAGTCAATTAACTTAATATTATAATTTTTTTAAAGGATGAATCATGTGTTTGGGGGGGTAAAGTGTAATTTTTTTAGTTCAGGGGGGCATAGTGTAATTACCTACCTAGTTTAGGGGGGCAAAGTGTTATTAACCCTAAGAATAAAGATCATGTTACATGCAAATATTTGACAAAATAACAAAATGTTATGTGTATCTTGCTCAATGGCCATAAATTTGTAGGATTTAGTGAGAAAAAAATGTCATAAATAATAATCACTCTCCTAAATCTGTATAATTAATGGATTTATTGAACTGATTTAAAGTTAGGTTGTTATAACTGCTCCATAATGATGATGGGTCATTTTCTTAAAGATGAATTCCCACTCGTTCATAAATTGCCAAGTAATTTTAGAACAGGAAATTGGTAGAATTGTCATGTCAAAAAAAGCTTTATTAAAACTCATTTTGCTTGCTAATCTTTTACACCTCAAAGTCTTACTATTTTTAGATGCTACAAGGGGGTTGTTACGTCCTGTCAAAATGCATCGAACAAATGGAAGATAAACCGACATTATTGATTGGTAGATGAAGATGACAGGAAGGTTTGGAAAAAGAACCACTTACTCAATAATATTTGGTGTCATATTCTATTTTATGTTAATCAGCAAATTCTTGAAGCAGCTAAAGTTAACACAAGAAGGTAGGTTTCTTTCATTTCGGTTGTGTTTAGATGATAGATTTATAAGGAATGATTTGAAATCTATTAATTTGTTGGAGAAATTTATAAAGAGAAAATAGATGTATTTTAAGTTCATCTAAATTAAAATTTTTTTAAAATAATTTTTTAATTTAGATAAATTTAAAATTCATTCATTTCGACTTTACAAATCCCTCTTGAAGTCCTACGTCCTCACATTTTATAAATACTTATCTGCTTACAATTATGTCGAATACTTTATTTTCAAAAAAACAAAACATAAAAGACAACCCATTACTTCTGCTCCTTGCGAACTGATAATGTGCTTCTAAGTCCTAACAACTCTATTTTTTGTTTCCCCAAAAAGGGTTTGTTTCTTTAAATTTTTGCAATTAAAAAACAATGAGATATTATTGGTGTCTACATAAATGAAAGGGAGGAAAACAAAAAGAAGGTCAGCTGTATCTGCTTACCAAAACCCTCTTCTTGCATGTAGTAGTTAACCTTATCATGCTCAAATTATCATTAATAAATCCTTAATTTGCTTAATATATTTATTCTTTAAGATTATGCCACGTCTTAATTAATCCTCTTACTTAATTTCTTGTGCCAAGAGGATCTTCCAAGTCTTAAATCCTAAACAACCTTCTACCAAATTTAAATTAGTGCCCTTTTTTTCAATTAGCAGAAGACTAATTATAATAATGGCTTCAACTTCAACTCACACATTTTCTAATTCTCTCTTCTTTTGGGGATTTAGGAGTTCAACTAACTCGAGCTTTTTCGTGGTGCCTCGAAATAGTGGCATCTGGTGGATTATGAGTATTCTTGAGTAATTAATTTAATTAATTACACTTTCAAATCCACTAGGACAAAAATGGGGCCCAGTCCTACCTGTTTCATCAACTGCCACTCGTATGCTGCCATGCAGAATGATATATACTTAACATAATTATTGAATTAATTGAGATTTTAGAATTTACAAGTAGACAATATGTGAATCTATTGAAGAATCCTTGTCGAACAATATATTATTGTATTATTATTATTATGTATGTATGAATATATACGTTGTACTTTTAATTTATACTATTAATATGTATTTGAAGAATTAACTGTAATTGGGGCCATTAATATTAAATTTAAGCTCGAGTCCTTTGGTAGTTGAAATTTAAGCTCGAGTCCTTTGGTAGTTGAAATAGACTTATCACGTATATTTCATGAAAAATAAGAAATAGCCATGTCAACCTAGCCATGGTGCCAGCTGTGGTTTCCCCACATGAACTTGCATTGAATGTTAATTATATATAACTTTTTTTTTTTTTTTCTTTCTCTAAATTTGATGTTGATATATGTACTGTTCAACATAATAAATTGCCCTACATGCTCTACGAAATGACGAGTAATTTTGTGCTAGTAACTCCGACACTGACTAATTCAATTAAATAATTGTAAAAAAATAAAAAAATTTATATTTTTAAGCAATCATGTAATTGTGTATACAGAGTCCGTAATTCAGAACTTTTCTTATGAGCTTTGAACTAGTTCTATGGAATATGCTACACGAAAAACAGCGTTCTTTTAACACTAAAAAGCTTCGAAAGTAGTAACAATTACTCTTTGATATATTGGTATTTACTAAGTCATCTATTGAAGTTCCCAGTTTACGTATAATGCTTCAATTTTGTATCAAATCCCACAACTTTCGAGTGATGGGTGTTTGATATCTGATAATGTTAAATCTCATCAATGTGATACTTGTAACGATATTAAATAATAACATGTGTTTCTAAGTATGCACATTAAATTTTTAAAAAAAAAAAAAAAAAAAGTGTATGATGAGCCGAATTATATATCATTTATAATTATATATTATATCTGACACTAGAAAAGATAATCTCCCTTCTCGATTTAATTAGAAAAAGGGTTCCAAATGAATGATATGTGTAATTCATATTCCTCCCACATTATAACTTGGGGGGCATATGTAATGTAAAAGAAACTTAATTAAGCAGCATTATAGCTTAGTTTGAAGGTTTGCCCTAATTCCTCTAAAAAATATTAATTTTTTTTTAAAAAAAATTATCCTATGGATTATTTTCTTTATAAGATTACAAGTAACCTACAATAATGATCGGATCATATCAACATATTATAACTCAACAAGAATATAACTAACCCATTCACAAATAATGACATACATAATAATATAAAGTTAGAAAAAAATTTACAGGTTAAGAGAATTATACCCTGTTATGTTTTAAAAATTTGAACTGTACAAACCCTTAAAATCAACAGAATAGTTCCTTCGACAGGATTATAGAATTTTTCATTAATTTGACAAAATTCACATTAGTGAGACTAGGACTTTGGGACATCTTATTCCTAAAATCTCAACCTTAGACTATTTTACCACTAGACCAATGCTTCATTGCAAAAGTTTATCCTAATTGACCAATGATTAGGAAAGTGGGCATCATAATTGTGTAATTTTAATGAGGTTTATATTCTAAGAATCTATAGTTTTTATTTGAAATTGAGGGTCGGCAAAGGTTCCACCTAAAGAATAGCTTATATATGTAGGCTATTACTCTACGAGTAAGTAACATGGCACGAAACAGTACTCGTGTTTGTGATAGCAATGGAATGCCGTCACATAACATAGGTCGCAATCCAAAACGCCAATTTCATCACTTACTTTCAAAGTTTTTATGGTTTAACTTTTGAAAAATACTTAAGTAGATCTGATTTTTTATCCCACTTGTAAACTCTGTAGTTAGGATTAAATCTTAAAAAAATTTGCTTATATCAGTTAATCTACATCATAGGATCTACAAGTAGAGTTAAAAATCGGGTATACTTAAATATTTGTCTTAAGTTTTTATATTTTAATCCGGATGAGTTGGACGAACAAACTCATATGGTAGCCAAGCATAGTCCTCCAAATGTATTACTCTTGATTTTTATTTTATTTTTTATCAAATGAAATATACATGTGAATATGTGATTGGTTTCATATACGTCTATTTATTTGAATGAGTCAGACAATTTTTTATTTTAAATAATTTTTTTAAAATATATAATATTATAATGTACAAGTTTTCAAACATATAAAAATTATATGTACAAATGATTTACCATGATGCTTGGATTTAATTCTATCCTACCCGCTTAGTGCTCCACTTATTAATTCTTGAAATTTAGACTCTTTTTTTGTTTTTTTGTTTTTTTTTTTTGTGCTGAAACATAAAATACAAATATTTGAGCATCTCTTTTTTATTAAAGGGTTTCTCTTGCAAAATGATTTCCTTGGATTAATGCAACATGTTTTGGTAGCTTCTTTTATACTTGTAATTTCACTCTAATAATATGAATAAAATTCTCTTATCATTATTGCAGCTTGTTATGATAAGTAAAGATATACAAGTCGTAACGTACAATTTTTACGTAAACTTAATACTCACCCTAATTTGCTTTCTTATTTTCATAACACAACCAGTAGCATTTGTGGAATCTTTAGCTAATTGGAATACGTGCAATTCTAGGAAGACAATTATCGAAATGTATATAGTTTCTCTAAAAGGTTATCCCTGTTTTACCTAAATCACAGCCACGAGGAAGTATGAAAAAGAGTTCATCTTTCCTAGATTTTTTTTTTTTTTTATACTATTGAATGTGAATATATATTATATGTATAAAAATTCTATTTGAATAGTTATTATTTTAAAAAGTATTGTAGAATTTTTTTTGATGTGATATATATGAAATAAAAAGATGATTGAAAAACGTGTATGAAATTATTACAAAATATTATTTGAAAAATAATAAAAAAAAGTATCATTTAATTGAAATTCAAAAAGTAACTACGTGTCATACAGTTGCAACTGATGGTATAAAAAATTTTCTAAACCGTTAGTGTAGGAATAATTAAATCCTATTTGAAACGAATGTTGTTGAACATAGTTGTTAAAATCACGATTATATCCTTACAGATCCTACAAGTTACAAATTCGATCCCCAATCTTAGAGATAAGATCTCTATTATATGTAAATACTAATTGACCTACTAGAATCTTGTAATTTACATTCAAATTTATTAGGTTAAATTAGAATTTTAATAATTTTTTATTTATAATTTAATGAGTTTAAATTATTTATATTATTTTTTATTATTAATTAAAAATAATATTAAATTTACGATGACGTAAAATTTTTTATATTTTGAGTATATATCTCATCCTCACGTTACCGCATTATCCACATCATGCCAAACATGTCCATTTAATTAATGAAGGGAACGCTGTTTTTCAACGAGTAACTTAATTGTAAAGCAAGTCCGAATTTCTTAAATATTAGTACCATATATTACAATTCTCTGTGTTTTTTTGTTAACAAGATAGATGACCCTCGTGCTACATAGTAACAAATTCAACATTTTCCCCAACATGCTCAAGACAACATCCCTTCTTCCCTGCTGGAATCATTTGGCATGTTGGAATTTGGATGGCAACATTTATCTCACACTCTAGCTAGTCATGAGTTGGCAAAGCCTGTGGAATTGAATTTGGGCATTCAATTACCAAGCTATATATATCATTGTTCACAAAACTTTCCTAACTGCATAAGCTGATCATGGATTAATGACTGAATATGTGATGCAACAATTACACAGTAAAAATAGGTTTAATTAATGTACTACATTAATGGTCTTTAGTACTAGTCGATTTTCATACGAGTTAATTTTTTTAAAATCGTTTATAATTTTTTTTTTAATATTCTCGAGACTAGATGCATGTTACGTAATTTTTATTTAAATTTCATACTATTTTTGTACGTATATCACCCATCTAAACTTGTTGATGCAAAAGAAAAGTTTTATATTGACTCTATAAAAAAGATTAATCATTTCATATTTACATGTCAACCAACTCCAAGGAAAGTATATACTAATAGGGATTTGTTTCGAGCTAGGAACTCCCAATTGAGATTGTATCGTGTGGAGAAGTTGAGAATGAACTATCACATTCGCATTCAAGATCTTCAAAACCCCAAAATTGTTCTTGCTCTTCATCTTCTTTTGGCATTTTCCACTTTTCCTCGTTAATTTCCTCTTCCAACATTACCTCCAATACCTACGAGTTCAAAATCAAATGATAAGAATTAAAAAAATAGTAATTGGTGATGCACTTAAGTAGTATAAGTAAATAACCAATTTATCTAAA
The DNA here is from genome assembly GCA_025175665.1 of Cinchona pubescens. Taxonomy (NCBI): domain Eukaryota; kingdom Viridiplantae; phylum Streptophyta; class Magnoliopsida; order Gentianales; family Rubiaceae; genus Cinchona; species Cinchona pubescens. Next base: position 2,607,750 of record JANKKI010000122.1, on the reverse strand, counting down.
AATTAAAATGGTAACCAACACTAAGAATCATTGGCAATTAAACCTATTGAAAAACAAATTCACCTGAAGTAAACAATGTAATAGATAAAAATTAAATACTTGCATTAAAATAAATATAAAACAACATCAATGGAAAAAAAATTGACTTCATGAAGCAAAAGGACCCACTAATAATACATTAATTTACTAGTGTTTATTTTGGCTGTTGTTTTTGTCACTACGCAATGCTCTTCTAATCACATGGAAAGGACCATTATTTTTTGTAAATTACAACATAAAGATTTTGGTTTGGTAAGATACAACATCAACTGAATAATCAGAAATGTAATGTTCAAGAAAACGAAGTTAAAAACCATGTTATGTATGTTATTATATATGTAGAAAGATGTTAACAGATGTGATTAAAACATTAAAGTATTTTGATACCCAAATCTTGTCATGTGTAATTAGTCAAATTGTAGTTTGGTCCGATTCATTAACTCACTTTCATTAAGTAGAGTTTATGTGGAATAATCAGCACTAGTGCATATAAATATTTTACTAGTCCTTATCAAGAAGGTAAGAAAATTCTTCAATTTCTTGGTTAATAATTGTTCATTAAAAATGGCAAAATTTAGAAAATATTATTAGTATCAGAAAATGTATGCAACTTAGAAATAATCAACTTCATATGTCAGTAAAATTCCCATGATGGCTAGTAGTATATGTTAAAAAATATGCAATCATGTAAAGAAAGTACCATATCTGAAGTGGATTGAGTACAAGCAATTCCAGCAGAACAAGACAAAACAGGCTATTTAAAAAACTGAACTTTATAGTTTTCTAGAGCAAGGGTGGGGTGTTCAGGAAAGAATTGACTATCATTTATTAAAATAAGCATGCTTTGTAAATATGGTTGATGAAAACTTGGATTCAATCTATGTTTAGTAAATGAGAGAGCTGAATGTAGCGAGAATCGAATCTAAGATCTTTCGGTAATATAGTACCTCACTCATTGTAGGACGCCAAACGGAGGAACCTCGAATGCAGAGAGATGCTGCCAAGGCAAGTCTATTAAGCTGTTTAACATCATAATCCCCTCCAAGCCTTGGATCCACTACCATTTCTATTTCCCCGCGGTTGAGTATAGGTTTGGCCTAATGGATTAACCAGCAAGAATTAGAACTTTTGTCCATCATAAATTAATCAGGAATTCAAGAATTGGCTGTTATTTACCCAGCTGTGTAAGCTTTGATGAGAACCATCTACTGGTTTTTTGCCAGATATAAGCTCTAGCAAGAAAACACCAAATGCAAACACATCTGTCTTCTCATCCACGACCCCGTGCATGAAGTATTCAGGTGCCAAGTGCCTGTAAAATTGGCAAGAAAGTAGTTCATTATAGCCTAAAATATCCCAAATTGTGGTTTCTGAAGGAAAGAGAATGAGCACGTGGACAAGTGAAAGTCTACCCAAATGTTCCTTCAATTGGAACAATTGAATGGTGAGTCCATTGTGATGGAAGCCATTTTGCAAGCCCAAAATATACACATCTGTGAATTAAACAAAGATTATTGAAAATTATAAGGCCAACTAAAAGAAGAAAAAATCAATTTTTTTTTTTTTAAGAGACAGTTCCTAAAGAATTAATATTGACAATTTATTCACATCTGCTGTGTATAAAATGTTGGAAGCCTTAATGTCTCTATGGATTATTCTTCTTGGACAGCTCTTGTGCAAATAATGTAGGCCTCTAGCAGTTCCAACAGCAATCTGATGCCTTGTTTTCCAGTCCATAGCAGGTGAGTTCTCATCTGAATAAAGAAATGATGAATGGTTGAATTACAAACTGATAAATGAATTTCTGAAATGTTGACCATAAAATTGTAATTAGTTGATGAGACGCTTCCCTATTCGTCATGGGTTTGACCCTTTTTTTTTTTTTTTTTGAAAAAAAAATGAAGTTCTGTTATTTAAATGTAAATGAAGACCAAGGCATATATACCATGAAGAACAGAAGCCACAGAGCCTTTGGAGGAGAACTGAAAAATGAGGTAAAGTCCATCGTCAATACAGCAACCAAGCAATGCTGTTACATTTGGATGGCAAACATGTCCCAATGTTCCAATCTCTGTCAAGAATTCCTTTTCTTTTCTCTCATCATTAGCCATTTTGGTCAGCATTTTGACAGCAATGGCCTGTCCATCTTCTAATACTCCTCTGTAAACCTCTGCATATCCTCCTTTTCCCACCATATTCTCTGAACACAACAGCAACCGAAAAATCAAGAAAAGGCTAAATTCATCATTTATTGCCCAAATGGAGAAAAGGGATGTTAACAAAAAAAGCAAAAAAGATTAAGAAAAAAAACCTGAGTTGAAACCATTGGTGGCATCAAAGATTTCTGTAAAGGAGAAGCATTTCCAAGAAGGTCTTTTAAGAGGTGGAGAAATACTGCCATCTGTTTTTGTTTTGTTGTCTAATGTTATATGATGTATTTTCTCCTTCAGTACATTCAGAGCCTTTAGCAAGCTGATCATCATCATCAAGATTTTGTCTTTTCAGGGAAAATAACCTCTTCAAGCTGGCAGTACGAATATACTTCATTTCTGATCAATTGAACTTTTCAACTATGTACTTCAGTCTGTGTTTGTTGTAAGGTTTAAGGAGACATTGTTCAGAGAAAGAGTCAAATGAAGTCTGTGCTACATTTGTTGTTCTTACACAAATGATCACATAGATCACTGCTGTTGATATTAATTCTAGTGCTATTTATTCATATGGTCTTTATTAATTTGCTTTAGTTAGAGATCACATATTCACATGAGAGGGGCTATTAATAATTGATGAGACCAATAAATGGTGTGGTGTGGTGTTGTTAACCCAACAATAAGATGATTGGAGGAGCGGTTGGAAAATTTTACTACCAAATATAGGTCATGCCCACCGTTGGGTTTTGATCCAACCATTTCCATCAGGATATCTTTGGCATTGGACTATTTAGTAAAGAATTTACTACGCATTACGCCCTCCGTTGCCTTTTAAGTACTGTTTAACATTTTGACATAGAGATTAAAATTGCAATTGAATAGCTTAAATTCTAGACAAAATTAATTATGTACGACTAAATTATCCTTTTAACTCACACTTTTTCTATTTCAAAATATCTATCACCTTTAGTTGGTGTACACAGATTAAGAAAACTATTAAATTGTATCAATTTTACAAGAAAACTAATTCAAAGTGACTAAATTATCCTTTTACATTAATATTCCAACTACATAAACTTCCTTTTATTAATGTGGCGCTAAGGGTAAAAGTTGAAAAAATATTATTTAATACTTCCTTGATTTTGTAAAGTGACAGGTAATATGTAAGAAGACAAATTGTCTAAAGTAATAGTTAATTTGAAACGGAGGGAATAATAAATTAAAAGAATTCCAACATTAATTCTTTTCCTCAAACTATTTTCTCTCCTCCGATCTCAAGTCCCTTCATGTTTGCTGTAATTAATGGAGTTGGGAAGAGATAAGAGCAAAATTGGTAAAAAAAAAAAAAAGAAAAAAAAAATTAATGCTTCATTCATCTAGTACTTTTTATATAGGATTAATTGCAATATGCACCCTGTACTATTACTAATTTTCACTTTACCTCCCAAACTAGTAGTAAGAGTTTTGGCACTTCGTTACCATGTACTATCAATCACGACTCATACTACTCCCTCCATTTCATTTTATCTATCACTTTAGACAACTTGTTTTAAGCCAAATTATTTGTCACTTTAGAATATCAAGGAAGTAGTAAATGATGTTATTCCAATTTTTATTCTTAGTGCTATATTAATGGAGAAAAAATTATGTAACTGCGGAATATTAACATAAAAGGTTAATTCAATCAATTTGAATTATCTTTTTATAAAATTGATACAAGTTAATAGGTTTTTTAATCCTTATACACCAACAAATGAAAATTAAAATCAAACATAAGCGGCAGCGCCAATTAATTGATAATTAAGTAAAATTTTCAAATTATTTTTAAACAAAAAGACTTTAGTACCTCTAATTTGCATATGTGCCGAAAACTCTTATACTAGTAATAAATTCTTTTCATTCAAAAATAATTATTAAAATTTTAAAAATTCACTAGTTTTCAATCGATTTAAACAATGTATAAAAAGTTTATAATATTAGATACTTAAATGCTATATTTGATAGTTTAGGTGAAAACTGTAAATTATTGATAATTTAACAGTGCAAATTGCAATTAAACCTATTTGTGACCAGATGCATCGAATACCACATTAGTAAATTCTTTGGTTGGTTTATACTTTATTGGGGCTTTACATTGCAATGATTTGGTAAGTTTGGGTTGGCCTTTTTATGTTTCTGCAGGTCATTTAGGCTTTAGCTGGTAGGTGAATGTTTTTTAAGAAGAAAAATACTTACGTAGAACCGATTTTTGGTTCCACCTATAGATCTTACAATTAAAATTAAATCTTATAAAATCTTTCTTATATCTTCTAGCTGATGTCATAGATTTCATAACATTTAATCTACATCACAAGTTCTATAAGTAGGATTAAAAATCAGATCTACATAAGTATTTAAATTTAAGAATTGTGCATCATAATTTATCTCATTTACTTCCAAACTAACAAAATTCAACACTATCGAGATGTCACATTCTTCGCTGCGAAAGACAGAAGAAGGGAAATAAATAAATAAATACTCTCTTCGTCTTATTTATTTTATCACAATTTAATTTTTTTATTCAAATAAATTAATTTTATAATTAATAATTCATACTATAAATTTATTTGAGTTTTGATAAAATAAATTTCAATAAAAGTAAATTTATATCAAATATTATCACGTAAAAACCTAAAATCTTAAAAAAAAAAAGTTACATATTCTACAAAAGATTAAGTCTTAAAACTTGACTCATTAACCAAAAAAAAGTCAAATGTGACAAATTATTTGGGACAGAGATAGTATAATTAATGCCATGGTATTTTTATTTTTGATAATAGTCTTCAAACAAGTTACAATAATAATTTGAGTTAATTTCGCTTTACCACCTTAACATCTAGAGTCACTGTCACTTTAGTCCCTAACGTTAGTTTTTATGCACTTAAATCTTTGGATTAACTGTCAAATTTAACAATATTAAATTTTCAGTCTAAAATCCTCAAATTAGATGTGTTGACAAATTTCCTTGAAATCCAATTTCTTTCTATAAATAGAGTGTGATGAAGTTTAAGATATAGTGATAAATAATTAAAAAATCATTGAATCATACTAACAAAATGAGAGAGAGAGAAATGAATCAAGTAAAATAAGAAAAAAAAAAAAGAAGAAGAAGAAGAAGAAGAGAGAATAAGGGCATTTTTGTCAAAAAGATAATGAATGTTGAGTTAGATTTAAGAAAAAAACTGAAGTGTTTAAAAAAAATAACGTTAGAAACTAAAGTGATAGTGACCCTAAACGTGAAGGGGGTTAAGTGAAATTAACCCTAATAATTTCTTGGAAAATTTTGAAGAAGACAGTGAGTTTGACAATTAGCCAGGGTAACATGTTATGTCTAGCTGCTTTTGCTTTCGAGCTTCTATACAGAGAAAGTTTTCCCCACTCTTCTTAGGTCTGAGTTGGAGGAAATGGTACATCATTCTCTTAAAAGGGAAACTCTAGTTTTGGCAGTGATATAGTGCTAAAGGAGAAGTGAAAAGTACGCGAAATACAAGTTTTAGTTCCATTGTACATGCTGTACTTTTTTTAAAACAAATAAATAAATTTGTGATGTACTATTATTTATTGTGTGAATACATAATTTTCTAAGAGAAAATAGTGAATATTTTTATATTTTAAATGCACTTCATGTTATCCACCTTTAACTAAACTTATGAGGCAAATATTAGCCATATATGTGAAAAGTTGTTCTTATAATGTTAATGATTCAAAACCTTGATTTTCTTTGTCAGCCCCCCCTCTTGCTTTAATGCATAACAAATAGGATTTTAGTTATTAGTGAGCATTAGATTGAAACACTTTCAGTTTTTTTTTTTCCATGCTTTGCCACAGAATAGAAGAAAAAACGAAAGGGAAAAGAAGTACTACACCCTTCAAATATAATGCTTGTGAGACTAGTAAATAGTAACTCAAACTTCAATTTGTAACAATTTGACCCTTAATATTTTACCAATACTTTTATTCGCCTTATTTACACTAATAGATTGCATAAATTAGAAAGGGAATATTGTTGCACTTGATTAATACAGTCAAAGAATTCCCAATTTATATAGGAACAATGACCAAGTGCACTTTAACTAATTGTTCCAATCAAATTGGAATAATTAGTTGTGGATTAGGTCAAAATGTAGCTTTTTTAAGGAAACCAGAAAATGTAACTTGGAGAGTTAAAATATTAGCATTTGGAACTCGGGTATAAAGTGTTACAAATTACAAATACAAAGAACCTAAATTGAAATTTGTTCTATTTTTTTTTTTTTTTTCCCTTCTCTCTTTTTTATTGTTGTCATTTCAAACAATTTAAGAACAGGTTTTGTAGCAGGGAGAATAAAACTGGATAATGGGATGCACTCACGTCTTTCTTTGTGGGTAATATATTCGGAAAATTTTATAATACTGTATAATGAATCATTTCGTTTATTTTAAAAATTTGTACAATAAAAATTTTTAAAATATAAATAATATTATATTATATAAATATTTAAATTATAATAGGATGATCCCATTGTATAATTTTTCAATATCTTTAGCTGACAATTCTATTTAATTTTATAATATACTTGTATTCAATAATTCCTAGTTGATGATATGACATCGACAAAAATTCTATAGCAAATTCGTTTTGGTCAAGAATCTTTTGTGGAAGCAGATTCGATGTAGTGATTCTTGCTTAGCTGTTTGGCTACATTACAAATTACGAGATTAGAAAGCAAATTAGGATCAACCATCAAATTAAGCCCATCAGATATTTAACTTTAATGATTTTATTTGGTTGAGATTTGTGGGGAAGTGCAACTGTTATCCTCCACTTGATACACACATGAATGCTAGCTTCGTTTTGCCAAACTTTCTTGTTAGTCTGTATTAACTAATTGCACGAGTTCTACCATGCATGCACATCAAAAAGTAAAACTAAAGTAAGAAAAAACAAAAGTGATAAACATAAAGGGGATCAAAAAAAATATCTCAATTTTGATAGACGAGAACTTTTTAACTTTAGAGATACCACCTCCGTTTCTTTTTAAATCTCACTTTAACTTTTAACACAAAAATTAAAATATTATTAAATAATCTAAATTTTAGGTAAAATTAATTTTATATGACTAAATTACCTTTTTGATTAGTAATAAATTAAAAAAATTCTAACATTAATTATAAGTTGGGTAATTAATGAAGTTTGAGAGAGATAAGGGTAATTAGTAAAAAATAATTAATACTTCATTAAACTTCAAAAGTGAAAACAAAATTTTTTTACTAAAGTGATATTTAAAAGGGAATGGAGGTAGTACTATCCTTCACTGTCTATCTTCTTTTATATGCGTAGTGGCAGTAAACAATAGGCTGATATTTGTATTTTTTTCGAAAAGAATATTACAACCGTTGAAATAATTAAAAAGTAAAATGTCTCATTATTTTTTAATCATTCAACAGTCTAGACTACCCACCCAATTTGTATAGCAAAGACTTTTCAGTTAAAACACAACTGATTTCATTGAAATAGGAATATATATATATATTGGGGGAGGGATAAGAAGGAGGGATTTGGATGGCCTCTAATCATATTCTCCTCTTCATAACCGCCAATTAATGATTGGGCTTGAAGCAATGGCAAAGGGAATATGTCCCTAATGAACTGCATTGTTATTGTTTATAGAATCTAATAATGTGGAATGGACGAGCATATAGCTGAAAGGAACGAAAACTATAAATAATATTCATTATTCTTTAAATAATATTTTATAATCATTTCACATACGTTTTTATACATTTTAATCTCACAAATATATTATCAAAAAAGTTGTTACAACACTTTTACGAATACTTTCTCATACATTTTAAAATAACTGTCACCTTTGATTAACACATACGAATTGAAAAAACTATTAAATTACATCAATTTTGCAGAAAGATAGGTCAAAATAACTAAACTATCATTTTGTATTAATATCCCAATTACATAATCCTCCCTTCATTAATATAGCACTAAAGGTAAAAGTTAAAAAAATATCATTTAATACTTTTTAATTTTCTAAAGTTACAGATAATATGTCAAAAGATAAATTGTTTAAAGTCACAATTATTTTAAAATGGATGAAGTAATATTTTAAGAATAATGATGGTTAGTAACTTGAAACATTTCACATGTATATAACTACATATTAACAGAACACACTTCAAAGCACTCGACAATAACTCTTAGTACTTTTTTTGCTTGAAGTCCCCTTCCAAGTGGTGGTCCTAATGGACAATTGAAAATTCTCCACAAAAACAAGTTAGAGACTCAATAACTAAAAATTTTAAGGTGAAGGGGAGATGCGCTTTTAATTTTATTTTTTTAAAAAAAAAGAAGAAGCAATGATATATATATATATATATATTTTACAAATAGAACTCTAGTTTCGGCCCATATTTTGTACCAGAACAATTGACACGAACAAAAGAAAATATAAGACACAAGGAAAAAAAAAAGGATAAATTACCATAAACGCTCATATAGTATGGTCATTTGATCCATCACCCATATATGTTTTAAAAATATACCTTAAACACCTATATAGTTTTGATTAGATGGTAAAGTAACGGAAAATGTCTAATTTAACGGAGTTTGAAATACACTCATGGTCTATGAGAGTGTTTATCGTTTTTCCAATAAAAATATTATATTTTTGACAAAAATACCCTTTATATTTTCATTTTTCAACAAAAATACCTTTGCCAACCCTCTCTCATCTTCCTTCTCTTCCCCACATCTTTCCCATCACTATTCCTTCCCATCTTCTTCCTCCTTCGTCCCCAACTTCCTCCCCTCCTCATTTTCCTCTTCCCTCACATATTTCCCGTCACTATATCCGCCCTTTTCTTCCTCAGTCTTCTCCTTCCTCAACCTCCTCCCCCGCTCTTCCTCGTCCTCTCCATTTTCCCGCCCCTCTTCTACCTCATCCTTCCTGTCTTCCCTAAGGGGATCACCCCACCCCTCTTCCCCGCAACCCCACCCCCAACCACTCTTCCCTTTTCCAGTCTTCTCAAAACATTGAAAACCGGACCGGACCGAACATTGAACCGATGGCTTGTCCGGTTCGCGATTCAACCGGTTGGACCGTTTGAACCGGCCGGTTCACTATTTAGTTTTTTTTTTTTTTTTTTACCAAAGTGTGATATAATTTAAAATGACCTAAAATATATTTATATAAAATCTAAAATAGAAGTGAAACACTATTTTTGTAGAATTATAGTCCTAATACCCAAAAATACTGATCAAATTTCTAATAAGAAAAGTGAAATTTGTACGAAAATAAGTTTAAAAAATATCAAAAAAAATAATAACTTAATAGTTTAGGCTTTGGTGTGTTCAATGGGTTTTGTCATTTTAGAGTTTATTTCACGATTTTTTAATTTTTCTCTTTATTTAAATCATTTTTTATTCTGAAATTTAAAAAACCACCAAAATCGGTTCAACCGATTTTTTACCAGTTCTGTCCAATTTTTTAAACAGACCGGATATATAGTTGGACCAGACCCATGGCTCTTCCAGTTCGCTGTCCGACCGGTCGAACCGGCCGGTCCGAAGCGATCCGATTTTTAAAAGAAGTGATTCTTCTAGATCTTGTCCTTTCTTCGTCACCCACCCCTAAGAGACTTCCCTTCCCTCCCCTTCCCTACACATCTTCCCTCTTCCCTGCTGCTTCATGCCACTCTTCCTTCTTCCCGATCTACTCCTTCCCTGGCCCTTTCCTCCTCCCTTCACAATAATTGCTATGATCGTTGGTGGTAGGAGTTTTGTTGTTTTTTTTTATCGTTTTTGTGTTTGCAATTGATTTTTTGTGATGGATATTGTTTTGATTGTTGTTCTTTTATTACAATGATTGTTGTTTTGATTATTGCCTATTTTGATTAGCGTTTTGGTGTTGTTGATTTTCGGGGGCCGGCGGTGGAGTTATGTTTGCAGGAGTGGTGGTCAAGGCGGGGTGGTAACAATGGAGAAGAAGGATAAGGGGTACAAAGTAATTTCAACAAATTCTATTAGTTTGGATGATTTCCATCTATGTTACCTTTTGGCCTAAAGGACGTGGATGTTTAAGGTATATTTTTAAACACATAGGAGTTATGGGTCAAATGACCATACCACATGAGAGTTTATGGTAATCTACCCACAAAAAAAAATATTTTCACCAAAGCATTAATACTCATTAGTTCAACACTCGAAAGACTAACCCGACAATTAGCCTAAAAAGAAGCAAAGCCCAAATGGGCAAAAGCACACAAGATGTATTTTCTTTGTTAATCGTGAATTCCTTTTCTTTTTATGGTATCATTAACCATTAACCACCCTAATTTAACGGGTCCCGAAGATCCATCTCGAAGTCCTGCACTTAAACAAGTAGATTTTATTAATTGTTTTTTTTTAAAGAAAAATGGCTACTATGTATCATACATTATTTATTGAATCCTTTCCTATTGAATTACCCGTTCAGACACTTGGCCTATAAATCAATCACTGAAATGAAACTTTCTTTTATGCGAGTTAACAGATTATTTCCTTCAAGAATGTGCATTTTATATATATATTTTTTCGTTTTCGAAAAATTGAATGGTTGATTTATTGGATCTAAGGACTAAGAATTTGCATTGTCATGGATCATTTATCCCAGTAATTTGGATATACTACTACGTACTATAATACTTACGTTTGGAAGTTGGAACAGAACTCCAATGCCGAACAGTGTTGCTTTGGCACGTAATGGCCGAATTTTGCATTCAAATGTTGTGTTAAAAATGTTTGTTTTCCTTTGAACGCAACACATAATTTATGGTAAAGTATTATACTACCAAACTCGACGCCAGTTGCACTTGCGCAGTGTGATACATTCTTATGTGGATCGAAATATTTGTATATCAAGTATACAAAAAATTTATGTAGAGTCTAAACTAAGATTTACATGGGAGTCCACATTCTTTGTTTCGGTCAAGGACAGAACCAAGACCCTGTGATCGGGGGATAAAATTTTTTTAGTATATAATACATATACAATTAGATAAATTCGATAATTTAGAATTTAATTAAAATTATGGTATAGCAAGACATAGTAAACATTTAATAATGTATTATGATTAATTTTTTTTAATGATCAAGTAGTATCTTTTGTTTGTTTAATATCTATAAATATTTTGTGACAAAGGGTAAATTAAATATATTTTGACTTTTTAAAGGAGTAATACATGGAAAAAAGACTAATTTTAAGAAATTTAATTGGAGGTGGGAAACAAATGAAGGACAATTTAAAAGTTTTTGAAACTCTCCAAGGTCATTTTACAATTTTGTCAAAGTTGAGAGGAGCAATTGGCCACCCTTAACATAATGTGGCTTCGCCACGATTTTAATGCACAAATAACTTGATCTATATAAGAAATACATAGTATGGTTCTCAACGTGTGCCCCCCTCAACATAATGTGGCTTCGCCACTGATATTAATGTACAAATAACTTGATCTATGTAAGAAATACATAGTATAGTTCTCAACGTATGTATTTCCATTTGATCCCCCATATTTCCATCTTTTTGTTTATGACTGATTCCCAGTGATATAGAGTACTCGCATTCTTACAATTTCAGTTGCCAAACAACATATTACTACTTAAACAATTTCATTTTTTTTTTTTTGGTTATTTAGAATAAAAAAGCTTTTGGAAAAATGATTGTTATATCCACTTAAAGCAGTTAAATACCTTCTTTTTTTTTTTTTTTTCTTTGAAGGAAGCAGTTAAATATACTTTTTTAGACATATAATTAAGAGGTTATGTCGTTATGTATGCATTACAATTTGTAAGTAGAAGCCTTAATATAAATTATTCAAAAGTTCATGTTGGCTGTAAATTGTTTTTTTTTATAACATCAAGTATGTAAATAAGAAAAGGTTCAAAGGCTATGTAGCCAATCTACATCTAATTTATTCCAAGTTGCAGTTGGACTGAACAAGTGATTCAATTCAGGTGTTGTTCAACTGATTGAATGAGATTTATATTTAATTGGACCCAAAATCCAATTTTCATCTAATTTTTGGGCCCATGTTTAATTGCCATAATGATTTGGGCTGTCTGATTGCTCATCTCAATAATGTGGTCATTCTCATGAACCATAACAATTGGAGATAAAACCGGTTTAAGAATTCTTGAATTAAAATTTTTGTTTAAATTTGAGCATGTTGCAGACTTCATTTAGTCTTTTTTTTTTGAATGTGGTGTTCATCAGTCAATTTTCAATAATTCAGTTAAAATTTTTTATTTATTTATATTTATTTTCGATGAAAAATCAAATGCAAAATGAACTTCTCTTTAGTCGGTTAGTTATCAAATTTTTTTTCGATTTATCCGATTAACCAAAATTAACTATAAATCAACAAAACCTAAAACTAGAGACTAATAAATAGCAAAGAAAAATAATATCAAAGTGTTGAATGAATAGAATATGGAATAGTTTTTAAAACAATTAATAACTTAAATTAATAAAACTAAAAGTTCTCTTATACGATTATAGATTTTCAATAACCTAATCCAAACATATAATCAATCTATTTATTCGAATATCGAAAACCAAATTAGTTTGGTTTTATCCGTTTGGTCAATTAAATCAAACTATGAACACCTATAATGAAGGATGTGAAAGTTACCGAATTTTCTATCTAACTTCTTATCCTCACTCCTTATTACTATCAAATAAATTGTTAACATTCTTTTTTAGATATAATTACAATTTTTAGTAAAGAAATGTTAATGTTTTATTAAATAGTGGAATAAAAAGTAAGATAAGAAATAAGATAGACAATCCTTAGAGGATTTGAAACAAAACGAAAAGAAGGGCAAGTTTGGTTTTCTAAGAAAGGAGCAGAAAATGACGGAATCAGGCGGATGGGCCGCTATATTTTAAAAACAAAATTTTTAACCCGCAACTGAGATTGGTTTATAAGTAGTGGATCTAACTATCAAAAAATTCAAAATTCAAATCTCGTTGTTTTTAATCCTTTATTAGTAGATGATCTATAAAAATCACTATAAATAACTGAAATATATATTGATAGCTTGTTCTGACAATAAAAAAAAGAGAAATAACGTATCTTATTCTAACTTTTTTTGTACCCAATTTTTTTTTAATATATTCACAAAATTATTAGCTCTACAAAAAAAAAAAAAAAAATTACATATAGAAATCTCAAATAATACATCCTCTTGCGTCACTCTTCAACTGAAAATCTTGTGAGAAATCTCCCATTCTAATGTACGTGACCAATTCTGGTGAGTTCTAAGAAATGGGGAATTCTCCCTTGAATCTATAGTCAAGCTGTCCACTATTCTTGTTACAATTCCAACTGCAGAAAAACACTTTTACCAATGTATAGCTAAATTGAAGCGACTTGTGGTCGAATGAGGAATGCAAGGGCAGATGCAGAAATATTATATACACATCCTTCCGGGAAAGAGAATATATATAAAAGAGTAGTATAGTTCATAAAGTTCAAATTATTTATAACTAATTGAATATTATGTGCTATGTACGGGGAACGAATATCTATATTTAATTTATATAAAAAAATAATATTAACAAATTAATGATGACGGCATAAACATTTAATAATTAAAGTATTAAATCATAAAAATACAAACATACTAAGTAATAATATCTATAAAGTTTACTAATTAGAAAATAAAAATGAAAATATTATTGTTATATATGCATTTAACACGTTCATATTTCGGTCATATAAAAATTATTTAAAATCGATCATACAACTTAGTAGTTACTTGAAATTAAATTAGTAATGTGTACTATCGTAACGAAATCACAATTACTTTGACATATGGTTATGTAAAAACTTACATCTACCATATTCCATACAAAAATAGGATAAAACTCATTTGGTTGAATGTGAATGCACATAAACTTCTAGTTATAAATAGTCATACATCAAAAACAATAATTGAAGTCTTTTTTTGTTTAGTATTAAGTAACTTAATTTTGTTGATATAAATTGTCAACAAAAATAATAGCTATGAAGTATTTGTCATAGTTCTTAATTAATTTCTGTTTATTTTTCTAATAAAATATACTTGATCAATATTTATTTTTTCAAAATTATTTCGGTAGTTATAACGATAGAGTCCTTAATTAATTTTGGTTGACATATTTTTTTGTATTTAAAAATTACTGGATAATATGAAGTTAAAATAAAGTTTTTGAATGTATAAAACTTATGAATTAGTTCTTAATTAATGTGTATCGATGTATTTTTTTCCTACTTGTTGTTTTTGAGTGTTCAAAAGTTATCGAGTTAGTTACGTACTTATTGTAGTAATATTTTTGTTAATCATGAAAGGGGTTATGCTATACTATTAGTATAGATTTTTTCAAATAAATAAATGATATTACTAAAATAATACATTATTTTTATATAGTGTGGACCTGACAATAGACTGATTGTTAATAATTGATAGTTAAATAATTATTTATAATACATTTTTTTTAAAATTATTTTGACATTAATAATGTTAATCAACAAAGTAGACTATATAATTTGACAATCAACATTTTTTTTAGAAAAAAATCTACAATAGAAAAGTAGACAAAATAGAATAATTTTCAAGAATAATCAAGAAATTATGAATTAATAAATTTTTATCAAGTTTCAAAAAAAAGAATAGAAGACAATAAAACTTGTGCAAAAATAATAAGAAAAAAAATGGACAAAAAGTACAAAAACAATATTATTAGCAAAGAAAGATGAGGAGATGATATTTGAATTAGTAGTTTTTATGGAAAAAATATAGTTTTAGGATTTTGTATAGATGATTTAGTATAAGTCTATAAT
This sequence comes from Cinchona pubescens, assembly GCA_025175665.1. Taxonomy (NCBI): domain Eukaryota; kingdom Viridiplantae; phylum Streptophyta; class Magnoliopsida; order Gentianales; family Rubiaceae; genus Cinchona; species Cinchona pubescens. The sequence goes on along the minus strand of JANKKI010000122.1, from coordinate 2,592,667 downwards.
AATTCGAAAAGATGAATGATGAGAAGAAAGACATTTAAATAAGTAGATGAAGAGTGCAGGTTAAGTGGTAATAATATATTAGAGAAGTAGATCCATCTAGGGGAGAGAAGTCGAAAATGGAAATTGATTTTTTTTTTAAAGAACATACCTTAATACCGTTTAAGAATTGCATCCATTGATATTTAAATATTAATTATAAATAAATATAAAGTTGGAAGAAGATGAAAAGAATAAATTGATTTAGTAGTTATTATTATTTTTTGTGATATAGAAGTTATTAAATTTTTTGATAAAATCGATTCTATATCTTCAGGAATAACCACTTTTTGTGAGAAATTTTGAATAATCTATACCATATGTAGTTAGGCTGCAAGTAATATTAATCACATATAGTTAAGTTAAATATCTTTCTACTTTTATAAAAATTATTAGGAGTAACCCTTAATATATTATTTGTATAAGCTTTTTGTTCAAATTAATATATACTTATTTCCTAACTTATTGTTAGTAATTGATAATATGATGATTTATATTACATTTTTAGTTTTATAATTCTTTTTGGACAAATTCAATAATAAGAGGTATATGTGTATAAAGAACAAATAAAATAGTTAAAGATAACACTTGTGAGGTATTAATTTTAATTTTTACTATTAGTTCTGTAATTCATTTTACACAATAATTATTTACTATATAAGTTTACAATGTATTTGACATACCACTTTTCAATTATTCACGAAGAGTGGTTTAGCTACAGATATGTATAAATGTGATTGTGGATGTGTTCTTTTTCTTGTACATGAAAGTTGGCATCTATATATTCTTGAAATTTTTTCTATTTTGTCTACTTTTTATGGGTTTTTTCCTATTAATATTTTTCTTTCATAGTCTCATTTAAAATATTTTTTCTTAAAAAATAATTTTGTAATATTTTAGAAATAATTTTATGAAACATGAATTTTGAAAATATATTACTATCCCGTGCATAGAATAGGTTTTGAATGCTAGTAAATACTTATCAATAAATAATTTAAAAAATATACTTATCCCATTTGAAATATGTCGAGTGAATATTTACCAATAGTAACTTTTCATAAATTTGCTTACCTGCTATTTATAATAAATTTTAATCATTGGAAAAGGTAAATGTTACCATTAACTTTAGATAATATTCTATTTCATTTGAAATAAGTTGTATGTATATTTACCCATAGTAATTTTTTAGAAATATGTTTGCTTGTTGATTATAACTAACTTTTATCATAGTAAATATTACAAATAACTTCAAATAGAGCTACCACTTGTCATATTTATTTGTTATAAAATTTAATATAGATATATAGTTTTTAACTAATTAAGAAGTATTTATCAATCAGTAATTATTTTGTATTATTTTTTCATAATTAAAAATCACAGAATAGTTATGAAGATAAAATGAACCTTTTGAATATTTAAAACTTATTGAGTTGGTTATTTGTTAATTTGTGGTAATTATTTTTAGTTAGTTAGGAATGTATAGAATGGAATTAAAACAAAAAAAAACAAAAAAAGATACCATGTGGCATCTTCTCATAACTTGTCACGAACACCCATTTTGTTTTAATATATATATAGATATTTGAAATTAGTCGAATCACCTAGTTTTCCGATAATATGTAATAGTAATTACATTTGTTGCAAGAGACAGTTTTAATCATTTAAATTCGTGACTTCCAAATCAAATGATATACAAGTTTAATAATGCATAAAGTTTTAATTTGGGACGAGAATATATATTAAAATAAATTAGTTAAAAATAAAATTTTAATATTAGGGTCATGTTTTATAATCTATCCAATATCATAGAAAAAAGAATCAATCAGAGAACCAATTAATTTATATACTCCACGAAATTTCTTGAAATTTTTAGAGTAGTTTGACATGACAAAAATAATAATTTTTGAATTATAAATATTGACAACAATAACAAATAGAACAATTCAAATAGAATAATTAATCATTGATTAAATAAAAATTTGACATGTTAAGTTCTTGCCACAAATAAATGGTAAATTAATAGTAGTGTTTAATTAGGCTGTTGATTTTTTAATGAAATAAAATAAAGACTGATAAATATTAACTTATATGAAATTGAAGTGCAAGACAATAGTATTACTAATTGGATTTTTTAAGAAAAAAATATATATTTGAGGGTCAAATCATAATACAATCAAAGTCGAAATTATAATCGAAATTATAAATACAAAAGGGTAATGTATTTAGCTTAAGAATTAGTGGATTGAAAATAATAATAATAATGGGATTAGTAATTTCAGTACAATTACTCAGATATTAATAACATTATCTAATTTTAATGCCAACAAAAGAATACAAATGGAGCTGTGGAAATGACAAAATTAACTACTAAAAAGAAAGTCTAAGTAATTTGGGGACAAATATAATAATTTATTAAATATTTTACCTAGATATATAGAGGAATTATAGGATTATTAGGGGTACCGCCACCCTCGCCCCCCAATTGTGCGCCAATAAGGGCACGAGCACCTACTGGACTAATACCGACAACATATTTCAATTAAAAAAAAAAAAAGAATGACAATTGACTTGGTGCTCCCACTAACTAAAATAAAATATTTTTGCAGGTGAAATTGCTTGTAGCTGGAAAATATAAATGTAAAAAATTTGATAATAAAATGATAAAAATGATAATTGTTTGCTGTATTCATTAAAATTTCGGTTTTATTTTTGAGACTTAAGTTTAAAAAGTTGCAAATTTTATCTTAACTGTTTAATTATTTTGAAAAAAAAAGAAAACTAAATTAGAAATTTGTATAGATAAATATAAAAGAAAAACATGTATTTATTAAGGTTGAAAAAAATACTATTATTATTTGTACCTCGACCAAAAAATATTTTTAGATTCGCCTTAATTTCATTTATAGTCTTCCATAATTTATAAATTATACACGGTAACTTGGAAAGCTAACTCTCTTCAATTGAATCTGCAATTATCTTTGATTTCCAATTCCTATATATCCAGCCAATTTCATCCTTCCTGTCTAGGTTAACCAAAGTTGTTGAATTCTTTTAACATAATTACTTGTTAACCAAAAAAAAAATAAAAGAAAGAAAAGACCACACAAGATATTTTATGTCTGTTGAGATAGGTCAGGAGCAATTCAGCATGCCCAGTTTGCTCCTCAACTAATAGGAGTCTGTCATTTGGAGTGGAGGGCCCATATTTTTAAAAAATAAGAGGGTAAAAAATGGGCGCCCTACATTCTAAATGGTAGGTTTCTATTGGTTAAGAAGCAACTACTTGACATGTCCAATAGTTTCTCATGAACAAAATAAAAATTTTCAAAACGACATACATAATAGAAGATTTTTATTTATTTAATACATATAAAAATATATAAGAGAAAATGAGTCACAAAATAAAGCACATTCGACATAAACTCACGAAGGAATTGTTTGAACATTACACTGAATTTTCCAAGACTCTCACCACTGAAATTTTATAATTTTTTTTAAAAAGAAAAACTCAACGAAAGATTTTTATTTATCTTACACATATAAAAGTACACGTGAGAATAAAACACATTTGACTCCTATATTAAAACTAGCATAAATTTGCGACATAATTAAGTTAACTTTTTATTTTTGGGTCAACCTATACTATGCTCTCACCACCCAACTGAGATAAAGAAATATAATTATAATAGAAAACTAATCAATAAACTTAGATACGTAAAATAAATAAACTACTAGAAACCCAAAAATTACATTTACATAACTCCTAATGCTAACTATTACTAAAAGCCCAATTGTTACAATTACATAGTTCCTAATTGGTAACCATTATATATGTGATTGATAAATAATTTGGTTTAATCATGTCAATCTATTACAGAGTTGTGTTTTGTGTTTGTGTTTGGATGAGTAGATTTGAATTGAAAAAATGATTTAAAATGCATAAATTTTAATTGAGTGGATTTAAAATAAAATTTGAGTGAATTTTAAATCGACATATTTAATTATTAAAATCGTACTTTTACTTATTGATGAATTTTAAATTTACAACTAAATCAATTAACTTGTTTAAATAATTTATTACTCCATCCATCCCACTTATTTTGTCACAATTTGACTTTTCTAATCAATCAGCTCAATTTTGTATTCAATCATTCATATTAGATTTATTTGATTTTTTATAAAAATTTTCCAACAAGAGTGAAATTTGTATAAAGTATTATGACATCAAATTTTAAATTTATGAAGAAATTTTAAAAAATTTATAAAATAATTAAGTTTTGAAAACTTGACTAGTTAACAAAAAAAAAAAAAAAATTAGATGTGACAAATATATTGAATGGAGATAGTTTAAATTTAAATTTCAAATCAAATCTATCCGAACACAATGTAAAAAAAAATATTAAGAATATATGTTTGATAGACTATGGCCTCAAAACCCAGTCCAGAAAAGAATTACGTATTAAATTATTTTTCTTAAAATCATAAAATTAAGATTAAACCCACTTTAAACCTTCTTTTAAACCCCGGCAAATCCCGATCTCACATTATCATCCTCCTCCACTATGAGCGACCGCGGCCGCGGCCGCGACCGGGACCGGGGCAGGGACCGAGAACGCGACTACCGCGACAGAGACCGTGATAGAGAACGAAAAAGAGACCGCGATAGACAGATCGCGACCGTGACCGCCGTTCACGTTCCCGCTCTCGTACACCTGACCGCACTCGATCTCGTCACGCTCGTTCCCACACACGCTCCCCATCTCCTGACCGCCAACGCTCCCAATCGTATACTCCCGATCGCCGCCACAACCGCAGTCGCCGTCACCATCGCTCGCCTTCTCCTGAAAGTCCTCCTCGGAAACGGCGAAAGGATGACGGCGAGAAGGAAAGGGATAGGGATAGGGATAGGGATAGGGAAAGGGAAAGGGAAAGAGACAAGGACCGACATCGTGGAGCTTCAGTTGAGAACAAGAAGGAGAAGGAGAAGAAGGAGACTGGTGAGGGTTTGAAAGAGGATAATGGCGGTGAGATGATGGATGAGGATGAAATTGAGATGATGAAGCAATTGGGGATTCCGGTAGGGTTTGATTCGACAAAAGGGAAGCCGGTGGCCGGAAACGATGTCGGGGCAGTAAGAAAGGTCACTAAGAGGCAGCCACGGCAGTACATTTGAATCGCCGTGGTGGATTTAATCGCCCCTTGCCTGCGGAAATCAACCGTTGATTTGTATTTCTGAGGTTAGGGTTTACTCAATTATTACACACTAATATTTGTTTAATTTCTAAGTCAAAAAAGAATATTGAAGAAGGTTTGAATTGTAAAGTTACATATATTTATTTTAATGTTTTGCAGTGATTGTTTATTTTTTTGAAGAGTGGTGTTGGATTGAGTTTATTAATGTTTTCCAGTGATTGTACTTATGGGATTTTTTAAGTTGTGGAGTTAAGTTAGTTTTCATTTATTAGGGTAACAGATAACAAAAGCAATTTGGCTTTCATGTTAAATTTGAAAACTTCATGATGAGAGCTGAAAGTGTACACCATTTTGGGTCAAGGCATTGAAGGGATTTTATTTGAATTCAAAGTTTGGTAACATAACGTTTGATTTTTGTAATTTTAGAGTTTTGAGAGCTGTTGGTACTTAGAGTAGAACTTGTGTCCAAAGGTCTCATAGGGGAGCTTGCATATATCCGCAGTTTACCATTGAATTGTAAGTAGGGGTGTTGATGGACCGGTACCCGGTCCATGAGCTAAAAAAAAGTATCCTATACTTACTAATCTGGTCAAGAAAATTCCGACACGCTACCCGATCCATACGAAGTACCCACAAAAGAGGATCGGGTTGACCGGGTACCCGACCCTCACTAGTAACAAAATATAAAAATACAAAAGAGGGTTGGGTTGACCGGGTACCCGATCTTCACTAGTAACAAAATATAAAAATTTAAATAGTTAGACAAGTTAATTTCACAATTAAGTCAACAACAATTAAGTCTAAGTCACTAAATATATCCCAATATTACATCCCAATAGCAACAAATTAACAAGTAGCAACAAGCCCATAGCAACAACAATTAAATCACAAAATACATCTCAACAGACATGAGTATGAGGAATGAGGATATGAGGAAGAGGAAGGGAAGAGATGATTGACAAGGAAGAGGAAGGGAAGACAATGAACTATAAAAGAAGTTAGATGTTGAGGTGGGAGGTTGCCAATAACCCTAGTAAGTATTAACTTCTAATGAAACCCTATTAATTAAATTTACAAAACTACCCCTGAAATGGACCAGGGCGGGTACCCTACGGGTCAAAAAATGTGACCCGCTACCCTACCCTCAACCTAAGTGACCCAACCCTCTACCCGACTCACTTTTAGAATGTGGTTCGGGTACCCTCTTTTTCCGGTTCGGTTCAGCGAGCTTTTGAGGCCAGCAGGTCAGGATGAACACCCCTAGTAAGAAGAAATGCTGATATATCTGATTGTGTGAATGTCTAGTGAATGGGCATGGCCTATGTCTGTCAGTTTAATTTAATTAGCTTTAAAATGAACTAATTCAGGCATAGCAGTGTGCATCGGTTAACCGATTGGTTAATCGGTCAAATATTTCGGTTGAAATTCGGAAATAAGTCTTAAAATTGTTAACCAATTTCAATTTCGAATTGAATTCGGAATAGAATTCAATTAACCAAATTCAAATTTGGAAATCTAGATGGTTTCGAATTCAATTAACGGCATTCACCAATTGAGCCCATTAATATTAGACTGAATCCTTTACGAAAGCTAAGAAAATTTTTTAAAATAAAATCCAACAAATAATAAAATATCCATAATTTCATTTCTTGTGAATAAAACTAAGGAAAAAAAGAAAATTCTGCCAAAAATGTAGCACATTTCTAGAATCATAATTATTACATAACAAACATTTAGCATAAAACAACATCGAGAAGGCACAAATAAATTCTATGACCATAGAAAACTATAAGTCTATATATGTATGTATGTATGTATGTGTATATGTATGTATGTATACACACATACACATATATGCACACTATTGTGTGATTAACACTAATTATAAGTACATACACGTTACTACGTATATACTGATAAACTATATACATTAATACATAAAAGGTGTGACTAATACTGACTATATGTAAATATGAGTAATATAGAATCGTTTTAAAACTACAAATTAGTGTTTCGTTTTGCATTCGGTGTATGTAGTCTCAACATATAGTTTATATAAAAAACTATAAGTCTATAATATCATTAAAACTATACTATATTTAAATGAATGCAATATTTTCGTAATATATATGTGTGTATTGTGTGATTACACTAATTATAATTACATACACGATATATGTATATACTATAACTATATACATTAATACATACAAAGTGTGACTAATACTGACTATATATAAACATGACTAATATATAATCGTGACAACAAATTAGTATTTCATTTTGGATTCGTAGTTTATATGAAAGATTATAAGTCTATAATATTATTAAAACTATACTATATTTAAATGAATGTAATGTTTTCTTAAAATTCTATATACATAAATTCTATATATATACACACACGTGTGTACATATATAATATTATTTATGTGACTATATGTATTCTTTAAGTAAAATTAAAGTATTAGTTTGTAAGACTATATTGTATAAAAGGTATATGTATTTAAAAAGAAGAAAAATAGATGCAAGTTTCAATCAGCATTTGGAGACTGGCAATTGTCATGTAGGTTAGTCTTGAAAGAGGTTTCGACTTTCATACTCTTTGCCTACATTTTTTATGCAAGAGTTACTCTACTTATCTATTATCACAAATTCGGTAAATTGGTTAACCAATTTTGTATACCGAATTCTGAAATCGGAATTTGGTTAATTCCAAATTGGAAAAGCCAGTTCTGATTTCGTATCCGTTTTTGAATTCCAGAATTCGGTCGGACCTATTAATTGACCGAATTCCAATTAACCGATTTTGAAATTTCAATTTGGAATTGAAATCGGTCGCAAATTCAGTTAACCAAAATCCTGCACGCCCCTATTCAGGCGTCCTATAATTGTTAATTGTCCATAGGGCATCTTAGTGCAAATGTCCTCTTGGGGCTATAGAGGCACACTGTATTGAACAGGAGCGCACTGAATTCACATACCGTCAGTTTTTAAGTAATTTATTTGCATTTTTGCTTGTGATCACTTTGTTGCGATTTATATAGGGAATGGGATTTCTTTGCTTCATGTCTGTTTTCAATTCTTAAGGACATTGAGATCAAATAAAAAGAGAAAAATGAAGAATCAAGGAGAGCAGGATTATCTTTTGTCATTTTTTAGGTTGAATCAAGCAGGTCAAGATAGGCTTTACCTAGTATTTTATTGAACCAAGCAGGTTAAGATTAGGCTTTGATGAATTATCGGGTTGCATGTTTGTCCTCTGATCTACTACTGGAATCCGGTTCGATGCCCCATTTTTCAGTTGATGGAATCTTTATAGAATGTTATCAATATTGATTCTTTGTGGCATGATGACTTGTTTGCTTCATTCAAACTTGTGAGGTTTTAGGTTTCAATTAAGAATTACAAGCATCAAACTTCTTAGCACCTTTTATTTATAAACTTTAGGCGAACGCTTTTCGCTTCCCTTCCAACCTAAAACGTACAGCATTCTTGGGTTGGTAGAATCAGAACCATTGTTGAGACTCGAAGTTCATTTTGCAAAGCTTGTTTGTCTTTAAGGGTACTTTTCCCATTTCTGTTGCTTGTTTTCTCCAATGGGTGTTCACTCTAAGAAAGCTCTCATAATCTTGTGATTTGACTAATGGGGGATAGCAGAGATCCAGAGAAATCTAGTCTTTGTTCTGTTGTCGTTTTGTCTATTACCACATCAAGTGTCAGGGAAATCTTAGGAGCTGCTAATATAACTAACACATACACATGTTTTCGTATTTGTATATATGTGTGTGGTTGGCTGCATGTATTGCAGTGTTGGTATGTACTTGCCTTTGATATTTAGGAATATTATGATAAATTGCCATCTTTTATTCTCTCAGAAGATTGATGCAGAGGAGCAAGTGAGTTATTTTACTCTATCAGTGTCGAATGAGACGTCAATTTACCTTTTTTTTCAAAGTTCAGGAACACAATGTTCATGTGCATCCTTCCCTTTTTAATCTGAAGGTTGGCCATGTATTGCTGTATTTTGGAATTTCCAAATGAGATATTTCAGGGTTTTATCTCTCACTCTAATCCCATAAAATTTTTGATGTATTAATTGTTTATTCCTGGGAATATTTGCATTTGGTGACTCACAAGATTCGACCATTCAGGAAATATGGAATAAGGGAAAGGCTATCTATTAGTTATACATTTTGATAAGACACAAGTGTGAGACAACATCCTACTATATTGCTTTCTCTATGAATGGCTAAAGCTTTCAGCTTTTGGCTTTCAGCTATCAGAACCACTCTTATATCAGAGGGAAATATGGGAATAATATGCTTGATATACTCATATGTGCCCGCTTGGTCGTGAGTTGGTATGTACTTAGATGAGGCAGTTGGATTCAGATATGTGCCTTGGTGTTGATTTGTAAATGACCATGCTATTGATTGCAAGACGATTTTTGTTTATTAATTCCTTGCTGTGTGTTAGTATATGTAAATGCACCTTTATATGGTACCATTATAAACATTTCAAAGTTGAAAAAGGTTGCTAGTTTCTGTTTGGATTAATATGAACTGGGTACAGTTTTATGCAATAATGATTGGTGCTCTTGAGTCTTAGATTTTTGAAACCCCATCCAGTTGAGACCTTTATAGTGAACTGTTCATTTATAACCATGCGCTATTTATCCCTTCATGAAGCTAAATTGTCTACCCAACTATTGCTAGGTCTTGACCAACAGCAAGTTGCAACTCCTGCAGAACGTTTTTGGACCGAGTATTCTTCCTTGCTACCAGCTGGGTTAACTTGAAAAGAAGTGATGTAAGACTTCTTTTTGTGAGGATGCAGTTTGCTATTTTATTCCTTACTGAACAGCTAAATTGTCTGTAATGTTTTTACGGATACTCTGTGAATTTGTTGATTGGAACATATCCTGAAGTCGTCTAATCAATCAATTGATCTTGTACTGAAATATTGTTTGCAATTTTTGATACGAGTACTAGTAATGTGTTATCTACATCAAGGTTTAATACAATCAGATTTCTGGTTGGGGAAGAGCGGCATTTTAAGGTAGTGTAAAAATATGTGAATGCGATAGGTGTTGATTTAAGGTTTATGGCAACTTAATGTGTTTTACACTATTAGTAGCAAAATAAAAGATCATTACTATAAGAGAAAAATTTAAGCTGATCTCTGCTTATATTTAGTTCTTCGTATTGTGTTATGGCAGATTTGCTTACTGCAAGAACCTGTTCTCACTCCCCTGTTGTTGTGGCGTTGAATTGGATTACTTAGGTATGTAAGCATCTCGGATTTAGCCAAGGTGGACTCATGCTACTTCAATCTCTATTTTGGTCCCAGAAACTTGGAATTTGATCATTTTCGTTGAAAAGTGTAATAAAGTGCAAAACCGGACTACATCCAAAATGGTAGTATCTTGGCAGTCGGCTTTTTGGATGTATCATCAAAAGATGGGTATTACCAGCTATTCAGATTGGACATTGGAGGATTACCTGTTAATCTTTGGGCCTATTTGCTTGCTAATGACGCCGGTTATCTATTTTTTGCTACCTTCCCCACTAATTATGCAATTTGGGGTCATGGGTGGCTTCCCAGGATTCAGAAAATTACCAGTGTATTCTTTTTGAACTTGGAATATTTGAAATAAGGTAGAACTATTGAAGATATTAACTCATATCCAAAATGAATAGGATGTAATAATATCTTATGGAATTACGTGAGACTATTCGAAGATCGTCGTGAGAGCAAAATATTCCAAATTTATTATCGCCTGATCAAATCAGAAAACATAGGTCATAAAAGGGAGCAGTAACAGTAGACATCTCAAAGCTGTTTAGAGATGAGCTAAGAGAATTGTGGGAATTAGGAGGCAGTGAAGGTTGGTTTCTGAATAACAAAAGCCATACATTGAACCTGCTTTATATTGTCAAATGCCAAGCAGCGAATATAAGCATTTGGGTATGCCTTTTTGCACTCTTGGATTTCATTTAGAACTAGAGAGGAATCAGTGCAACCAAACATAGGCAGCTTCCACAGTGTCCAGTACCTCCCATCATAATAACCTGGCATGCTGCTATTTTCCCTGTGCACAAAGCCCTCCTTTCATTGCAAAAGAAGAGAGATGTGTGAAGTATTAGATAGCTACATGAGTGAATTATCTAAAAATATATATATATTGTATTTGTAGTTTCTTGAACCTACCGCATCAAATTCAAGACATGGGATCCATCCATTTTTGAGCATATAATCAATCTGCAGTGCAATTGAATCATCCGAGAGAGGTGGGACGTATGATAGGGTCTCAAACTTCTTGTTATCAATTGGATTCCACGTCTGTCAAAGTCACAATACAACGTAGTAATCAAACCGTTTGGCGCATGGGGAAATTTTATGCTCTATTCCATTGTGTTTCAAAATTTATACTATATAAGTTTTTAAAGTACAATAAGAATTTTTTGTTTGTTAGTATTACAAGAGCATGATGTCAATAAAACAAACTAAAATAAAATGGCAAAACCTTCATGCACTGAATTCTTGATCCATTTGAGGGAGATCTGCGAGTCCATGCAACTGAATCCTTGACAGCAAAAAGTTTATTATAATTCGAACAGTTTGGTTTCAGTCCAACATAGCTTGATCCCACAACAGGCACTGCTGAGAGACTTGCAGCAGACATTTTGATTGTGAACTTACTGAAGATGGGGAGTGTGTGAAAAAATATAGAAAATTTGCAAAAAACTTTTGAGTAAAATATATAGTGATCCTATCTTATAAAGTTGAAAGAGTTGATGATGACACCTTTGCAATTGCTGTTAGTTGTTAGAGGAAGGGACAGAGAAGGATGGAGTAATTGGGAATTTTATGGGCTTATGAGGTGTGATGAGTTGAGGGTAAGAAGATGTATATTATAGAGTTTAAGACGAAGGTGGCAATGTGGTTTGTTGAGTGTTGTTATGCAATTTTGCATTGGTTTCATCACCAAGCTGCTGGAAATTTTTTTTTTTTTTTGCACATACTATCCGTGGGGGTGTTATTTTTTGGTGGTCTCCTTTAATCCCTTTGATTGGCAGATCAAGAATGGTGCCGGATCATATGTGGAATATGCTATTATTATTACTTCTTTTTGGCAAAAGAAAATGGTAACTTGAATTTGATTTGCCGATTACATAATTAATACCATGTGATAGGCATTATTTTCGTATTATTTTATCTTACATGAATATAGTTTTTGTTCTTTATCATCGTATATTCGTAAAAAATCATCGAAGGAAAAAGAATGTGCACAGTTTGTTCTTGTCAATCTATATTAAAGATTCCAAAAAGAATCTCAACAGGCTGCTGATGTTCTTCCGAAACTCTAATCCTCTCGGAGAACTCAAAAAGGTGACCTTGTTCTGGTTCTAGTTTTTCAAGTTTTTGCAGTACTCGCTAAGATCAATCTGGAACTTATATGCCACCAATAATCGAGCTGAAAAAAAAAAAAACCCTTTTCTGTTTTAAAATTTGAACGAGTATTAACTCGTAATTACTGCCTCTCTGCCAGAAAACATAAGCTTTACTGAAGATTAGTCAAATTGCATTTGGTAAGTTGGATTCTTGTTCTTCATGCAGCACTTACTCGTGATAACATCCATTCTTGCCATGATCCTTGTTTTAACCATCAAAATGATATATCATAGCATTTATTAGCCTAATAAGTACTGCTGCCTGAATGCAGTTTGCTGTGAATGAAACACAGCAAACTGTGAAAAAAAATAAGATGTAGTACTTTATAAATTAGTATCACATATAAACAGTGGATATGCTAATGGTGAATCATGAATATCCTAATCATTGAAATATGAAAGCCCAATGAAAAATTATAAAACATTTTTCTGATGTCCAAATAATTAACAGAGATAAACCTTCTCCATCATTTGAGTTAGAGCCATAAAATAGGATCCCTCAATGCCAAAGCTTCAAGCAGAACCCTGCTGGTACAATGGTTGATCTTTTGTTCGAAATGACATCAGAGAAGGTGTCAACAAGCTGTTCTGCAAGTGATTCGGGATCTTCGATAAACGTGTCAACAAACACCTTAACAATCCTCACCTCCTGAGGGGTAGCTCTCAAGCTGTACCAAGTCAGGAACTTCTTCCTGAATCCAGTTTCAATATGCCCATCGCACTCCAACCATCTGATCACCTTTACATAATACTCGAAATCCTTGTCAACTGCAGCAGATTCATCATCGTGCCTTGCCAACCTTCTCTTCTTGGAAGAGCTACCAGCTTGTGGTTCCTCCTCTTTCCCAGACCCGTTATCAAGGTCCTTGATAATGAGCTTGGGTCTGCTACTCCTTTGGAGCCCATCCTTCATCTTATCAAGCTTGTAGGGGGTAATTGGCAAGAGAATTTCTGAAGCACCAACTAATGGAACGCACTCCAGGCCAGTCTGCCGAGGAGTATTTGACCCATTGTCGGTGCTTGTCTCCTCCACCATTTGGCCATCGGGGGATGGCTTGCTCTCGAGATTCACTGCATCAGTATTGGGTACAGAACAAATTTTGCCCATGCTATGCTCCTCATCCAACAAGGATATGGTCTCACCAGTAATTCCTCTTTCAGTATTATCTGTGTAGCTATTGTAAACAAGTTTGAGGAGACCATTTTTTCAAGGGTATTGTGACCGTCAAGATAGTTATCCCCTCTAGTATCATCATCGTTGCTGCATGGGATGACATGATTAGTTTCATCTTCCATAGACGAGGGATTAGAAAGGCTACTACTGTTGATTGTAGGACTTTCACTCCTTCCAATTTCCATGTCTTTTGAGTTGGGATTAACAACTTCAACTCCAGAACTGGCTGTTCGGAAACTAATTTCACACATCCCCGACTCCCTATTACTATCAAGGGATATGACCTTGAGAAAATAATCTGTATCTGGAGATAGACTTGACAAATGAAATTTTGAGTTTGGAGCAAACAATGTACAAGTAGGTTCTGCTGGATAGCCCAAATCATCATATTTGCGGTGCCATAAGGTATAACCAACTACAATTCCCGGAGATGAACCTTCGATCCTCAGAGTAACAGTAACTGATGAGGTGCAGACGTCTTCCAACGTCACCAGTTTAGCACCCATCTACCTTGCAAGCTAGCAAAGGCAAAATATCATGCAGTATTTTGATGGCAATAGTTTTTGCTCACAGATTCTAGTATTACAAGGAACGGGAAAAAATAGGGAAAAGGGAAACGTTTAAAGAAAAGACTCCTCCCACACTCCTCTCTGCTACTGCAGCCTTCATTCTTTTTTTTTTTTTTGTGTGTTTTCTCCTTTTCTTTTGGGTGAATACGAGTAGGTGAGTGGTGCAGTACTCAAGGAAAAAATAGATGAAGTATAGTTTACAAGAAGATTAGAGAACTTGCAAGCATTCTTTTAATAACATTCCAAGCTGATAAAGAGCACCAACTTACCCAGTGCCCTCCAACCAGAGAACAAGAAAAAAGTCCAGAGAAATTTACATTAAAAATATTGTGGCCAACGGTAATGCATCAATAGAAAATAACATTGTATAACTGTACCTGAGATATCAGGAGCTCTTTCTGAAAGCATGGTGTCCAGCAAGTCAATGGCAAAAGCACAGAGTGTCTCTGAACCTCTGGGCCGGAAGACAACCTGTTGACAATCCCCCTAGCCATCTTGACTGGTAAACCAGTTAAAGGACCCACATCTGCTTCAAGCTTTTTCACTGCTTCATTCACAATGTCATACAGCATTTGGTAACGTTTGGTACCAGTAAGAATCTTTCGGCATAAGGATACCCGATAACATAGTATGTCAACCCTTCTGGTATCCCTTGCTATAAGTAGTTGTTTTCTCCAGGATCTGCATAAATCCAAAGTTAAGATCCATGGGATCATCATAAACATCAAACTAATATCTAGATCAAATAATAGGTATCTCACAACAGGCTCTCCCCAGAAAAATCAGTTAACATTCAGCCTACTCCACATTCATTCGACCCTCACAAATACATGTAAAAACAGTATACAGCCCTGTCCTCAATTTTTTAAAAAAGAATTTTCTCAACGAGATGAGCAATTACTTTATTTTTTCACCTGTAAGCTAATAACAACATTACCCAAAATATAAGCCATTTGAAAATGTACACATTGACCACAAGACAAAATAAAAAATAGAGGCAACATAACAGTGAATTGTGCACATCGTGTGATATACTGATATCTGAAACATCTTGATGTTAGAAAAACACACTCATGAGTTCTAAGGTAGAAAGTGACAGTAACAATGAACTAAAGGAAACATGAAGAGAAAATATTTACCCAAGGATATCATTCATTTTTCCACAAGCTACACAATAAAAACTCCCATCTAGCCTCCTATCCAGCTTATCCTTTACAATGCCAGATCTTTCAAGCCTTAGGGCACAATCAAGGTGACACGACATGCCACATGATACACCTTGAAATGGGGGCTCTGAGCTGCAAATCAACCATAAGCTAGGGTCCTTATTATCATCATACTTACGGCAAATGCAGCATGAACACCTTTTGCAGAATGCAGCATCATGACTTAGTCTGGCTCTACAAGCTGAATTTTTACAATATACGTCATTTTCCAAACCCTCATTGATACACATTATTCGTGGAAACTACATTTGATGTAACAGGCAGGCGAGTAGGATTATCGGTTTTCCTCTGCCTTTTGGCAGTCCTTTGTGGAACTTCTGATGAAGCCCCCGCTTCAAGATCAATTGCAGCAGAATGTTCCTGAGATTTCTTTTCAGATACAATTTTCAAAAGCTGCTCTATTATTTTCAGCTTCGTCAAGCCAGTATATTTCCTTTCTTTCCCCATTTCCACACAAAGAATTTCCAATATCTCCTGACGGCTCCACGACTGTAGCATTTCGGGTGCACCATGTGACCACTTTGACAAAGCATAGACAAGTTCCCTTTTTTCATCCATGCTCAACTTACTACACTTAGACGGATCAAGCATAAATCCTGGAGCCACAAGAGGTTTCTAAAAAATATTACCATCTGATGGATTAAGAAATTAGTACAGAAGGTTGAAGTTATTTGAATAATTACTCATAATCTGAAGAAATTAAAGAAAGAAAATGACAGTTGAGAACAAGATGGGAAAAGATCCTTCAAGGGGGCCAATCTCAGGCATCTTAGAGGGGTGAGAGCCAAATTAGTACAGCAAAATTTTATCTTGATTCAAATTCAACTGTTCTTCATATTAAAGTTAAAATACACAGTAAATCTGTAACATCTGAATCCATAAGTTCCCAAAACTAAGACCTCTAAAAATAGATTTCTTTTATTTGATATCCCAATGCTCCATGCCTAAACTCCACAAGTCAACAAGATGGCTCTCTCCAGAAAAGTAAATTAAATGTGGCAATTGCTTATCGATCAACAGATACAAGTAGCACCAAACTGCATATAATGTCCACTACCAGCAACCTAAAAATCAATATGTTAACATACAGGTCTGCTTTGTTTTCCTATCATCCTAAGACCTGAAAGTCATTGGACTCTCTTTCATGTTCATGAATTTCCAAGCTCAGAATTAAACTAAAAAATCACTACACAACATGACAGCTACTAATAAGATTGAGAAAGGAGGGACCTAAATAAAAATAAGATTGAGAAAGGAGGGTTGACTCAGACGTCTTGTGGCCTGTAAACAGTAAAGCCAGCATATAATAAAGCACCTAACAATACCCTCTTCTCCCAACCAACAAAACAAATCAAATACGGAAAGGGAAAATGTCTGGAGAGAACACAACAATCTAGTTGAAAATTCATTTACACCTAAGTCATACAAATGATTTTTTCACTGAATAAAAGCAAACACACTAACAAGCCAAATTTCACGACTGACTTTGCAATGCTCTTGGCACGGCAGCTCCTCCAAGGTGTGACAGCAAACTTAATCGAATTATTCCATTAGTTTCATTACCGTGTAACACTAGTACAAAAAAGAATTACTTTAATACTTATTCCACTCTCACAGGAAACACCCTTTTTCAATATATAATAAAGAGCCATTGTAGGCTGAGAAAAAGACATTGCTGGCATCTTATTGATTTCCTTTGAGATTTTTATTCTGATTATTGCTAAAAACCATAAAAGAGCTGGGTGACCACTAACCACCACTACTAACATAATAATTCTACTAGTGATCAAATATAATAATCAATGGAAAGTTTTACAATCTCGTTGATTTAAAGGCTTGTACAGTACGAATTTTTAAAGCACTCTTCAAAGCACATTGGGATGTTTTCTTGAAGGACAGATAATTTTCCTAAATCAATAAACACCAATTACATCACAACACAAACAGCATAATTTCCTACCCATGAAACTCACTGGAGATCTAATCAAAACTCATAATTAAGGTAACGATTCAACAATCTTAAAAGACTTCTGGGACATAACTTTAAAAACAGATCAAGATTGAATTTTGGGATTGAAAAAGATATACTTTTGACATACCAGAAAGAACCCACATAAGAAAACATTAAAAGAAATTAATTTCATCACGAAATTGTAAGAAAAAAAAAAAAGAGGGAAAAAGAAAATTACCCTCCAAAGAAGAAGTATTTTCCATAGTGTAGGTGGATAAAAATCCAGTCTTCGTCTATTGCATTACCATCAAAATAACAGCTCTTTCTGGAATTGTTCTGCACAGAATAAATACTCAATAGACAAACAAGAAAACCTTTTTTTTTTCCTCTTCTTGTTCATATACAGAGTACAAGAGGGAGGCCCATAATTAGAAAACAAACAAAAGGAAAGAAAGATGAGACTGAGTTTATATACTACTATAAATTATACAAGAGAGAGAGAAAGAGAGTGTAGGGAGTGGAAATAGCAAGAGGAGGAGTGTCTTGAAATTGTGGCTCACTAAAAATAGAACAGAAACGAATCCATGAAGAAGAGATGGGTCCTTAACGTGGGCTTTTCAACACCCGAAGCACATCTCATCTCACGCAGAAAATAGAGAGAGAGAGATTCCAGTACCCTTCAAACTCGAGCTGACAGAGAAAACCGGCCAGCCGAATACCACATCATTAATAATGTGAAGTTTTAAGGGTCAAAAGTTGATGGTACTATATTACGAATTTTGTTCACATAAAAATTTTTGAAGTAAAGAAAATTAAAAAATAAATATATTTCTTTTGTAATATGATGAAAATTATAAATAGACGAGATATTATCGAGTACATGATGATATTAATATTCAAAATTTGGCTGAGTTGTACGTCGATAATTTATATTTTAATTATATCATTTTATTACTTTAATTTTTATGAATTGTGTCTAATTAGTTTAATTATTCAATTTCTTGATCAGAAAGTACTAAAATTTGTCACGTGCAAACATTATACAAGAGATTAACAAGGGTAATTTTTAACACAAATTAAACAAAATAACGTAATTTTATTATCCTTATTGTGGGCTTTTCAACACCCAAAACACATCTCATCTCACACAAGAGAGAGATTCCAGTACCTTTTTTAAGTTTTCACTCTTTAGAAGATGAGATAGAAAATGATGGAGAGAGTTGAGGGAGGGAGCGAAAAGAAACGATTGAGATAGAGAAAGTAAAGAAAATAAATAAAATATTTTTCTTTTACAACATAGAATAAATCATAATTGATGAAATATTCTATATTGTATAGAATCCGTTCATGGTCTTATTTGCACACGTCGTGGATTTGTATAAGAGTTCCAACATGCAAAACTTAACTCATGTGCTTAGTTGTTTAAATTACAAGATTTTTAAGTAAAATCCGAGTTTATACAAGAATTTTTTTTTAAAGCATAGTTTGGGAATTGAGGTTTTGAGGAAAAAAAATAAAAGAAGTTAAAATTTTCCTTTATTTGGGAGTTTTAGTTGGGTAGGAAGGAAAAGAATTGGAGAGATAGATTAGTTAAAAAACTTTCACTCCACTTTTGAAATGAAATAGAAGGAAAGTTTACTTATAACTTAAGGAAAGTTTACTTATAAACTTTAGTAAAATATCAACTTTATTCATAAAATGTTATCCACTAAAATAAAAATATTCATGATGAGTCCAAAATATTTCCTTCCCTTTCCAAAACTCCCAAACTTCATGGAGAGAAACTAATATCACTTCTCTTATTTTCTTTTCTTTCAAAATTTATTCTTTCTCGTATTTTCTCTTCTCTCCTAAACTCCCAAAATATTGATCAGCAACATGGGTGCACCCATGGACCACCCGCACAAGATCTTTGTTCTTGAGCGCAAGATGGTTATAAATAGCGGAAAATTTTTCAGTACTTCTGAAAATCATCCCTTGGTGTTTTTAAAGAATTTTATAATAAAATATTATGTGTTTAAAAAATTTATATTATATAAATGTTAAAATATAAATAAATAATTTTCTAACGAAATTGTAAAGTATCTCATCGATTGACTACATCTAATTGCATGTACCACCCGCACAAGTTAAGTGCCTTAATGGTAATATGGTTACTCTCAAATACTCGCTGTGAAAATAAATAGAATTTTGGACTTTTTGGTAAAGAAGAAATAACAAAATTTTGAACAACTGCTATTAAAGTACTAGTAATTTATTTTGTGTTATCTCTTGAGCAACCTAGGAGTTAAATGAAGAAATTTTGGTGTTTGTTAGCTAGCAATTGCTGGTATGGGTGTTCAAAAGTATGTCAAGTCAAACTGTCGAGTCAAATTAAGTTGAAAAAAAAAATTGACTTGACTTGTTCAACTTTTGACTTGATTTTGATTCGAAATCAAATTAACTAAATGATTTCTTGACTTGACTTTGATTTCAACTTTCAAGTTAAACTACTAGTCGAATACCGATTTACAAATTGACTGATTTGATTAGTTTACCAATCGAACAAGTCGTTCGACTTTACCGATCAAATAAGTCAAACAATATATATATATATATATGTATGTATGTATATATATATATATATATGTATGTATATATATATTTATGTGTATATGATAATCTATCTAATTATAATAATATATTAATATATTTGTATACATAATATTTTAGCCATAATATTCTTAATTCTTAGTGATTAAGTAGTCATGTTAATAACTAATAATATTATTTTTCTTAATACTTAAATATCTTTTCTTTGTACAATTATTGGTGTTGTGTATAATTTATGTTAGTATATATTAATATAAATGTATAACTTATTAATGTAACAGTTTTGTTTCAATAACTAATTAAATGAATTGCTAATTTTCATTTAGTATATATAGATACTAGAGTTAACTAATTATATAAATATAAGTATTTATTAAAATATCTATATATAATATCTTTATACATACATATTCTTATGTTCATACGCTAATTAAGATTTGTATAACTTATAATTATAACAAAAATATGGTTTACATAATATCTAATTTATAAACTTATACAGTTATACTACATAATTAATTCGTATAACATTTTTACTATCAATAAGTATATTAAATGCATTAGTATCTTACTATTAGTATAAATAGAGTTAGATAGTTATATATATATATATATATATTCCTATATACTTATAGGATTCCATAATTTAACCGAGTTAGTGATTCAATAAGATTTTCTATATGAATTGATTTTGGTAAATGGTTATGAATTTGTGAATTTGTAAATCAATATATATATATATATAGACACACACAAATTCATATATTAAGATTTGTAATTTGTGTATGTGTATATATATGTATTTTTTTTATGTGATAGTTTATATTTGTGAAGTGACATGAAAGATGTGAGATAATGTATTACATTTTGAAATTAGAATATAGAATGAAAGAATATATATATATATATATACACACACAAATTCATATATTAAGATTTGTAATTTGTGTATGTGTATATATATGTATTTTTTTAATGTGATAGTTTGAATTTGTGAAGTGACATGAAATTTGTGAGATAATGTATTAAATTTTGAAATTAGAATATAGAATGAAAGAAGATTAACTATTTGACTTATCGGTCGAACAAGTCGAATTTAAACTACTCGACTTTAATCGATTTTGGATTTATATATCTTGACTTTGACTTTGAAATTTTTAATCTATTAAAAATTAAACAAGTCAAGTCGAATAAATCAAAAAATCAAACACCGGTCCAATGAACACTTATAATTACTAGCATACATTATAGTAGTAGTATAGTATTAACGTGGAATTAGTAACAAATTACCCAAGGCTGAGGTGCTTGTGATTCAAAGGCAAAGATACATATTGAAGACACTAATTTAATAGGGTTTCTCTTTGTGCGACTTGACCGAGATAAGTCTTCCTAGCTTTTATTACTCACCAAAAAAAATTTGACAAAGAAACAAAGAGAGAAAAGTTGCAAAAGCGGCTGCCTGCTCACTCTTGCTTTGCTTGCATGTAATCATACTTCTTCCCATCCCATCTAATATCACTCACCAAAACTATCCTAACCAAACAGCCCCCAACACAACAGAGAGTCAGAAATAGTCCTTCACTAGAAAAGTCTCCTTGTTTGTTTCTTTAGTCCTTCGTATCCTTTTCTTGATTTCTTTCCCTTATCTTTTTCCGAAAGAATTAATAATTAATAATATTGTCTGTTTTATTCTAATTTGTTGGATTAGTTAATAGGAGTGGCACACAACTGGTTCAATTTATACTTCACTGTTTTGCGGATCAAATTAAAAACATATTTGTCTTTAATTTTGTCTATGTCCAATATCTCTAAGAAATAATTTGTTTATTACTATATATTTGTGAGATAAATATGTACATGTCTCTATTTGAACTATTTAAAAGTCAACGTAATTGAACATGCGTATGATCTAACAATTTGATTTATTTTACATATATGTTTTACAACATATTTTATGAAAAAAATTTTATTAATCGCCTCATAGTATTATAGATTATTATATGATTAAAAAATAACGAGAGTCTCATATTTTTTTATCATTTTAACGACTGTCATACTCACCCTGCATTATAGAGTGAATAACCAAAACTTACTCCATTCTTTATAGATTGTTATTAAATAATGCATTTATTAGTACTACAAAACATGCAAAAATAGTTATGTGAGGAAGACAAATACTTAGGATAGACTCGGTATTTAGTCCTACTTGTATACTTTGTGGTGTGGATTAAATCTTAGAGCATCAATAACATCAGTTGATGTAAGTAAAATTTTTTAAAATTTAATTTTAACCACAAGATCTACATGTGAGGCTAAAAATTGAGTCTTCTGAAGTGTTTTTCAATTGAGGAAATTCTACATTATGTTTTGCAAGTCAACCTGGCAATTATACGTCTCTAATGTGATTTATTATTTCCTGTAGTTAATGCTACTTTTCTGCGTACAACATGCTATAAGATTCTACTCTCATTATTGATTAGGTACTCCCTCCCTTTCAATTTATGTTGTACTATTATTTTTTATTAGTGCATAAAAATTAAAAAATTATTTGATTGTTTTAATTTTACAAAAAAAAATAATTAAATTTACCTTTCATTCTCCAATCACATAATTCTCCATCTTCATAAATGTCCATTGAATTTTCAACTTTCTCTATTTTTTTACTACATCTTTTGCTTAAACCATTTCATATACCAATGCATTGCGGTATTATATGAAATTACTGCTACTCCATCAATAGACAATTAAAAAAATAAATAAAATGTTGGTCTGAAAAGTTCAACTAATTTCCATATTAATTAAAAGAGGGAGATAAGTGATGAAAAAATTATGATACATTGACTTTTATGTAAGTAAAGTTGAAAAAAATTATTTAATATTTTGTTGATTTTTTAAAGTAATAAATAATTTGATATAAAATTAATTGTACAAAAGTACAGATAAAATAAAACGAAGAGAGTAGTTTAAATTCCAAATTTACATCGAGTTAGAACATACTAGGAAAAATCATAAATTAAGAAAATTAAAGAAAAAAACAAATCCCAGCTACAATATTAATTCCACTTGGTTGATCGGTCCATAGGAAGACTTTGTAGAGGTTACACCGGTAGTCCGTGAAATGCTTGATAATAATTTAACTGCCAAAGGCCAAACAAAGTGCAGTGGGGACAAGAGTTATTAAATGTAGTGCAGTAAATTGATAACATAATAATTAATAGTGCTACACATTCGGTAGAATCTGTTATTTGATTCCACTTATAAATCTTGTAATGTGAATTAAATTTTAGAAAATTTATAACATATTAAAATTTTTTGAACTTTAATTCTAACCACAAAATCTATAAATAGGACCAAAAATCGAATCTACCTAAATATTTTTCTTACATATACCAAATGGTTGATGGACGAAGGCTTTTATCTTATTGGACATATAAATAGTACACTATGATTGGTTATAATTCTTGTTTCCCATGGCTTGGCAAAGGAACAAATTCCTTTTTTTTTTTGGTAAATTACAATGAACCCCCTTGTAGTTTGGTTAATGGTCACAATACATATCTATAGTTTTCAAATTTATAATTTGCTCCTTGTGATTTGAATTATTTTTTGTAAAATAAATGAAAAGTTAAAAATATAACGGATTTGTGGAAAAAGTCTAAAATATCCTTAGACTAATACTCTCTTACTATTCGAAAAATCCCTCCGCTGGAAGTAGAGAGATTGTGTTTTATATTAAGATACATATCTAACATTAATTAAAGGTTTTAAATGACTAAAATAACCCTTTTAAATAAAAAATTTTCAATATCTTAGAGACTATTTAACAGAATATTTAACGGTTTTACTTTAACTCAAACTACAAGAGGTAGATTGCAAGTTTGAAAAAATATAAAAGGGTAACGTAAACATTAGCCAAATTATAAAAGGTTCCTTGTAATTTACTCTTTATTTTTTCCTGTTTTCTACTTCACTTTTCACTGGAAATTCCTCCAACATTTGGTATCTCTAAGTTGACGTACGTAGCACTAGAGAATTATTCCAAGATTTAGTTAGAATCCAACTAATTTTTTTTTATTAAAATTTTCGACACATTTTATAGTCAAGGTTCACACAGTTGGGCCTTTTATTCTAGAGGAATATTAATCGAGGGAATTAATAGAAGCATCTTTTTTTGATCGAGCCTCGTTTTTCTCCGAGAAAATTGGCAATTCTTGATCTAATATACAAATATACATTTACGTCTTATCTGGTTTAAGTTTATTTAGATTAGAAATATAATTGTGCATACTGCATAGTTGGCATGGCAAGGAATCATATGGGTACGTATATAAAATGATGAGCAAAATGGCCAAAAGTTGAACTTATTTAAGGTAAGACCAATTCGACTCAAAACCGACCCTATGCTGTTAATAGGTTAAATTTGACAAGATCAAAATAAGAAGTACTAATATTGATTGTAAATAGTCCATATCTTTTTCTTTTAATTATGTTTCTATGAATTTTTACTTCATGTTATCTGCAAATGATGTTATTTAAGTAGATGAGACAAAAAAAATGAATTAATACTAAACTTAAAATTTGGAGATAGACCCTTGAATCAAAATATTTTAAAGTTATTAGATCAAAAACATAATATATATAATTTAACTTTAGCAATAATGCACATAGGAATAGAATAGGTGTTAAAATCGGAGATCAAGAGATACTCATAAGTGAAAGTTCTAAGTATTGAGGTTAAATTCTCTTCAAAATGATGGTGGTATAGATAGAGTGTTATATATTGGATATAAGCAGGTTGGACGAAATAGAGAATGACATCGGAAAATTATGCGACCACAAAATTACTCTAAAATTTAAGAATAAATTTTATAGAATAATAATTAGACTAGTGATACTTTAAAGGTTTGAATGTTAGACAGTGAGTTACATATATGTACAAAAGATGAGAGTAACATAAATGTTAATGTTAATATGGATGTGTGGGTATATTAGGATGGAAAAAATACGCTATGAGCATATTCAAGATAAGATTGTACTAGCACCTATTGATGAGAGAATTAAAAAAACACGTTTAAGGTAGTTAGTTCATGTGTTAAGACGGCCAGTAAAGGCGCCTGTCAGATAAGTGAATTTTAGAGAGAGTAGTTAATATAACAAGGGTAGGGGAAGATCGAAAAAAAAATTCAGTGGATGACTTGTAAGAAAGATATTGCTCATTTAGGAATTACTATCTCTATTCCCTTCTAAGTGTCGTCACTTTAACCTTTAATACAAAGATTAAGATTGTTATTAAATAACCTAAATTTTAGGTAAAGTTGATCCTATAAAACTAAATTGCCCTTTTGATTGGTAATAAATTAAAAGAATTTCAACATTAATTACAAATTGAGTAATAATAGAATTGGAAAGAGATAAGGACAAAATTGCTAAAAAAATAATTAATATTTTGTTGAATTTCTAAAGTGACACTTAAACAAATTTTTTTTGCTAAAATGACATTTAAAAAGAAACAGAAATAGTAATAAATATATGGTTCATGACACAATTCAATAACGTATGTAATAACATTCATACAACTGACCTCACTTAGTGAAAATAAAGGATGATTTTTTTATTTTTATTTTATGTTTCTATGAACTTTTACTTATTCAACTAGCTATGATCAGACTAGTCGATAACTGCCTGAATAACAGGCCCACTATACTTGTTCGCTCAATAGTCATTTTAAGAATGTTTTAGAGAAATTCATAACTGGTCCAATTTGACAAGTGTCAAAGTGTACTCTTATCTTTTTTTTTTTTTCTGTACTATTAAATATTCCAAATAATATAATATCCTGACAATAAAAGTTAATTTTTCTAATACTGTCGATTTAAAAAATTTTTTACACTAATATAACTTGTCCCATGATAACTTCTTCGGATTTGTGCGCACTAGTGGACGATCACTAAGTGGGGATGTTCTATCTAGCATATAGGTGGCAATTTTGGACACGAAACGACAACACGATACAAATCTGATACGAAATTAATAAATTTAAACATGACCCAAATTTAATTGGATTGATATAAGGTTGACCCGTTAATGACTCGAAATTAAACGGGTCATGTCATATCAACCTACGGGTTGACTCGATAATCTGTTAAGATAGCGGGCAACCTAACACGACCTGTTTCACTCATTAGAATTCGAGTCACCCGACACGATTCAAAAAATAATTAGAGCATTTATGAAATTTAACCCAAGAATTATAATAACAGTTAACACACCCTTGCCAACCCTAATAATAATGGGTTAATGGGTTATGGTGTCATTCGAGTCAATGGATTAATGGGTTATCGTGTCATTCAAATAGATTAAGTAATTGTTGTAATAGTGAAAAAGTTTAACGGGTTATATATATCGTGTCGGGTCAACCTGTTAATAAACGGGTCATAACCCGACACGACACAAAAGCTTATTGGGTCGTGTCCGAATTCAAGATTTCTAACATGAATCCAATAAGAACTTGATACGATAAGGATCCAACATGACCCATTGACACCCCTAATCTAGCATCAGCCAAACACTTTTGAAGTTGATTAAGAATGGGCACAACTATCCCACCTCGAATCCAACCGGGTTCTATTGATCATGTCTCCATCCCAATAGTTGTATCTTGTCTTGGGCGTCTTTGGCTTTACTAGAGAAAGTTTGCCCGAGATAGCCAGGTATTGTGGGTAATCTTGATTCGAATGCATGTCACACATACAAAATAACATTCAAATTTTTTTATTTTTTTTTAAATTACTTAACATGCATCTACATTAAAAAAAAAAAAAAAAAATCTATGTTGGTTTGAAAAAAAGATAAATACAATACAAGTTACGTAAATTGATGATAATTTAAAATTTTAGTGAGTAATATTGTAGAAACTAGGGTTACAATTTGCCATGGTTTAGTAATTAGTAATTTAAAGCAGAAAACAAATTCATACTCAGTATCGACATAATTAAGATGGGAAATTTTATGATCTCATTAGGGTACTATATCGTTGTGCTTTAAAGTTTGTATTGTACAAATATTTAAAGTACAACAGTATAGTACTTTAATGAGATCACAAAATTTTTCTGACCTTATACCCTCAATTTCCTACTCCTATTTTTTTGCTAGAAAAAACTAATGATATTGTAAAATCAAGGTCAATATATACAAATATTTTTCTTTCTTCATTTTTAGTGTTGGGGGGAGTACGTGGTGGTTGCCATCTAAGGCCACTACCAATTTCCCCATCGGGAATTAAATCTCCCTAAAAGGGAATGGATAGGTTGAATGGAGAACCAAGTCACCAACCACTAGATTAGTTTAGCATCCATTCCCAGTTTAAAACTTGCAATAAAAGGCAATAACTGTAATTATTTCTTAGGTAAAATATCCCAAGGAAATTCAACTTTTTCCAAGATGGTACATCAAATGATTGGAAATAGCCCCAGTTTTCCTAGTGGAGTTTATGATATCAGGGCATATCTTAATTTCTGGTCACGGGATATATGTGGTCCCCAAGAATTTGGCTTAGCATTGTCGAAAACGTCAATATTATTAGGGGTTAATTTCACTTTAACGTAGTTTTAGGATGATTATTACTTTAATTTTTAACGTTGTCTTTTAGACATTTAAATCTCTAGACTAATGATCTAAATTATATGGTGTTAGATTTTTTATTATTTTTATTTTTACCTAAAATGATATTTTTTTCCCTCTTTCTAATGACACTTAAAATATTTTATTTTCTTTCCTTAAATAGAGTTTGGTATATGAAATTTAAAATTGTGATGAATGATAAAAAAAAAATTTATTGAATTATATTAATAAAATAAGAGAGATGAAAAAAATGAATCAAATAAAGATGAAAAAAAAAACAAAGAAAAGAGAATAAGAGTATTTTTGTTAAAAGGACAATGAATGTTGAGTTGAATTTCTAACGAAAAAATTTAAATGTCTAAAAAATAATATTAGAGACTAAAGTAATAGTGATCCTAAACCTTAATAGAGTAAAATAAAATTAACCCTATTATTAGGCTCGCTGGCTAAATATGATATTTTTTTTAGGTGAAAATTTGTATTATCGTCCTCTGTATCTATGGTCGTTGAGAGTGCATATAGTAGTATTATTATAGGGCATAATGCTCGTGATTTTGGAGTTGAATTATCTATTTTTTTCATTATATATAGTTAAAGAAGCTATAAATTTCAAGGACAGGTTTAGGTAGGTAAAGCCTATCTTTGATTTCGAATTAAAAATTAAAATGATCTTTTCTCTTTAAATTTTTCAATGTGTAGATGGTGGACGTTGAAGAAGTTCGTAGAGTAAATTGGAGCAATTGAAACCTTTCACCTTGACCAAAGATCAAACATCAATTCAGAAAGAAAGCCTTTATTATTCAGTTTGTAATAGATAGTGAATATTCTATATCATTGGATAATGCTACATATTTGATTGATTTTTTTTTTCAGCACCAATTCTCCTCTCCTTCTTTAAAACCCAATTATGTTAATTAATTAATATATATTTTGTGGCTAATATTTGAAAGTAATGGTCTTATAAATTCAACATTATTAGATGTAATAGTGTCTGTTAAATTTATCTTTCACGCATATTATAAAGAAGTTACCTATAAGATTGCGAGATAATTTTCTATACCTATATAAAAAAGCGTGAAGTTTCTTATGCATTCCTTTCAGCAGTACGGTGATGTGCTGCCTCTTTACATGTTATAAATTAAATGACCATTCTATACTAATTAATCATATGCATTTTTATTTTTATGTTTTTAAACGAAAACAGTTTAACTTAATCTTATCTAATTAAATCTACTATTAAGGGAAAGAGAAAGGGAAAGGTCTAACGGGGCCAAGAGATAAGAAAACTAACTTCTATTGTTAACAATGTAATGTGGGAATCGAACCTATGACTTTATACTCAAACAAAATATTTAGTGACTAATTCACAAAATATTTGATGGTCAATTTACCTAAAATGAGTTAGTTAATCATGTAACTAATTTGAAGATGACAACTAGCCTAATAAATACAAACTGAAAAAAAAAAAAAAAAAAATCACGCTCAAGTATATAAAAAGAAGAGGTCAGGAAGCAGACGAGGTCTCAATTGATAATTATCTCTTACAATATCAATCTACCCCTATTTGCTGAGATTCTTTTTCCAACCACATAAACAACACAAGTTTTTATTAAGTCAATTATCTTCCGATATACACATTCGTAAAATGTGCATCACTCTCTAGTTGCGTACTAAAATAGGAAAAGCAATTTAAGTGCGTAACCACAAAAAAAAAAAAGTAGAAAAAAAAAAGAGGTTGAAGAAAAGGATTATATTTACTATATAGAAAATGATTTAAAAAGTGATAAGCAACACAAGATCATTGAATACATGTAAGAATCATAGTATCAAATTATCATCACCACCTGATTTTAAATATTTAGACGGATTTTGTTTCTCAACGTTAGGCAATTGTCTTTTCACTTTTTATTTTATTTTATTTTATAGAAATATAATTAATATATATTGGGTATGATATATTGAAAAATTGTTACATAAATCTAGATTTAGTGATCTCAAGTAAATGTGTTGAGTTGATACATATTCATGTAAGAAAGTGAACTAAATGCCCTTGTTATATCTATGGGTGTAAATGAATATCTATAAATCAGACATTCTGGTGTTTCAACTTTAACGAACTTATAATTTTGTTCAAATTTGTCTTATTTATATAACTATTGAGACGAATTCAAATAAACTTTTATTGAAACTAGCACAAATCGATACTCGAGTAGCTTAAATTTATATATGAATTCAAAGTTTTTAACTTATCGAGTCGATTCGAATCGAATACAAGAAATTAATGAACACTAAATTTTGTTCGATGTTAGCTTAATTATTAACGAACTAAACCCGAACGAACTATTACATAATTAAATTTGATTTGAGTATCGAGTAATTTTGTTCGCTTTGCCCTATTCATAGAATAAAACCCACTAATGGGAATATAAACCTTTTTCAAGAAAGAATTTCCATTTAAAATTTTGTCAAAAGCTCGAAAGCGATGAATCAAGTGAGAAGCATACTTTTATTTTAATTTTAAGTATTTGGTAAATTAGTTGGTAAATTAGGCTAATTGATTTGTTTGCTGCATCATTCTCATTCATGGGGTCATCAAGCATGCAATTGGACCGCCTTTATGGATAGAGTGATGGTCTTTTCCACAAATTTGGTTTGGTCAACTCTTCAACTCAACCAACCATTTCTCTCTCTCTTTCTATTTATGTTTCTAATATTTCAAACTAATTACCTCACAAATAACAGTCATCATTACACATTCCATGCATGTCTAATTTTCTTCTTTTTCACCGAAACACCCTATAATTGTACCAGATAATATATTGAGTGGTTTTAACAGTAAATTCTTAGGTTCTTTAAATCAAAAGGAAAAAAAAAAAAGATAAATGTATATACGATAAAAACATATTTTTCTTGTGCTTATATTAACTTTCAAAATAGTCATTGTTGGATTCATCTTAAGTTCTTAATGTACACAACGGTGCCAAATTCATGTTTGTTAGATTTATTCAAACTATTTTTTTTTTCGAATACTGTTAGATATGTGATAAATATTTCTTATTTTGAAAGAAAAAAATATAAAATTATAATTTTTTAAAACAGTTATAAATAAATTGTGATCGTTTTAATTATAGAATAGAGTTAAAACTATTTATGTGACAAATATTGAATGATCATCGGATGCTGATTTAATTTGATATATATTACAGTAGATAACGTAAAGGTTGTCTCACCATTATTATAGTGTCCTGCCATTTGTTTTGGCACTTTCTTAAAACCTTAGACAAGAATGCGTCATGCATGCTGCCGTTTGTTTTTTCCCATGTAGCTGTTAATGCCATACTTAAGACAAATTATCCGCAGGACAAAATGCTAGGCAATCGTCAATTGTGTGATTGAGAATACAGGATAGATACAGTGCAATTTTGTTCTGGAATATTTGTATAAACAATTAAGGAAAAAAATTGAATTAATTTACACTTAGTTAATGATACACATGAAGATTAATGAGAGTGGCTTTGCCGTTATGGATTTTTTTCCCCCTAGACACCAGATGGGATGAAACCGCTAAGGATTTTCTGTGTTATTTTTTTATCTCACTTCTATTTTACTATCAAATGAATAATCAAGATTCCTTCATTAAAATATAAATATATTTAAAAGCAATTTTGGTAGTTCATTAGATAGTAAGATAATGTGTGATATAGAAAGTGAAATATCTCTAGAAGATCTCGTGACAGATGAAACGCTCAGACTCCAAAATGCATTATTTTATAGGCTAGTGATTAGTGAATTTTAAATCCTCCCGATTATTCAATTCTTGTTCACCAAGTGATTGTAAAATTAATTTATGGGCCAAAAAAAATTATTAAGGTCATTTGTAAAGCAGAGCTTGATATTTGTTTTGGTTCCTTACTAATTGGATTTGACTACGTCAAAATGACCTAAATGATGTATTAAAAAATAGCAAATCCCTTTTAGGGGGAAAAAAATGATGAAGAAACTTGCTAGAAGGACCTTTCAACTTGGGCAAATATTTAGGTAGATTCGATCTTTGGTTTCACTTGTAGACCCTGTTATATGAATTAAATCTTAGAAAATCTATAACATCAACTGATGTAAGCTAGATTCTTTAAAATGTAATCCTGATTAAAGGATCTACAGGTAGGGTCAAAGATCGAATCTATCTAAGTATTTTCCTTCAACTTGTACTTTGTCACCTAGATTGCTTAAATTATGGGACTTAGCCCATTTGAAGTTGTAATAACTTATTACAAAACACTTTACTCGATTGAGTTTTAAAGAAATTGTTTAATAAGTGTTTAATTTTTATTATTTGAATATAAACTTACAAAAATACTTTTTAAATATTTGATAGTGTATAATTTTAAATTTTAAAAATATTCTATTTTTATTCAATTATAAATTTATGATAAATGGCTAAAATTTATTTTTACTGATTTAAAAAAAAAATTAATCCAAAAGCACCAATTTTAAAACTAAAAGTACCAATTTTTAACTTGTTCTAAAAGTGCATTTGACACCAAAAACTCTATCCCTAAATTTAAAAATAATATTTACCAAACAGTAAAAAAAATTACTTTTGTAATCTAAAAACACTTTTAAACAAAAACATCCTAACCCCAATGGGGGCTTAGCATTAAATAAGGTTGCAAAGTTTTCAAGCATTCAAAAGTTTACAGGGCTTAGCATTAACATGCCAATACAATGCTTTAATTCAAGTCACATATGGTGGGGTTCCCACTAATACTACTGACATAGGACTTCTGCCACTAGATTTTCAAAAGTATCATCCTAAGTAAATGACTGAGAAGCATTAGATGTTGGCCATATGCAGTTGGACTTCAACCAGTGGAAGTGGACTTGTAATGACATTCATCAATTGTTGAGTAGATTAGCCCTTCTGATTCCAGGGACTCAATGGCTTCCCTGCAGCAAAGACAAGAATAAAAAAATACGGATGCGATATTTTTATTAGTAATACTGTACATGAGAGAGAGAGAGAGAGAGAGAGAGAGACAATATCTTTTCCAAAGGAATTTTGAGATGTTTGGCAATCTCATTCCTGTGGACTCCCTTTTCCTGTGCCCTGGAATATGGGAAGACTCAAGTCAATAAGCATAAGAAAGAATAAAGTATAAACTCAGCTGAAAATCAACTGATCTAGAATACTATCATCTAGTAGTTGCATTTCAGCACTTAAACATCAAGATACAGATAGAAACAGAACAATTCATTTTCTAGTAGCCAAAATGAAAAAAAAAAAATTTACAAGTCATTTGCCTGTTCCATGTTATTAGCAATTAATTGCAGAAACCTTGCCAAATTGTATGTCCACCATGTTATGCAACTTCATGCACATACAACTACCTCCAAGAAAATGGCCTATACCTCTTCTCATTGTTCCTTCATCAGAACAGAACAAAAAAAATGTGTTTCTTGCAGATGAATACTTAATCTCTCAAACAATTCCAACCTTTTTACTAAATAAATGTATTCCTCTAAAAATGTGTGTTTCTTGCAGATGATTACTTCATCTCTCAAACAATTCCAACCATTTACTGAATACATGTATTCCTCTTCTCCTTCAAATGCTTCAGATTCCTCACTACACACGTCTAACAAAAGAGCAAGAATCTCTTACTTCGTATCAATGTTTCTTTTTGAGTGACAGCAAAAAATGAATTCCCCCCTCCCTCCTATGACAATCCCATCCAAAAGGAATTCAAAAAATGCATGTTTTCACTACCTTTTCAAAATGCATTCCCTTTAAAAGTGTGCAACTGAAGCAACACAACGTGCAAATGTTTAATTACATTACTTTGATATTTACTCAAAAGGAAAAGTTGTTAGCTCTTTCCCAAGATATTCTTGTTTAGTTGTTTCAGAGTCCGTCCTCAAGTATTTTGCAGAAACTAATATAATCATAGACTATTTGACGAGAAAGTGGTCTGAAAATCTTCCCTGACAACAACAATTAGTGCTAGTAATGCAGTCCATATAAACAATTTATCCCAGTGACACCAAAGATTAAAACCTCCAGAGCACAGTTATGTGCATTTCTATAAAGTGAAGGGCAATTTGTGTAGTTTTTAATGCCTTACACTGACGAAGGTTGTTCCAAGTACTCTATCACCATTTTATCAATGCCCTTGAGTTCATCCATGTTATATTGTCCAGAGAACTGAGAAATTAAAATCACAAATAAGCAACATTAAAAAGATAAGTAATCTAGTAAAAGCTGGGAGAGTGTTGATGTTAACTTACTTGATTTGAAGAGTTATGAGGTCCACTCACAGGTGTGCTAACTGCTGAAATTGGAGTATGAGCTTGAGAAGGGACAGTGACACCATTCTGTGCCAGGTATTAATGCAAACAATTTGTTGTGTTAATTAGAAAATGAAATGTGTGAGAAATATATACCTATTCATATAATTGTAGGGCATTAATTGTTTCAGAGTAAAAAACATAAGTTGTATTAATACCTGTTTGGTGTTAAAGCTATGGTAATGAATGCAGGCAAGAAAGTGGCTTGAAAGCTCATCGTAGTTAATCAGAGGCCTGAAATATGAAACAAGAAAGATTCAGTAATCGTGCACAAAAATGACAAAAATTAACCATCCACAAACACTTAATTAAGTAGCCTACATGCAGTTATATTATGACAACAGAAAAATGAAACATCAACATAAAGATTGAGCTCCTAATGGGAAAACATACTCCAAATTGAACAAATTCCCTTTTTTCAAAGTTTTCATCCATTGAAAAATCAGCCAAATGAAAAAATCAAACATGTTCTAATATTCTTTAGCAGACCTATTTATGCAACAATTACACAGATGTTCATTTTCATATTGTTCAAAAATTTTAAATCAGTACAATGTAATGAAACTACTGGGACAGTTCATGTTAAGAACCATTCATTCTCACATGAAAAGAGGACGAATAAAACTCATGGAAATGCAATACAATGCACACCTGATGGCAAAGACCTGCAGTTGCTTTTTGCCTTGAAAGCCTTTTAAAAGTCCGTGAACTCGAACATACACCCCATCCCTATATTTCAAACAGACAACTAAACATTGAATAAAAAGTTTAATAAAAAAAAAAGACTAATAAATACGAAGCCTTCGAAGTAGAGAATTTACTCTAATCCCCCCACTTCATTGGTGTCCACAGTATCATTAACCCTGCAACGTAACAAAACATGTATACTTAGCCTGATATGAACCTCAAATAGACTACAGTTGTTATCAGAAAACAATGGGCCATGTCACTAATCATTAGAATTTTCCACATTGTCATAAC
This sequence comes from Cinchona pubescens, assembly GCA_025175665.1. Taxonomy (NCBI): domain Eukaryota; kingdom Viridiplantae; phylum Streptophyta; class Magnoliopsida; order Gentianales; family Rubiaceae; genus Cinchona; species Cinchona pubescens. The sequence continues at coordinate 2,557,523 of JANKKI010000122.1, read as the reverse complement.
ATTAATGCTCAATTAGCATTTTACAATGATTAGTAACAAACCACAATACAAATTGTGACGATGAACAAGCTTACACAGGACTAACTCATCAAAGTTAAGAGAATGAAAGCCAAATTTAACATTTCTTCGCACATAAAAAAATCAGGAATACATTGTTAACATTCAAATGAGGAAAAGATAGAATCTTTTAAGCTCTGAAACAATTTGGTTCTTTTGCCTTGCTGATTCCCCTAATTGCCACAATGTGCGAGTAATTCCTTGACAAGAAAATCAAACATAAAACTCTACATGCCACTACTACTGTAGATGTTACTACTGGCATAAAACATGACCAGGACATGCACATATTCACAAAGTGTCAAGGGCAATCCACATCAAATTTATCCCATCCCACTTCAAAAAATTATGTATTGATGCGTACGTGGAAACCCTGAAAAAGATTGACTCTAGATGTCAAGGTTTGGATTGAGTTATTCTTCAAATACTCCGATATTTTGAAAGATTCCTCAAATACGCTCTCAACCAACTTTTTACATTCGCACTTCCAACATCCGAAAAAGTTGTAACAGTACATATTCCAAATAATATCCAAATAATAGTTGTCCAAACTCAAAAACCATATATATTTAATGAAAAAAAATGAGAAACATATAGTACCATCTATGGCAAGCCACGCGGCCAGTGCCATCATCAATAACAAATTGGACATCGGTGACCCTTTCAGACTTGTTAAAAGCCATTCCTACCAACATCACCTGAAACCCAATCGCACATCCAAACCACCCTATTAGATTAAAAATCAAATCTTGAAAAATCATCAACAAAATATTCTAGAAGAATGAGGAAAAAAAAAAAAAAAAACCCACATGTTTTACATCAACACCATCAATCAGAAAGGTTGATTTGTCATCGGTTGACGGAACTGAATCACTTATTTGCTTCACCGTCACCGGAACCATTGGCTGTGCCATCTCTACTCTATTGTATTCAAGGAAAAAAAAAATTAAAATGAGAAGCAATAGTTTTTTTTTTTATTTTAAGAAAAAATCAAGATAAATGGAATACCTTGGCGGATGAGAGAGAGGATTCGATGGTTTGGGAAGAAGAGAAACCGCCGGCGCCGGCATCTATCTGGCTACCGGAGAACATTTTTTTTTTTTTTTGACTTATGTGAGGAATCAGGGATTGCCGGATCAGTACTAGTTTTGTTTTTCTATGGGTTTTCGCGCCATTTTCATTGAGTTTTCCCGCGAAAAAAAAAATAAGAAATGGGAAAAGTTGTATATAAAGGAATTTTTAGGTGGATTCGTTCATGGATCAGTAGTAATTCATTCGTATCATTCTAATCGATTAAAATAATATAAATAAATTAGGACCATAAATTCTATTTATTTAAAAAAATTTCATATATAGGAAGGGATGACGAGAGCCCATAAGTAACGTAGTACTATTATATTTTTTTAGATGATTGAATCTATGATAAATATTATGGATCTCTTAATCTACATTTGTCTATATTACTGCAATTTATTAAAATAAACTTTTTTTAGGATGATTTAAATGAATGTTAAAAAAGACCCATGACACTTATTATAAATTCGTTCTACCTAAGAATTTCTCGTACTATGCCATGGAAAATAGTATTTAGGTAAAATTGGGCTTCAGATATTGCTTATTATTTGATATTTATTTCCCTAATTAATACCTGTCAAAATTTAAAAAGTTTATATATTTTGGGTGGAACTGTCATTTAAGGATAAAATTGGATGCAAATATTTAGTCCACAGACTAATTCAATTAAAATTAAAGTTGGAGGACTATTTTGGTTTAATAAAATAGTTGGAGAACTAATAAAATAAATCTAAATCATTTTTTTTTTTAATTATAAGATCAAATGATTTGACAGTTATGTCTCTAGTCAATACTGGTTAAAAGTAAAAAAATTTATATTTTGGACGGAACCACCATTTGGATAATCAAATTAAATACGTTTGAAATATTTAGTTCAATGACTAATCGACTAAAATTAAAATTGGGAGATTATTTTAGTTTTAATGAAATAGTTGGAGGAGTAATTATGCTGTCTTCCCTCAATTGGATGATAATATGCCAATTTTTACTACTTCCATTTCAATAATATTGTTATAGTTTGACTTTTTTAGGAGATTCATTATTTTTCTAAAACGCAGTTAATAGACCACGTTGAATATTTTGTAAAAAGTGAGTCTCATACATGAAATTTGTTCTATTAGACTGGATCAATGTAGAGGTATAAATGAATCAATCGAAACTCTAATTGAGTCTGAATTTAAAATTGTTTATTAAATCAGAATTTAATCCCGCTCGAAAAAAGAAAAACTAGCTCGAGCAGTATTTTGAAATTTGCAACCAAGAATTAAAAGATAGAAGAATGAAAGGTGGTATATGCTACCAAGAATTAGCGATGAAATCCTCCCAAGTTAAATGGAAACTTCTTTACGGAGGAAAAGAGCTTTACTACACTCATAATGGATTCAGCATCTAGAATTTACTTATGATGCAACTATTATTTTTGTAAATTACCATTGGGCCAAATTTAGAGTTCTAAGTTGCTACAAATTTTGTGATAGAACAATTTAAATTTTGCAGTGAGTCCCACAACAGAGGCTACAAACGCAAAAACAAAGAAATGATCACAGTTTCCGTGGATTGAAACAAAAGTACTGCCCACCTAAGAAATCCCTTCTTAGTTTTGACAACTTTATAAGACTCTTGGACTTGGATACAACAATAGATGATGCTGAAGATGACCGAGGAACCGAATCACAATCACTCCACTGAGATTTCTGATCATCAGAATAGCAAGAATCTTCTGTTGCATCAATATCATCTTGTCTCAAGCTGAATTCTCCAACTTTTTCAGTTCTCTGTATTTTCTTGCTAATCCAAAACCACAACATTCTTGACATCTTCTTCGAGCCCTTGTTAATTTTCACGGAATCCTCATCAGAATTATTACATCATTGTTAGTTTTGGCAGTTGTAGTCCCAAACTCTGCAGAGCAGGTGGAGGACTTGGGGGTGGAATCAGCTCATTTTCTGGTGCATGTTTTGGTGTCCCTGGCTGCATTTCCCATTTAAACGGAATCCCTTCAGAGCTTCGGTAATATGAACGAAAAGATTGATCCACTGAAGAAATTCTTGGAAGAATTCTGCTGCCAACTAAAGAACCATCATTTTCTACTGCAAAGGCGGTGTTGTGAATTCTGCAGTAATACACTTTTCTGTCCCCTTCATCCTACAAGAATCCATATTTGTCAGGAAAGCAAATAAAAGAGTCAAAATAATCAATTATCAAAGAAAGTAATTGTTGTCAATAATCACAACAAACCAGGATTGCTGAAATGTTCGACGGACTGCAGCAAAATATTGGATGTTCAAGCGATTCTTTTCTATTGCTTGTTGACTCCATAGCATGACTGTTCGAGGAATATGACAACAATGATGAAGAAGAACATGAAAATGAGGCTTTACAAATTCTCCATCAGATCGATCACCATGTTGAAATATCTGATCATTTTGGTCTAAACCGTGGCCGACAATGTCTGTCCCTATTGATATTTGGTTTTGAACTCTTTTATCTTTGTGAACTTTTATCTTGATTTTTCTCCAAAACCAGCCATTGGAGTGATCTGGTTGTTTAGGTTGAATAAACGGCTTAGGCAGTCCCATGCTTTGAACCGAGGGAGGAGGGCTAAGCGGTGGAAGCGCCTCTTCTTCGGGCCGATTCTTGGGAGTTCCGGGCTGCATCTCCCATTTAAAGGGAACTCCCTCAGCTCTCCTGTAGTATATGCACGAAGATTTACCAACAGAAGTCTGTCTTGAAAGAGTACGATTGAAGTAGAAACCATCACCTTGAAGCACAGAACTTGGCTTCTTTAGCTCATTTCCATTTTTCAAATCCATTTTCCCTTAACAATACAAAGTCTACAACAGCATTAGTAATACATACAAATTTATTCTTCACAAACTATCCACATGAAATGTTTCTTAGCAGAACTTCTGCTGAACTTTGCGTATAAATAGATAGTAAAAAAATCATCCTTGTTCAAAGGCGAAAGATGGGAATTAGAACACATGATCCTGTTATTTCAATATGTTTGTAGGTGAATGGTTGTTTGAAATCATGGTTTTGTTAATTATTTTCTTTGTAAGTTATGTACCCTATTATCCTATGTTCTCTTCTGTTACTATGTTTCTTTCGAGTGATCGTCTCTCCTTTTGTCATAGACAAGCAAAGAGAACGCCTTTATTCTCAAGGTTACGTTAAGTGGCCATGTTTTTAGGTTTGATGCATGTGCATATTACTAGAGCTTCAAGACCAGACCTACTTTACTAGTGGACTATAGTCTATGGAAATCAATTTTTTTGGAATTTCTAACTCATAACAGTCCTGGGAAATTAACCTTTTTCCGACTAAAAAGTGCCACAAGGCTAAAATAAGTCAACTCAATTTTTCAATCGAATCTTGCGCTATTCTGTAATTATCCACAGGGAAAAAGAAATACGATAGACCACTTTTATGCCTTCTGAAGTCACCTTGCTAAAGATTAAGATTTGTGTCCACTACCTTCTGCTTCTCTAAGTGAAGCTATTAAGACACATTTTTTCAGGATACATTTTTTTTTTCCTTTTACTTTCATGTATTATTAAGCAGGTAAATATGGGGGTTCATACATACATGCACAAGAACCTGTGCATGCAAGTGCTGTGTATGTAGATTCAGACTTCTTATAGTATTGTATTTCTTCCAGAATTCAACTGATGGCAGTAAAATCAAGGGAATGATTTCAAACCGTTATGAAGAAATAGGTCAATGTATATTTGGAATGTTCTTCTGACTCTCCTTTGCATCCTTTGCATAAGAACACATTCTTGCAGCCATCTTTACATCCATACCTAATTCCCTCTTTTTATTTGACATTGTGATCCTCTGTGATTGCATTGTTTAGAAAATTCAGTGAATGCAGAACTTCTGAGACAACAATTGTAAATGATTTAGCCAATCAATGCTACAGAGAATCATCCCTAGTTCTTTATCATTTTTTTGGTACATATATTGCCTCTTGTTCCAGGCGTTATTCAGTGACCAAAAATTACCCAGCTAGCAAAGAAACAATTATTAAGGAAAAGACAGAAAATGGGGAACCTTTCGATAGAAAACAACAGGTGATACAATGGATATCACTGACATATATAACAGGTTAAGTGAAGAAGGCTCTAAATATTGTTGCCAAAGGGCAATGTTGTTAAGCCCTACATATGTTGAATAAGCATAATTATACAGAAACCAAAGCTAGCTACTACATTACAATTACTTGCCTGAAGTAAATAAAAAGTTCTCTCAAACAACACGTGCAGGTAACCTAGATGGCTTGTTCAGCATCATTGCACATATTTGCATTTCTTGGCCCACAGCTCGCCCTAGATATCATTAGCTTCACATTATACGATCATCTCACATGTCATGTAGCCTTCTGTAAATGACAGGATCAAGTGTTATGATTTTAAACAGCCCCATAGATCAAACAATCGATTTTAACATATTCCACACTGTGATGAGCAATCATACCTGTCACATGCACTGGTTGCATCCTTCCATAAACACTTGGTTCTTTCTCCATTACTGCCAAAAGTTCATACATGATAATTCAAATCATCATTAGTCATTCCTAAATCAAATAGCAGTTGCATTAAGCAGCAGGGTTCATAAGCTGAATAGAAACTTAATATTTGCACTATAGACCATGGGAACAGTTATGAGAACATTACTGATCATGCTTCATGACATTTATGAGAAATGTCAGTCAGCCTCATGAAATTTCTCGTGTCAAAGCTTCTTCGACAGTCATATATGCTTAATGTTCAAATATGTTATGCTTTTTATTTTTATTATTTTTTAAAATTTGGTCACATTTGATTGTTTATCATCTAACGAAATACTCGGATGTCACAGTTGAGTCGTGTGCAAATAGCATACAGATCATGAGAGAAGAATTCAACAGGAAGCATACAGAAAATGCGAGCAGAAATCTAGAGCTGACTTTGTGGTAAGATGTATTCTACCACAAGAACAAGCCTCTTACTAAAGACAGCTATGTAGCTTATACACAACTGCTGTTAGAAAACCTTACACTTCATTTCGAAAGGATGTGATCAAGAACTTAGCCAGTCTATTTTACATGTCCTCTTGGACATGTAGGCCATAATGATTATGCTGCCAAGCATGGGATATACCTAAAGCTAGCATAACCAAAGATATGAAAGTTCGATAATTGACGAAAGTTGTGAACTTTAACACTGCTTGCTGTTCTGACCAGACAAGGTCAAAATTAGAGTTTATGGTAGAAGCACCGAACAAGCTAATGATGCTATAATCCTTGCCTAACAACAATATCAAATTTTAGAATGCTAACATTCCCCCTCATCTTTCAAACTTCTTTTCCATTTTCTCCAAAATTAATTTGAAATAGCATTGTAAGCAACAAAAAGAATAAGCAATATGAGTTCTCTAAAACTATTATGAGTCTATAACATATTATAAAATCAATCATATCCATACAGAAGAATTTCAACTGGTGAAGGAAAGAAAGTTGATGAATGTTCATACCTCAGTTGGTGATGAAAGAATAAAATCTCGGTCAGAATTTAAATTACCACTCAATCTCCTGCACAAATTCACGTAAAAATAAGTTTCAAGAGTTAGCTGCTAGTTTTTTTCCCCCCCCTCCCCCAGGGGTGATGGAAAAAGAGGGGGGGTAAGTGGCTCTCTTATTACCTTGGATGCTCAGACTTTGCAAGATGCTTTGACATGATGGATGCCTACAGTCAAATATAATATAAATCCAAGGCAAAGATTTCCAGGACAGAAAATTGTGATTGTAAGATAATAGAAGTATAAAACAGAAAATCAAAAATCCAATGCAGCAACAGAGGAACAATGAGGAGCTTATGCGCAATGGCAATCCAATAATTTCAATTAAATTATGATTCGTAGATTCATCCAAGTTCAGAGTTGGAGATGAACAAATGAGACAAAGTAGAGGTTGGATTTGAAGTTTTACACCTGCGCAAGGTGAAACACTATTCAACCACTAATTATCAACCATACAAAGATTTCCTTTTGTTTCTTTCCGTTAGAAGAAAGAATCTCTTCTTAATTAGAAACTATTACCACTAGCTTTAACATTACTGTTACCTTGTAGGAACAAATAGCATCTGCTGGGGAAGGCATTAATCGAATATCTAGATCAATAATAGTTAAGAGTAAGAAAAAAAGTATATATATATAAATAGGTAAATATATATATATATCTATATATATATATATATATATATATATATATATATTGTTCTGTTTGTTACATATAGTGAAGGTGATTTTAGTTTCTTTCACAAATAATTTGATATATTGTTCTGTTTGTTACATATAGTGAAGGTGATTTTAGTTTCTTTCACAAATAATTTGATTTCTGTTGACTCATGACCTAATTTATGCAAATTCAAAGTACACAGTTTTCACATACTTAGTAATGTTAATTAATTTACTTTACTCTAAGCAAAACACATAAAACAAGGCTATTCCATATCCTGACTATATAAATTTAGTTGAATGAAATGCAACAAGATTAATGAACTTGATGTAGAATTTCCCCTCCTGTAGAGCCAATAAAAAGTAGTTGAATTTAGGTTAATAGTTGGTCCAATATCAGCATTATTGCATAAGAATATGAAAATAAGACAAGGTAACAAGCATGAAGCAACTAGAAAATATATTTCAAACAATAATTTTCAAAACGACAAGCAAAGAGTCTACATTACTTGCACCCTTGTTTGTTCACCATTCTGTCATCAAAGATTAGCAGCCAGACAAAAGGCAATTCAAATTAATTTTAGTGTTGAGCTTTTCCTATAACTTTTTTGGGGGAGAGGGGAATGGGGGAATATTCGGGGACCAGGGTTTGGTAAGGGGATTCTATTGATCTCGATGCTACTTAAGTACCTGCTCTTGAATTATACTCCTGGCCTCAACCAGTTGAGCTTCCAGCTCAAGTTCTCTCTCTGTTGCTTCAGAAGTGACTTCTGCACCTTGTTGGGCATCTTGTAATTGAACCATCCGCTCCTTCAAGTTTGAGTAAACAGAATAAAGATAATGACTCCTTAAAGATTCAAGTGGCACACTGGGAAAAACATCAGTATAAAGAAAGAAAATCTGCATGTTAGCTGAATATTCTACCTTAATAGAGGCCATCTTAGTTCTAAGACTTTCTTCTATTTGATCTCTAGCAATGTGAAGAGGAAGGTCAAACATATCCTGCAAAATCATAAATTATGAACTATCTATTCCTACTTTTTGAAAAACCATGATATTCTTGAACACTCTGCCATACCGTTCTCCCACCCAATGGGGATTGCGAGTGGTCAACCTCTTGCCTCCCATTGACCGGACAAGATTGATTGGATGTACCATTTGGTGCATTTAAGAACTCACGCATGTCCACCTGTACATAAAATATCTCAGACAAGATATAATGTAGCCTCAACTAAAAAAGCATCTCATGACATACTTCAGGAGTCCTGGAATCACTTGGAACAAAAATGCATCAGTTTTCACCAAATATATCCTTATAAGCAGGCGGTGGAAATTTAGCACATGTCCCAAGTTCCATGACATTTGGATTTACCACGTTGAATATGAAAAGGGAACCTTATTAAGCACTAAAATCATGACCCCATATATTTCAGCCTGATGAGCCTCATGTAAACGTGAAAGGGAATGCGCCAAGTAATGCAGATTTATAGAAAATTTGTTAATTCAAGAACAATACGATGAAACCAATTCATGCATATCTACATACACCTTGTACATGAGATGGACCTAGAAATATAACTCCAAATTTTATGCAAAGAGAAGTCAGAAAATCTTATCAACAGTCAAAGCAAACAAAGAAATTTTATCCAAATCTTAAAAATATCTTTAGAATGAACCCATCAACCACCATAATGAAGATGACCAAGAATGTTAGTGAGAAGATGTAAATTCTATAAGACTAAAATTTCCATAATCTAGTGATAACCTGCATTGAACGTAATAACGCCCTTAAATCAGCATTCTCTGCAAGCAGTTCTTGATTTTTTGCTTCGTAGGTGTCCACCTAGGAGGAGCATATGGTGAGAAGTTAAACAGAAAAAGTTAAGAAACAAAAAATAAAAGGCTACTTACAATCTTTTTGTAGAAGTCATTATCAGCTTTCTTTCCATTCCATGTACCACGCTGGCGCCCTTCTTTCTGTTCAGCATAAATCATAAATAACAACAGAGAACTTTTCATGAAGTTGCATAAGATGCTATGAATACACAATTACCTGAAGTAAATTCATAATCTCCATCCCTGATCTAGTTTCCTTCTTTTTCTCCATTAGTACTTGGTTTAGCCTTTCCTAAGAAAAAGATAAATAACAACTGTATTACCTTGAAACTAGTCAATTACATGGTATCAATCACTTAATGAATTGAATTGCAAGTACTAAGCACATCCAATCTCGATAGACCAATAACACGAACCATAGCATACCTGCAGTTTTATGTACTCTTTTTCCTTTTTCTTCATCTCATGTATTTGTTGACTTCTAACTTGCTATTCAAAAAAATATTAAATTCATTAGTATCAATAGTGTTTAGCCAAAATAAATGCAAACTTGAAATGAACAACAGAGAACTGAAGTTTCCTGACCTGATTCCCAATCACCATCCTCTGAAACTCATCTCGTTCTTGCTGCAACTTTTCAATTTGTGCCTTAAAAGCAGCAGTAGCTTTTATTCCTGACAAAAACTCTTACTTAAGCTAACAGAACTGGTCAAGAAGAAAAAAAAAACAGCCACTCTGATGTAATAAGAATAACCCCAAAAAAAAAATACTAACTGTTCTAGTGATTGTTGCTATTTCTCTATCCTTGGCTGCTATCTGGGTTTCCAATCTCTCTACCTTAGCCTCAAATCTCGAAATGTCTGACAAGAGCCTGCAGGACAGTTTACTTTCATGGAATTAAAGATGAGCATCTTACAATTAAATCCACAAAATTGGCAAGGAAATCTAACCAAACTAATAACCATCTAATTAAATCTTTTTACAGCAAAATTCCACAGATCATCATATCTTATGGAGTAAGGACAGTTACTTTCACCAAATAAATCCCTACCCTTTGTCGCCTAAATCATGATCATACCATGCCAAAAACCATCGGCACAAACTTGTGAAAGCAAACACCCCCACATTTTCAAAACTTTCTATCGTCCCATTAAAACTAAATATAACCATAAAAAATTTACAGAAATTTAATTCTAAAAGTGAACATATACTACTAAAAACATATCGAACCATATAAATATTAACAGTATAAAAAAGCAAAGAAGCTGACCGTTGTCTTTGTTCATTAGCAGACTCTCGAAACTCAATATCCCTCTGCCTCTGCTGTAGCAACGCATATACACAATTGCAAGTCCTCGCGATCGAAACCTACTCAAACTTGCATTAAAAACCAAAAAAAAAAAACACCAAATTCATTGAACACCGGAAAAAATGAGAACTTTACAGGATCATTGGAGAAGAGATCAAGAGAGGCAGGAAATCCGAAGGTGACAAGTGTTTGATTCAAGTACTTGGCACAGTGCTCCAGGTTGTCGATATCAGCAAATCCGTCGCTACAAAATCAAATTATAAAATTTAAAAAAAAAATCGGATTAATCTATTTCTACCAAAATTCAACTACATTTTACTCCTACAATATTTCTACAACAAATAAAAAAAAAAAATAAACAACGATTTCAAACTCGTTCGAAAAATTAACAAAAAAAAATTAAATTTTACCTGATCCGCAAACTTCCAGACGGTGTAGATGCTCGCTGTGAAAGTACAACGCAGAATTTTCCATTAAGTAAAATTCAGAACATTTTAAAAAAAAAAATTAAAAAAAAATTAAAATATATATGTATATATAATAGGGTGAAATATTCGTACTTGGAGATCGAGTTCGGAGTGAGGAGGCGGCATTATTATGAGTTATTAGGAAAGTCTTGAAAGAGCTGGATACTTTACTACTACCACAAATTTCTCTCAGTTACTGTGTGTTTTTGGTGTGTTTTGAGAGGGAGAGAAATGATGAATGCCGCTGCTGGTCGTTTAATTTTAATTTGCTTTCACTTTTTTTTTTTTTCCAAATATTCCGGACCGTAGTAAAGGATTTATAAAAGTAAGGGAGAATTGCCTATTTCGTCCTTCAATATTTTACAAGTCTCATGACTGTCCCTTTAACGTTTTTTTTTTTTTTTGTACCAGAATCTCTTTTTAAACCTTTTTGTGGATGTGTTATAGTTTAATACAAAAAAAAAAAAAAAACTTTTTGTGGATGTGTTATAGTGTAATATAAAAGATATTTAAAAATATACGTTTGAAAGTTAATTAGAAAATATTTGGAGGGTCATAAATACAATAACAATCCAAACGAATCGTATTTGCTCGATTGGTACTCGTTGGTATGGTCATCTTTCTCTTTTATGGGACAAGCACAGACATTGAGAATCGTCCTTTACATATTTAGATGATGATTTTTTTCACCTATTTACTGTACGGTATAACCCAATTCCTATAGTATAATCCTGGAAAAATACTATCATAGATCCGTTTTTTAACTCCAGTTATAAATCTTACAATCAAAATTAAATCTTATAAAATTTTGCTTACATCACTTTATATCATAAATTTCATAACATTTAATTCACACTACAGATTCTACAAATAGAATCAAAGACCAAATTTACCTAAGTATTTCCCATCCTCCTTTTATCTCCTAATCTTTTCAATATCACTAAAAAAAAAGACTCTTCAATATCAAAGAAAATTAGATAAAAAATACTATTAAAAGATAAATAGATTTCACTGTTGTGGGCCTGTGGCAATTCTGACTTGTATGATTATAAGGAAAAATTCTTACATAGTGTTACGAAATTATTGATTCAGAACTCTCTACATTATCTACTTCAGGTAAAATGATGTAATGTGAGTTGATATTAGGTGTTTCAGACTAAGGAATCTAGAATATTATGTTAAGATGAATTTGATTCACTACATCATATCATTTATGATTTAAAGGTAAATTTTATAAAACAGTAATTAGGCCAACGATATTTTATGGGTTTGAGTGTTGGACAGTATATTACACACATGAGTAAAAGATGAGAGTAATAGAAATGCGAATGTTAAGATGGTTGTGTGGATAAATTATAATGAACAAGATACGTAATGAGCATATTCGTGAGAATATTAGAGTAGCATCTATTGATAAGAAAATGAGAGAAACACGCTTAAAGTAGTTAAGTCATGTGTTAAGACGACCAGTAGAAGCGCCTGTCAGGCGAGTAAATTTTAGAGAGAGTAGTCAACATAGGAGAGGTAGGGAGAGATCGAAAAAAAAATTGGTGGGTAACTTGTAAGAAAAATATAATCTTTATAGGAATTGAGGAGAATATGATTCATGATAAAACGTAATGACGTAACAAAATTCATATAGCCAACCCTACTTAGTAGAATTAAGATTTAGTTAGTTTGTTTATTTATATTTTCGGTAGAAATTAGGGTATGCACCAAGACACCGAAAAAAAAAAAGAAGAAAAAAAGCCTTAACGTGAACTCTATATAAGACCTACAATTTTTTATTTGTTGGGTCTACATTTTTTATTTGTGAGAATGCAACATGAAAGTAAAGACTCAAGGATTGACGAGTTCAAACATTCACATTGAACAGTCCAACGACTCTTTCTAGTACCATTGTAAATGTAAGCACGACACTTTGTCGAGTACCGAAAACAACTGTCAAATGCATAATACCGACCCTACCCCTGTAGACGACGTGGGAGGAGATTGTTGTTACCGGATGGCAACTCGTCGGGCCGGTCTCTTGCGGGCCAGGCCAATCCACTACAATAACTTCGGCCAATATGAGCTTGAATTTTTGAAAAAATTAATGGCCCTGTATAGATTACATTATTTGGAGTATTATTTTGGTATATTATTCGAGAAATTATTTGAGTAATGTGGTAAATAATAAAAAAATGTGAATAATTTGAGTAAGTATTTGGATTGTGAATAGTGTAAATAATTTAACTTTGTAAATAAGTATTTGGATTGTGAATAGTACAAATATTTTTTTTGTAAATAAGTGTTTGGATGGTATTTTTTACACTAAAAGACAAAAAATATACGTGAAAGTTGAACGAAATTATTAATATCAAAATATATAATTTCGTTCACTTTCTTTTTCACACCATCAAATCAAGTACTAAAAATCACACACAAACTTAGTTACTTCTCGTCGTTTGAAATCCATAGAAAAAATAAGATATACTCATACATGTATGCAAACATGTATTTATTTAATATAAAATAAAAAGTATATAATTTTAAATTTACTTAGTATTTTGTGCACTAAAAGACAAAATACGTACACAAAATTATTATAAAATTATTAATATGAAAATATATAATCTCGTTCGCTTTCTTTTTTATATCATCAAATCAAGTATTAAAAACTACATGCAAAGGTACCTATTTGTCGTTTGAAATCTAAATTTGAAAAACGAAATGTGTCTGTATACGTATGCTAAACATGAACGAGCTATTTATATAATACAAAATAAAAATACAATTTAAAATTTACACTTTTCTATCCATAGTTCGGATTTTCCAACACAGGTTCGAAAGTCCGAACCTTATATACCATTTTAAACTTTATTTTTCCGCCCATAGTTCAAACTTCCGAACCTTGTATACTATTTCAAACACCATTTTCTCGCCTAGGTTCGGAAGTCCGAACTTACATTTTCATTTTTTTTTGTCCGAAAAAAATTCAGACCAATGAATAGTAATGGATAGTGAAGAAGTTAGAATGTGATTCTAGGAGGAGAGAAGAAGTGGAAGAGATGAATGTCAGAAGTGTGTTTGGTTATCTGAATTCTGATCCCTTTTTAGTATACCCAACCCCCTTATTTATAGAATTACATAAGGAGGCATGAGGCTATCTCTTCATTAGTTCAGCTGAAGCTGAAGTACATAATTGCCCTTAATGAGGCGACCACGTAAGCACTTCTAGAACAATTTAGGTAATTACGCTGTGTGTTATTATTCCACATAAGGTTATACATCAGTAGTCCCCTCGGCTTGGTGCCGAGCCTCACGGTTAGGGGCCGAGCCGACAACGACTGTTCACAGTCCCCAATGGATTACAACAAAAACTATCATACCGAGCCGAGGTGAAGACTTCGGAGCACTTTCGTAACCTTTGCCGATCCGAGATTGTAAACATCCCTTGGATGCTCGGTGGGTCGTACCCATAGCATTAACTCTCAAGGGTGACGTTTTCGTCGAGTCCCCATGCACTGAATTCACATTTATTACTCTGCATTATTCGCCCCGATTTTGCTGCAAAATGCCTCATTTTACACACCGTAACGACTGCACCACGTCTCGATTTTTGCGCCATAACGCCTCGCCTTTCCCGTCAAAATGCCTTTTTCATTTCGAAATCGTCGATTTTTCACCCCAAAGACACAGAACATTCTGGAAGGAAACTCACCTATTTATACCCCCATTCACCCCCAATCTTCTTACTTATCTTTACCCTATTTTCCCAGAGACTTACACTCCCTCCTTTTCTTTACTCTCATCCCCCAGAGTACGTAGCCTTTCTTCTTTCGCCTCTTCACCGTTGCGATTTTTGACCGTCGCTCTACGCCACCACCGACACCACTAGGAGCTTACTCTAAAACTCCAACACGCCTCAAAATAGAAGATCATTCACTCCCACTTCTCTTAATTACCTCATTCCCACGTAAAGCCGACAGATGTTAAATCCCAACCCGGCTTTTACCTGGGAATGAGGTAGGTGTCTTGTCTCTTATACACATCTAGATGTGTATAAGAGACAGCTCGGGGTCAAAGTAGTTTGAAACTTTGGGAGCCCGAGGCCTAGCAGTTTCCCCTCAGTGAAATTATCCCCACAAAGGGATTTTTACATCTCTGGGCAAATTGCTCACCGGGTAACCCATAATCAATCCATGACTGGAAAGTCATTTTTTTCTGTACCTTGACCTCCAATGCCGGTTCCATGGAACCTTATAAAGAAAACTTAAAAATCAAGAATGCCTCTCCTGGATTGGCCTGGCCCGCAAGCTGTCTCTTATACACATCTAGATGTGTATAAGAGACAGGAGGTTGATGGTGCAGCCTCGACACTCCTTGATGAGGTGTTGATGGTGGTGGATGAGGATCTGCTTGCTGATGAAGAGGGCTGGCTTCCTACTTTTCCTCTATCTCTTCCCTTTTATTATTATTTTTCGACCTTTCAGAGCATACGTATCTGTCTCAGGGGACTGGTGTCTACACATGCTAGATGTGTATAAGAGACAGGTGCAGCCTCAGACAGATCCTCATCCACCACCATCAACACCTCATCAAGGAGTGTCGAGGCTGCACCATCAACCTCTATACTCTATACTGAGGCAGCCAGTTCACCAGAGAGGCAAGCCGGGGAAGTTTACTCTGGCTATTCGGCCCACCGAACCTGGGCCAACTCGGGTTTCAAGGAAGAGGACTAGGGAGGCTGCTGGCCTCAGGGAGGGTCCTTCTTCTGCCATGACCATCTCTTTCACTTCATCGCCCCCGAGGTCCATTATTCCAGTAGCGAGGGTTCGGACCCCGGGGACTGGCTCGGGCAATGTCCCCCTATCAAAATAACTTATCATTTCTTATGGTAAGTACAGTCCGACCTCAGTTGTTCCCATTCCTTAATCTTTCTCTCAGTATCCCGAATTAGCACTTAAATTTTTCAGGTGATAAAAAGTACACTCTCAAGGAGGAGAGAAAGTCTACAGGGTCGCAGGATGTGCCCTGGGGTCGGTTATCTGTTGACCCCCTTCCAGTTCCTTCTACCTCGGGGAGCTCTGATCTCTGACCCATCCCACCGATCGATGTCAATGATAGGGGCCCAATTTCCAAGGGTGGCTCTGGAGCAGGCCAAAATGGTTGCCTTGCCTCGGGATGTGGCCTACGTCAAAAGGCTCACCCCCCATGGCGACAAAGGCTTGAAGAACTTTACGTCAGCTTGATGAACGTAAGCCTGTCTAATCCTTTGCGAGATTCCTATTTCTTGCACCTCGGATTGCATCTAACCTCTTTCTCTTTACAGGCCGTCACAATTTTACCCGCCTTGGCAGATCGGGAGGCTTCCTTCAACTCGGCCTTTAACTCTGTGAAGCAAGAGTTGGCCCACGCGAAGTCCAGCGTGGATCAGGCAGTTAAGGAGGCCTTGTCTAAAGCCAACGAGCTGAAATGCAATATCGAGGCCATCAAAAAATGTGATGAGAGGAAGGCCGAGCTGACCGAGGTCAGGGACAAGCTTCGGCTATCCGAGATAGAGAAGAAGCCCTTGAAATGGATGTTGGCGACCGAGACAAGAAGTTCGCAGATCTGGAGCAAAAGGTCCTTCAACTTCAAGAGGAAGCTCTGATGTCCGAGGCAAAGCTCGCCTCTCGGGAGGTGGAGTTACGGATCGAGGGCAGGAATCAATTTGTGGCCTCGGCTGAAGCAGATGAAATGCTTAAGGAATTTAGAAGTCTAAATTCTCCATGGGGTTCACACTAGCTTGTGACCACTTGGTGAAGAACCCTGACTTGTACAAGGGGCTGCCGTACGATGCTTCCGTCACCGAGGAGGTCATCAACGGCCTACAAGCTCAATTCAAAACCCCTGTTTCGGTTCCCGGAACCTCTGGAGGGACTCTACTGATCCAGGGTCTGAACCCCGAGGCCGAGTCTGAGCCCGCGAACCAGGCCTCCACATCTACTGCCGAGCCTTCCACTTCTGGCACTCAAGCTGATGTGATTTTGCTGTAATAATTAGGAACTCCCTTTTGTAAACACTTAGGAACTCCCTTTTGTAAATACTTAGGAACTCCCTTTTGTAAATACTTAAGAACTTCTTTTGTAATAGTTAGGTCTTGGTAATGAAATTACGAAGTTTTGATAACTTTTGTCTTCTTAATATGAGCTTCGGCTTCCTTGCCTCTGGCCGTTTACTTGCTTTTCAATTTCTTTATTTCCTGCGGGGATTTAAAACACAACTTTTATGATATAAACAAACTTTCAATACTTGAGAATTCCAACATAAACAATCGTCTGAAGTTTTTTTTCATTTCGAACTTAGGCCATGTTTGGACCCTTCCGAGCTGAGGCAAAAGGATCAAGTTTGGCTCCTTATATTTGCCTTAGCCATTTTAATTTGATTCAAACTTTGTAAAGTCCAAGAAATAATATTTCTTTTAAGTTGGACCCTCTTCAATTCCATCTTGCTTAGAAGGGACCGCTTAGATTCTACCCTTGAGGGGAAACTGCTAGGCCTCGGCTCCCAATGTTTGTCTTTTGTATTGAGCTGGATCCGAACCTCTGAGGATTGGAACAGCTCGATTTTTGTTTTGTGCTTGAACCGAACCTCGGAGGGTTGGTGCACTTTTTGGTTTTTTGCTTGGGGGGCTACTAAGCTTCTACCCTTGAGGGGGGACTGCTAAGCCTTGGCCCTTAATCATTTGCTTTTTTGTTCAACGGAAAAGAAACTCTTAGAGTTGAAACTGAGCAGTCCGAACATCTGACAGTGCTTTGTCCGAACCTCTGAGGTTGGCTCGACTTTATTTTTGCTTGGGGGGCTACTAAGTCTTGGCCCTTGAGGGGGGACTGCTAAGCCTTGGCCCTCAATCATTTGCTTTTTTGTTCAACTGGATCCGAAACTCTTAGAGTTGGAGCAGTCCGAACATCTGACAGAGCCTTGTCCGAACCTCTGAGGGTTGGCGCAGCTTTGTTTTTGCTTAGGGGGGCTACTAAGCCTCGGCCCTTGAGGGGGGACTGCTAAGCCTCGGCCCTCAATCATTTGCTTTTTTGTTCAACTGGATCCGAAACTCTTAGAGTTGGAGCAGTCCAAACATCTGACATTTGAAAAGGACCTTCATTATATTCCTTGATAATATTTCTTCAAATTTATATTGTTTCACATTCTAGGAACAAGATCCCCTCTCATATCAACCAACTTGTAATAGCCCGAGGTGTGAGCTTCTATTACACGATAGGGTCCTTCCCAGTTCGGATCTAAAAATTTCTTAGTCCCCTATACACGACTTGCTTCATTTTTCTGAAGCACCAAGTCTCCGGGCCGCAGATATTGATGCTTGACCCTGGCGTTGTAATGTTTAGCCATGACTTGCTTGTACTTGGCTTCTCGGATGGATGCATCCAATCTTTTCTCCTCAAGTAAATCTAAGTTAGCTCGCAGGGCCTCATGATTGGATTTGAGATCATACAAGGATACTCGAGCCTAAGGTAGCCCAATCTCCGCAAGGATAACAGCCTCGGACCCGTAGGCCAAACTAAATGGAATGTTTCCATTAGCCGTTCGATGTATGGTCCTGTAAGCCCATAGGACACTGGGTAATTCCTCAATCCAAGCACCCTTAGCTCTTTCAAGTCGGGTCTTGAGTCCTTTCAGAAGGGTTCGGTTGCACACTTCAGTCTGTCCATTTGCTTGCGGGTGGGCGACCGAGGTGAAGTGTTGTTTGATTCCGAGGTTAGCGCAGAAGCTCTTGAAAGGTTCTCCTTCGAACTGCTTGCTTCCATCCCATTATCAGAAACGAGCACAGCAGGGATACCAAAATGACAAACAATACTTTTTCAAAAGAACTTTTCTATCGCCTTTCCCGAGATTGTAGCCAGAGGTTTGGCCTCAATCCATTTGGTGAAATAGTCAACAGCTACTATTAAGAACTCAAGCTTGCCAACTTCTCTGGGAAGTGGGCCTAAGATGTCTATTCCCCACTGAGCAAATGGCCATGGGCTTTGAATAGGGACCATATCCGAGCCAGGTCTTCGGGGTATTGGCGCGTGTATCTGACATTGATGACATCCTCGCACCAAAGTGTCTGCATCGGAATGTAAAGTTGGCCAGTAATATCCTGTCAACAGGACTTTGCGAACTAAACTCCTAGGACCGATGTGACTTCCGAGATGCCATCATGTACCTCTTGCAAAACATAGTTAGCTTCAGATGGTGTGAGGCATCTTAGTAGGGGGCACAAGTATGCTTTTTTATACAAGATTCCGTCAACAAGGCATACTTGGCGGCTCAGTTAGTTGGTATATTTGATCTTTCTAGCCTCAGTAGGATCCTCGGGAAGTATCTCGTTGTTCAAGTAATTTATTATGGGTTCCATCTAACCGAGGTTTGTTTGAACACATGAGACTTTTTAAGAGAAGTCAACAAACTGCGTTCTCGCAGTTCTACCAAAATTTCTTTTATTAAATGCGAGTATATTGCTGAGGCTAGTTTTGATAGGGCATCGACGTGTGTGTTTCTGGTTCGAGCAATCTTAACGATGTCCACTTTTTTGAACTTTCCAATCCAAATTTTGACCTCGGTTAGATATCTTTTCAAAATCACTCCTCGAGCCTCGTAGTTTCCCAGGCTTTGATTTACAACTATCTGAGAATCTGAATGTATCTTTAATGTTCAAGCACCCATCTGGTAGGCCATTTCCATCCTGCAGATAAGAGCCTCATACTCAGCTTCGTTGTTAGTTGCCTTGAACCCGAATCTGAGGGCATAAGTAAGATAGTTTCCTTCTGGAGATCGGATTATTATCCAATCACTGCCCCGGCTCCGGACTCGCACGAAGCTCCGTCAACATGAAGTTCCCATGGGAAATCTTCTCTTATTTCTCGAACCCTTACTGGATCAGTTACCGTGATGAGGTCAATCTTTTCGATGCCACAGTTTTCTGCAATAAAATCTACCAAAGCCTGAGCTTTGATTGCGGTTCGAGACCTGAATTTTATGTCAAACTCAAACAGTTCTACAGACCACTTCAGCATTTGGCCTGAAGCATCTGGTTTGTTCAAGATATTTTTCAAAGGAAGGTTGGTCAAAATTATTATTTTCTGACCATGAAAATAAGGCCACAGCTTCCGGGCCGACACCACCAAGGAGAAGGCTGCCTTTTCAATGGGGGTGTAGTTCTTCTCTGGACCTTGAAGCACTTTGCTTACGAAATACACAGGACATTGATTACCTTGTTCATCTTGCCTCAGGAGAACCGAGCTGATTGTCGGTTTGGCAATCGAGATATACAGGTATAGCGGTTCTCCTTTTTGAGGAGAAGCTAGCTAGCTATCGGTAAGGTGTCCAAGTATTTTTTAAGCTCTTCAAAGGCCTTAGAAGCTTCTTCGGTCCATTGAAAGCCCTCTGTTTTCTTTATGACTCGGAAGAATGGCAGGCCCCTTTCTGCCGATTTGGATAAGAATCGATTTAGGGCCGCCATTCTACCAGTTAGTCTTTGAACCTCCTTCACCGAGGTGAGAGTTTTCGTATTGATTATAGCTTGCACCTTTTCAGGGTTTGCCTCAATTCCCCGGTGAGAGACAATGAATCCCAAGAATTTTCCCGAAGGGACCCCAAATGTACATTTTTTAAGATTCAGCCTCATTTGAATGGACCTTAATGTCTCGAATGTCTCCCTTAGATCTTCCAAGGTTTCTTCATAGGTTCGACTCTTAACCACCATGTCGTCAATATACACCTCCATATTTCATCCTATCTGGGACTTGAAGGTTTTATTGACAAGACGTTGATATGTGGCTCTAGCATTTTTGAGTCCGAAGGGCATGGTACTGTAACAGTATAGACGTGCCTCGGTCAGTGATGAAAGAAGTTTTCTCTTCATCTTCTCTAGCCATATATATTTGATGGTAGCCCTTGAATGCATATAAAAAGTGTAGAATGTAAAATCTAACAAATGAATCTATAACTGTATCGATCCGGGGGTACGAATAATTGTCTTATGGACAGGCTTTATTAAGGTCAGTAAAATCCTGGCACATTCGCCAATAAGAATCTAGTTTTGTTACAAGGACTGGATTACACAGCCAGGTGAGATACAATACTTCTCTAATTAATCTGGCAATTAAGAGCTTATCCACCTCAGCCTCGATTATCAAACTGCGTTCCAAACCGAAGAGACGCTTCATTTGCTTCACTAGTTTATATGCTGGAACCACTCTGAGTTTATGCTCAATAATTTCCCGAGGGATGCATGGCATGTCCTCAACGGTCCAGGCGAATATGTCCTTATATTCTGCTAACAGCCTGAAGAGAAGGCCTTTAAACTCTACTGAGAGGGTAGCGCAGATCTTGATTTTTTGATCAGGGAGGCTCGGATCTAGTGACACCTCTTCTATTAGAACCTCGTCCTGGGGCTCAATTTTTGCTTGGCCCTTTCCTTTGGGCTCTGGAGGTTCGGGGATCTCAGTAGCTACGAGCCGCGATTGCACCTTTTCTTCTTCCTCTCTCTGGCTTGTCAAAGGTTCTTCGAAGCCATCCCAACTGGATGAGGCATCGAAAGTTTTCAAGAAAGCCATGTCTACAATGGACATCGTTTGCGATTGGGACCACAAGGATATCATATAACAGGCCTCCTGTTGGCTGCCAATAACTGTTCCCTCAGATCCATCCCTCAGCATGAACTTTATCCCAATATGGAACATCGAGGGAAGGATCCTGTAGGTGTATTGCGTGGGTCGGCCCAAAATCATATTGTAAGAGCTGTCATTTTTTACGACGACGAAGTTCATCATCTCAATTCTATGCTTCGGGGGTGCTCCAAGACACAATGGGAGCATTATCTGCCCTTCGGGTACTACCGAGTCTCCGGTAAAGCCAACCAATGAGGTCTTGAAGGGTTTTATTAGAGAATCGTCCATATGCATTTTAACCCAGGCATCCCAAAAGATTACAGGTACCGAACCTTCATTGTCGAGAACACACTGTGCATTTCGTACCCAGCCACATTTACGTGAATTACCACAGGATCATTATGTGGCATTCGGCTGGGAATGGGGTCTTCGTAGGTGTATCCGAGGGACATAAATGGCTTCAGTCTTTTTTCCCGGTCCTTGCCCGAGGAAATATTTTGGGCGTATTTTTTGCGGGCATTGTTTGAGTCCCCGGTAGCTGGGCCTTCAGCGATTGTATTTATCACCTTGGCGACTCTGATCTGTTCGTCTTGGTTTCTCGGGGGATTGTTCCTGTTTTGATCGCCTCGGTGCTGTTGACGAGGCTAACATGAAGAGGCTGCCCTGGATTCCTTTGATTGGCCGTGTTCCTCTGGAACTCTGCGGAGACTCGGTAGTACCCCTGTAAATGTCCTTCCTGGATGGCCTTCTCGATTTCCACTTTTTAGGTGGTTGCATGCTTCGGTATCATGGCCGTGTTGACCATGAAACAGTATTTTGCCCGGTCTCTTTTGTCTAAGGCCGACACTATTCGAGAAGGTGGTTCTAAGAGGCCCAGATGTTGTATTTGGAATAAAATTTCCCTCCTTGGTGTATTGAGAGGTGTGAAGTCGGCATCAGGATGGCTCCTTGTTCACATCTAGATGTGTACACACCAAGACCAGGAAAGACCACCCGGTTCACCAAAGGTGTGGCCCTGGAATAGGTCAGCCTATCAGCGACCCTCAGCTTTTTTTATGATGAGGGGTTCAGAGTCTTGAGGACTTTTTCTCTTTGTGTATCGTAAAGTTCTCTTTTTATCCTGTTCGACTCTTCACCCCGTATAAACTCGATGCTCTTTCAAGAAGTTTAGAATAAGAGCTCGGCATCCTTTTAGCCAGTTCGGCGTTGAAGTTGCCTAGTTTGATACCATTGCAGAAAGCAGCCACCAGAATCCTTTCATCAATGTTTTTGATCATTTGGACTACCTCATCATTGAAGCGGTCTAAAAATTTACTTAGTGATTCCTCAGACCTTTGCCGGATGTTCATGAGGTGTGAGGTGTCTTTTTGCAATATCGATTTACTCCTGAAGTGACCCAAGAATGACTTCGCCAAGTCGTGAAAAGTGGCGATTGAGTTCGTCGGCAACTCTTGGAGCCATTTTTGTGCCGAACCTCGAAGAGTTGTTGCGAACAACTTGCATCGGGTCGCGTCACTGTAGCCATACAGGCTAGTGATCGCCACAACGTGTTGTAAGTGATCTGACGGATCAGACTTTCCCTTGTAGCGATCAAGGTCTGGCAACTTGAATTGTGTTGGCAGAGGTTCAAGCTTGACAGAGATCGTGAATGGATCTCTATCAATCTCTGCCGTAGCAGGAGCATTCAGAAGTAAATTATTTTTTCTCAAAATATCTTGGATCTTATTTTCGAGGCTCTGCTCTTCGAGTTGTTTTAAAACAACCGAAGAGGGTCCTCTCGATCCTGATCTTTTTTGAAGAATGTGCACCGAGTCTCTCGCGCATAGGTAATTTTTTGCTTGTTGATGACTCATCCGATTCTTCGTTTGAGCGTGACTTCGTTAGTTTGTGGCGTAGATCGGTTGGGCTCATGGCATCAACCGGCTCTTTGCTAGGTCGTCGTCCGGGGTCACGCTTCAGTTCGGCTTGTGGTGTGGCTACTCTGTTCCAACGCTCGGACGGAGTTTTAGATGTGTATAAGAGAATGCTCGAAATGACTCATGGGAGGTCTAACAATGTACTTCAGTACACATCTAGCTTTTGTTGAGCCTCAGTTGGTGTACCGACGTTTTCTAACTCATCGGTATACACATCGAGATGTGTATAAGCTCAGATCGGCGTCCCTGCTGGCAGTTCGGCGTGTTTCACGGTTCTTCATCCTCTTCAAAGCAAAAAAGAAACAATTCAAATGATTGAGAATTGATTGGAAGTGATAGAAATCTGTCGATTCCCACAGACGGCGCCAATTGAAGAAGTTAGACTAATGTGATTCTAGGAGGAGAGAGGAAGTGGAAGAGTTGAATGTCAGAAGTGTGTTTGGTTATCTGAATTCTGATCCCTTTTTAGTAACACCCCAACCCCCTTATTTATAGAATTATATAAGGAGGCATGAGGCTATCTCTTCACTAGTTCAGCTGAAGCTAAAGTACATAATTGCCCTTAATGAGGCGGCCATGTAGGCACTTCTAGAACAATCTAGATAATTACGCTGTGTGTTATTATTCCACATCATCAGATAGTATAAAAAAAATTTAATGCTAATATATGTGAATAATATAATATGAGTATAGACGAATAGAAAAATAATTGATTGAATAGTGAAAGAAAAATTTGAATTGTTTAAGTAATGAATAGTGAAAGAAAAAATTGAATTTGTAAATAATAAATAGTATTTTTGAAAAAAAAGTAAAAAAAGTTGACTAAAAATTTTTTTGCTGACGAAACAAATATTTCATAAAAGTATAAATAGTAAAATAAAAAGTGGTAAAAAAATTGTAAAAAAAAAAAAGCAATCCAAACGGGGCCATTAATGTTTGACTTAAATCATTCTTCGTTTTATCATAAGTTGGCTTTTTAAATGTTCTTTTGCGACTATTTCATTCTCAATAATTATAATACTAGTAATTTAAATTTTTAATTTCCTACAACTTAGATAAAATGGATGGTGTGAATAAAATCATAAAAGTTAATAATGTTCAATATAAGTTGAGAGGAAATCTTAACCACAATTCAATATGTCCTCAAGATTTGACTTTACAATTCAATCAAAATTTTATACAGTATCATGCATTATATAAAATTTAAAGTTAGGTTTGTTTGTTTGTCTATCATTATTATCATAAATAATTTCAAAAGTTTAATTCTTTTACTCGAATTCTATAAAGTTTAGTTCTTCTCCAAAATAAGGGTATGTTTTGTTAATCATTAAAAATTTCTAACATCTCAACGGAAACAAATTACATTCTAAGATTATTGCGGGCTAGTACTATGAACATTTCCTAAGAACTAAATAGATTTATAGCTAATGAATTATGTCTGTGGGCGTGTGCCTATGAGAACTTTTATTGTGTTTTTCTTTTCTTGCTATCAATTATTTTGTTAGCTAGTGTAGTTATCCTAAGTTACAAGGGGAAAAAAATCTATTGACAATCGGATAAAAATATTTTATGACCAATATAAGCCCACTTGTTCCTCAGAAAAAAAAAAAAGAAAAAGACTGTTGATTGAATAAACTTGCAACTTGCATTTAAACATAATGAAAGTACCATTAAAATAAAGAATGTAAAAAGAGAGCATAAATGTAATATCTCCGAGTAAAGTTTGGACTAAAAGAATTAAAGGAAAATACTTAGGTAAGATTCGGTTTTAATTTAATTTTATTTGTAACTATTATAGTATGAATTAAATTTGATACAATAAATGACATCAACTGATATAATAAAATTATATAAAATTTAATATTAATTATAAAATTTACGTGTGAAATTTAAAATTGAGTCTATAAGACTATGGTAACTATTTTTCTTCGAGTCAAACGAACACTCCAAAACTGGATTTGACTCGTTGCATGACCGTAGAATCGTGTACAGATAGAGAAACACGAATCTAAATGTGATTCACTACCTTCCATCCATACACAAGTGATATATATTTCGACAAGTATTTTTCACCAGATTCAAATTTTGTCTGCCAACTTATAGATTCTAAAACTTCAACTAATACAATAATATTAATATATATCATTCTAATTCTAAATTCTAAATTCTAAATTCTAAATTCTAAAATATTCTAATACAAACTACTTATCTAGAAATGCCGGCAACATCTTTTGCTTACTTCTAGAATCACTCATGCGGTAGTTGTGCACCTAGTTCGAAACTCCAAATACACAAAATAAAAAATAATGCACAGAAATAGTAGTAAAATTATCATGTTGGGCATGTGAAATTTTTAATGAAGATAAAGTTAAATTAATGTGTTTTCCGTGATAAAATCAATAGCTACATGTAAAGTCAATGTTGGTTAGAGACCCTGTAATATGTAACTCTAAATAATGGATACTTTGCAAAAGAAGATGTCTAATACGTCCAACTGCTTTACTTTAGTACAAACCTTTTCACCTACACGAATGACAACAAAAAACTCACATAACTTCTTAAGTAACCACAAAGTTACGAGTCATATATAAATATTATTCATGACTCAAATTGCTAATTAATATGATATAAAAAATATATTTTACCATCTAAATTGTTTCGTTTTCAATTGTCGTACGTAAGTATTTCCCTACAAAAACTAGCCGGATCTTTTATTCTGGCGTGCCACCCGCCTCTTGTTTAATCTTTCCCAACAATATCTACATATAGACGTTTAATTGTTAGCCTCCCATGCACACTGCACCCACAGATCATTGAAAAGAAAATGATTACTAATTCTCTCCTTCAACCATTGGTAGATCGTGCAGAAACCATCATGCTATTCATTTTCATAGTCCCTCTAATATTCTCATTCTTTAGCCTATCAAGATTTGGACGTTATCATCAGGGCCAAAGGGGTTGCCTTTCATAGGCAACATTAAGAAGATAAACAACTTATCTCACAAACGTCTAGCAAAGCTCGCAAACCAATATGGAACCCTCTTTCCCCTAAAAATAGGTTATCTCAACATGGTTGTAGTGTCCAGCCCGGATATAGCCCGACAAGTTCTTCAAGTTCAACTGTTCAAGACAATATTTTCTCAAACTGCCCAACTACTACTGCTAAGCGTTATCTAAGTTATGATCGGCCGGTGATAGCATTAAAAAATCACGCAGTGAAATATAAATTTGATATCACTTGTAGGAGTCCAAAACTAATATTCAATTAAGTAAGTCAAGAAATCATAAAAATAATTTAAATGAACTTTAAAGACAAACAAACCATGCGGAAAGTTTAGTTAACTTTGAAATCCGATTGATTGAATGGTATAAAGTCAAGAAAATAAACAAAACCAAAGATTAGATGCATAAACTCGTAAGGAGAAGAATGAGATTTTTAACCGAACGGATAGACAGAACATGGAGGAGAAAATTTTAATAATAAACTTTGAATAAAAAATTTTCCTCAATTGAAATAACTAGACACAATGCCTTTAAATAGATACCAACTAATGTAAATTGTTAAGAGATTTAACCAATACAATTTTCTAATACTAGATAAATTAGAGAATAAATCTCTTACAAATTCAACTATTAAATATAATATAATTAAAACTTCCAAATCCTAATGAGGCTTGGTTTAGTGGCCTTCGCTAACTATGGCCCGTTCTAGCGCCAAATGCGAAAACTCTGTGTTATGAAGCTCTTCAGCCGTAGAAGAGCCGAGTCTTGGAACTCTGTAAGGGATAAAGTGGACGAAATGATGAGAAAAGTGGGTTCAAGCAATGGCTCGGCGGTTAACCTCCGTAAATTGGCGTTCGGGCTCACCCAGGATATTACTTATCGGGCCGCCTTGGGAAAGAGCTGTTCAACTTGCGGGCCAAGATGAGTTTATACAGATCATGCAGGAGTTTTCTAGATAGGCTGTTTGGTGCTTTAAATTTAGCTGATTTTTTTCCTCGGCTCAAGTGGCTTGATCCACAAGGCTTTAATAAAAGACTTTTCGAGGCTTCTGCTTCAGTTGATGGATTTATTGATGCTATTGTTGATGATCATATGGAGAAAAAGAATAATATTCTGAATATTATTGGTTCTTTTGATAAGGTGGGGAAAGTGATATGGTGGATGAGCTTCTAGAATTTTATGATGATTGTGGGGCAAAAGTTTTTAAAGAATCTGATGATTTGCATAACTCAATCAGGCTTACCAGGGGCAACATTAAAGCCGTGATCATGGTAAGATTAAAACCTCACGAACATATGATTTGCAAATTTCAGCAACCCCACCTCCCTCGAATAATTTGCATTAACCATCCCTTTCTATTTTCTTGTGTTTCAATGTTTTTTGTGTCGGTACTTTTTCCATTTTATATACTGATACTTGCCCGAAATCCTTCTTGTCATTTTATTTGTCACTCTTTATATTTTAATTTATTCCAAATTATTTATCGTCCTTAAAAAAACAATATAAAGGTCAATTTACTTATTTTATCATTCATGTCATATTTCAGCATTAATCACTTTACAAAACATTTTAAATTTTGAATCTCCAAAACTAACTAACAATTTTTTAATTTCAATTGAGAGACAATAACGGAAACACAATTTTACTAGTTGGTCAAGTATCAACTTTTTTTAAATTGTGTATCGGATTAAACATGCTAAATAAAATAGGACAGATGGAATGTACTATTGTTATTGGATCATAATTTTCTTACCAAAGAAAAAAAAAAAAAAAAAAAGAGTTGGCATATAATACTAAAATGCTGTTCTTGAACGTGATGGTGTGGTAGCACCGTAGCATTAATCCCGGGCAAGAAAACTTTATACTTATTTGCGGGGTATATAATTTTGGTTCATTTCGTTTTCCAACTAATGTCTTTATAATTGTATCAATAAGCATAAGAGGTAGAAAATACTTGAACGTAGTTATTTTTTGAGATAGTCTTTATTAGTCAAAGGAGAAAAATCAAAAAGCTGTTTGATGCTACTATGTTTCAAATGTTGAAGAAACAAAGCTTAAGTGGTGGTCTATCACGATTTTTTATGCTTTAGTTGAGTTGGAAAGGACATTGTACTTGTGCGAAAATTCTTAATCGAATTTATAATATAATATTATAAATTATTTGGTTCAATTAATTTATATCATCCACTTATTTAATATAAAGTGATGCGTAAATGATATGAATTAATATAAATTAAGTGCCAATGTGCCATGGACGATTCACGTAAGAATTTCTTATACCTTTGTATGATTCTTTTTCTTTATTATAGAACTATAATAGCTGAGGTTATTAGTTATACAGTCATGTGTACTCACTCTCAATTAATGGTAAAATTTATTTTGATCATTAAATAACTATTAAAAATTTATTAGCAATACATACAAAATTAGCATTTAGACTGGATGTAGATCTCCCATTAAATTCTTAATGATTTTGAAAAGTAAACTTCCATAACTTCACTGGACCATCCATGAGCCTTTATCTTTTTTATAGTAAATCTTAATTACTCACTCTGTAATATAAAGTGGATATGACAGCTATTGAGGTGAATGAAAAATAGAAGAGTCCCATTATTTTTAATCATCAACTGTTTGTAATATTCACTCCGCAGTGTTAAGTAAATAGGAAAAAGTTTTTCTTTTCTAGTGGCTTTTTCGAGTCAATATAAATTTATAGGATTAATACTCACAAATTAATATTCCCACATTTCCAAATTATCCCTTCAAAATCCTTGTTTTTTCTATGACATTTTTCATCTTGCTTCAAGTATGTCCAAGTCTTTGGCCAAATATTCATTCAATTCATTAATTAACAAATATGTTGACCTAAATCTCATTGATTATGTGATTAATTAAATTAATCATTTTCATCAAGATGTAATGTTTGGCGGGAAAGAAACAGTCGCATCAGCAATCGAATGGACCATGGCTGAGCTTCTGAGAAATCCAGACGACCTCAAGAAGGTGCAAGAAGAGCTAGCTCATCGGCCTCCATCGAAAATTCAACAAAAGCGACTTGGACAACCTCCCATACTATAAATGCTAGCTGAAAGAAGTCCTCAGACTTCATCCTTCAATCCTTCTCTTATCCCACGAGCTTTCTGAGGATTCCTACGTTGCGGGATACTGTATTCAGGCTAAAATGAGCATCGTGATAAATGCATGGGCAATCGGACGTGATGAGGACACGTGGGAAGTAGTTGACACTTTTAAGCCGTCTAGGTTTTTGAAAGACGGTGCACCGAATTTTAAGGGGAATGACTTTAAGTTCATACTATTCAGGTCGGGCCGGAGGTCTGGTCCCGCCAAGCAACTCGGGCTTTTTGCTTTGGAGATAGTTGTGGCTCATCTCCTTCATTATGTGGAACTTGGCTGATGGGCTGAAGGTGGGTGAGCTTGATATGGATGGTGTGTTTGCTGACTCACCTAGAGTAAGCCCACTGGTGGCAGTACCAACTCCATGCTTGCATTGTCCTCTATTCTCCCAATAAAATGAGACGAGGGTATTGGATTTTCTATTACTCTTTTCTCTATTACACTTGTATTATATTATGTGATTGGGTGATACTTGCCTCTTATTTAATATTTTCTTAGATTAAAAATACACGTCTCTCAATAACACAGTGTAACAGGAAAAAATGTAATAGAAAACTCAAATCCGAGGATGAGGTCTTTTATTATACAATTGCCAATTATACGCCTTTTACACCCCTAATTCATTGACACGTGTTCAAACTATCGTCTACAAAAATCCTTATATTCTTATGTGTAGACACATGTCAATAAATTAAGGGGAGCAAAAAGAGTGTAATATAGAATAATGTAACAGAAGAGTTCAAACCCAATAAAATTATGAATTATTTTGGTCACAATAAAATATGTCATTCTATGCTATTTTTCAATACTAACTCAGATTCGTTGATAATAGACAGAATTGTCACGTTAGATTTAAAATTCTAAATATTTTTACTTTTATATTATTTTCTAAAAATTATTCAAATGTAAAACTATTATTTTTGGTATCAGTTGGCAGTAAGGATATGATCTAGAAAGAAATTCCAATTCTTTGTTGGTTGGCTTTCTTCTTGCTTATTGCATAATAAGTTCATTTGATCAAGGGTGACAATCTTTATGTGACAGAAAGAGCATCTCTTGTAGTTTAAAATTGGTATAGTTCTTCACAACTACTTTTGGTAGGAAATATTTGATAGCCGTTCCAATATAATGGAGGAAAAAAAGCCAAACCCAACTGAAATTATGAGCTTCGAACGGAATCTTTGAGTTAAAAGGATTATGTCCACATGTTAACAAAAAGTCTTACTGCAAACAGCCAATGGACTTTCTTATTTAAAATCTTTAATTTCCTCGATAAAAAAAAGTTTAAAGTTGGTCGGATTATTGGACCAATAGATGCACTGTCACACCCCTGACCGGCACTTGCCGGACACGTGTCATTCGTCGTATCCTTAACATCAAATCCCAAGAATACAAGGCATCATAACATTTACTATTTACTTTAAACATCTAGTTATAATAGCAGAATCAATTTTCTGAAAATATATTAACTTGAAAGATTGTGGCTTCTACTAAATCATAAACAAATGTACAAACCGTTAAACTATAGATAATCATTAAGGGCATGCAGGCTTAACTTACTAGAATAAACTTATAAACAAATTCCTAAGGTAGTGACTATCTTAAGTTCCTTTCTGTTTTCGTACGCTTAGTCCTTATCTTCAACTAAAGCATACATGTATTATTCTTCTATACAAAAATATAAGAAACATGGGGTGAGCGACAAGTCGTCCAGTAGATAGTACTTACTCTTGCTGGATCATGCTGTTACATAGATATACAGCTCATGCATACAGATTGTACTATCACATTCTCTTGCTTTTATCCAAATCATTATTGTAGAAACATGTAACATCATTCTTGTAAAACTGATGTAACGAAATAAAGTCACACACTCGTGGCATTCTTCATATATCACGTAACATTTTTTCATGACTTGTACTTTCAAGTAACATACATACTTTCATATCATAAAACATGCATCCATTTTTAAATGGTTCAAAATTAACAGACAGTCATGGGCTTTCTTGGCTGTCAATAAATTCTACAACTTGACCCTTTTCTTGCATTGCCAAGTCTTTCTTGGCTCTATTGTCAAGTCTTTCTTGAATCTATGTTGCCAAGTCTTTCATAACTCTGGTGTCAAGTCTTTGTTGACTCTAATTTAAGATTATAACCCCTACTGACTATTTCATGTTCGTTTAGAGCCATAATATCTTGTTACCGACTATTTCATATTCGTTCAGAGCCATAATATCTTGTTATTATCCATACAACACATGCATGTCACGCATAATCAAAACTATATGTATAACACATTTCTATATACTTTTAAAACCAAATAGTCACATAACCATACATGATCCAGAATTTCATAGAGAAGTCAAAATAATTCTTAAGCTAAAACACATTTTCACAAACGACTTTGAGAAACTATACACAATTATAAAATAATTTTTAAAATACGTAGTTTAGGAATACAATTTCGAAAGTATAGAAGTAAGCACTACCTACCTCGATCGGTCGAATAATCTAGTCTTTATTTGCTTTTGTTCCTGGTAGAGAATCCTTAGAAGAAAATCACAATACTTTTTTTCTGTTTGAGCAACCACCTTCCAAGTGGGGGTAGTCCCTTTTTATTATTAAAAAAAGAAAAGATACATGGAAGGTAATATGAAGTCTAGCTCTCCAATAATAAGAGAATGAATTCAAAGACATACCCTTTGAATTCTAGCATCTTGTAAGATCTAAGATACTAACTTCCACTACACTTTAGAACTAAATCAGCGATTTTGGAGTAACAACATCCTCTAATTCTATGAATTTGACTTTTACATATTAGAACTAAATTAGAGAAAGGGGTTTGGAGGTTATCTTGGTTTGTATTGCTCCTTGGCATTTGTATGTTCTCTTACGTCTTCCTTTCCTTTTTGGGGTGAGAATGTCCAATTCTTGGATTGGGTGCACATCCCGGCCATTAAGAGATTCATTATCGAAAAAGTAGCAAGTTTGTTCTGTTAACACCTTATTATTGGGCATGATGGAATCATCAATTGATTTGAACTTTGGTTGTTGGGGAGAAGGTAGATTGGATATGAAGTTGGTTTCCTTGC
Source organism: Cinchona pubescens (assembly GCA_025175665.1). Taxonomy (NCBI): domain Eukaryota; kingdom Viridiplantae; phylum Streptophyta; class Magnoliopsida; order Gentianales; family Rubiaceae; genus Cinchona; species Cinchona pubescens. Next base: position 2,524,781 of record JANKKI010000122.1, on the reverse strand, counting down.
TGCCCAAGAATGTGCTTGAATGTTCGTTGCTTCTCGCAAATAGTACAATTTTCTTGAATATAGGCTTACCCGTGACTATGAGGTTTTTCATGTTTCGATTTTAGTGGTGAGCCTTACTAGGTTGGTAATTTTGCATGGTTTTTTCCTGTTATGCAATGAGGGAGGTGCATTAGGACAAGGAGATTCGTTGTCCGAATAATAGCCTCCATAATTCAAGCATTAGAGATAGTAATATCCAATCATCTATTGAATTTTGAATAGGCAAATCTATGACCAGATTTGGAGGTTTTGGATCATCATTTCAAATGGTCAAATCAGTTTCTTTTGAGGTAGTTAGATCTTGACTTATCTCAATCATGTTTGAATTTTTCATCCCAACTTCCTTGTCATTTGAATTTTGAATGTCCTTCTTTTGTGGAGCTTTACTAACAGCCTTCACCATCTTGGAAGATGGTGGCTCCACCACTGGAAAATGTTCCACCACCATATTTTCGGCTGTGGGTGTTTCTGTCCCCAAGTTTTCTCCTTGATTAGCTGCCATTTATGAAGTAGTATTCGAAATTGGCATTGACTCATCTGGAATTTTCTTTGGAACACCTGAAGTCTCGGCTTCTTGATTTTAAATTGGTTTCCAGGGAGAAGATGGCATGTTGAATAGTCTTGTAGGAGCTTTACCTTTAAGAGGTAGTGATTCAAAGTATTTGGAGGATTGAGCAGTCGCTACTTTGTAATCAGCCAAATGGTGGCCTATTTTATGACACTTTGTATAGTAGGATGGGATGTTCTCATAGTTGATGGTGATTTTTTGCCACTTTCCTCCGTCACCTACTCCTAACCATACTCTAGTTGGAAGAGTTGTCAAAAGATCAACCTTCAAGCAAACCTTTGCTGTGTTTGGGCGTGTGAAGTTTTCCATGACTAAATCAAGCTTGAGAGGCATTCCCACAACTTGAGCCAAGTTGAAAACTGCATGTTTAGTGAAGAAAATTGCTAGGAGACCTTTTAACGTGATCCAAACCGGAACTACTGAATGTTTGATGTCTGGTGTGTAGAAAGGTACCATTTGAGAAGTCTCATGTAGAATCCATTAATGAACCAAGTGTTTTTTAGCCAACAACGAAAATAATCCTTCTCCAAAGAAAATCTGATTAAAATGTGTTTATGATCAAGAAAACCTACTATGAAATTGCCTCCAAAACCAATCGTTTGAAAACTTTTACGCACGGTTTCCATATTTAGTTTGCCCCTTGGGAAGTTGCCCACCAAAGTGAAATGGAAAAGGGCAGCCAGCTTTTTAACCTACTTCCTCAAAAAAAAAAAAAATGTTGTTGGTTCTCATTTGAAAGATTGAAACTCTTTCAAAGGAAAGGCCGAGGAGAATGGTAGAGATTCCACCTTATTTTGGAGGACATCTGCAAAAGAGCGAGCTTGACTCTCAGCTATTAGCTGAAAGGCCTTCATTTCCTCCATGGCCAATCGGCCAAGAAGAAAGAAAAGTGATAAATTTAGTAAGAGAAAGTTTTAGAGAGAATGAGGAGTACTTTATTACTAATAATTCAAACAAATATTCTTTTGTTAAATCCTATAAAATCCTATAGCAAATTCCTAAAGATTATCCCCTTTTAGTTAAGCTCTGACAACTTCAACTACTTATCATGTTTTTCAAGTCTTTATTTTCAAATTATCCTTTTATTAATCGATGATTTTTACAAAGAATTGATCTCATGATAGTTCCAAAATAATATTTACCATATGTTAATTTTGCCAAAGTACTCAAATTATTTTGTTTATCGAGTCAAAATACGTTGTATTTTGTGTTTCAAACTTATGGTACTTTATTACAACTTTTCAAAACATTTTGAGTTTTCTTACAGTCACTTGAAAACTTTTTAGAACTCTGCTAATAATGTAGAAAGCATTAGGGCCTTTTCTGTTAACTTAGAAAATTATTCATGGCATTTTTGTAATTTTAGAAAACTATTAAGAGCTCTTAGATAATTTGTAAAATAAGTGAGGGTACTTTGTTAACTTTACAAAGTCACTTGGAAACCTTTGTGTACCTTATAAAACCTTTGGGATCATTTGTTAGATTTACAAAAGTTATTGGAGTCAAATGGTAAATTACAGAAACTTTTTGGGTCTAAGTACCATTTTTATAAACTGTAGGGACTATTGTGCAAATTTCAGAACCATCCAAGGACTACGAATGTCCTTCTAAGATCATCAGGGACAAATTAAGATTTCCAGAAGTTCCAGAGGACTTAATCTAACTCATTTTTAAACCTTTTTAGGCCTTATTGTGTACTCGTATATCTACAGGGACTAATGTTGCAGTTCCTTTAATCCCTTTATCTTCTTTCCTCCTTCGCTGCTTCTATGGCTGCTCGGCTTTTCCGTTCACATCCCCACTCCAGCACTCCATCGACTACTCTTCTCATCGTCGGCTTCTCCTCCTCACCATAGCCAATCAAAGCCTTTTCCTTCTCTATGACGAGAGTCATCCGTCAACTGTCAACAATTCGACGACGAAAACGCCATCGACCTCTTTTGTTCTCGTCGGCATCACTTGGCCGTGGATTTGCTTACCGACCCGGATAGGTCCATTCTCCGGTCGCCATCGTCACCTTCAAATTTCGGCCGACTCCAAATTGACAAACACCTCACGCAAAACAACTGCTTCTCTTTTATTTTTATTTTATTTTATTTTATTTTTTGAGAAACCTTAATTTCAGAAATCGAAAATTCATAAATAATTTTTCAGAAAAAAATAATTGGCAACCATGCCTAATATACTCAGCAATTTCTTAACTAAAAAATAATTGGCAACCATTCCTAATATACTCAACCAACAGGGACCCAATTCGAAATAATTTTTATTTCTAATCATAAAATTATATACATTCGATTAATATAATAAAATAAAAAAATAAAAATTTATAGCTTGAATTTAAAATAAGTGAAACTAACCTAAAGTGTATAAAATTTTCTTACTCTTTTTTTCTGAAGTTTAAATAATGTAATAATATATATGTATATAGTACTACTATTCTATTCTCTTTAAGACTTTTCACCTAATTAAAGGTAATAGTAATTATATTTATTTTTTAGAACTCTATACTTAATTAAGTAAAATTAATAATACTTATATAAGAAAAATAAAATAAATAACAAAAATAAATAAAAAAAATTATGATTATCACATGCACATGTGCAATGGGAGGATGCCATGTGACACCGGTTGGCCTTCTTACTTGTAGGCTCGCGGCATCTGTTGGTTAGGATGATCCAATCCAACTTCTATATTATATTCAAACAATAGCAAAAAGGACAAAAAAAAAACCCAAAGGGTAATCTTAAAACTCAGTCAACCATCTCATTTATTGGTGATAGAAATGGGTTAAAACGCAAGCAAAAGCAAACAACCTTGGTAATCTGAGTTTCCAAACAACCAAGTTAGGCTCTATTCCTTTTTTTCTTTTTTTTTTGCCTTGAAGGTAAGTTAGAGAATGCTGTGACAATTGACTTACACATCTTGCAATTTGTTACAAAGGCAAAAGAAGAAAAGAATTTGTCCCCTGATGTTCTTAATTAAGGCAAGAAATGGCAATTGAAATTTCAAGTGTTTCTATTTATTCATAAATCAGGCGGTTTATATCTCGTAATTAAATTAATTTATCTTTTTATCTTGCATATATATATATATATATTTGTTATAAAAGGCTGAAGGCATCTTGATATGCAATGTTTATGGTCCTTTCTATCTTATTTATTTTTTACTGAATAGTATCAAGAATGTCAGCCAATGCTTCCTTGATGCAACTCTCATCATATGTGTATATATATATATATATACATATATATATATATATATATATATGACATCAAGATTGAAAGATAGTGGCTTTATTGAACAACTATTATTATTCATATTGTTGGAAGTTTAATATTTGTTTAGATGATTCTAATACAGCATTCAATTATAATCAGCCACATGTGAATTTTTTCTCTTTCTCCTTATTTTGCCTCTTTCTTATCTCATCCTCAACTGCTTATGCCTCCCTCCAGCAAATGCTCTCCTTCGTTTCCACCGCAGCCCCCTCCTCTTCCCTCTCCCCCTCCCGGCAGCCTTTTCCCTCTCTCCTGTAGTGCCTCTACTCCACAGCCCCTATTCTCCCCAGCAAACCCTCTCCCGCCCCTCTCGCTTCCCTTTCCCGCAAATCCCTCATCCTTCTTGTGGTGGATTGTATGAGTTTGTGTGTACGTTGGGTCGTATGTATTGTGAGTGGAAAAAAGGAAGAAGGAGAAAAGCAAAAATAGCAGAGAAATGGCATAGAGCATAGCGGAGGGAAAAAATGACTGAAGAAAGGAAAATTTTTATTTTGCTCAAACAAATTATTGCCATTTTCAATAATTGCTCTTTAACTAATAATAATATATTATTTAAAATATAAGATTTTATTTAATTTTAAATAAAATAATTCTCTTATTTTTTTTAAAATATTGACACTTTACCTTAAATAATTTTTTTTTATTAATTAAAAAATAATCATCAGATATATTTAATAATTATTTTTGATCTACTTAAAATTTCTCGAAAAAAGAAAGGTGTTGGGGTTGGAAAAGTCACGTGAAGGAATGAGGTGGCTCTTTTGGAAAGTTGGACAATAAAAGTGGTACACGTGTCTTTTTTATTGGTATGTCGATATAAAGGCCTCTAGATGTCCGTATAAGAGACATTTACAAATTTATTTAATTGATATACTATAGCAATTTTTTTAGATATGTAATGTATGTAAGATAAAACAAATGCGTGATGAAATCATTGCAAAATATTATTTAAGGAAAGAATAAAAAAAAATTTAGTCCTATTTTTGTTTCCGTTTCAATTAAAAAAGCAATAGTTTTGCGACTATATATACTTCGGTTGTGCTGCAAAATAGTTTAGAACTCGTTCGGTTAGTAGAAAAGTAAAATTAATAAAAGATATAATTATTAGCAATGTTATTTTGCAAAAAAAAAAAAAAAAATCTTTTATCACGTTTAGACAAATGTAGTCAAGAAAATGACATTTTAAAGAATGATTTATTTAGTTTGTGTCAAGGAATGATAATCCTCCATTAAAAGGAACCCAATGAATTGGGATTTTGTCATGTTGGGCTTTAGACATTACTTCTGTGCCATTAATGGATAGACCACTAGATTTGGCCTGGTTTGTGTTGAAGAACGCATGACAACAAGGCCCCATTTGGCTTTCCAAGATTCGGCCGTCAAATTTCCAAGAAGAAAAAATATATATATTTTTTAAAATCCTTCTCCTATTTCCACCTCCCAAAGAAGGAAAAATAATATGAAAACACCTGAAAAACTCCATTGACTAGAGGACCATTTTTATTTGAATAGTAGCAAAAAGGAAGGATTGTGTACATTTTTCTTTGACAAACTTTAAATAGAAATATTTAGTCTTAGATTCTCGACAACATATTACCCAAAGGCAAAGGAACTCAAATAATCCTCATTTGTCCGACATGGAAAGAAATGAAATAGAATTTCACGAGCCACATCTACGAGTACATGATAGACAATTTGATTAGCACGGGATTAGCTTAATATAGTAAATACGATAATCAGATCATTAAAAATTAGTTACTAGATTCGACACTCGCTTCTATCTATAAGTGTCACTATAAATTATTGAAACATATTCAATATTCTAAAAAAAACAATAACTTACCTCCTCTTAAATTTTTTATACCAAAAAAAAAAAAAAGAACACTACAATTATAAGCATAAAGTATTGGTGCATGAGATCCAAGAGGAGGACCATCAGCCACTACACATTTTTGCAAGAGTTAAAAAAAAAAAAAAATGGTCAGGAATCACACAACGTGGGCTTCTGAGTTGTGACTAATAATGGATCATTAGTGGGACAAGCCAAGGCATGATTTGAATATTGCAAGTCATTTTCAGTTTTCATTATTGCAGAAATGAGTGAATGAAATCAGAAATGTAGTGTGCGAAAAAGATAACACGTCTGGGGTCTGAGGTCTCGAGGCCAGGACGGCAAAAAATTATTTTATTGCATCATTACATGGGTTTCAAGAAAAAGATGGTTGTGTTCTCTTGTTCTGTTTTGGTTTGAATAAGGTTTGTAGCTCGTTAACGTGGGCCTCGTGCAAACCTCAACTATTGCTCTCTGTACTTTTTTTGTTTTTGTAAAGAGTAAATGTGTAATGAATTTTTTTTCCTAAGGATTAAATGTCTAATAAAAAAATTTTGGACTATCTATTTGGTAGGTTGTAAAATGTTCTCCTTGTGAAAATACTTTCCTTTCATGAAAAAGGTAATCTTTTTTTAAATATAATTTTTAGTATTTGGATGACAAAATAATTTTTTCTTGAAAATTAGCTTTTTGATTTTCCATATTTGATTTTATCAAAGAGAGTTAAAAAGACTTTAGAATTGTAGGGAAAAAAAAAAAAAAACCTTCACAAGTGGATAATGAAGTGTACTTTAGGTGGGAAAATGCTTCCCTATAATTTATTCGTCATAATTTCGAGTGAACAATTAAGAAGGCAGGTGGAAGTCTATTGTTGATTCTCTCTAAAAAATAATAATTGAATTTATAAAAATAGATATTTAGAATTTAATATCAGTCTTAAACTATTTGAAAATAACTTATGCTCAACAACTCTGTAAGTTGTTTTCGGTCAAAAGGAAAAAAAATTAAAAAATATTTTACATAGAAAATATTTTTTAGTATTTTGCACCAAAAGAAAGCCCAACCAAACATACCCTATGTTTTCAATTTTTTTTAAAAGTATATTTTTTGTTTTGTAAGATAATTAGTGGTGAATAGAGCTTTCACGGGGGTTGTATAAACAAAATTCGATGATATGTAAAATCATTGCAATATGAAGTGCACTGGAGCGGCCTCTTATCTATATTTTTTTATCGAGATTTATTTACGTTAAAGAACGAAAATTTTTATTTTAAAAGTAATTAACAATTAGTAAACTCATAAATCTTGTTAATTAGTTCGAGATAACTAAATTAATCGATGTGAGATATTTTATATTTTTATAATTTTAAGCCACATATTTTTCCTATCTATTCTTCCTAATTCTTTCTGGAGACTTCTTTTTGCCTTTTGGAGGAAACATGTCCATTAATTGGCATGTAATGTAACCTATAATAAATTCCATACGTAGTATGTATTTGTATAAGGATTGAAGCCTGTACAATTTAATACAATTTAATTTGCCAATTTGGCTGTATCTATTTGACTTTCTGCATCATTGTCTGCTCCGAATTTATGCTGTTTCTAGATTCTGCTACTACAAGTTGTTGGTACATGACATCTCAACTGCGAGATCTTTCCTGCAAAAACTTGAAGGCCTGTCAATTTAATTGGAATCTATGAGCATTGTGAATTTGTATGTATACATGTAGGTATGCATATGAGTACTGGGGCGAAGTTATGCAAAAAAATTTAACATAAGGGCAAAAGTTTTTTTAATAATAAGAAAAATATATAACAATAAATTTGATAATTTAAAATTTAATTAAATTTATAATAAAATAAGTTATAATAAGTATTTATCATACACAATTATGTAATATGAACATATTTTCATGATCAATTAGCATCGTTTGTATGTGAAATATGTGTTTGTAATAAAAGTGGTATTAAATGTATTTTAACTTTTTAGGGGCCAATGTTTGTAAAAATAACAATTTAAAAAAATTTAAGGGGGTGTAATTGTAAGATAACGATAAAAAATTCTAAAACTTTTTAGGCTATTCTACAATTTTTCCAAAGTTGAGGGGGGCAATTGCCCACCATTTGTCCATGTAGCTTCACCCTTAGTGTGTGTATATATATAAATATCGGAAGTGGTTTAAACATTTTGAATTCGTTGTTTCTATTCAAAAGTTGTAGGCCAATCCAGAACCTAGGTATTATATATATATAACACCCAGGTTCTGGATTGGCCTACAACTTTTGAATAGAAACAACGGATTGACCTATAACTTTTGAATAGAAACAACGAATTCAAAATATTTAAGTCATTTTCGATATAGAACGAGGCATCACAATCACCCATCTTTTAGGCTTTTGTGAACATCACAATCACCCATCTTTTAGACTTTTGCGAACATCACAATCACTCATTTTTTAAGTTTTGCATCCTCGCAAAAGCCATGAGGTTCACTCTGATACTAACCCCTCCTTTAGGCTTTGCATCCTCGCGAAAGCCAAGAGTTTCGCTCTGATACTAACTGTAATGCCCAACAACTTTTAAACATAAACAACGGGTTTAAAATGTTTGATCAAGTTATTAGTAGCTTATAACTCGAGATGTTATAAATAATATAATATCTTTTTTTACATTTTAGATATGGGACGAGGTATCACACATATATATGTGTATATATATTAAAAACCCTTAATTATAGTAGAAATAAATAAATGAGACAAATTTGGAAATACGTAGCATTCTATAACCAAATTAAGGAGAAGCTGTAATTAGTTGTTTGCTTACGTATATTTTATTGAAATATTTTGGAAATGTTTGGTTTGCCTTTGAGAATCAATAATTTCTTCTAACTCTTGATAAATTTTGAAAATTTTTGTAATAGTTCCTTTTTTGGCCTTTAATTTTTTATCAAACCTCGTTGACCCCTCCTCCGTACCTTTTGCCTTTTTAACATCTACTCCTGATTTTTTTTTTTTTTTTTTAAATTTCCGCAACTTTATTTTAAATACTTTCACTATTGCGTGTATTTAAATAGAGTCAAAAGAATTTTTTTTTTTCCCCCGCATTGGAAGCCAATTAGTTTTAGGACAGAGATAATAAATTCTACGGCCGACTGCTAACTTGCACTTTGTGGTTGTTCACATAGATGTATGGCTAACTTGTGCCATTACAAAATAACAATTAATCTGCAGGGCAAGCTCTATGTCAACTGAGTTTTAGCCAGTTGTTTCTCTTCCACTTTTAGCCCACAACCTTTTTATATGAGCTTTTTTTATTTTTTTTTTCTTTTCTAGTTGATTATGAAGTATAAATACGAGGACAACGAAATATAATTTAGATAGTAAAATATTTTTTTTATAATGTATTAGTCATGAATTCGAGTCAATAAAAATAAGAGAAAGTGAGTTTAAGAAAAAAAAAAAATAAGTACAAATATGAGGATAACTTTGCTTTAAACCAACTAAATGAACACGATATCTATCTGCTTGACCCGATATATCAGTCAACTTGACGGATGGACTATAATTAGATCAACGTTTGACATTAATAAGTCGTTCAGGTTCCATAAATGTAAACAGAAATTAAATCCATAAGAAAAAAAAAAATTCTTATTTTGACGATCTCGTAAAGTTCAAAACATATACTACTACTCATGGTGTCGGTAAAGTTCCATAAATGTAAACAGAAATTAAATCAACAAGAAAAAAAAAAGATGTGTATAAAAAGATCTTATTTTCACGATCTTGTAAAGTCCAAAACATGTACTACTACCATGAATGGTACGTAACAAAGGTTCATACCTTGTCATTTTTATTCTCGTAATTTTGCTGTGAAAGTTCAATCCATGGATATATTTCGAAGTTTAATGCATTTCTTGAAAAAATACACGGGTGGAAAAACTACGTTGGCTCTTCATTAATAATATAAAAAAAAAATGCTATTAAAAAAATTATTCTATTATATTTTAAAATTTTATATAATATAACGTCGTATAATATAAATTTTTAAAATTTACAGAATAATTTTCTCAATAATATAATAATTTGACGAAATCAGGCATCTTTTTTGACTTTGCCAAACGAAGACAACTCTTTACTAAAGAATTTCTTTAAGGACTTGGTAAAGAAAAAACATACTTTGGTTGATTAATTAATTAATTAATTTACAGTCATAACCGAATCTGATGAGTGAGAAAAAAAGATTCCAGCTAATTTCTTTCTTTGACTCAGCTAAAAGCTACGATTGGAACACTAAAGAGGCAGCCAATTATTATGATATACAACAAAACTTGTCAAAATAAAATGGAAGGAAAACTCGGCAATTGACCTTAGTTATATTTAATGCAACGGTAATGACTGGAGACTATAATTAATATAGATTATAATTTCCGTTCTTTCTTTAACTGTTACTTTAATGTTTAGTATAAACATTAAGATTTTATTAAGATAAGCATTAAATTTTAGGTAAATTTAATTTTCTATGATTAAATTATCATTTTGATATAAATTAAAAAAATTTTAATATTAATTATAAATTAAGTAATTAATAGAATTAAAAATGGATAAAAACAAAATTGGTAAAAAATTATTAATATTTCGTTGAATTTCTAAAATAATATTTAAAATAGAATAAAATCTTCTTATTAAAGTAATATTTAAAAAAAAATAAAATAATTAAGTAGTATACTTTAATTAGAGCCTGTAAATTATTCTTTCAGGTACAATCCGATTAAATAATCATAATATTATAATCTACTATAAATTTTTAAAATATTATGGAATAATTCCCTACTACTTATGGGTTCGCTTCCTTTATTGACTGTTTAATTAGTCTTCACTTAGTTGTGCTCCTTTTATCTTTGAAACTGTCCTTGTACAATCTGTCATTTCATTATCTCGGAAAACGACAAAAGGTAAGAATTATTAGCAAATTGATTGCGTGTTTTGGATGAGTTTGTGGACAAAAAAAAAATGCATAAATGATAAAAAGATGATCAGAAATGCGTTAAAAAGATGAAAAAAAAAATATTTTTATATTTTTTTGCCAAGGACAAACTAAAAAAAGAGCCAATTACACTAACAAAAGACAATTAAATAATGGAGAAGTAGTGAAAGACAAATAACGACCAATTTCAATAATGAAATTACTAAATCATCCACATCCAGTTCATTTTCTTGAAAAAATCTTTTGTCTTCCAGGTGGTATTGGTGTTGCTCTACTAAATCCGTTCGATTTATAATTGACATTATAAACACTAGAACAGAACCAAAGATTTCGACTCGATCAAGTAGACCGTATTAATAAGATATAACTATTTTTTCCACCATATTAGCGAATCAGTGACGTTCATGTTAATAGAATCAGTAACGATTTCAATTTCATTCCACTTTATTATTAATTAATTGGTAACAGAATACGAGTACTGTACAACTGATTATTTCTCCCAACAGAATTTGTGACATCTTCAACCATATCCAAGATGAAATGTGCATTGATGAATATCGAAAGCTAAATAGAAAAAAATAAACAAATTATCTTAGATTGAACGTGATTTATGAGATAATAAAATAATATTACATATTTAGCATAAGCATGCCCGAGTAATTAATAATTTCATTTTTGTGTATACAGTACTTATTACTTAACTATCAAATCGAATTTAAGGAAAAATAAATAAATAAATAAATAAATAAATGTTAAGTATAACGTCTTTTGGAGTATTAGAGCAGAAGGAATCGTCTTCGTTGTTCGAATCTCGGCCCTCTTTAATTTCTTCTTGAAGTAAAAGCCAATATGTAACATGGGAATTCACAGTTACCATAATTATCTACGTTAGTTGGAAATTTTGAATAAATACAACGTAGATGGGCGTTGGGCAGTAGCAAAAACAACATAAATGAGAACCCAAATGGTAAGTTTAATAGCAAGCTGACAAAATGTTGAGGAGGAGGAGTCGTAAGTCGTCCGTGTGTCGCCGCCACTATGACCAAGAAAATTTTTCTTTCTCAAGAGAAAAGTTGAAGACGAGAATATTAATAATCGATTTTGGGTCTTGCAACAGCAACTGCATGACATGTTTACACATTCCCAGTAATTAATACTACGTCATAATATTATCGCTATCAATTTTTTTATAAATTATTTTCCTAACACGTTTATTAATTATTATTTTTTATTTTACACACATTAAAATTAAAAGTTAATAGTAGGACAATAATTATTTTAAATCAAAATAATAATCGCTAATTTATTATTATTATTATTTTTTGTATCAAAATTGAAAATTTTGACATTGTAACTGGTCAATAACGAAGCTATGCTGAAGCTTTCCAGGAAGGGAAATGCTGGCACGGGATAAGGAATTGGTACGGCTGGGAGAGGGAGAATTTTCCCTTTTTTATACCTGTGGATTGTCTGAAATGCTTTTCTGAATCAGTTTTATTTTTTATTTCTTTTTTGAATTTTGAATCAGTTATTATTGATTAATCTTGAAACTCTTTGAATGATGGAAAGAAAAGAATTGGATGGTTCATACATTTTCAAGAAACATGTCTTTGATGGGTTAGTTAACTTTCTTTTTTTTTTTGTTTCGGAGGGTGGGTTGACGTTATATTATATAAAATTTAAAAATTTAAAGAATAATTTATACTGTGGAACAAACACACACAATGTGTATGTGATTTTTTAAAAAAAAATAATTAGTAAAAATTAGAAAAAAAAATTAAATGTGGAGTACTAGTTAATTAGTTATTAGTAGTGTGTTAATGTGGTATGTATATTAGTATTTTTATTTAGAACATCGATCGACAGTTTGGTCTATATCCGATCGAAGAATATGTATTTTTCGTTTGGGATTTTTGGAAGGCAAAGGTTTAGATAGATCTGATTTTTGGCTCCATTGGTAGACTTTGTCGTGTGGATTAAATTTTAAAGAATCTCTGACATCAGTTGATCTAAGCAAGATTTTTTAAAATTTAACCTTGACCACAGAATCTATAGGTGAGACCAAATATCAGATCTACCTAAATATTTTCTGTTTTGGAAAACAATTGTCACATATTCCTATGATTCCTTCTTAAAAAAAATAGGGTTAATTACACTTTATCCTTTTGAATCTGCAACTCAATTGCACTTTGTTAACAACTTTAAATGTATATTTTATCCTCTCTGAAAGATTCCATCATATATATAATTATAAAAAATGATGTAAATATTTACTTTGACATTATTACCCTTCAATATTTGTAGACAAATTATATTCTTTTTTATTTCATTTTTAATGATTTTAGATAATGTATTTTTATTTCGTAAGAATAATAAAAAATTTTATCACTTTTTTCTTAATAAAATTATATATTATTTTTCTTTATTTATAACTAAATACTAATAGAGCAAATTTTTACAATTAAAGTTTTTAAATTTTTTTTGCAGGATTTATATATATTGAAAATAAAATAAGTAAGTAGATTTCTTTTATTTATATGAATGATTTTATTTTTAAATATTTTGTACTTACAAAATTGTAAAAATAATAAAAATAATAAAAATAAAAAATTTTGCATGTGTTTTGATGTCGTACAAAAAAAGAAAAAGAAAAAGAAAATGTACTTGTTTAGTTAAAAGATAATTCTTCTTGCACCTTATTATTAATTGTGAAATGTAAATTATATTTTTATATAAGATATCTTTTAAATTTAAAAAAATTATTTAGAAATTTATATTTAACATGTTTAGTTCATCTACAAAATGAAAATGAACAAAAAATAGTTATAAATGAACTAAATAATATATAAGTTGATTAAAAAAATTTGATAACTCATAAAATTCTCTTATAGTTAAGAAATAATAAATAAATAAAAAGAATGTGTGCAATCATTAGAAATTAATTTAAAGTATAATGACTTTGAACACAAATTGTTGGAGGACATTTTTATTAAAACAAATAACCACATTATCTTTTTATAATTATTTATAAGATGGAATCTCTTAAGAAGAGACAAAGTGTACATTATTAGAATTCAGGGATAAAGTTTAACTATAGTGTAGGTTGGAGAGGATAGAGTGTAATTAACCCCAAAAAAATGCAGTCGGCGAATCCCCTACTGTATATCTAGTATAGATATGAGTTTTTTTTTTTTGTTTTTGTTTTGGGGGTTAAATTAAGCAAAGTTTTTGAATGCAAGACCTACATTTGATTAGAAGAAGTAAAAGAGAAGTTCAAAATTAATTCTTGGCGGAGAGATAGTGAGGGGTAGTGGGCACAACATCTTCTGTCTAGCATTCTGTGTTGCTTTTTGTCACACTATCTAATGAATTGTTAAGATTTAGGAAAGTAATTTTAATGGAATAATTTTGACATTTCATTAGGTGGTGTGATAGGAATTGACACAGAAGATCCTTAGCAGAGATAGTGAAAGTAATTCCCCACTACTTTCTCTATGTACTTTTGTATCCGTAGTAAAAAATTTAAATTTTTTGAAAATGTATAACATTTTTAATTTTTCACTTACTAACAAAGTAAAAATATGGTATCAATTAACAACAAAAATTATGTTTCTACAACATTATGTAATATGGTAATATTATGTTTGATTAAGAGGAAAAATTATTTGAAATAGTTAACAGCAATCTAGCTAGTATTTTACTATTTTAGCAATTAAGATTGTGTTTAAATCGAGAAATTTGAATTTCAAATCCAATTCCATCCTATATTATCCAAACTAGTTAATAGACTTAGTTGAATATTTAAAATTCACTAAATAAATAAGATAAATGAATGTGGGAATAAATTTGAAATTTACTCAAATATCATATTATTTTAAATACATTCAATTCAAATTAATTCATTTAAAATCTATCGTACAATTCAAATTCACTTATCCAAACGAAACTGTAAAGTTACAATGATAACGAATTGGTAAAACTTAGAAATTTTATGTTGCTCAGGAACAATTATTGAGGATGCCCAGTAGTTACTCATCATCCAATGGGAGCATTCCATTTGAAATGGAGACCCATATTTTTGAAAAATAAAAGGGCCATCTTGTTTAGAAAAATAGGCTCTACATTCTAAATAGCAGACTCCTATTAGTTGAGGAGAAACTACTGGCTGACCAAAATAAAAAATTCTGTAAAATTTACAACACAATAGAAAATAAAGTTGATTTTTGCTTCTTTTTTTTTTTTAAATCTTTTTAATAATCAATAACTTTAACATCAAGAAAATATAACTTTTACACTTTAGTTTCATTTATTAGTTATTACTTTTAGAAGAATCTACATTTATAGAGAGGGAAGCATTCATATAATATTATTTTATCATAATTTAGTGTAATTATTTAAAGTAGAACCCCTATATAAATAATTTGTTATTTTTTAAAAATTATATATTAACACATGTCTTGTAAATGACTTTTATTATTTAAATGAATCTAGAAATTGACCTCACATTATTTAAAGGAATTTGGAGAGTATGAAATGAAAATTTGCATTTGGAGAATGAAATATTGAATTAATAAAAAATTATTCTAAAATTATATAAATTTTGTCCCTATTAAATAAATTTTCTGATTTCGCCCCTGTTTTGGTAAGGTTCACTCTGTTCCAAAAATTGAATATTAGTTTGCCTCCAGATTAACTTGATCATTACTACTTTATCTCAAGATATCCATTAACATATCTTAAAAATTTTTATTGTACAAATCCTTAAAATCAAAGGAATGATTCTTTCAACGGGACTGTAGAATTCCCCTACTCTTTTTTTTTTTCCTTGATATTTTGATGTACATATATATCTACCTTAAGATTTATGATGGAACTATAAGCTTTGTACAAATATCTTAATACAATTATGAAAGACATAGGAAATTGTTTATTGTTAGATATTGTATTAGAAGATTCTTAAGCTTATTTAGGTGTACCATATCTATAAGCTACAACTACAATTAATTTTGACACTTTGTTGCGTGTATGCCGACACCATAGATTCTCATTTATTGCAAGCCAAGTATTCAATAAGAAGCAGAGGGCAATTTAAAATATTTTGTAGTAAAAAAAAAAAAGAGATGGAGAATTACATAAACTTAATCAGAAAGGGTAATTGAATTGATAATAATAAAATACCAAAAAGTTATAAAAAAATTCTTATGTAACACATCCATGTTAATTGGTTTAGAAAAAATTTCTTAATATAAGAATGTAGTATATTTAAAATTACACATTTTTTTCATACCAATTTTAAATGGACTAAAGGGCTTGAACAAAAATAAAAATAAAATTTAAATATTCTTCTAAAATATAAGAGACGGCAACTTATGTAAGCACAGTATACCATTTTTTATTTTATTTGGGTGTAAGGTCGGGAGTTCGATTTCCCGCCTCGTATTCTTAGGGATATAAATTAGATTTCTTATCTCGTGCCTCATTAGGCCTTCCGCTTTTCCTTAGTAGTAGATATAATTAAATGGGAATAAATTAGACCGTTGCCGATTAGAAGAAAGAAGGAAAAAAAAAAGAAGCTGACTTTAAATGGTTAAAATCACAAACTACTTTCTCAAAATTTGGACCAATTCCTTAAGCTTGCTGATTGTCTCCAACATTAATCTCCTGACCTGAAATGCTCCTTCTTGATTCTGACGAAGGAACAATGCATGTTCTACACCCCCTATCAAAAAACAAATGTATGTTCAACATCCAAATCAGTCATCATACTAAATCAGTGTGAGTGACTTGGTCCATATTCCATATCTTAAATTTTAAATAATAAACTCCTAGGAATCTAAAAGACTAAAACAAAAGGAAATCGCTTATCAAACATTGAACTTGCATAATTAAACGCGAAATTTTAATCCGTGCATTGGACGACATATCATATAATGTATATATTTATTCGATATTATGTAGAGTTGTGTTTCCATAAATTTGTTTTGTATTTCAAATAAGTTATCAGCTTAAAGTTAGAAATATGGTGATAAAAGGTATTATAAGAGAGAAATAATATAAAGAATGTGAGTTGAAATATGATTATTAGATACGAGGAAGTCTTACCTGTTCATTCCGTAATACAAAATAGGTATAACAACAGTTTAAACGACTGAAAAGTAGAAAATTTGTTATTTTTTAGTCGTCTAACAATCTATAATACTCACCTACAATGCGAAATAAGTATCAAAAAAAATTTATATTAGAAACATGATCAATTAATTCAAGGAAGATTTGAATACCATGAAGTCCAAATAAGTAATTAACCTATAAATTATTTTCAATTCGCAAATAAAGAAAAATTGATATATATATATATATATATATATATATATATATATATATATATATATATGAATTACAAATTTTCAATTTTTCTTTAATGGAGAATTGGTGGTTCATAAGTCACCACCTCACGAGACGCACGAGGGCATTTTCTACCCATTATTCTTCACTAGAATAAGACACAAAAGGGCATTTTTGATATTCAATTGAAAATAATTAAGTATTAAACCAAATTACAATAATAATAATAATAATAATGATAATCTACCTGAAACTGAAAGAGTCAAAACAAAACAAACCCAGCACTCTCAAGCCAAAGCAGGCAGTCCTGAAAGTCTTTCCATGCTCTGAAATCCATAACCATAGTTAACCTGAGTTAGGTGGATTTGACCAGTCTGGTTTGGTAGGCTACTATTTTTTTTTTATTTAAAATAATAATAAATAAATAAATTGCGTAGTTGCTCATATAAATTCATAATCTTATTTCTCCTTTCCCACCATTTAAGATTTCAGACCGGCAGACAGCTCTCTCCAAACCTCACCAATTTACACCAACCCCTCCTCTGCACACGAAAATTTTGCAAAGGGAACTGATTTTTTTCAGTAAAGAATTCAAAATTTCGATAAATTCTTCAATTTAACTCCGACCCAGTTGAGAAAATCAAATTTTAGTGGAGAAAACTCGAGTTCTTCTGATTTTGAAAGCATTTCTTGAACTGGGTTTTTCTCGCCGGCGAAAAGTTGGGATTTTTTTAGTGGATTTTTAGCTTCGACCCAGTTGAGAGGAGATGGATTCTAGCTCGGTGAAGTTTTCAGCTTTTGATTTGATGGCTGCGATCTTTAGTGGAGGTAAATTTGACGGGTCTAATTCGTCGGAGTCCGGCGGGCCGGTGTCGCCGGCGATGGTGGCGATGTTGATGGAGAACAGGGAGTTGATGATGATACTGACTACTTCTGTGGCTGTTCTGATCGGATGTGTTGTTGCATTGCTATGGCGGCGGTCGTCGGGATCGGCGAAAAAAGTGGTGGAGCCGCCGAAGTTGATAGTGACGAGACCGGTGGAGGAGCCGGGAGGAAATTGATGATGGAAAGACTAAAGTTACTATCTTTTATGGAACCCAGACTGGTACAGCCGAAGGCTTTGCTAAGGTGTGTTAGTCACAAAAGTTTGTTTAAAAAAAAAATCCACATTGTTTTAATATATTGAAATTGTTTTTTTAAAAAAACAATTTGATTAATTGGAATATTCAAAAGAAAGGGGAAAAGAAGAAAGACATTACTTCCATAATCAGATATTTTTTATTTTTTTTTTTCAAATTACAACAGTTTAATATATTTCTATCTAATTATGCTCAATTGGACAACAGAAAAAGAGACCTGACCTCTATACCAGGCGAATCCCAATTTTACACTCAAGGAAAGTGTTTGGTTGCTAATTAAACTAAATGGATTGGTTAATCAGATATTTTTTATGCCTGACAATAATTTAGAAGGACAAAAATGACCTGTAAAATTTGGCAAGAAGCAAGATTGGTAGGTAGGAATGAAGTTCTTATGGCAATTTATGAATTATGAGGGGTGCTTTATTTGTGTCAATTCACACGTGGTGGGAATGTTTCTGCTTTTTTTTTTGGGGCTTTGGCTATGCTTGTTTTGTTACCTTTGGGTAATTGAATTGTTCATTGTTTGTTTAGGCACTTGCTGAGGAAGCCAAAGCTAGATATGAAAAGGTCGTTTTCAAAGTTATTGATTTGGTAAGTGTAATTTTTCTTTTTCCTTGTTCTTTTTTTGTATTTTTTTTTAATACCACATGTTTTGTGTGGTTGTACACTTGTAGAAGTATGTTTCCGTGTTTGACATGGTATTAGAGTTGTCAATATGTGATCTTGATATTTATGTTTGAATGAGTGAATATGGTGGATGCTTGGTAGGATGATTATGCGGCCGACAATGAGGAATACGAGGAGAAGTTGAAAAAAGAGACTTCGGCATTTTTCTTCTTGGCCACGTGAGTTGTAGATGTTACTTGTTACTCTCCAACTTCCTCATTATTGCTTAAAAACATCAGTTGTTTGTGTATACTGATTGAGCAATTTTGGTTGAATGTTGGTTGATTTTAGATATGGAGATGGTGAGCCAACTGACAATGCGGCGAGGTTCTATAAATGGTTTGCTGAGGTAAAAAAGAAAGCGAAAATAAAAGAATAGAAAATTAAGATGTATATATGGTTACCTTTTGCTGTTATTTTTGAAAAATGAGTTGGGATTCTTTGTGTGGTTAATCTTTTAAAATGTGGTCGTGCACAGGGAACTGAAAGAGGGGACTGGCTTAAGAACCTTAGTTATGGAGTTTTTGGTCTTGGCAACAGACAATATGAGCATTTCAACAAGGTCTGGGATTGATTCTATGTATCACTGCTCTGTGATTTATTTATTTATTTATTTTAAGAATGATGCATGTTGTAATATTTTACTGACAGTTATTCTCTATTTGTGATAACTGGGGAACAGATTGCAAAAGTGGTCGATGATCTTTGTGCTGAGCAAGGTACTTTATATTCTTTGGACTTCTTCTATACATGAAAACTTTGAGTATCATGTACCTAGTCGTTTATGTTATTGGGGATGTTTGGACTGCTGTAATGATCCTTGAATAGAGGGAGTTTAAGATATTCATTGTCATGAACTTTTGATGATTGCAATTGCTTATCTGATCCATACCTTATTATTGTGTAAAGGATGTAGAAATCAATTAATTCCTGGCCTGGTTATTCACAATTTTTTTTTTTTTTTGGGTGAACTTTGCATGTTGTGCCACATTTGCCTTTCTTTTCCTAAATGTTACCTCAATGCATCATCATACCTGTGTCAGTATACCTCCTGTGTGCAGCATATCATTGCCTGAAAAGAATGGTAAGGGGAAAAATAACTGCTTTATAATGCATGATGTTATCCATTTGCCTTTGATTTGATCACCTTAATGTGATCACCACTTCTTTAATTTATCAAATATTTAATCACGTGGGTAATTTTTCACCTGCAACATTTCCTCTGCTTATAACTTTGCAGGTGCAAAGAGGCTTGTTCCTGTGGGCCTTGGAGATGATGACCAGTGCAAATCTTTGATTGAAGATGACTTTGCTGCATGGTATGATTGTACATAGAACATGCACAACCTTAAATCCAGTATGTCCTGCCTTTTGTGTTTGCACGTACCAACCTAAACCATTTTTCTTAACTTTGCTTGTGCAGGCGCGATAATGTATGGCCGGAGTTGGATAAACTACTTCGGGATGAGGATGATGTATCTGTTGCCACTCCCTACACTGCGGCTATTTTGGAATATCGGGTTGTGTTCCACGACAGATCTGATTCATCAGTTTTAGAAGACAGAGCAAATGGACATGCAAATGGTCATGCCGTTATTGATGCCCAGCATCCTTGCAGGTACTGATAAGAGCTTAGTTCCAAGATCTTTTGGAACTAAAAAAGAATAGCTTAGTCTGAGTGTAGAAAAGTATACTTTTCTTTTTGTTGCAATCTGAAAATTTTGTGTTCCCTGGTTGAAGATCTAATATTGCTGTAAGGAAAGAACTTCATACTCCCGCCTCTGATCGTTCTTGCACCTTCATCTCGAGTTTGACATTTCTGGCACTGGACTTACGTAAGTTGATATTTCTTTTACCGCTTTGCATCTACTCTCCTGTTCTCATAGTACTTAGACAGCTAATAATTATGTTCAGCATCATATCAAAAGGTAATCTTGTTCTTTTATTGATGTGTCGTTGTTGTTCACTGATGTGTCTTTGTTTTATTCAGGTATGACACTGGAGATCATGTTGGTGTGTATTGTGAAAATATATGTGAAACTGTGGAGGAGGCTGAAAGGTTACTGAATTTACCCCCAGAGACATACTTTTCCATTCACACTGATAAAGAAGATGGCACACCACTTGGTGGAAGCTCATTGCCACCTCCCTTCTCACCTTGTACTCTACGAACTGCCTTGATTAAATATGCTGATCTTTTAGGTTCTCCAAAGAAGGTAGGTCAACAATCATGTAAATATCTTGAACATTATAAAATTCTATTGGATTATGATGTGTTAATGCTCAATCCAATACTTTGCATTGGAGTCTGCTTTGTTAGCTATGGCGGCTTATGCATCTGATCCTAGTGAGGCTGATCGGCTAAGACATCTTGCTTCCCCAGCTGGAAAGGTATCAACCTGCTTCCACATAACTTTCATGTTGAAGATGGTACTAATTGCTGTTCTCATGGAGATATATCATTTACTTTTGCAGGATGAATATGCACAATGGGTTGTTGGAAATCAGAGAAGCCTCCTTGAGGTAATGGCTGAATTTCCATCAGCAAAACCTCCACTTGGAGTTTTCTTTGCTGCCGTGGCCCCACGTTTGCAGCCTAGATTCTATTCTATATCATCCTCTCCAAGGTGAGTTGGTTTACTTTTCTATTGAGAAGAATAGCATCATATAGGGGTCAATGTGTATTAGTAAGGCTGTCAATGAGAAAGGTCTATAGCTGTCCTCCTTGAGTTTTATGCTCATAAGTGTTCCTCTTCCTTATTGTCATTGGTGGACTTTGTAAACTGCCACATGTCCTTTGACTGTGACATCTAACTTAGCAAGTTCCTTCTATTTGGATGGTGCCTATGACTGCTGCTTTATCCTATTGCTTGAGATATTTTAGAAACAGTTAGTCTTTGTAAATGGAAATTGTCTTCAAGAGTGATTTATTTTTCTATTATTGCTATTGTTTTGTTGTTTTGCTTTAAAAAATGAATGACTTGATGATCTCATTGACTTCAATTAATGTCATGTAGGATGGCACCCTCTAGAATTCATGTCACTTGTGCGCTTGTTTATGAGAAAACACCAACAGGAAAACTTCACAAGGGTGTATGTTCAACATGGATGAAGGTATTGGTTACGTTAGTTTTGCATATTTGAAATTTCAGGCCTTTTTGAATCTTAAGTTTAAGAGTTCAGGGCGTGTTATTCATGTGAATTGGAGATAACTTCAAATAGCTGAATGGTTAGATCAGTAAAAATATGGTTTTTGGCATCATTTTGTTGTTAGCTGGTATTTTCCAATCATTGTAGATATGCAGCAGTCTACCTTACTTCTCAATTGCCCCATTTGTTTTTCCCAGAATGCCATTCCTTTGGAGGAAAGTTACGACTGCAGCTGGGCTCCTATTTTCGTTAGGACATCTAACTTCAGACTCCCTTCTGATCCTAAAGTGCCTGTTATAATGATTGGCCCTGGTACTGGTTTGGCTCCTTTTAGAGGTTTCCTTCAGGTTTGTCTCAAAGCCTCTTCAATGCTCTATATACCTAGCTTGTTATTAAGGATTGTCAAGTTTAATATTTGCTGCATCCAACTGTATTTCAGGAAAGATTAGCTCTGAAGGAAGAAGGAGCTGAACTTGGTCCTGCAGTCTTGTTTTTTGGATGCAGGAATCGCAAAATGGTTAGTGACTTGTTTATAAATTATTACAGTATCCAAAACTATATTTACACCCTTCCCCTGTATGGCTGTATGCCAGTTTTAAGTCTTCTGACCAAATCACCAATTTTGCAGGACTTCATCTATGAAGATGAGTTAAACCACTTTACTATAGAAACTGGTGCACTTTCTGAACTAATTCTTGCCTTTTCACGTGAGGGAGCCACTAAGCAATATGTGCAACATAAAATGGCAGAGAAGGTACTAGAAGAGTGTTGCATGCTACATGTGATTTTTAGATATTGTTAGTTTAGAAAGTTGTGTGCCTTTTTTTTTTTTCATATGCTTTGAGATATTAATTGCAAATTTAACTTGTGTTTAGGCTTCCGATATCTGGAGCATGCTTTCTGGAGGAGCCTATTTATACGTCTGTGGTGATGCTAAAGGCATGGCCAGAGATGTCCACCGAACTCTCCACACCATTGTGCAAGAACAGGTATAAGATTAATAGGATTAGCTGCTCAAATATTTTGGTAGGATTATTTCTTTCCGCCTGCCTCTTATAAATGTGAATCTTGCATGAATGCATTACCATTCATATCTCCTATATGGCTGGCGAAAAACCATTCAAAGCTTACAAACTGTTCCCTACAATTATTACTTGTCCCTTGGACGTCTCCACAAATTTTCTTTTACTAGGGTTGGTGGTTATTTCGGCTCCTAATAGTTTGAAAAGAACAATATGAAATTTGGATTAATGCTCTTGTTGTTTTCTAAAAATTGTCCCACCGGCAAAGTTGTCCCTCCCTTCCCCACATAGCAATGAAAACTAAACTAATAACACCAAAAAAAGATCACCTTCATGTTTTGTAGAAAACGCATATTCTCCTTTGTAGCCTATCAGAGGATCGAAAGATGACTCCTATGATTATATCAATGTTCTATGAGGCATAAAACTAACAAGTCAGCCAATTTTCGTTTCAGGGATCTATGGACAGCTCCAAGGCTGAGAGCTTTGTAAAGAATCTGCAGACTACCGGAAGGTACTTGCGTGATGTATGGTGATCATTCCTGAAAAGCTAGCTGAAAAAAGAAAAAAACGATCGCGAAGTTTATAGGTTTAAGGGAGGCATTGTGCAAAGGTTTTGTGCCTTCCTCCGCCATAGTGAAAATGAAGTGTCTCTTAATATTGATTCTTTTTGTTTTTGGAGGATTTTTTGGTTCACGGACTAATTTACATAAACACTAGTATATGTAATATTTGTAAGTATTTGTTATATACCAATAATGGTGGTAACAAACAACTTTTAGAGGCATAGATGCTGGGGAATTGGAATTCTGTATTATTCCTAATGAAATAGCAAGATGGTTCTTGAGTCTTCTGACAGCATGTATTGATTTTGAATCCTATGTATAAATATATAAGGTTTTACTTTTTCATTTGTTGGATTCCTTTTACTTCACTTATTCTTTCATGCAGTCCCAGATTGAGAAGCCAACTTCTTTTTCTTGTCTGGTATATATGTGTTTTTTAATCTGCTCTTTTGCCTAGGTAAATGGATTCATTGAAGTGTAAAATTATTGTTTAATCAGGCATATTTGATGTGGCACTATTTTAGATAGATTGGGTACACGATTATTTTGGATTGGATCGAGTCTATTTAAATTTTTTTTTTGAATTCGGCATGAATTTAGTAAGGTTATAGAGAATTTGATGCTTTACTATTCTAAATGAATTCGATATACAATAGTGTTTTGGATCCGATCCAGTCTATTTTAAAATTTTTATTTGAGTTCGGCATTTAACAAGGATACAGAGAATTTGATGCGTTACCATTCTAAATGAATTCGATATACAATAGTGTTTTGGATCCGATCTGAGTTTATTTTAAAAATTTTATTTGAGTTCGGCATTTGGCAATGATATAGGGAACGCTGGGAGATTGCAAATTCTGTATCTAAGCACATGTTTTGTAATTGGACATGAATTAATGCTCACAACATTGGTTGGGACCGATATGATAGAAGGTACTAGTACATAGAAATAATTGAGGGAGTAGGTAATGACAAAATAAAGAAGCTTGGATGTCAACTATGACTTGAAATGCTGTCTGCCTAATTTGTTAATAGTACATGAGAAAATTAACTCCTTCATAGCCAAAGGGAAAAAAAAAAAAACCTTCTTTTTCTGTTTTCTTTGTTCTTAAATCCTTAAAGGGAATTGATTGTCTAGCCCTTATTTAAGAAAGAGAATGAAAAATATGGAGGTCATAATTGAGGGAATTCTACAATTTTTTTTAAAGAATTATTTTCTTGATTTTAAAATTTTATATAGTATAAACTTTTAAAACATATGATGTTGTACTGTACAAATATTTAAAGTACGAGAAAATGATTTGCTAGAAGGGATTGTAGAATTTTTTCATATTTGAAATTTGAACCAAAAAAAAAAAATAACACTTTTCTATTATGAATAATTGCCAAAAACGAAAAAGAAAATAAAAAAAATCAAGTTTTCTTTCCTTTTTTTTTTTTTTTTTTCCCTCTTTTGACAAAACCCGTCACCTAAAAAGAAAGAAAATGCATGGCGTACAAACCATTGTTGTCAGATCTCGTGGTCTAGTGGTTGATTTTGTCAATAAATAAATAAATAAAAACACATTTAAAAAAAATTAATAATGGAAGGATATTGGAATACAGTAGAATATCAGATAAATTCTCACGTTGACTAGGAGTGCACCACACGAAACATGAAATTTGAGGATTTAGTTTGATACGCCGGGTGGAAGTTGGTTTGGAAAGTGAATAATTTGTTAAATAATATTTTGTAATTATTTTATACATTTTTTTAATTATTTTTTTACTTTATATATATTTCATAAAAAAGTTACAGCAGTACATTATCTAAATAATAATAATATTTAAGAATAATAGTTGTCCAAACGAAGAGTTATTATTCTTTATAATACATCATTTTGAATGTGAAAGATTAAAAATGTATAATGTTAATAGTATGTTATATTTTACATTCAAAATGATATATTTTAGTCTCGTATAAATTTAAAATGTAATATTTTGATCTTTTAGACCTAATTATGGACATATTTTTGTCAAAAGTAATTACATGTGTATCGCATGTTACATTTTTTCATAAGAAAAATTGGTAACACATAAATTCTAAATACTAAACGACGTTACCTAAAATAGGTCCTTCATCAATCATTTAGTCTACTTCAAAATTCTCACCTACCATCACCACTACTATTCTCCTCCCTTGTTGCTTCTCCTCCGCACCCCTACTCGCAGCTCCAACCTTATTCTTTTTGGGACAATTTAATATTTAAGGTTATGTATTACCAATTTTGTCCTTAAAAAATATTACATGTGATACGCATGTAACTATATCAGACCAAAATATATCTGTAATTATGTCAAGGGATTAAAATAGTACATTTTGAATTCGTGAAAAATTAAAATGTATCTTTTTGAATATACAAACTAGATAAGGATAAATATAAAATGCGAGGGATTATTAAGATCATTTTCTCTCATTTTTATAGTAAATATATACATTGTAGTTCTTCATTTCATGGTTTTGCAAGTTGCAACCGGTAGACAACCTGCTATTATATAGTACTCCAGCAAGCAATTGGAAATAAAATGAAATTGAAGGGTGCCAGATTAAAATCTCTCAGATTCAAAAAAAAAAAAAAAAAAAAACCCTGTTGGTACTTCCCTGAGTTTTGAGTTCGTTATGCTCAATTGTCCATTCAAGAAATATTAGTTGAGAATGATGAAAACCAGAAAATAAAACCAACAACGATAAATTGAAAATCGAAATTAATACATATAATAAGAAAGTATCTTTTCTTGATTCGTTTCTCAGATTTATGTTTTGAGCCACAAAATTACATATTTCTACCATTTTACATTTAGAGTGTCATTTTTTACATGAACCAAGATCTCTACATTTAAAAAATTCTACATTAATCATTTGGGGTGAGGGAAATTTTTTTTATTATTCACTTTACAATATAAAGTAAGTATTACAGATCGTTAGATAATTGAAAAGTAATGAAACTTGTTATTTTCATACCCACTCCACATTATAGAGTGAATAAGATTCCATGTAAGAATTTCCCGTCATTTCATTATCATTAGTTAACAAAATATGTTCCATTGATTAGAATTTCCATTGTTAAGTAAATTAAATTTTGGTGTTACAGCGATCCAAAAAGATTGTTTATACGATGAACAGCATATGTAGCAAGTTACGCTTAGAATCTTCTTTTTGAGATGGACAATTTTCAAAAGTAAGGCCTTCCACAAATTTCTCACTCAGAAACCACGCCTTCCGGTTCCGGATCTCATTTTCTTTCATCAACCTATTTATTCATCTCAAACAATTATGGTTTCTCAAGATCCATTAAAAAAAAATAAAAAAATCAAACAGTTCATAAGTCAAGTGCTAGATTGAAACGTGAATAATTTTGACATTGATTGTTGGATAACATCGTTAAGATAAGGAAAATAATATTAGAAACTAAATAATATAGAATTGATGTATAATGTTGTAACAATTAAAAAATAATAGTGAATTTTTTAAAAAAAAAAGAAAGGTGAAATTAATTACGAAGAAAAGAACAAAGATATTAAATATATATTTTAGAATGTATATATTTTGCATAAAAAAATTCAATAAATAAAATGCATATACTTTGTATTCTATGTTATCATTTATTGATTATTTATTTATTTTAAGTTAAAAAATAAAAATTTTCAACAAATCATGAGAATTATACGTGCAAAACGCGTGCTCTTTTCTAGTATATATAAGTGTCTGTTTGTTAAATTTCTAATTACATATATGCTCATAGACCATTGTGACCTATTAATCATAGATCTTCTTTACCGATTATATAGTGTCAACTTAGTACCGTTAATGATAGATTGAACGTAAATAATTTTGACAGTTGATTATTAAATATCACTGTTAAGATAAGGAATATAATATTAGAGACTAAATTAATAATGATGTTAAATATTAAAAGAAATAAAGTAAAATTAACCCTAATTTAGATTTTCTTATAGTAGTTTGGCTTAATGGAAAAGTCGCAACAAATAACAGATTGTTAGTTATTAAGATTTAAGAGCGCTTCAGAGATAATTTTCGAAGCTCGAATTCGGCCGCACAAGTTAATTAATTACCTGTCAAATCATATTTAAGGAGCTGCCAGAATTTGTATAAACTATGCTAATAATTTATTCTAAACACGCTTGGATTATCTCCTTCTCTAGTTGAGTACGTACAACAAAAGTCTTCCAAGCTAATTAAACCAGTACAACCCTACTAATATCCTATTTTCAACAACAAAGCATCACACTTTATTAGCTAATCTGATTAAATCACTGCCAGTTAACTTATGCTGAAAAGCTAACAATATGAATGCTGGAAATGTTCAACACAGGAAAATAGTTGTTTTGCCATCTAATATTAAAGCTAATTAAGGAAATTGAACTTAGCTTTTGTATACTTGACGTCTAACAATTCTGAAATGGATCCGTATCGTGGATCTCGTGTATTATATTTAGACACATGAGTGACGTGACTATATTTAACTCATGAAATTTATGATATAATAACGTAGATCATCGAATTCAATAAAAAAGGTCCTTTTTGACGTCCACAGGAGATTATTATGGGCCCAAATGACAATAATTATATATCTCCCACATAAAAAGGCATAAAAAACAAAAGTGGTTTTGCATGCAGGACCCGACCGTCAGGGAGTCAAACCACCGAACCCTTCGCCGACTGCAGCGCGGTCGTCTCGTCTTCAGAATCCATGCAGCTCCAATTTACAAGACCCTCTCCATTTATATACTTGTATGAATTTTTCTGATAGATAATAACACTTTCTTTTATTATGTTAAAATCTCAATCTTTGCTTTTTCTTGACGTATTGTATCACCATAACCTAGGGACAGAGTAAGGATCCGAAAGATAAGAGTACAACTGCTTTAATATGTACGAGTCAACAATAATGTGAAATTATCTTCTTAAATTTAACTCATAATCTTACAAATTTTTCTGTTTGTATAGAAAATTTTCAATTCTGTATAGAATTATGGTAAAAATATTTAATTTCACTAGTGTTAATGCAAAGAGAATTTTAAAAAATTTATTATTTAACAATTTCGATGCTTCAACGTACCTAATGCAATATGTCCCTATGAGTTTATATATATATATATATATATATATATATATATATATATATATACTAAAAAAGAGTACGTGTATAACACTTATAATTTATTGAAAATTTTTATTTTCTAAAAAATAAATATGTAATTAGTGAATGATAATCAAGTATGAAAATTTTAATTGTATAATTTTTTATACAAGATTTATATATTTTAAATATATTTTTAATATATTTACTCTTTTTCATTGTAATTATTTTCACCTATCTTTTTTTTTTTTTTTAATTTTTCAATATTGTTTGTTATTTGTTACAAAATTATATATAAATTTTATTTTTTCTTAAAAATTAAACAAATTTTCTCCTTTTTGAGAACAACGTATGATAGTTGTATTTTTTTTATATATATATATTTCTCTTTTAGGTGCCTAGATTATAATTTTCATATGGTGTCACTACTAATTAATTAAACAATTAAAGATTATGATGTTTTCCATAGTGGCAGTATTTTAAATTTATGTACATATTCTTTGTCATTACAAAAAAAGATAATAATTATCAAATATCAAAAATTGTAGATATAGATGAAGTATTTTAAAATTATATTAGTAGCAAAAATATTAATAGGTAATCGAATGATTTATGGATAATAATTACAAAAAATGATTAATAAAAATTTCAAAAAATAAGAAAGAAAATAAATCTAATTAAAATATAAAGAATACATAAATCAAACAAAAATTTTGTCTTATACGTTAAATAATGAGTAATTTAATTTATCTTTTTATATTCGGAATTGGAAATTATATTTCATTAAGAGTGAGTATTTTAGGCATTACAAACAAAGTAGAGAAACACTTAAAATATGTTTTCCTATTAGGTTTTGGAAATTATATTTCATTAAGGACGGGTATTTTAGACATTATAGAAAAAGAGAGAAACACTTATATATGTTTTCTATTGGTAATTATCATTATATTTCATTAAGGGCAAGTATTTTAGTCATCACAAAAAAAGGGAGAAACAAGAGGGGAGAAACAAAATTTGGGAGAAACAACTCGCATATATATAATAGTATATATATATACAATATATATATATATATATAGGATATTTCTCTCATTTTTTAAAATAAAAATTAGCGTGGCGTGCTTGAAATTTGCAATGTCAAAATTAATAGCCAATTGTAACTTGCTAAAAGATAAAATGAGTTAAAAAATGCATGTAGTACAAAATTTAAAAGAAAAGAAAAGAATGCTGTATAGCTGTAAAAATGTAAGTAGATTGTAGCTTGTTAAAAGATATTCTCTCCGTTCCTTCTTAAGTATTACTTTAACAAAAAAAAAAAAATTATTTTATTTTAAGTGTCACTTTAAAAATCTAATAGAGCATTAATATTTTTTTTTTACTAATTTTGCTTATCTCTTTCCAACTCTATTAATTATTCAACTTGTAATTAGTATTGAAACTCTTTTAATTTATTGCTAGTCAAAAGGATAATTTAGTGATATAGAGTTAAATTTACCTAAAATTTAAGTTATTTAATAGCAATTTTAATATTTGTGCTAAAGGTTAAAGTACACTTAAAAAAACAGTAGAGAGTAAGTCATATTTTTAGTGTTGAGCTTTGATTTAAATGGTGCTTTAATTCATTGGCCCCGGATCCTCTAAGCGGCCAACTGTTATACAATTTATTATTCATAAGTTTCACACAAACACATAACTATATCGTACATATAAATGTTTGCCTAAAATCTTTTACAGATCCAATCAGATCAAGGACTGAAAAAACAAAGTTGTTTGTTGCTTGTCTTTTTACGTAAGAGTATATTTTATACATGTTGTTGCACAACAAGCAATTTATTTCACAGCCAATTTATAGCAACAGCTTCGAAATTCGAAATGCTTTGCTAAAGTTTAGAGTGCTTTCACATGACTAGACTCCTTTAATAATTGAAAAGTATTTATTTTTAATATATTTTATAAAAATATAATTCAAAAATATATTTTTTAAAATTCATATCCATTAATAATGTAATTTATTATATAAATACATTTGCTATACATAAAATTTGAAAATAAATAGATTAATTTTTTTCTTATTTGATTAAAGGGTTAAATTTTTGTCTTATTTTGGACCCATTTTATACCGTTCAAATGTTTCGTACAAATTGAGTGGTAAAGCATTTACAAATAGATTTAATTTTAAAATATGTTGATCTATTCATTAAAATAAAATTATTGATGTAATTTGATAACTTTTATGAATTTAAGTTGTTTAAATATAAGATTAATTCTATTTTGCACCCTCAACTTATACCTAATTCCCATTTTGCGCCTTTAGTTTTGTACCATTTGCAACCCGAAATTTATCTCATTTCAATCATTTTATAACGCCAATTAACAAAATTTATCCGTTTGTACGACAAATTTAGCAGGATATACAATAATATTCTTATATGCAAAAATAAAGATTTTGTTAACGCTTTTTTTTTGTATATGAGTTAAATTTGAGAGTTGGGGATGTAAAATGTCGAAAATTAAAATCCAGAACACAAAATAAAAATTGAGTATAAATTAAGAAGTGCAAAATGAAATTAATTCATGGTTATTAAATATAATAAATCGTTGAAAGAAATTTTGAGAGAAGCTCAATCAGCTTTCAACACCTTACTTATAACCATCACCCGACATTTGTGTTCTCATTCTTCTCTATATATTATACACGTTACTACTGATTTTACACACACATTAATTCATGCTTCTTCACAACTACTACAAACACAAAAGTCAGCTACAATTAATAGTTGAAATGCTAATTAAAACCAATTAAAGAATGTCTAGCCCCATTTTTCTACCTGAACCCTTTTCATCATTTTATCTAAAAACTCAAAGAACTTCATAAAAATGAGCAATCTTGATTCTCAAAAACAAGAGTCTCTGAAAATGAGCTGGCAAAAAGATAGGAGACTTTCTACAATAGAAAAAGAAAGTCACAAGAATTCAATGGCCTCTCCAAACTTCTATAGCAGACCATCACCATTAAGGGCTAACCCTAAAAATAATATCCAAATATTTCGTGGTGGTTTTGATGATGATGATGACCTTGTATCATTACAGCGGTGGTGCCACCGGTTACGGTTGTTCTTGAAGGCCGTTCGATATGCCAACGGATCAGCCTTCACAAACACACGAGCTACCAAAGCTTAGCCAAGGCATTGAGACAAATGTTCGTTGATGGTGATGCTGCTGGAGAGCAGAGTGAATTACTTGATCTTTCGACCGCTGTACCTGGTCATCTCATTGCTTATGAAGACATGGAAAATGATCTACTTCTCGTTGGCGATCTTAAGTGGAAGTAAGTCGTACAATTATTTACAGAATTATATCCAATTTTGTACGTGGAAAAATTCTTGGAAATTCTATTCTTGAATTCCAGCAAAAGTTTGTTTATGTATATGCATACTTGAGATATATATCTCTTTTAACCTAACAACGTTTGATTTTTTTTTTTTTTTTTTATATACAGTGATTTCGTTAGAGTGGCAAAGAGAATCAGAATACTGCCAGTAAAAACAAATTCAAGGAAGGGATTAAGGGTAGAGAATTAGCCTTTGAGCTTGTCGTGAGAATAGACAAGCATCAAGGCTAAAAGGTGTATCCATCTTGAAACCCTTTGTTGCAGAAAGAGGAGGGACAATAAAAAGGCATTGAAAGAGTATCAGATTCAAAGGCTCGAAATATCAGATTTTCCCTGATGATATTGTTTCTTTCCCTACTGAAATCCACTCTGAATTTTCTATTTCACTATCTATGTCAACTTCCTGTCTCATATCTTGCATGTTTATTAATTATACTTTGACTTTATAAGTATTACTATACCAGTGTATATGGTCACAGGATCTTCAATTTCACAACTTGTTCTACTCCCGTCATACTATCAAATCAAACGAACTATCAAGATTCTGTAAAGTAATTTTGGTGAAGTAATCTTAACTGTTCATTTGGCAGTGTAACATGGTGTAGGACAGAAAATCCTTAGCGACGTATACGTGACAAATATATACATTTGAGACAGGAGTTTGATGCAGATAGTAAGACAGAAGATCTTGTAACGCTGGAATTGGATATGCTGTTTAACTTTGAATGGAAGTTTTTGGATTAAATTTGTTGATTTGGACTAAGACCAAATGGTTGGCAAACTTAATCGCTTAGTTGTTTAGTTCAAAGAGACTGCATACGAAGATGCTTGTTATGTTTGTTATTGCCTACATGTTAAAGATGGTTTAATCCTATTAGATCTCTGTTTTGTTTTGTTTTGAATAATTTGCCTATAACGAATTAGTTTCCTATTGGGTTTGTGATGGACCAAACCTTACTGGACAACTATATATATATGTCATGAGAATTAGGTCCTCTCTCATCTGCATACACTTATTACCAATTAAGAAAAATTAGAGGTAGCCATCCCTAGATATCAATGTATGCCTCTTTCAGTTTTCTTGGGTTTCCATCTTCCCCAGTGAACTGCGCAAGTGTGAGAGAAAAAACAGTTCTCCAATTACTGCTATCATGGATTCTGGTATATAATTTATGTGAATTCATGTATTATGTTCATCATGATTCACGTTATTGCTGCTGCGCACATTACGATATTAATTTTACACATGGTATTAGAGCTAATAGGTTTATGGGCAAAAATTATGCATTTTTTGCCTATTTTTTGTGGCTCAATATATTTTCCTTGGACATGTTTTATGATTTATGTTATCCATAATTATGTTTTCATATAAAAGGAATTTACTGTATTAATTAAAAACCCATTATCATGTTTTTATGTCGGTTTGAGTGGTAAGAATTTTATATGAAAAATTTATGGCATAGAACATAATCAGGATTAAACCTATGTTAAAATTTGTGCCTTCTATGATTATGTTATGATTAGAATCAATTGGGAATAACCCATTTATTTTTCTGGGTTTATTTCTGTTATGTAATGGTTGTGTTATTGCTTTTCGCGTGTAATTTTATTGTAATTGTTTATCTCTGGCCACATTTACATGACAAACATAGCATGAAACTCACTGCATTAAATTCTTCTCGCTAGTATCACTTTTGCAGCATTAAATTTGCTGCAGCAGTCATCTAGACGTAAGCAGGCTACGTTCACTGGACGACATGTGCTGGTTCAGAGGCTCTGGGCATTGGGCGCATGAAGTAGGTTGTCTGTCGCCCAACGCCGCATCTTTGGTTGTTTTCCATACCGGTTTAACCCATTTTTATGTACGCATTATGCCAATTTCTTGCACGAAATTCCGTACACATATATCTCACTTTTTACATGTTATTTCTGTACGGATTTTGCAGTCCTTTGCTCCAAATTTAGGCAGGATTTTTACTCAATTTTTTGTACGATTTTTTGCACCATATTTCGATACTATTATGCAGTTTTTGCCCCACAATTTGCGTACGGATTGTGCAATTTATGAATCAATTTTGCGTACAAGATATGCGAATTTTTTGCCCCAAAAAAAAATTTCCCAAACTTAATGTTTTTGTTTGGACTTATGTATTTTATTTTATTTTTCATATTCTTATTTATTTTTATGCACATTATTTTGTCATGATATTTGAGTTTGTTAGTCACCAAAGTGGCCAAACTTGTATGTTTTCAAAACTTTTAGTGACTGGAAAATTTATTTATTTAATTATAGTTTGATGCACATTATTGAAATAATTATAAATAAATAATTTGTTAATTACATGGACATGTAAAATCGCCCAAAGGAGATTAAGTTAAAGTAATTGGTGAACTTATGGTATTAATTATTACTTTCGAATGAGTTTGGATATTCAAAGATAACAAACATTGTGTGAAAGTTTTAATTATCCAATTATTGTTTTATTTATGGCATCATTATTTATGTGCATATAACATATTATAGCTTGCCTAAAGATGACTATAACATGCATGCTTTATGTTTGATAAATTTGAGTATATATCCATGTTTTGTTTTTGAGCATGTTTAATATGAAATTATGTATACTTGTATATTTACAACTAATAGTTCCACACTTATGAATATGCGTGCTTCTTCTGTTATGACATTGAATGGCCTTAATTTCACTAAATGGAAGGAACAAGTTGAGTATGAATTAGGGGTAATGACAGACAAGATTTGGACCAAGCCATTCTTGAAGAGAAACCTCCTGCACCCTCTAAGGATAATACTACAGAGAAAAGGGTAACCTGTAAGGCTTGAGATAGATACAACAGATTGGGCCTAAAGTTTATGAGAATGACTGTTTCTACCAACATTAAGTCAATAATTTGAGAAATTTATTATGCCAAGGAATTTCTAGATTATTTGGAAAATCATTTCAAGACTATCGATAAGTCACTTGCTTGGACACTTACGAGTAAATTGATCTCCACGAGGTATGATGGATCTTGTAGTATGCAAGATCATGTCCTAGAGATAACTAATATTGTTGATAATTAAGAAATCTGGGAATGGCTATGAATGAATTTTTCCTGGTACACTTCACATTAAACTTTTTGCCTCTCAATATGGGTTGTTTCAGATCAATTACTACACTAATAAAGACAAGTGGAGTTTTGATCAATTAACCACCATGTTAGTACAAGAGGAAACACGGTTGAAGAATCAAGGAACTAAAACTCCTTACTATTAATGTCATCTCTCAAGGAGCTGAAAAGAAGAAGAAAAATAAGGCTAAGAAAGATATGAAGAATTCATCTTTCAACGCTGGAGAGTCAAATGATGGAAAGTTGGCCCCAAAAAAGGATATTAAGAAGGAAAAATATCACTTTTGTAAGAAAGTTGGGCATTTTCAAAAAGATTGCCTGAAACATAAGGCATGGTTCCAAAAGAAAGGTATTACTTTATCTTTTGTATGTTTTGAATCAAATCTAACTAAAGTTTCTCCTAATACTTGGTGGATTGACTCTAGAACCACCACTCACGTTTCAAATTCCATGCAGATATTTATTACGATCCAGAGCACAAATACCAGTAAAGACTCCGTGTACATGAAAAATCAAGTAGAAACTCCAGTTGAAGGGATCAAAACGTATCGACTCATTTTAGATACTAGATATCATCTTGATTTACTTAGGATAGTTTATGTTCTATCTATTACTAGAAATTTAATATCTTTGCCATTATTGGATTTATCAGGATATTATTTTAATTCTGAAAATTATGGTTTCAGTTTATTTAAGAGTGACATTTTAATTGGTTTCGAAAATCTTATTGATGGTTTACATAAATTAAAACTTGATAATAAATTTGGTGAATCCCTACTTTCTGTTCATCATATTACTGGTATGAAAAGTAGAATAGAAAATGAAAATTCTTCTTTCTTGTGGTATAAACGTTTAGGTCATACATCCAAAGAAATGTTAGAAAGATTAGTGAAGAATGAAATCCTTCTAAATCTAGATTTCAATTATTGTTTGTTGTGTGTAGATTGTATTAAAGGAAAGCAAACTAAACACAGTAAGACAGGGGCCACGAGAAGTACACAGCTTTTTAAAATTATACACACTGACATTTGTGGACTATTTGATGTCCCCTCATTTAATGGTGAAATATTTCATTACTTTTATCGTTGATTTTTCACGTTATGGTTATATTTATCTACTGCATGAAAAGTCACAATCTATTTAATACACTTGAGGTGTTCATTATTGAAGTGGAAA
The DNA here is from genome assembly GCA_025175665.1 of Cinchona pubescens. NCBI lineage: Eukaryota > Viridiplantae > Streptophyta > Magnoliopsida > Gentianales > Rubiaceae > Cinchona > Cinchona pubescens. Next base: position 2,488,353 of record JANKKI010000122.1, on the reverse strand, counting down.
GGCAGTTGGATAAAAAAGTGAAAATCACAAGGTCTGATAGAGGTGGAGAATATCATGGTAGATACACTGAGGCTGGATAGAATCCGGGTCCATTTGCGCAATTCCTCGAAAAGAGTGGCATATCTGCTCAATACAATATTCCTAGTACACCACAACAAAATAGTGTCGTTGAAAGGCATAATCGTACATTATTGGATATGGTTAGAAGTATGATGAGGAATACTACTTTACCTAAATCCTTGTAGACTTATGCACTCAAAACAACCATGTACCTCTTAAATAGGGTTCCTAGTAAGGAGGTACCTAAAACTCCTTTTGAGTTATGGAATGGAACGAAACCTAACTTGAGGCACTTACATGTTTTTGGTTGTCCTGCTGAAGCTAGAATTTATAATTGACATGAAAGTAAATTAGATTCTCGTACGGTAATGGTTTCTTTATTAGTTACCCAGAGAAATCTAAGGGTGTATTTATTTAGATTTTATTACCCTAATTAGAGTCCAAGAATCTTCAAAACTGAAAATGCTCGGTTCATTGAAAATAGCGAAGGGAAGGATTATGAAACATGACCCTAGAGGAATTATGAGAGATTATTCCTCTTGTAACTCCACCATTATCAATTCCCATAGTAGTACATAAGAATGTTGTACAATATGATAGCGTTGAACAACACAGTCCTAACGCTAAGCAACACAATGATCATAATAATGAACCTCAAAATGATCATCATGATGTGCCTTATAATGAACTAGTTGTGGAAGAACCACGAGAAATAGTATTACGGTGATCTCAAAGGCAAAGAAGACTGACTATTTTGGATGACTATGTGGTTTACCTACAAGAGTCAGATTTTGATATTGGGGTTAATCAAGATCCGGTTTCATTTTTAGAAGCCATGAATTCCTCTGATTCTGAAAAATGGATCGATGTCATAAAAAAGAGTTGAAATTGATGGATAAAAACAATGTTTAAGATCAGCTTGTTGTGTTGCCTGAAGGTGCAAAATGAGTTAGGTGTAAACGTGTCTTTAAAACCAAACGCGACTCAGAAGGCAACATAGAACAATATAAGGCTTGACTTGTAGCCAAAGGTTTTAATCAGAAAGATGACATTGACTACAAGGAGACTTCTTTGCCTGTCTCTAAAAGGACTCTTTTAGAATTATCATGACATTGGTGGCTCATTATGATTTGGAGTTACACCAAATGGACGTAAAAACAACATTTCTTAATGGACATCTTGATGAGGAAATTTATATGGCTCTACCTGAAGGTTTAGAAACTGAAAGTAGGATCGTATGGTGTGTGGAGAGGTCAATTTATGGATTTAAATAAGCTTCCAGGCAATGGTACCTGAAGTTCAATGATACCATTACCTCCTTTGGATTTAAAGAAAATATCGTTGATCGGTATATATCTGAAGGTTAGTGGTAGCAAGTTTGTATTTTTGATTTTGTACGTTGAAGACATATTATTGGTCAGCAGACGATCTTAGCATGATATATGAGATGAAAAACTTTCTCTTTAAGAATTTCGAAATGAAAGATATGGGAGAGGCCATCTACGTGAAAGGATTAGAAATATTCTCTGATTGTTAATGTGGATTATTAGAGCTATATTAGAAAACCTATATCGAAAGAATTTTAGAGAGGTTTGGAATTAAAGATTATTCCACGAGTATTGTTTCCGTACAGAAAACGGATAAATTAAGTCTCAAACAATGTTCGAGAAACGATTTAGAAAGGAAACGTATGGAAATGTCCCTTATGCGAAACCTACACTAGACTGGACATTAGTTTCACTATTGGCATGCTTGGTAAGTATCAAAGTAATCTTGGAATGGATCATTGAAAAGCCACCAAGAAGGTCTTGAAGTACTTATAGAGAACTAAGGACAACATGCTCATGTATAGAAGAACTAAACAATTGGAGGTGACTAGATATTCGGACTCAGACTTTGCTGGGTATGTTGATAGTAAAAAAATCCAGAAGTCTCTTTCAGTTATTTGTTCCTTCTCACAAATGGAGCAATCTCATAGAAAAGTATCAAGAAATCTATCATTACAGCATTCACAATGGAAGCAGAATTTGTAGCCTGTTTTGAAGCTACAACTCAAGGCTTATGGCTGTAGAACTTTATTTTGGGGCTTGGGGTTGTCGACACTATTGCCAAGCCACTAAAAATTTACTATTATAATTCTGCAGCAGTTTTCTTCTCTAAAAATGACAGGTACTTTAAAGGTGCTAACCACATGGAGCTTAAGTATCTTGTTGTTAAAAAAGAAGTTCAGAAGCAAAGAGTGTCAAGAGAGCGCATTAACACTGATTTCATGATTGCTGATCCTTTGATGAAAGGATTATCACCAAAGACCTTTGTGGAACATGTCAAAGAATGGGTCTTGGTCATGACACTGATGATTAATTCACATTATTATATTTCGGAGTTCTTAGACATTCTGAACTCACTTATGTGCTTCTGACTTTTACATTATTGTTTCAGTTTAAGATGTGTATTTTGTATATATGACTTTTGACCGATTAATCGAATAACAAGAATGCGTCTCTATAAGACATTATCATGGACATTATGTATATTTCTCATTACGTTTATGTTTGATGAGTTACTGATTATGTGGTACATGGAAGAAAGTATGTCGCTTTTTAGATGTATGATCGCCATGACTCATGTCAATAGTTTGTCTTATGTTTGTTTCCGGAGATTTTATTGTTTTGTGTGCTTTTGGTTTCAAATCGTCATTATGTCTTAACAAGTGGATCAAGTGGGAGACTATTGTTTGTGGTTCACATGTTAAAGATGATTTAATCCTATTGGATCTCTGTTTTATTTTGTTTTGGGTAACTTGCCTATTACGAATTAGTTTTCTATTGGACCAAACTCTACTAGACAACTATGTATATGTCATGAGAATTAGGTCCTCCCTCATGTTGACACACTTATCACCAATTAATAAAAATTAGAGGTAGCTGTTCCTATGTATTAACGTACGCCTCTTAAGATTAGTTTTCTTGGGTTTTCATCTCCCCGGTGAATTAAGTACGCCTCTTTTAGTTTTCTTGGGTTTTCATCTCCCCGGTGAATTAAGTGAGTGTGAGATAGAAACCAATTCTCTAATTACTGCTATCATGGATTCTGATATTTAATTTATGTTATATTCATGTATTATGTTCATCATGATTCATGTTATTTTATTGCGCACATTACGATATTAATTTTACATGTTATACGGAAAATTTTTACATTATGTCATGGATCTCTTGGTCCATATTAATTTATATTACCTCGAAGGTGATGTAAAGTGATGTGCAGATGGTATGAATTATCATGAACCAATGATCCATATAATAATTTTACATTGTTGTACAATATGTTGCCCCATGTCTTAATTGTCTATGAACCATGTAAATCATGCATTGTTAATGATCTATCTGTACAGTCCCAAATTAATTACACATGAACTTTGCAACAACTTCTGCAGCAATAATCAAGGATTTATTGATCTGCTCCTTATCACTATTAACCATGAATCGTGACAAACTGCAGATGTAAATGATGTGGGGTTATAAACGTAATTTTCGCACATAACATTTCTCTACAATGGTTAATAATCTACAAGCATTAGCAACTGCATTGTGGATTTCTCTGTTTGGTTAATTATTGGAAGTTAGTTACATGGTCTTAATTTGTTAGTCTTAGTGACTTCCCATATTAACCACTTCTTTTTTAAGCAGGAAATTTGTCATCATTTTATGTTATTTTTTTGTGATCACTATTTATATATTAATTATAGATAGTTATCACATGAGACTTACTTTTAGATATGTGAAATAATTTGAATTTTTCAGCGTTTTAATTTTTGAAACTTTTATTGTTTGGATGGAAATGAGCAATTCCAACATCATTCACTTATTTGATTCTTAGAGCATTTTGAGAATTAAATCTGTTGAAATTTCAATGTTTTTCCAAACTAATGTAGCACCAAAGTGAGAGTCTGGATTGGACAAATGATAACTAAATCATTTAAATGTTGTTTGGAGATGTTTTGTGTACTTTTATTTGCAAATTTTCTTGCCAAAGTTTAATATAGAAAGAAACACAAAATCATCAAGAATGTGTGCAAGACATTCAATGAGAATTTATATATAATTTCCAGAGTTTCAAACAGCATGACTCGAGTCAGAGAGACCTGTAAAGCAGAACACAAACCTAAACTTCCTTCTGCTGATGAATTTGCTACATTTCTTGAATTCTTCTGCTAATCAAATATTATGGTTGTTGACTAACTGTATTGACAAAAGTCGTTTTAAAAAGACTTCAGGTAATTTTGAACTTGAACAAATTCTACGCACTAACAAAAACCAAAGCTTCTCATGGATTACAAACACAATATTACTCCTGATGGAAATTTTACATCAGAAAAAAGTGGAATGATTTAACTGCAAGTCTGATAGGTGATATAGTAAGTTTCTTGAGCATATCAAGTGAATCTCAGCATATTATCTCTATTGAAAATTAGAATTTGACCATATTAAAGGTTTCTATCCTAAAATACTACGACAAGAAATCAACATATGTCAGAGTTCCTTGATCTCGGATCGTGTTGGAATCTTGAGAGATCCCATAACAATGTAGCATGAATGTAAATTCGCTTCCTTAGTCTTTAAATGGAGGTAACCCCCAATCTTTGGGGTTGAAATCCAATAGTGAACTTAGAACCTGATCAGCTATTTCATGATATGAGCTGTCCAATCTAGGATCTGGGACCATAACCACAGACCTGCAATTTTATGTGAACAAACTTAACCAGTCGACTTCACCAGGGAAGAAAAAAAAAAACCTTAACCAACAGAGCCAAGATAATATAGTAAACTAACCTATTCTATATGGATATGATTAACGTTTATCCAAAGATTAAATCTTCAACTTGTCTCCTAAAACAATAGTACAAGTTTTATCATAAGATGGAATAATGAGACTTACATCCCAGCATTTTTAGCTGCAAGGACGCCTCCTAGAAGGAGCATCTTCAAAGACAAGTATGTCGTGTGGATCGACAGGTTCACCCTATCCATACGCAAATTTCATGATCCAGTTACAATACTATCTTGACGCAACACAAAAAGCAGAGCTGGGAATTCATTAAGCCAACACACTAATACCACATAAAGGGACAACATTAGTTTTACATACTAATTAAAAGTTCATCATAAAGTACCTCAAATCTTCTAGCCGCAGCAAGGAATACATCTGGTGAGGGTTTGCCTTGTTTTACTGCTGGATCATCACCCAGAACAATATGATGCATAAGTGAAAAAAGTTCACCGTGCCTTTGGGTTTTCAATTCAAAATGTCGTCTGTGAGAACTGTAACCAAATTGAAAAAGATTGCTGAGTCTGTACAATTTAACACTTGAAATTGCAGATTAATATGCATAGCACATCATCCAATGATCTGAAAACTAGATTACTGGTAATGTGAATGTTACTCCAATTTTGAACAAAATGAGTAGATAGTTAATAGTGGAAGTCAAAGTAGCATACCCTGTTGCAACACATATTGGTACTCCATTTGCATGGAGGTGCCTGATCAAGCGGCTGGCTCCTAAGATTTAAAAAAAAAAAAAAAAGGTGAGTTTAAAACTACCAAAAGACTCTGTACAACTGACAATTTAGAGGAAAAAAAACAGGAGAGAGAGAGAGAGAGAGTAAGCTGAAATTTTCTAAAACAGAAAAAAGGAAGAACCTCCAAATGACAAAGTTCATGAACGTCAGCAGTCAATTTACTTCCAAGTTTAGGAAAGTAACCAACACTCACAACCCCAATACATTTCAGTCTCATTCTGTGTTGTGAATAGGGTCAGCTAATAACGAAATACAGAACAGCAAGCATATGAGTCAAATTTTGGCTCCCGTATCTTGAAATATCCATTTAATTTTAAGAGGATAAAAATTGGCAAGCCATTCAGGACAAAGACTTCGTCTATATGCAACAAAGTCACCTTGGTGCCAAGATATTTCATCTATTTTCGATACCATCATAATTTCTAGATCACTTCCCAAACAAACTATTGACTGTATGTAAGAAACTAGCGAAAACATGCTTTTGCACATTTTATACTTCTTTGACACAAAACTTAGTTCTAGATCCAAGACACCGGTTCATTTAAGTGATAGATCAATGTCAGAACCATATTTTCAATAGCTACTTAAAACTCAACACAATAGATTGCTGGTAATTCCATGTCTAAGGGTGGAAACAATATCCATGAGAATCATGTCAAACTTGTGCTGAAAGTAACTAAAATATCTTTATCTCATAATTTTGTTGGTAACTGCTCTTTGAATTGATATGCATGTACCCAGGTCTAAGATTCCCTTGCTGACTCAGATATGTAAGCAAGAATTAGGAGTGAAAAGGTGAAAACTAGAAGTGAAAATTTTAGTAAAAGATATCATGTTAGAAGAACAACCCCTGAAATGCATGAATATGAGAGAAATAATTAGAAGTGGAAATACAATAGAAAGAGAATACCTGGCATGAGTTCGCTTGTCGGAAACATGTGCTTTAGCATATCCTCTCTTTGCACAAGGAAATCTTCAGCTGTTAGCTTATCACCAATACCAGTCTCTTCAACAAACACTCGAGCCGCTTCAATAGCCTTCTTACCCATCATTTTTGCCTTCAAAGACCAGTCAAAAGTTTTATTATATCTTGCGAGTATATTCTCTTGCACCTCTGTATAGAATTTTTCTGTGTCTGTGGCAAATTAGAAATAGAATAAGTTTGTTTCTTCACCACTAAGCCTCTAAGCACTGACTAGATAAAGAACTGTACTCAAATTGCACCGAACCTAAGAATGGAAAATAAGGAAATCAAGGAAATTAAATGATCCTGATCTACACATCCTTTCAGGTACCTCAGAGCCAATTTGGAAGTGTCAATCAGCATTATTCTGAGTAAGATAGATTCCAGTCTTATATTAAATAAAACTGGAAATAACCAGTATCTGTGAAAACGATTTATTTTATTTATTTAAATTCTTGGAGTTTTGCAAGAGAACAAGCAAATCCAAAGCCCTGATGCATCAGAAATGCTGAGAAACTTTGAATTCTGTGGCTTGAGAAAGTCCTTTCTTCTTGATGGATTCAGGAATTAACTATCAGTAACAGTTGTTAACAACACATCAAAAGGTTAAAAAGAAGGGTCAACTTCTGAGTAAAATAGCATCTAAACATAATGTACTAGAGTGGTTTCTACACTAATATTTGCTTCCCTCATAGGTGTACTTGTGCCTTTCTGATGCTCAAGTATATAAAAGCACATCTTGACATCCGCAGAAGGCAGTGGCATGACATACATACTGATGAAAGAGCACCAAGTATATAAACAGACACAGAAAACACATAACCATAAATACTTTGTTAAACGAGATTCATACACTGCAATTTGATAGGTCCTCATCCTCCCTCACTCCATAATGCGAAATTGCCAATCCACTGTCTATCCCTCTCCTCCAATTTCTAGGCCTTTGGAATCTACCACACACTATACACTACAGGAACTCGGGTGGTTCAAATACGTGTATCTAACAATTTATATTTGCAAAACTCATAATCCATTTCGCGACAATTCTTTTCTAAACCTCAAATTCTCAAACTTTTTTCCATGTCATGTAAAAACAAGAATTCTCAGAATAAGCTGAAAACTATTGATCCCAAGTCCATGTACAATAAATTGCTTAGTCCCTCAAGGAAAAAAGAAGAGGGCAACAACCAACCTTTGAGATTTAATAATAAAAAACCATGAATAGCAACCAAAAAAAAATAAAAAATTCACTGATTAATATAGAATTTAACTCCTATTTTTCAGTGGCTTTGCATATAAAGTTAAACTAATAAAAAAGAATGGATCTTTAAGCAGGGCTTATGGGAATCAATTCTTGATTGCAGAAACAAGTAAACAAATAGTGATAATTTGAAGTGAGAAATAAGTAGTAGTATATATACCAAGTAAAAGGCCATCCATGTCAAAGCAGACAGACAATACTTGTATCTATAACATGAGTGATTGAGGCTTTTCTTTGAGATTTAGAATCAATTTCACTGCCACCATTTGCTGCATTCTCCATTTTCAGATGATGGGTTTGCTTTGCTTCTTTGCTTTGGCTCCAATTATACAGATCTTTGTGTGCTGCTTTTATAGCCTTTGATGAAATTTGCTGCTGATTCTTTGTTCTTTTCCTTTGGTTTTTTACTTTTCTTTTTATTGGTTATTTGCACCATCCCTTAAGTCAACTTAATTGAAACACCCTCCCCTACTACTGTGTTATGACTTATCTTACTGCATATAAATACATATAAAGCACAAAGGATAGTTTTTGATGTAATGTCAAATATAACAATTTTCTAAAACTACCCTATATATAGGATTATATAGGATGTTATTATTATTATTTTTTTATATTCCATAATATAAAAGAGAAATTTTAATAGTATTAATGTACTTTGATTACTTACCCATCATTTTATTTAAAACGTGAATAAAATAAACAATGAGATCGCAATTAAGAAATTTTTTTACATGAATCAAATTCTTAATAATTATTATAAATATCTTGATCCAAATTCACTCACCCCACCTTTCTTCATTAGAATAAACCTCTTGATGACGATAAATTTAGACTACAAACTCAACGCACCTAAGAATTTTCCAGCCAAATCAAGTTTGAACGAAAAGTTACTCGACTTTGCTCGATTTTCATTGAATCTATTTTAGTTGCCGTAGCAAAGTGTTCCGTGGCCCATTATATTTGTCTTCTTTATCAAACAGAAATGTTCTGGACGAAATATTTGGGGGCCAACATGCATGCATTAGATTATGGCTTTACTGTAATGCATTGCCTTTTCTTGCCTGTATTGAAGACAGTAAACTGTACAAAAGATGAAAGAATAAATTCATAGATGTTGGAATCTAATACTAACAAAAAGAGGATAAAAGGGAGGGGAAGGAGATTATTGTCAATACATCTCCCAGTAACTGCAATGGATAACAAAATTTGGAAGCAACAATACTCTAGAGTCAAAGCATATAGCAAACTCTACTCTTTCTTCTGCTTTTAGCCTTTCACTTGGTAATTATATGTAGCTTTTTACCCCCATCTCATGATAGCAGAACCCCAAGTAAGGCCAGCCCCAAATCCAGCAGCTGCAATAATATGGCCTGGCTGCAGCTTGCCACTTCGACCGCTTCATCTAATGCCAATGGAATGGATGCAGCACTTGTGTTACCATAATTGGCCAAATTGGATATTACACGTTCTGATGGCACCTCTAAACGTGATGCAACAGCATCAATAATCCTCTGGTTAGCCTGCACGTTAGTTATCCCCTTCAGCTACACTTCAGAGAGCTATTAAAATCTCCATGAGAATTATGATAATGATTATGAAACTTTGAACTATATGAAAATGATGCCACTTTCAAGACTACCACATGTACATAAAAGAATAAGCTGTTTCTAGAGCTACTATGCACGCTGGAATCTCAATAAAATGAAGAAAATGTGATTTTCTTATAGTATGCAATACTAGGAAAATTACCTTTTGGCATTAATGTATCTTGTATTGCATACCTGATGAAGCAGCAACCAGTCAATGCTGGATCCTGAGAGACCAGCTTTCTCCAGAGCGGATTCAATTGACTGTGGCACAGCACGACAAGCAAATCGGAAGACTTCTTTGCCATTCATTTGGATACAGGAATATGACGAACTTTTGGGCAGAAATCCTAGGACTGAACCATTTGAACCCAATGCATGATCTAGTTCATTTCCTTTGATGGAAGCACTTAAGTGCCTGCAAAAGACATTCTATTTAATGATCGCTAAGAATTGAAATGTGATAGATTCTTCATATAGAAGAAATACACACCTTTGACCATCACCATCACTATGCATGTCAAAAGCAAATAAACCATCTTCTTCACCATCACAGGCCTACATACAAGTGTAGATATATTAAAGAGCATGCAATAAGTTCAAGCCAGTGATAGACTGAGTTCTTTTTCTTAAAGCAATAATATAAGTTTTGTGTAGAAGTTTAAGAAGAGAAGTGCAGAGTCACTACCAAAACAATTGTTTCTAACTTATGTTTGAACTGACAATAATATCTGTCATTCAAAACAGCCAAGTACAGAACTTCTAGAAGATTAATATAGATCATATTCATGACCTAAGAACCTTTCAACAATGTCCGTATCTATTTAGAAAGGTTAGGTTCTCTTTGCATTTCAGTTAGGTGGAAATAACTAAGATTATGTTTGACATTAAGTAGAATTCAGGCAAGACATCTCAAATTTTACCTTTGCAGTTATCTAGTTGGCTAGTTCCAGAAACATAGACAACTACCTGTACTAACACGGCACCAGCGGCATCACCAAAGAGAATACAAGTCCCTCTGTCAGTCCAATCAACATAGCGAGAAAGAGCATCAGCCCCAATCACGAGAACATTACTAAAGCCTCCACCTGCATACAATGGAGCAGTGTCAATATCTAATTACTACTCTGGCAGACACTATACTGTCTCTACTAGTAACATAAATTTGTATTCACCTCTAATGTAGCACGCAGCTGAAACAAGGCCTAGCACAAATCCAGTACATGCAGCTGTGATATCATAAGCCAATGGGTTGTTTTTGCAGCCAAGTGCCTTTTGGATCTGATACATAAAGGAAATTATCAGGTAGGTTTCCGACTTTACTTATGAATGGAAATGCAAGTGTATAGTCATGCAGCGTCATAATCACAGTTGGAAAGTAATAGAGCATTCATATCCAGTTATTATTCAATCTCAGTCATTAAAAGGACTTGCAAGAAACAGTAAGTTTGAGGAAACAAGTATTACAACTCCAAATTTCAAATTGGTAATGGCAATACACACTGGTTTTAAAGTCTACCCATATTAAGCATGCAGGATGACAAAAGTTTATTCTGGTGGTAGAGAAAGCAAAATCTTCTATATTTGGATATTCTACAGTGATGCCAAATGCAACAAATATGTTACACGGTACAAATCTTAAGAAGACAACCACATTATATGTTAAATGAGATAAATAACCTATGGGAACCCCAAGTTGTTTTATGCAATTCATGTGAAATGGGAGAATTATGCGGCCATAGTCAATGGTCTCAATGGTGTTTTGCACACCAATTTTCAAGATTGCTTATGTTTTCTGAGACCACTGCACATATTCTTTTTTCTTTTCCGAAGATGTCTCCACTGCTAAAGCTCAATAGGATATAACAATGACAGTACACTGGGAGTTATTTGGAATTTAATTTTCTGCAGACTTATACCTGTGGAGCACTGCCAAATAGGTCCTCTGGAGTTGATGTACATAGTAGGACAAGGTCTACATCATTGGGATCAACCTCAGCCATCTCAAGAGCATATTTTGCAGCATCTACAGCCAACGCAGTCAAACTGTCTTTCCCTGGGAATGACAAATGAACAATTAACTACTCATATACAAAATTACCACCACTGGTCATAACAACGGCCACTCCACAATGCTAAAACCAACCAAATAAAAGGCAATCAAGGTTCAGCTGATAGAAAATTCAGAACATGATGACAAAGTTCTAAGAAGCAGACCAATTATTTAGGCCCCATTTAGCTGTTATCAAAATGTCAACTTCAAAATGTGTGTTACAAGAACTCGAAATCTGATTCAAGGATAATAAGAACATATGCTGAAACACATTCAAATGTTCAAAATTAAAAAAGGAAAACAGACTTCTGTAGCAACATGGAAAAAACATCCAATTACATAAGGTATTGAAGTCAGCATAGGGATCCACGATAAGACGGTGCAATGTGATGGAAGCACAAACAAACAAACAACAAACAAACAAACAAACAAACAAACAAACAAACAAACAAACAAACAAACCAAGCCTTAGTCCCACTAAATAGGGTCGGTTGCATGAATCCTGCTATGCCATTGCGCTTTGTAATGGACCATCAAAAAGAAAAATAAGAATTTTCTAGATGCAGGTTGTGTGGGCTGTTAAATGTTGAAAATCAGTTAAATTCAGCCTCCCAGAACTATGTTATAAGTTTCAGGCCTTAAAGAATACACAACAATACTATTAGCTGGAACACCATGATAGTCACAAATATCAAAGCCACTTATAAGAGTCACAGCGTAAAACAGCAAACAACTAAAAGGTACAGCTGTATAAAATATTTAAGCTGTTTCCTTCAATATAGGTCTATCTCTATCCCTGCATCTGTCTCCTGTAAGCTACTATAAAGGGTCCAACAAAATGTTCATAGCAACACAATAATAGAGTATCTTTGAAGGGAAGCAAGAATTTACCTGAAAGAACTCTTCGATTACGAATTCCAGTCCGAACAGATATCCATTCATCACAAGTATCAACAATTTTTGCAAGGTCATCATTTGAAATCTGAAGACTTGGTACAGCAGACCCACATCCAACCAGCTTGCAGCCTCTGCTAGAAAGCCTGCAAATTAACCTAATATTAAGCATGGAGTAGGACTTTCTAAAACATATTTTCATTCCGTTCACACCAAGAAATTCCGTTCTTAGAAACCAAAACCAATAGGAAGTTTGTTATCAAGATCATACTCCATTCTTATTTCCTTGTTTCGGAAAGAAGATCGGTAACAAAATATACACTAAAGGGACCAAAAAGAAGATGCAGGAGTATACACAAATTGCCATGATGAGATAGCTCACATATAATACTCTTTATATATTTATTTATTTTAAATCCACCCTCCTCCTATCCTTTGTGACTAGAACCCATGACCAATAGGTTATAGGGGAAGCGTCTTAATGCATAAGCTACACTCTTTAGCACTTTTTACTTGGGCAAAATAGACTAGATGACAATCTCACAGCTAAAATTAAAAACTGAAAGTACTCCTGCCTTAACATTTAGCAGAATATACACAACTTAGAAAGAATTTTTTCATAACAATCATCTGAATTACTACACTATACCCTTTACTATTTGTTTCATGTCATCACTTATAGAACCTGTGCCCCTTTGATACTCTGGTGGCTCACATTAGTTCCTTAATGATCAGATCTAAATGTGTTTCACTTTGCTAACTTCAGTTAGTTAATTCCTCAACCTTCAAGCAAAAAATCCCATTCCAAAACTAAAAGCTTCTTGATCTATAATTAACCTCATAAAAAACCTTAAAATCTGCTAAGCTCAAAGCTCTGTCTACAAAATCTCAAATACTAGTTTGACATGGAAAAGTTGTCAATTCACCTTGCACTTCAATCAGAAGACCCAAAAGTTTTAACAATTTGCAAAGTGAATTACACTCCAGGAAAGAAGCATACTATATACATATTATACAGCATTTAACATCAATCCTCTCAAACCAACATAAAGATACTCTTTTGATAACTAATTCATGGAAGCAAAACAATCATCTATAGGCAAATGTTCCAGTCCAGCAAGCATAAGCTATTTAATTCCAGCAAATTGCACCAAGAAATCATTTAACCAATAATCTTGGACTAAAAGAAGAACATAATTGCCCTTCAACAAAATAAAACAAACCCACAAAAATTTCGAAACAAGAATACAATACCGGGGCACTCGAGATTGAGATTGGGAAATGTTCTCTGCAGCACCTTCAACTGTGCTGGAACACAGGACCCTCCTTGTGGAGACTCCCTCAGAAAACCAAAACCCAGAACCATATATCCCCATAGATGCAGAAAATCTCCTCCTAACACCACTAGGCACTACAGGTGTAAATAATCCAGATGCATTTGCCATCTAATTCCAAGAAAACCCAAAAGGGATATCAAGAAGACTCACAAAAAATGAACAAATATGGGATCTTTCTTTAGCTTATTGATGCAAAACCAAGAAATGATAGTAATACATGGCTACCTCATGAAAAAAAGTGAAAGATTACTATTTCATTATCAAAAGAATGAAATCCAATATGAATTTAACAAGAGACGGGTATAACCAAATTGGGTTGGAGTCCTAGGTGATTCTATTTGGAAACCCAATTGGAAGTAAAATATCAATGCAAACAGCAAACAACAAAAAGCAGAAATATCTCTCTTTCAGTACAATTTCACAAACACATGCAACGCAAGATTCATATACAGCAAAACAGAAAGCTGGAGCTACTTGGATTAATAGTACTAAAAATATTTCTCTTTTTTCCCTATTTCTATAAATAATGTGTTGGCCTTATTTAACCAGGAGAGTTTCACCCGCGAACAACATTTCCATTCTCAACATTACACTTCGCCCCGCTAAAGTATGGGAGTCATTACACTTTGCTCCCTAAATTAAAAAAAATTACACTTTGTCCTCCATTTGCAATTCTAATACCGTCAAGAAAAAGTTAGTTAAATGATTGAAATGCCCTTATAACTATTTTTTATTTTTCAAGTACATTTTATTTTTTTATAATGGTTTGATAATTATTAAAAACTAAGAAAAATAAACTATAAATAAATGGATATTTTATCTTCAAGAGTGAAAAGTATAAGAAAAACTTAATCATCTAACATTGTAATTTGCACATGCTCAACACAAAATAAAAAATTTAAAATACTAAAGAACACTAGTTGACGAAAAATTATAAAACTTTTGCGAAAAATCTATTGTCACACAAAATTAAACCTTAAATTAAGAAAAACTTCCAATAGAAAATTTTATCAATAGTCTCCTTTGAGAAGCGTGTTGCCATGGTAAAAAACACTATAATTCAAAAATGAACTGTACAGATTACGAGAAATTGAACAAAAAAAAAGAAGATATTCAATATGAAATATATTGAGATATTTTTATAGTGAAATTTACTTGTATATATATTTTTTATATAATTATCACACTATTATCAAAAGTTAAAATATGAAAATCAAAAGATAGTGATAAGGGCATTTCAATCATTTAACAAACTTTTTTTTGACAGTGTTAGAATTGCTAACGGATGAATATTGAATAGTATAAATAGGCATAAAGTGTAATTTTTTATTTTAAGGTGGTAAAGTGTAATTAATCCTATACGTTAAGAGCGGCAAAGTGTTATTAACCCTTTTTTTTTTATTAAGGTTTGATGTGTTTGGGTATGTAAGTGTTTGAGTGACTTTGAAATGACAAGAATACCCTTAGATGATTTGATGAGGGTGTTGGTTAGCTTGTGTTTGGGTGGAGGAGGAAAGAGTAAAAATGTAGAGGCATTTGTGGCATCACCTGCAATTTCTGTGCTTTAATGCTAATTATGGTTCTCTTTTTAGTTACGACTTTTTAACTTTAACTTTCTTCTACTACCAAACTGACGTGATAAGTTAAATGTTTGTTTGACTAAATTGCTTTTAATAAATAACGAAAGTAACTAAATTTTGACATTTCCTCCATGGTCCCATGGAAAAGACTATTGGATGTGTGATTAGATTTCACTAACAAGTTACAAGCACAATGGTTTATTCATGCTTAATTGTTTATATATATATTTCTTGCCTATGAATAAAAAAAGAAGTTATTAAATTGACAAAATCGAGCCGTGAACAAATCTTTGTTATACACAAAACTTGTTTCAAAATATTGTCGACGAGATTTTAGTCCACGATAAGACAGCCAAAGTTGATTCGATTTGCAATAGAATAGTTACTCAAATACTACCGTGTTAATCATTTGTGAATTTTGTTTTTCTTCGTTTTTTTTTTTTTTTTAAATTATTATTTAAAGTGTGTAACTCGTTCTCTAAGGATGGTAGGGGGAAAAGAAAGCAAGAAATGCCCTAAAGTGAAACTATGAAATTGATTTTTTCTAGTATGTGAACTTTTTCGTTGAATCTTTAAAACAATTTGTTGGAACTTAATTTGTAGATACCCATAATGACATAAAATAAAATTTGAGTTGGGGAGAATATGGTTGGCTTAGTAGGTGGAGGAGGGTGGAGAATTTGGCAATATGTCTACAAGCATGCCTCAAGAATGGAACTCCAGCAAGCATCCTAACTTATCAAGTGGAAGTGGAAATTTGTTAAATAGATCGAACTTTGGATTATGGATTTATGGTATAACATACACATAATAATCACGGTATAAATCTTTAAGGTCTAGAATGGTAATAATGCCACATCATCGATCTTATCGGAAATTTCTATGGTCTATTAAAATATTATATTATTATATTTTAAATAATTATATAATACAAACACTATATACTTTAAATATTTATACAATATAAATATTAAAATACAACGATATAATAAATTATATAATTCTCCTATCTCAAATAATTCGTTCTATGTTATTTTTGGATTTGAGAGGTTTCTGGTCTGGACATCATAAGGGAAGATAACCTTAACGTAGTTTTCAATTGATACCGATGGAGCCACATGTTAGACGTATGCAAGTTTAATTAATGTGTATATATATATATATATATATATTATTTTTTTGTTTTATTGTGATTAATGATTATTATCCTATTATTTTTTTATGAATTTAACTGTTTTAGTGATAATGTTTTGAATGAGACGGGGTTGTGGTAAACGGAAAGACTTAGGTAGATCTGGTTTTTGACCTCATTTGTAAATCTTGTAGTGTGAATTAAATGTTATGAAATTTATGACATAAACTGATGTAAACAAGATTATCGTTTATAAAATTTAATTTTGACCGCAGGATCTATAAGTGGGACCAAAGATCGAATTTATGTAAGTTTTTTCCGTGGTAAGCTACCTACACTATAAACCAAGCCTAATGGGTCATATGTAAACCTGAACCTGACCTGATTTGGATATCGATTTATAAAAAATTTTAATGATTCATATCTGATCCAAATCTATTTACTATTATAATAGGTAAAATATTTAGGAAAATTTAGTTTTTGACCTCACTTGTAGACCCTATAATATGGATTCAATATTATCGAATCTATGATATTAGTTAATATAAGCAAAATTTTATAAAAATTAATCTTGATCACAAGTTTTATAAGTGGGGCTCAAGATCGGGTATATGTTAGTATTTTCCATTATAAAAAAAACAAATAAGATATGGATTTTGTTATTCAGACCCGAATAGGACCCGATTCGATTAAAATATTTATTATATAATCAACTTATATACAATTAGTATTATTTTATATGTACATATACATATATGTAAATGTGTAAAAGATCAATGAATATTATATTCTATTATAGAATCTATATATAAATATAAATTTTAAAATAAATATTTTTTATAATTACAAAAAATAAAATTTCTGTTTTAAAATTTTAAAAGTTAAAAAATATTATAAGACTTGGATCTGGACCGGATCTAATAAGTTCGACAGATTCGGGTATGGATGATTTATTTTTGTAGACTCGACGGCTATTTAGAACCGAATCCGAATATACTAATCGGATTTGAGTTTGGATCTACTAGTTCCAACCCGAATTCAACCCATTTACGAACTTACTATAAACCATTTCTTGTAGGCTAGAATGGTAAATAGAGCGACCAGACTATCAAAAGATTCAAAATTCGACTCTTACTATTTTTAATTAGTATATGATACACAATTTGTAAGAACCATTATACGCCGCTAAAGTAGGCGCAAGAAACTTGTCAGGACCTTGGACCTGCTATTTCAACTTTTTATTACTATTATAATAATAATAATATTTTAGCTAATAACAATAATAATAATAAAACTATATCGAGTTTTGTGAGAGAAATGATGATAAAATTTTGAATAGAACAGAATTAGAATGAAAAATTATTGTATGGACCAGATTCATGATATAGTGTCATAAATCTCTTGATCCACAAGGTTTCACATCACTCTATTAGAGTGAAGTGGAGTAATATGAACACCTATAAACTGAGGATTTATGATACTATATTAAAAAAATGAGTTCAAATAAAAATTTTCTGTTAGGATCACTGGATATCATTCCCTACAACATCCTATGATGCACAAACGTGTGATTTATCAGGCACAAAATATATAGTGAACTAAGTCTAGTGTGTGTATATATATACTTATTTATTTATTGGACTTAGACTCGTAAGGGCTTGGTAATCTTCTGCAGGGGCCGAAAAATCCATACACAGGTGGGCTCAACTTGTGTAGATTTTTTTTTGGTTGTTTCGTGGAAACTTGTGCAGATGATTGTGAGACAAAAACTAACTTTTGAATGACCAACCACCGATTAATGGATTTTTCAAGGGGGGGAAAGAAAATTTAAAAGTCCTTACAAGATTAAGAATTCCAATTTTCTTACCTAAGTTTTGAGTTTGTGACATATCTACAAGTTCATGAATGATCCTAATTGCTTTTGTAGGGATCTAAAGCTTCTACGTGAACATATTTTCAGCAACAGCCCCACCAGCTACGAGTGTTTTTGTAATAGAAAATCATGGTGCAAGGACTAATGTAACCGCACATCCACATTTTATGTTAGCCCATGATGAAATATATATTACCAAAGCATGTGAGTAGCAAAAAAAGAAAAATGTTCAAGGCAAAATTATCTCTTATAATTACAATTAGTCCTTGTTTTGATTTGGTTCGCTATAATATGGCAAGACAATTAGTAGAAAATTGGGCTTATTTTCGAAGCATAAGTTTAGATTTTGTCCTTTACTAGGGGAAAATATTAACATAATAGACAAATAATTGGGCAACTTTGAAGCCTCTCAGTTGAATATATGTGGGACAAAACCTTAAACCCTAAAGGAAAGGAAAGGAAAGGTAAGGTAAAAAAAAAAGAAAAGAAAAGCCTGGAAAAAATCTTTCACACGCAAGCACTAATTAAATTTGGATTTTAGACCAAACCATATATATTAGTATGAATTTATCATTAGTTTATCTTAAAAAAGAAAGAAAAAGTAGGGGATGAAATTTCAACTTTATCGAAAAAAGCAGGGGATGAAATTTCAACTTGATCTCTCCTTTGACAAATTTGAAGCATCAAAGTGCCAAAGTTAAAATTCTAAAATTTTACAAATGAAAATGACTAAGGAAATTACCTCTCTTAAGTCTAATTTTGAATTTGTGTATTTTTTTTTATTCGAAAGGGAAACTTGAATTTCCCAAAAAGAACCGTAAACGTGAAATTGGATTTGGTCTAGTATTATTGAGAATAAAAGAGAAACTTTAAACTCTGTCATAACATTAATAAGTTAATTCTAAGCTCTATCATCTTCTAACCCCCAAAAAAAAAAAATGTAGACATATTAATGTTGTGATAGAGCTTAGCCTCTTTTTTTTTTTTTTTTTTTTAATTTCCCTTTTCTTAACGGATTAATTCTTTACAACTAATAAGTAGGGAAAAAAAACTAATAGTTGAGATAAGTTATCTAATGAGTCGCTATTGAAGACATATTCGGTTGAGTTTTTTCTTTGAAATAAAGAAACCTACCATATGGATAGATCATTATATCAGTCTCAAAAATTATTTATTTACATATAAGCTGATAAACTACGTCTGAGTCCTTTTATTCTTTTAGCTGACCAAAATGCTAGGTTGACATGCATTTTAAATAGAATGATTCGAAATGAATAAGTTTGTTACTTGAATCAGCAGACGTTTATTTTACATCTCTAATTACTCGTTATTGTTGAACAATTTCTTTCTATGTACTTTTGATTGTTTTGCCTAATTTGTAATCCAGACAATCACTATCCTTGTTGGCCCAAAAAATGTCACATTTTTTCTAGGGACCCTTTCTAGTAGAACAAATTAACATTATTTTGTAACCTCTATTCTATATTGTTTTACTTAGTGTTTGAAAGAATCACTTGAATAATGTTGAAATTTTCCCCCCAAAAAAATGAAAAGAATTCTACCTGGAAAATAAGAAATTAAAAGATTCTTTTGTTTAAACAAAAAGATAAAATGCAAATAACCTCCTTGTGACTAAACAAATAAGCACTTTAATACCCTGTGATTCGTAAATATGTGTTTGACCTTTTTGTACTTTAATATTTTTAGCAAATTTATTGGAATCCGTCAAAATTTACCAATCGTGACTTTCACATGCGTATAGTGCCTGTGAAATTGTTTTTTAAAATAAAATTAACATTGAAATAATATTTTAATTGATATTTTTACCCAAAAAACCTAAGCCCATCCCTTTTCCACACAGCTAGCCACCTCTTCCTCCCTCGCACCTCAACAACAACCACTTCAGCCGGTCACCCCCCAAATTAGTCAGAAATCCCAGCTCAACAGCCATCATCTCCATTCCCCCTCTCTCCATCATCTTGTCCTTCTTTGCTCGCTAGTTGCCCCTCTCCCCCCCTTTCTCTCTCTCTAACCTTCAGCAGTAGCAGATATGGAGAGGCACGGTGGTTGTATCGGGACAATTAGTTTCCTGCAACTTTGGCCAAACATTTTTAGCAAAAATAGAAATATCGTAAATCAAGGAAGATTTTGTGTAAAAATATTTCAATTTCTCCTTCAAAATTAGTAGATTGAGTTAGGTTATGATGCCTTTCTTTTTCAAACTTTAAAATGTGAATATGATACAATTTTAGTCAATTGATTAGGGATTTAGATTACTAAGACAGTGCCTACTCAAGGTTATCTCGATTCAACTTTGATTTGTGAATATGAAGATTTTTTGGTGTTTTTTGTTGGTATATTTTAGTTTGAAATTTCAGAGTTGAAGGGGGGAAAATCAGAGGGTATGGGGAAATAGGGCTGTATAGGAGAAGTAAGGGGGTGGCGGGCAGATAGAGGTGTTCATCTGCCAGTATTTTGGTAATTCGGTAAAAAAAAAATCTGTATTTCGATGTAAGAAAATTAAAATCAAATCTAAACCAAATTTTTTTTCGGTTGATTGGTTAACTAAACTTTTTTTCGATTTATTCTATTAACCAAAGTTCACTAATTAATTTAAAAATTAAGTATAAAATTAAATATTAAACTAACCAAATTAATAAAAGCTTAAAACTACTAAAACTAACACTAAAAATTAAAAAATAACAAAGAAAAACAATATCAAAGTGTTGAATGAATGGAACATGAAATTGGGTTACTAAAAAACTAAAAATTAAAATTAATAAAACTAAAAGTTCGGTAATTCGATAATCCGATATTATTTTTAATAACCAAATCCAAACCATATAACCAATTTTTTTTATTCGACTTATCCAAAAATCAATTATCCGAAAACCGAAAACTAAACTAATTTGTTCATTTGTTTAAACCAAACGATGAACACCCCTAGCGGTTTGGAGGGAGATTGAGAGGTTGGAGGAAGATTAAGGGGGCTGGGGTTGGGAAGTGATATTGAGGGTTGGAGATGTAGGAAGGAATGGCAAGAGGGAAGATTGCGGAGGGAGATCGATGACGGAGGAAGAATGGCCAGCTTTAGTAGCAGATACTAGTGATGGTGGTGGTAGGTTTGGAGTGGTAGTGATGGTGGTGTCGTGGTGGAAATGGAGGCTGGAAAGGGAAAAGAAAGGGGGAGATCGAGAGAGGGTTAGCACTTTTTTAACATAAAAAAAAAATCAATGTGACCCCTTTTATTTTTAATTTGACCTAAAACTTTGTAATCTCTTTTTTATTTTTAATTTGACCCTAAAACTTGTCAAACACTTGAATTGATTAAGGGCATATACGACATTTCACAAGTTGGTAATTAGTTTATATAGTTTCTATCCAATTTTTTTAAAAAAATTTAAAGCACAATGGGGTCAAACGCACATTTACAAACCATAGGGGTTATGCTTACTTAACCATAATAAGGGGGTTATTTGCATTTTACCTAAAAAAACAAAACAAAGACTGTAAAGTTAGGGAAAAAGATCAATTTGATTTCTTATTTTTAGGGTATCGACTAATTTAGTCATTTATCTATTAAAAAGACTAATTTGTTCCCTTAGCCTTAAAAATTTAACCAATTTAAGGCTTGTAACGTAAATTATAAATAAATTAATGAAGTAGTTGAAAACACATTTACTGTAAGTTAATGGCCACGTCATTATCAGCTGGCTTGATCCATTAATTTGTCCATAATATCCATCATAAGTCTTAAATAAATTAACTTTTTTAAAGATAAGAGACCAAATTAGTCTATTGTAATAAATAAAGGATCAAATTAGTCGAGACCCCAAAGATAAGGAACTAAATTGATTTTTTTTTCCCTTAACCAGAAAAGGTCTAGGAACTATTCACGATTTTATGTTTTTTGGTTGGAAAAAGCATCATCAGATAATTATCTTTGCTACTACAGCTTACTTGTTAAATCTAGTTTTTGCGAAGTACTTACTTCTAAAAAAAAATTAACAAAAGGTAATACTCGAAACAAATTTAATTGCAATGCATATTTGTACTCAATTAAAATAAGTGGGAAAACCGGAAAAGTTGCTGAACTTTCTAATTGAGCTGTTAAACATCTTTAATTAACCATTTGGCGAAGTGATTCCTATTATCCTTCGGCATTTTGGTTTCTTTTAAATGTCCGACCCAAAGAGTGATGAAACCTTGAGTTTTTTGGTCTTAAGGAAGTGTAGTGCCATTTGTATGGTAAATGGTTGATTGGACGATTTCAACCTCTCTTTTTTTTTTTTTTTTTTTTCTAATAAAATTAAAGATGAATGGTAGCTAATTTGATTTTAGATTCAAGTAATAATTCTTTATTCTTATTTTAAATTTCTTCGTTTATAATTTTCCCCACTGATTTTTCCGTTCCAAGAAAGGCCTTATCATGGAAAAAAAAATTAACCTCATGATAAAGGCAAATACAGACTTCTCAGTGTGATCATAGATAATTTATTAAAAAATAATCAATTAATCCAATTGTAAGAGAATCTCACTGAATATCTACGATCTCCATCAAAACAGCAAAGGTAGTAGAGGATATATTGCCTGGAAATGTTGGATAAAAATTAGAAATAAGAATAAAAAACGGGAAATGTTAGTCAAAGATTAATTAAAGGACAGCAAGATGGACTCAGGCAACGATTGGGATAGTTCATTTAAAATGTCAGGTTTATTTTCCTCAAAGTATAGCATCCTAAACCCTGATGATGTACATTTGACAAAGCAAGATACAAATCCTAGGAGCTTCCAGTAAAACCAAAAACTACATCTTAGTACAACATGTCATGCTCATTGGTATAAGATAATCAGCATAAAACAATTTCCTTAATTCTCCTATTGCATGTATATGGTTGCGCGAAAAAAAAAAAAAATCTGATTAAATATTTCAAATAAAGTGTCAATAATTTAATAAAAAATTTTAATATAAATTTATTATGACAAATACTATTAGTTTAATTAAATTATGGACTTATAAATAATTTTCCTTAAATTACGGAAGTATCAAAGTCGGGTTAACCGTAGCTTTCCTTCTGTCACTGCATTAGCATTCCTGAGTTAAAAATGTATATCTCTATGGACACATACACTCGTTTGTTCAAACAAATAAAAAATAAAAAAATGGACACATACACACACAGTGACACACATTTGCAGACACATGCATATGCTAGTATACTCTCTGTGTGTAGGATATCTAAATTTACTTTTCTTTTAAAAAAAACAGTTTATAGTTTCTAACATTTCATATTTGTACTTTAGTTTTTTATATTTAAAATAATATATTTTCATTCTCTACAAATTTAAAACGTATTATTTTAATCTCTTAACATAATTACGGATATATTTAGATTCGAAATAATAACATGCATATAAAATGTTACATTTTCATGAGTAAACCTGACAATACACAAATTTTAAATATTAAATGACATTATCTAAAAGCTTCCTCACCCTCAATCATTACCACCCAATTTCCTTCTCTCGCTGCTTTCGCTCTGCCATCCCTACTCTACAATCCCGACCTCTTTTTTCTTTTTAGGTTGGGTGGTTGTTGTGTTTGGTCTTCATGTTGCTTTCGCTCTGCCACCCCTACTCTACAATCCCGACCTCTTTTTTTTTTTAGGTTGGGTGGTTGTTGTGTTTGGTCTTCATTTTTTTTTGGAGACAATTTAGTATCTAAAATTTATGTGTTGTCAATTTTATTCATAAAAATTGTGACATGTGAATACATATGATTATTTCAAGTCAATATATATCTATAGTTGTGTAAAGAGTCCAAATAAAATGTTTTAAATTTATAAGGATTAGAATATATCATTTTGAAGGTAAGTAATTAAAAGAAATATAAATATAAAAAAGTCCGAGATTAATGGGATCATTTCCCTTTCTTTTATCGCTTAGCTTTTCAACTTTTGACTTGGCAACATGATAACAGTAAAAAATACACATGCATTCTCAACAAGTAGGATTTATATTGGACAAGCTGTCCTAAATCAGAAAGTTGTGCCGATTAGCCCCAAAATGCAAGTATAATTGATTGAACACGCAAGACATTACACAAATGAACGACATGTGATGGGGGAAAAAAGGAGCCTTTGAACGAAGATGGGAAAAGTCAAGTAGCTTTGTTTTAGAATGTTTATAACAACTTATGACATTTTTATACTTATTTTATATATTATTTAGATTTTTCTCCACTACTGAAAACATAATAGTCATTGCTAATAAAAAACTATTTAGAAAACTTCTACAAAATAGAAATAATCATAAGTGTTTTTTCTGCATTAGGTAGCTCCATTGTGCAATTGAGTTTTATTTGGCACGAGTACTAAAAGTGCGATAGTCACTAGGCACTAATGAATTTTATTTAACACTGAGGTGCAAGTGAAAAATAAAATTAAATAAAATATCACGAATACAAAATAAATGATACTCCTCAATGAAAAAGGTATATATTTTTTTCAATCCATTTCGTAATATATAGAACCTTCGATTTAGGAGCAGACGGTCCAACTAGTCTGATCTCGAGAAATACAAGCGAAAATTACCAGCTACAAGATCATACCTTACGTATAATTCTTTTTTTTTTTTTTACTCAAATACACCACCAACAAGGAGGGGTTTGACTGGTCCCGAACCAGTTTATTACGAAAAATTTATTCATTATTAAATTAAAATATTTGACGCAAGAAAAACCTCTTTTATCTAATCAAAAGAGATCATTTTGTTGAGAAATTTTGTCTTACTAAGAGCAATTCCAGGACCAGCAAAAATATACTCATTATAAAATTAAAATGTTTGACGGAAGAACAACCTATTTTATTTAATCAAAAGAGATATTTTGCTGCGAAATTTTATCTGTCTCTTATAATAATTTTAAATGTGTTTATTAGACAGCAATATACTCATTATAAAATTAAAATGTTTGACGTAAGAACAACCTATTTTATCTGACCAAAACAGATCTTTTGATGAGAAATTTTTATCTCACTAAAAAATAATGACTAGACATGTCGAATAATTATTTTTCAATCATTGAAAGCATCTATTTTGAGTGGTGGATTTGTATTTTTTTTTAAAAAAAAGAAAAGAAAACATCCTATTATAAAAAAATGAATCCTACAAATGAAGGGCTCTCGTATATTAATTGAGGAATAATTATTAAATATATCCAATAATTATTCCTTATTAAAATAAAAATAAGAGACAGTTGATAATCAGTTTAATGTTCATCCAATTCATCCGCAGGAAAGGGCCAATAAAAGGCTCCCACCTGTATTTCCACTTTCTTTCCTGCATTCCGGATGAACTTTAATTAAATTGTTTTCTAATCTAGGAACAGTTTAGCGATTAAAGATAAGCATTACATTTCTTAGCATGCGCCCAATTTGCAAGATAGTCAGCAACATAATTACCTTACGTATAGTTTATAAAACAAAAAGAATTCTCTTTCAATGTCCTATCGTTTCCTTTTGTTTTTCTTTTATATATGAATAACTTGAGTTTTTCAAGTGTATATACCAAATCTCATGTCATTTCTTGTTTATTAATTTTAGAAATTCTCACAAGTAGCACTTTCCTGGAAATTAATCTCTATTTTTGTATTTTCAAGAACTTAATTAAAATAAAAATTTTCTTTAATTAAATAAGTAAAACTGAAGCAAAACATTCAGCTTTAGACAAAAATAACGGCCAATTACTCATTTTTTTTAAGAGGGTACTAAATGCCAATTTACCTTTATCCAAAATTAAGGTTAAAACAAAGTCAAACTATTTGATATTCGAATCAAATTTAGTTCGTCCACAATCAAGTTAAATTTAAACAAAATTTAGTGATCGTCAATTTCTTATATTCAACTCGAACTCGATTCGAACTTAACTTGATAAGATAAAAATTTTAAATTTATATATAAAAATCTTAATTTACTCGAGTTTGACTCAATAAAAGCTCGCTTGATTTCGGATTGAAAGATAAACAAATTAAATTTAAACAGAATTTTAAACTCGTTAAAATAATCAAACAAATTAAATTTAAACAGAATTTTAAACTCGTTAAAATAATCAAACAAATTTAAATACTAGAATGTCCCATTTATTTATCTTCATTTACACCCCTATCCAAATCTGGCCTAAAATTTTCCATATGTTTTCTTCTCACACCCTTTTAAAATTAATCACAAGGCGATAATTTCTCATCTCCTAAAGCACATCAGATAAGTTTTGCTACTGTTCTAGAAAAACTTTTAGAAACCTATCTCTCTGCTTCTGTCTTGCTCTTTCTGGAAGAAATTGACGTTGAACAAAAGTTTGACTTAGAATAATACTCAATCACACACGTCATGAGTCATGACCTTTTGATTAAGATTTTACTATAAACACAAAAAATTGACATTTATTGACCCCTAAATAAATCCAAAATAGATATTCAACCCCACCCGTTATTTTTCGTGCAAATGATCCACCAACTTTTTCTCTATTACTCCTTTCAAAATAGACAAGCAATAAATATGATCTACTTATAACTAAAAGATACTAGTACTCCCTCTGAAATCGTAATTTGAATTTTTTGATTGATGTGTTCAGTTTTCAAGCTCAATCTTGTGCAAAATTTTTTAATTTTAATTATTAGTATGATAAAATTTGATATAAATTTCACTTTTATTAAAGAAATTTTATCAAAATCAGATAAATCTACATTAATGTTTGATTACAAAATAAATATTGTTTTACCAAAAACTGATAACATAAGTAGGACGGGCTATTTTTTTTTTTTTTTTTTCTCTTTCCTCTTGTAATTGAATGTTATTGATATCAAAAATAAAAAAATAAATGTTCTTGATATCATATTGCTCTAGAAGCTAGATCCGGATATTGTCCTACACTCTTGTTCTTCTCCCCTCCCCACCCCCCAGCCAAAAAAAAAAAAAAAAACAACCCATAAAATATATAAGCATAAATACCAATTCATCCCAGCTTAACATGCATAGTATTTATTAAGTCCTTGTCCCACCAAAGAATTTCATTATTCATTTCTTCCAAAAATAAATTTTATCCTTGTCCACTTCTCCTCCCAAACCCACACTATATTTTCCATTTCTCAATAAAAATGGATGATGACACTTCAACCAAAACTTGTCACTATCATCATCAACCGGCATTACTAGATCAAGAAACTGAAGAAGCAGATGAAGCCCTGTCCCTTAGTGGGCTCATATTAAACTCCGATGAAATCGAGTTCCAAGAACGTAGGAGATCCTCTTTTTCTGATCAATCAGAGTTTTTCGAGTTCTTTATCGATCTAAATTCCGAGATGTCCCATGCAGAGGACATAATTTTCCGTGGTAAACTTAAACCTTACCAAGAAAACCCTCCTACTACTCGGCCTCGTGTATCCAAAACTGATTACAATTTGTACGGACACAATGACCATCCCACTACAAATGACAAACGAAAAAACTTTCATCGTAAACGATCCGAGTCGTTAAATGGCCTAAAAACCAGCCGCTACCTAACAAAACTGCTAAAAACCAGCAGCATTTCATGAGGACTAGCCGGTCTTTGGATTACCAGAAATTGTATGGAAACAAGTATAACTCCTCCTCTTCGTCAGCGGGGCCCAGAGTGGAAATTGAAAGAAACCCATCAAATAAAAGTTCGGCCAAAGGTGATGGAACGCCGGCAACGGGGATAAAAGAAAAGATAGCATCAAGCTGGCCAAGATGGTATATGATGTTTGGGCTTGTCAAGATTCCTCAGGAGATGGCTTATCAAGATATAAAGAGCCGGAAACTGCGCCGGAATCCTCCCGGCAGTTTGTTTACTTCATTGGATGTTGCCGCCGGCGAGAAGGCTATTGTCAACCGGCAAGAAGATCGGAGATGGTCAAGCAATTGGGATTTGCTTAGGGTGTTAAGCTGTAAGGACCATGCAAGTGTTTCTGTAACGGCGTCGCTTGGCTGCATGCAGCACATTTGACATTTGACTTTAGTCATTTGTCATGTGCACCTCAACTATTTTACGTGATAACTAATATTTTGACATTACTATCCATGGAAACTGTGGCTGGGCAAGCTTGATGGGGGTTGAGTAGATGAAGGGTAAAATGGGGGTTTTTACAGAAAGGAACTTCACGTAGAACTAGAAGAGCAGATAGTGTAGTGTGAGACAACATGGTTAATGATGATGATGATGTCTCAGATTTAATGAAGAGAGGGGGTAATATTTTGTCTTCCATTTTGGGGTAGGACCATTTGAAAAATTAATGAAGATCACGGGGTCCCAATGACGAATTGAATTTCATATTTATTTTGTTGGGTACCAATTTTAAAGTTCTAACTTAATTAGAGGAATTTTTCTAGTTTTTGGCAGTTTGTGTTTTGGAATATTTTGTTTTCTTGAAGTAGTCGGCCATGGATCCGTATTTAAATCTATTGTATATATATGGTTATAATTTGGAAATATTCTCTTATTTGTTAAGATACATGCGGTTAATCTTTGCATAATTTAATATCATATATAATTTAAATATTTATATAATATAAATCTTAAAAATAATAACATAATATTTTAATAAGATCATAGAATTTCCTTGAAATACAAAATTTTACGTTTTTTATCTCAACTTCATATTCATGATCCATTTGTAATTTATTGTTTTGCAAATTGCTATTCTTGGGTCATTCTCGTGCATTTTATACAATTTTGCGAAGTTCTGAATATTGATTCAAATTTCAATTTGAATTGAAATCTTTCAAGTTGCATGGTAAGTAAATGTAAATAAAGAAAAATGACGACAATTATTGACAGGTTAGAAGGGATCTGATTCTGTTGTTTCAATCCATTATTCGATTGCAAATATAACAAATCCATTTGATATGGTGAATATCCCTTTTATTGTCATGTAAAGTTGGAAAGATAAATTATCAGTTATGGTCATTAATTTCTAATTAGGGAAAACCACTATATTAGTCCCTCACATTAAATATTTGTATTTATTTAGTCCTTCACTTTTAAAATGATAATCCAAAATTTTTAGTCCCTTACATTACACATTTGTATCTATTTAGTCATTCACTTTTAAAATGATGATTTTTAGTCACTGACAAATGTAAAATGTTGAATTTTGGTCATTGAATCAAATCTCAGGCATTTTGGCCTAAATTTGTCATATCTCTCATATATATAAAACGTTGAATTTTGGTCCCTGAATCAAATCTCGAATATTTTTTGTCTAAATTTGTCATGTATTGTTCACATGACATATTTTTGGAGAACAAATTTATAAATTCATCTGAGTAGAATGTTTTATGAGTGCGAAGGATATGAAGTAAGTGATTGATTAGCAATTTGTTTGTATTTAAGATTATTTCAATATCTGACTTGTGGTATTTTTTTTTTCCAAAATTTATAATCCAATCCAATGCTCGAGTTTTGTGTTAGAAAGGAAAAACGAGTTCCTAAATTCTACTCAAAAAATACGTCATGTGAACAACACATGATTAATTCAGACCAAAAAGTGCTCAAGATTTAGTCTAGGTAAGTAACCAAAATTTGACATTTTACATTTGTGAGGGACTAAATAAATATAAATGGGTAATGTAAGGGACTAAAAATCATCATTTTAAAAGTGGGGGACTAAATAAATACAAATGGATAA
This sequence comes from Cinchona pubescens, assembly GCA_025175665.1. Classification (NCBI taxonomy): domain Eukaryota; kingdom Viridiplantae; phylum Streptophyta; class Magnoliopsida; order Gentianales; family Rubiaceae; genus Cinchona; species Cinchona pubescens. The sequence goes on along the minus strand of JANKKI010000122.1, from coordinate 2,458,330 downwards.
TGTGAAGAACTAATAGAATAGTTCTCCCTTCTAATTAAGTCAAAAGATTCTTATTTTTATTTTCTAGAACAATGAAAACCAAAGGAAAAAAAGTAGCAATGCCAAAACACCAAACAAAAAGAAAATCATGATGAGATTGCTATGTTATTGCCAAACATCAATTGTTGAGCATTGACATATTCTTATGATTAAAACATACTTCTGATTTAAGCTGTAATCTTGCTTGATTGACGTCCAGAAGGGCGAAAAAATTATTTATAAAAGTGCATATTAAATAAAAACCGACAATAAACTGTAGAATACAGGACAAAGATGAGCCAAAAAAGGGAAATTGAAGGCTTTAGATTGGATTAAACCTCTTGTTTTCTTTTGATAATCATGAAGAAAATATAAAGAAAATATGATTACATAAGAGTGGTTAAAAGATCGGGGAATTCTGGGAATCATTCCCTTGGTTTTAAGGATTTCTACAGTACAAGTTTTTAAAGCACATAGTATTGTATTGTACAAGTTCTTAAAGCACAAGGAAATAGTTCCTTAAAATGGACCGTAGAATTTCCCTAAAAAATCACATTATCTACCGTGCAAGTTAGCTTAGATAAATATAATTATGTCACGTACTTTCATAATTGATTAAACTAATAAATCTCGTTTATCTCATGCAAATTTTCTGGGACTTTAATCTCAAAATATTTGTTCAACGGAAAAATTAATCCAATAATTTGTTGTCAAACGATGTGCATTTGTAGTCCACCTCTTGATAATTAATAATACTAGTGGGAGAAGGCACACATTATGGATGTGAAATTTAAAAAAAAAAAAAAATTACTCAAATTCTTTTTTTTAAAAAGTAGTGGAATTCTAGTAAAAAAAAAAAATTATACAAAAAATTTAAAAAATAATGTAAGTTTGGTGAAGATTGGATTGAACTTCTCTCCATTATCCTTTATTTCCATTTTTCCTCAATAAATCCCTGGATTGTTGCCATTTATACTCACTATACTCACTAATTATTAATAGTCTAGATTGCGTTGTCATTAACTTAAACTTAGTTAATTAGTCAAACGTCATATAGCCTTGAATAGATTAAACTCCTAATTTTATGGTAAAATTGTTACCAAAATATTATCATATCTCATTGTCCTAGTGTTTTTTTAAAAAAATAAAAAATAAAAAATCGGCATAGATAATTCAACTCTTATTGTTTATTTCGGCTAAATAAACATGACATAAAAGCTTCGGGACAACGTAACCAGAACTGGGGAAGAAAAATTGACACTAAAATAAAAAATATATGTCTATAAAATATAAGGGAATTTTATAATCCCTTTTAGGAAACTATTTTCTTAGTTTCAAAAGTTTGTGCAGTACATAATGTTATAACATATAACCATTTAAAATATAAGAGAATGATGATATAAGAGAATGGTTCCTTAAGAGGCACCGTATATAGTATTCCGTATAACTTAGATTTCCTGTAGGGTGCAATAATTGAACCAAAACAAAAAGCAACCTTATTATATTGGATTTATAAATTTCATATAAGTTGTTCGGTGAGTACGTAATTATATACACCATTTTTGGAAAATAAAGATTTAATTATTCTAGTAGCTTTTAGTAATTCAATTGGATGCCTTTGAGTTTTTTTTAGGGGTTAGATTATTTTAAATATTATAATAGGCTCATGTTTGCATTCCACTAAATTCATCATAATTAAAAAATTAAGTCAACAAACGAAAAGAAAATAAATCAAAACTAATAAATTATGCAGACTTTGAATTGGTTTTATTAAGAAAAATGCTTATTATCTTATTTTCTGAAATTAATTAAGGCAAACAATATATCATCATGTTTGCAGAAAGAAATATTTTTTTGACATAAATTTACTAAATCTTTTCTGCTGTTTCTAGTATTCTAAAAAGTTTGACATCTATTTCTTCATTTCCTTATATTGTCAATTTACCCATAATTCAATGTTTTTGCCTTCTATCATTCTTAATATCCTTTTATCATTCCCGTGACTTAATAAAACTTCTTTTCTTCTACCAGACAATGAGATAATTATAATCTTTTGGCAACAATTTTGCCATAAAAATCGGAGTTTAGTCTATCAATCCCGTCTTTGTAGGGACGGAAGTTAATATGCGTGGCATGACTAATTATCTAAAGTTAAAAGATAAATACTTAGGTAGACTCGATTTTTGACTTCACAGATCCTGTTTATGGATTAAATTTTATAAAATTAAGATTCTTTAAAATTTAATTCTGTGAAGTATAGGATCTAGACTAGTAAAATCGGATCTACCTAAATATTTTCCAAGTTAAAGAGGTTAAGTCAAAGACAAAGCAATCTAGACTGTTGATATTTCGTGAATACAAATGACAAATCTAGGGATATATTGAGAGAAAATGGAGAGAAGGGTTAATAGAGAGGTAGCTCGATTCGGTAGGGATTTGAAGAAAGTTATGAGTAGAAGAAAGTTATAATTAATTATACATGTAATAAAAAATATAAAATGACAGACATCAAATTTTCTCTTCCCCTTTATATATAATTTTTGTAGATAGATATGATATTATCTTCGTCATCAAGACGGACACAATAAAAATTGAAAACCATATAGGTAATTGACTAATGGTTTTAACTTATATAAAGTACTGTTAGCTGTAATTTTAAATTTTCTTCACATGACTTGAATATGTCACACATTTTACTAGTTTTCAGCATTTTTTTTTTTTTTTTTTGGGTAATTCAGGAGTTTTTTTATGGTAGTAGTAGTACTGAAGTGGATCTGTTTCAATTTATAAAAAAACTGTATGGTGATGGTGACAGTATAGACCGTAGAGGACAGTATCTTAACTAACAAATCCGAATAGCTTAGCTCTGTGTGTCGCCATCTTTTTTTTTACTGCCTTACCTCCGCGAGTGTTAATTAACAAATTAGAACAGAATGGAGTTAAAAATCAATAGTTATCACCAAATTGGTTCCAGTTTGCAACTCAAATCCCCTCCTCCCCCGAAAAGTGTATGTATATATATATATATATATATATCCATCTTGATACTTCGGGTTCTAAAGTTCTATTCAAAATAATTTTGTCAAAAGTGAAAAAAATTGTGTAGTCTTATTTGCTCAATTTTTGTAATAGTATTAACTTGGACAAAATCATATTTTTTTTCATAGTTATTAGTTAATACCACTTCCGTCCCATTGAAATTGACATTATTTGATTTTTCTGGTCAACACATTAAGTTTTCATAACTCAATTTTATATAGATTTCTTTAACTTTTTTAACATTTTAAACTTACATGTGTTAATATTTTATATAAATTTCACTTTTGTTAAATAAATTTCATTAAAAATCAAATAAAAGATATATAAATTATTAATTACAAATTTACTCTATTTGATCAAAAAAGTCAAACTACAACAAAAAAAGGAAAATTCTATCGTTTCTAGAATTGTATAAGAGCCATTATGTACTCATACTTTAAATAATTGTACAGTACAATATTATATGTTTTAATAGTTTATAGTATATAAAATTTTTAAAATTAAGAGAGAAATTGTAAAAATTTTCAATAAAAAAATAAAAAAATTAGAAGAGAAGGAGTACTTTATATCCCTGTCAATTGTCACCTAACAAGGACATTCTCCAGTTATCACTCATCACTAGATATTTTTGTCTCTTAAGTTTTAGCAGCCTGCGCCTACCCATACTGCCATTCATTAGTTGGTTTTATATACGACGTATGGAAAATGCTGAAGACTTAAAGGCTGTCACACAAATTGCATGCAAGTCTGCCAACGTTAATGTGAACAATCAGCGTGCTTATGATCATGACGGAATTCTCAGACGGGACAAATCAATGAGTTTGGTTTCGACAATTTTTTTTTTCTTCTTTCGTTTGGAAATGTTGACCTAGCCCCATTCATCAATTTCGAATACTTATAAATGGCAAATGGCAAATGGCTAGTCAAATGGCAAATGGCAAATGGCAAATGGCAAATGGCAAATTTCTACGGTCTTTAAGCAAAAACAAATAGGGATAATTTTATAAACTTTCTCTGAGGTTTATATTAATATCATTTGTATTTTTAAGTTTTTATAAAATATTACTTACCTCACTTCTCTTGTTGATGGGTCCCTTTATGGTACTAAAATGCATGAAATGACATTTATACCCCATATATTTTAACCATATTATGAAAGGGTAGTTTCAAAAACTACCCCTGAGATTTTTAATAATTTTCACTTGACACCCTTTTAGTTTCTAATAATTTTCTATCAACTTATTTAAAAAAAAAAACAAAAATGTGCATGCATTAATTTGATTACTTCTATATGTTTTAATAAAAATCTTCATCACATATAAACACACAATTAGTATTTTGTTTGGGGAATCACAAACTTGTAAATAAAAAAATATTCTCTCGATAAATTTTTGACCAGTAAATTTATGAAAATATTACCCATATTAATGTATTGTATTTTGGGCATCGATTTGAATAAAAGTTTTGAATATGTAAAACACATCATATGATATAATAAATAAATATAACTAGTACTCTTTTGTTTGTAAATCAAAACTCAAAAATGAAATATGTATTTTTCAAAAAAAATAATAAATTTATTTACAAAAAAAATATGGTTATGTAATCCGCTAGTGTGTCTTAATTTGAACAAAAATTTAAATGCGTAAAAAAATTATCATATATTATAAGAAAACACATATGATTTGAATTTGTTTGAAAAATCACAAACTCTTAAAAAATTAAATGAATTTTTTGATAAAGTTTTTAACCAACTTATTTATTAATAATTAAGAACGTATTAATGTGTTTGTATGTGTCGTTTTGAACAAAAATTTAGAATACGTAAGTATCCATAATATATAACAATAAAAAATATTATTGGTATTTTATTTTAAAAATCATAAACTTGTAAATAAAAAATAATTAAAATATATTTTTTGACGTGAAGGATATGAAAAGTCATAAACTACTCCTATTGATATTTTTTAATAATTATTTTATACTTTTTTCTTTTTCTTCCAACCATTTTAATCAATGAAAACTTTGAACTAGCGGTAAAATTGAGAGGAAAATTGTCTCTCTCCACTTAAATTAATTTTTTAAAAGAATGGGCTGAAAATTTTACAAAAAATTTGAAATAAGGAAGGTAAGTGATATTTTTTTAACTTCAGGGTACTAAGTGAAATTAGTTTAAACCTCAGAGGAGGTTTCTTGAATTATCCCAAACAAATATGTCAAGAAAACTTCTTTAAGTTTAGGGTTAATTTCACTTTACCCTTTAATGTTTAAGATCACTATCACTTTAGTCCTATTAATATTTTTAGGTACTAAATCCTTACGTTAAATCCAACTCAAAATTCATTATCCTTTTGACAAAAGTACCCTTTTTCTCTCATCTTCTTTTTTTTTTTTTCTCATTTTTACTTGATTCATTTTTATTCTCTCTCATTTTGTTGACATAATTTAATAAATTTTTATCTCATTTATAACCATATCTTAAATTTCATTAAATTCAATTTATGGAAAAGAAAATAAGAGACTTGGAATTCTTAAAAAATTTGTCCACACATCTAATTTAAGAGTAAAAATGTCATTTTAAACTAAAATTTTAACACCATTAACTTTGACCGTTAATCGAAGGACTTAAATGCTTAAAGACTAATGTTAAGGATTAAAATGATAATGACCTTAAACGTTGAAGGAATAAAGTGAAATTAACCCTTAATTTCAAAGTGAATAAATTTATTCATTAAACCAATAAAGACTATAGTTGGTCATTTTTTTGACAAGTGAATGATGCGTATCTAAAAGTAGTCATTTCGTCGCATTTCATTATTCATTTTTTCCCCCTAAATCACCCCTCTCTTATCCCATAATAGTTCAAACTCATAACCAATAAGTCATAAGTGAAACGTCTTACTTCTTAAATTACACTTCGTTGTCTCGTTTCTATTTACTTTTGTTCATCCCATAATCTTTGTTATACAATTTATTTGAAAGGTATATATATATATATATAGGATACCAACGTTATCACCTTATTCTTCCATTCTCCTGGAGAATGTGAAAACCCTTACAATACATTTTTCCTTTTTCTCTTTTATGATTTCCAAATCTTAAATGATTTTGGTAAACTCTATATATATATATGGGAGATTCTATAGTCCCCCAGGGTACTATTTCCTTAGTTCAATAATTACCGTTGGATATATAAAAGAATTTTAGAGTCTTGGATTGCACTAGGTGTAACTAACTTATTTTAAAAAGTTTCACACACAAATTTGAAACTTGTTAAATTTTTTAAGGATTGGGTTTCTTTTCATCATACTTATCTTTTATGCAATTTCTCCTCAACCTTTACTACTATTCCTTTTACCTTATATATTAATATATTCCATTATTTATTGCCAACTTTTTTTTTATTCATGACAGAATATTACATTTTTCATTTTCATTTTTCTTAATTTCATATTTAAGATTTTGCATTAATGAATATAAAATTTTTTTTATTTTGTTTTGTTTTATATAAACTAACTATGAAAATTATTAAGCTATTTTTAGTTTTCATACAAAATTCTATGATTAATAATATTTTATATTTTTATACTATTTTATCTATTAATTAAAATAATGAGAAGTAGTACCTCTTATGATATTTGACACTACTATTTTTATTTCTCATAGTGCTTCTTTCACAGTTGAAGAATACTATCTAATTGACTTATTTGTTTTCATAAGTGGTAAAATTTGAACAACATTTTATTAATTTACTTGTGAAACTCATCTTTTGTAGTAAAATTTTTGTCAATCAAAATAGTTTTAACATTAATAAAAATAAAATTCATTTAAATATTTAATTATTAATAAAGGGAGAGCATCATTTGGTCTAGTGGTCTTTTTGTTTTTGTTTTTTTTTAAAAAAAAAAATTGGCTTAAAAGTATTAAAGTCTGCAAGGAAATACGCATAATTGTATGTAACTATTATATAATTACTCCATATTTGCGTTATTTCATAAACTTATCCATATTTATATTATAATGTTATTATATATAAAAAATATTATTTTAATTTTTATTAGTTGCACAAAGTAGATTGTGCCTTAAACACTAGGTTAGATAATAAAGTAGCATATATATTATTTAAATAATAGTACTATACTAACATATAGATAGTACTAATTCATTATATAAACATACTACATTATATTATTTATTACATTTTTACACATTATTAGCGAGCATAATATATAACTTATAAGTTGATTTTTTATTCTGTTTCTTTTTTTTCCTCTTTTGTGTACAATTTTGCATTAATAACCAAACAACGTTTGTAATGTTTACAATATTTGATAGTACTATTTTTGTTTGTCGAAGTACTTTTTAATTTTACATTTTAATTTATAGTTCTCTTACAATAACTTATTCACTTTTGGAATGTTGTGAATTTTAAATAACAATTTATACTACTGTTACCATGAAATTTGACTTCTGTAAATATTTCATAATCATTCACATATAATCAAATAGGATGACATTTTTAAATACCATTCAAAAAAAGGGAGAGCATAATATAGTTATTTTAGATAGTACTATACTAATACTTTGATGGTAGGTTTATTTGTACTTCATCATACTATTTATTATCTGTTATAATTTTATTGATAATGTTACATTTAATAAAATCTAATATAAGTTTTGTCATTTCTTGTTTGTGAAATTGTCTATATTCATCTATGCTTTGATTTTTTTAATTAAGTTGATAAGATAGACTTATAGTATTTTTTTACTATACAAGAGAATACTATTTAGATACCTAATAGTACTTCTTTTTATATTTCTTAATACTATCAAAATATTTTTCTTCACAAAAAATTAATAATGCAATATATGTTTTATTACCAAAAGTTATTTTGATATGATATAGATAATTTATCAATATCATTAATTTAATGTCACATAAATATTGGATGGATTTCTCATAAGATTCAGAATTAATTAAGTTGATCTAATGGAATCAATAGATACTTTTTATTACACGAGAGAATACTATTTACATATCTCATAGTACTTTCTTCCATATTCTCTAATACTATTGTATTATTTGTTTCATTACCAACCATCCTAGTATCTCTTTCATTACAAAAATTTTTTTGGTTTCAATATAAATAATCTAACATTACACTTAATTTAATTCAAAAATTTTAGGTTCTCTCATAAGAGATAGTACATTGTATACAGTAATACTTTATTGACATTTTGATAGTAGGTTTCTTTACTTTACATAGTATAATTTTATTATTTGTTACTATTTTAGTTGATAGTTTCACGCGATTAATGATTTATAATGTAATTGTATCAATCTTTTATTTTTTGTTTATTAATGTTTAATTATGCATTGACTTTCTTAATCAATTTGATACCGTCAAAATGGAAGTACTTTTTATTGTACAAGATAATACTATTTATATATCTCATAATACTTTCGTTCATATTAGTACTATCGAATTATTTTTTGCATCACAAAATGGGTACTATCCAAATATCTATTTTATAACAAAAATTTATTTTTTGATGATACAAATTATGTAATAGTACATATAATACTACTTTAGATAAGGAATAGTTCATTTTAATTATTTTGGACAATAGTAGATTGATATTTTAATAATAAGTTTCTTTGCTTTATAGTGCTATTTTATTATTTATTAGTATAATTTCACTTCAAGTTTTATAAATAATTCACATTATCAATTATTTGAGACTTTAATAGAGGTTATTTATTTCTCTTAATTTTGAAATCATCTTTCATTTAATTTTAAACTAGGTTTTTCTTTTAAAAAATATACAAAATAGAAAGGAAAAAATAAGATTACCTGCTACAGTAGGTTTACAAGCAAATGATAGAATTGTTACCATGTAACAATCCTTATCATTATTTAATGACGTGTCAACTGCTAATTGGTTAGCTATTAAGGGAATGATTCCTTCAAAAATACAAGACATCATACAATTTCCATATATATATATATATATTGTATATATATATATATATATATATATATATGAGTGTGTGCACACATTTAAGTGTTTCAAATTTTTATTCATATAATACCTTTATTATCATCTAATTGTACATTTATGTATGGATGAAATACAAAACAAACCACTTGACATCACTGAGAGATTCAATTATAAAGGGCATCTCCAAATTAATAAAATAAATCAAAAAAGTTTTAAGATTATTACCTTATCAAACTTGGCTCATCATATACATAAAAAAGTCGATGTACTCTTGATTGTATTTGAGGTCGACTAGAATAATTTAAAGTTTAAACACAAAATTTATGCTAGATACTACGGTATCACCAAGAACAAGAATCGAACTCACGTCCTCTAGGCGTCAGGGCCTGTATCTGTATGAGCCGTCCTTGGCCATTGAGGCATTCTCCATTGGTTAAAGGTTTGTACTTTGTTAAATAATACGAGTTTTCATGTTAAAATTAATTAGTAATAAATAGCGTGGTTTATGAACTTTATTCATTAATTAATATAGAATTGGCTAACTAATATGAAATATTTTATATATTTTTACGCCTCCTCTCGCATACGACTTGGACTGAAATAATAACAATAAACTTGTTTGGCAAGACGGCAATTTACCAAAGCCAAGTCCAAAGCTAAACCAAGACAAACATTGGATCAAATAAACACATAAAGTCAAATCCAATGTCAATGGCGGAGTTAATTTTTAGTGGGAGTACTAGTAATACAAGAAGTTATGTGATTTTGGACGGCGAAATAATGCGAAACGGTGTAGATTTAAAATAATGGAGTTGAATAAGAGGTTGAAATTTGGTTTTTGAGAGGAGGTGAAGATGGATCGAGTTGGCTGAATTCTATTTTTTAGACAATTTTACAAGGAAATTTTGGTAAATATAAAGAAAATGATGGAATTCTTGAAAGAAAATAATGTTAAGATTACAAAAGTTGAAGTAATAGTCCAATGATGGATAAGAAAGAAAAAAAATTAAAAACAATGGATAGCGTATTTAGTAGATAAGAACGAACACCTTAATAAATAAGTCTATATTTTATTAATTACTGAGAGGAGAAACATAATTTTCACATTTAATGAGGATACAAAATAAATACTTTCAAAAATAGACATAATAAAGTATGTAATAATACATATTTTTAGGGGCCAACAGGGTACGTGCCCCTAGTGCCCCCATTGTAAATTTGTTAATGCCCAATACGCAGAAGAGCCCGAGTCATGTCATGTGGATAGAAAAACACTTGATGCTAGCTCTTATTCATTTTAAAGAGTATGGGAATCCATCTCAAAAATCCAATTGATAATAAGTAGTGTAACTCATAAATCTAATTAATTAGTTTAGAATCACTTGACTAACTAATGCGAGATCTTTTATGAGTAAATCTTATATACACCGACGGTGTAAACTTAGTTTACACTATCGGCTCACCAATTTATGATTATGACACATCACAACTAAGTATTGGTAACCTGCTATAGCTTGTTCCCTATTAGTAAATTAAAGTTTTAAATCAACTAGAGTTCTAACTAATAAATAAAAATTAGTGTAAACTCAAAAAACCCTTCAAAAAATCAGCTCCAATTTTTTAAAGTAATTGAGGAATCTCGTAGCTCGCTAATATTTAGCTAATCCAAAGTAGCAGTAGCCATCTAATTATCATTCAGTTCCTTCTCTTTAGCTATGATTCACTATTCAACTAACAAAAAAATACAAACATCCCTCTCGTACTACGGAAAGATCCTCTCAATGCTCTAACGCCCACACCGGATATGTCACCGGCTTACCTGTCATCAAGTCACCAACTTGCTTGACCTTCAGGCACTGGATAGTAAACGGGTCCCTGCTTGGGCTTCCAAAGATAAATAAAGATTCCAACAAAAAAAATTTACGAAAAGGAAATTTATTGGTTTCTCGATGTTTTCTTACGTTTTCGATAAAACCTTCTCGTAAAAGATTCGATTAAAATATTCAAGAAAACAAAATAAAAATAAAAATTTAAGATTGAAGAGTTCTAGAACAAAGACTAAAATACGAAGTAAAAAGAAAACTAACTTATATGCTATTGCTGATTTTGGTATTTGAGTGGAATAATAGGGCATTTCTTAGTAATTAGGCAGGAAAAATGAAGAAAAAGGGGCTAGCTAGGGCGTAATTTTGAAGCGGTGGTAGTTGGGTCATTGATAATAGAAGATACACAAAAATGGACTATTTAATGGAAAGTTAAATTATGTAATTTTAGTATTTAATAATTCTTTATTTCTATTGGAGGAGGTTACCAATACCTTACAACATCGGTGTATAAAAGATTTACTCATATTTTATATACTTTCACGTCTTTATATATACTATAGTAAAAGGGTCTTTTAGTGAGGAGTTACTGGAATATGATAAATAGTATCATACTATTGGTCATTTTTTTACTTGTTACTAATTAATTTAAAAAACTAACATAAGTTTAAATATTCAAATAACTTCATCCTCTCACATATCATTTTTTTTATGGAATATGAAAATGAGTACAAATTAATTATGGAATCTAACAAATAATTATTAATTTATATATTATCCAACCATTTATATATGAAAAAAGTTTTAGTCCATTAAAAAAACAAATGAGCTTACAATCAGGAAAAAAAAAACAGATTTTAAATGCATATTTTATACTCTTTTTTTCCAAATATCAGAAGTATTAGTATTAATATGGAACCCAAGATCAGTGTACAAAAGAGAGCAACTGCTCAAATTACAACCCGTGTTAGCCTTAAAAGCCACAGGGAAAAGGTATTCTTCCACTCAATCGAATTTTTCAAAAAAAAAAAATAGCAAAGCTTGCAACTTGATATGCTATATTGTTGTTACTATTGGATACAAAAGAAAAGGAATAGTCTAAAAACATTTCACTCAAATTAATGATATCTTCAAGCAGTGCGGTTAAAAGAACATCCTCAGTATCCTTGGCGTTGATCTTGTCTACAATGCTTTTGCTGCTAGAAATGATATGAATATGATGCCCATTTTCCACCAGAGCTTTAGTCAAAGCCCTGCGAATATTATTAGCTTCAAGTAGAGTTTTGTCTCTAATCCCAGAAGCACCAGCAGCCCACAGAGCAACCAACTTGCTAGAGCTCTCTCTTGCCACATATTTGTACCAATTCTTCTAGCAAACCCTGTGCTAACAGTACCCAAATTAACTCTGATACTGTTTGGATAAACTGGTATAACGTCAGGTGCACCCCTTGTGTGAGATGTTTGTGGACTGTTCCTTAAGATCGGTGTATTATAATTAGCCGGATCAAATTCTATCCATTTGTCAGCAGCCTTCTGGATCACATCTACTGGGTCCTCACTTGAACCTTGATTTTTTTTTTTTTATTTCTATTCTTCCAAATTTGGCAAAGGATATTAGCAAATAGTATTAGCATGATCTGTAGTTTTCCTATAGTCACATGCTTCATTGATTCTCAACCACCAGGTTCAGAAGTCCTTCCTTGCTCCATTCCCATTGTGAATGAAGGAGAATCCCAAACTTCCTTAGCAAAGTTGTAGAAGAAAAACGGATGCTCAATGGTCTCAGGTTGCTTACCACAGCTAGAACACATAGGATCACCCATCTTTGTCCTGCTACAACATATGTCATTAACTGGAAGGATTTTGTTAAGACATTTCCAAAGGAAATGTTTTATTTTATGTTTCAAATTCAGTCCCCAGGTAAACTTCTACAGCTTTGCTTCCTGAACACTAGAGCTTGTCTCACCTTCAGATCCTCCATAAGAGCAAGCATCATTCCTCAGTTTAACAGCCAGCGCATAGCCTGATTGTGCAGAATAGACTCCAAAAGGAGTAAATCTCCAATACCATCTATTAGAATTCGTGGTAAACCTAATAAGAATTCTCTAGATGTTATCAATATCTACATGGTTGAAATTAGCCGTAACCATCTCAAAATTCCAGCTGACTCTATGAATGAATTGCTCTACCATCATCAATTGACAATCCTCTGGGGGTTTGAGCTAACTTTACTGCCATCGTTGTTTCTTGGAATTCACTTATCCTTCCAAATGTGGATAGTTCTGCCATCACCAACTCTCGTCCTCAGTCCAGCTTCAAGTAGATATTTTACACTACTAACACTCTTCCAAAACCAAGAAGAGCCCCTAGGAATAGGAGCATCAAAAAGAAAAGCATTAGCAAAATACTTGGTTTTCAACATTTTAGAAACTAGGAAATTTGGATGAATAAGAATTCTCCAAAGTTGTTTTGTAAGAAGGGTCTCAATATCTCTAAAACCCATCCCACCTTTATCCTTATTAGTAGCCGTATCCTTCCATTTTTTCCAATGCACCTTGAATTCCCCATCTCTAGCTTTCCACCAAAATCTAGCTAACATTGTTTTAATCTCAGTACAGAGGGATTTGAACAATTTGAAACAAGACATAACAAACCCAGGCATAGCTAGGGCCACAGGTTTTATTAGTGTTTCTCTACCTGCCAGACTCAAAAAGTTGCATTTCCAATCCATAATTCTGTTTTCTTAATTCTCTCTCTAACTACTCCAAAATTTTGATTTTTAGATTTAGTAATTACCATAGGAAGGCCAAGATATTTACCTTGAGTCACACATTTGACATCTCCAAGGATGTGGCACATGTTATCTTTCACTGTCTGATTAGTGTTTCTGCTAATGAAAATAGAGGATTTTTTAAGATTAACTAATTGACCTGTTGTAGCCTCATATTGATGAATGATCTCCATAATTTTGCTGGCCTCATCACTGGATGCTTTACAGAATACTGGGGAATCATCTGCATGGAAAAGATGAGAAATAATAGGGCTATTTTTGCAAATTTTCAACCCAGTAATTTGTTTATTCCTACAAGCCTGATTCAACAGAGTAGTGAAGCCCTCTGCATAGAGAATAAAAAGATAAGGGGACAGGAGGTCCCCTTGTCCAATGCCTCTTGTAGGTTTAACATATCCAACCTTATTTCTATTGAGATTAAAAGAATAGGAGATAGAGGAAACACAAGAAAACCATAATCCAATTAATCCAGGTAGAGTTGAAGCCCATTTTATTCATAATAGCAAAAAAGGAAGGATCATTCAATCCTATCATAAGCTTTTGCCATATCAAGATTAAGAGCCATGAAACCTGTTTTGCCTTAGTTTTTGGTTTTCAAAAAATGCATGCACTCATGAGCTATAATCACATTGTCAAAGATTTGTCTACCAACTAAAAATGCAAATTGATTTTCAGAAATGCATGAGTTGAGAAAAGGTTTCAGTCTGAACACTAAAAGCTTAGATATAATTTTATAAAGTGTATTACAAAGAGCAATTGGCCTATAGTGGGTTAAATTAGAAGGAGCAACCATTTTAGGAATAAGACTAATAATAGTTTCATTGAGGGATTTAAGCATGAAACCAGAGTGAAAAAAAACTTTAGATTGCCTCTACCACATCCTTACCTATGATATGCCAGAAAGATTGAAAGAAGGTAGGGGACATACCATTAGACCCAGGGGTCTTGTTAGAATATTCTGTTACATGGTGAATACAGCTTTTCTGATTTCTTCTTCCTCAAAAGGTTTGGTCAGATACTCATTGATTTGATTGGTGATTTTAGGTTGAATTCCTCCCAAAATATTCTCACACTGATTAGACCTTGAAGAAAAAAACAGGTTCTGATAGTACCTGCTAATTTCAGCAGCAAGTTCACCTTCATTGGTACACAACTCCCCACCGTCTTTTTGAATAGAAGAGATATTGTTCCTTTTCCTTCTGGCTTGGACACTAGCATGAAAGAACCATATGTTCCTATCACCCTCCTTTAACCAAGGGGTCCTAGCTTTTTGAGACCAAAAAGGTTCCTCCTCTTTATAGGCCTTGCTTAGTTGCAGTTTAAATTCAGTTTTTTATCCTTCTTGCCTTGGCAGTTGCTTCCATCCAGTTCCTTGATCTTATCCTTGATAATTTTAATTCTGGAGTCAACTCTAGTCTGTTTTGCCTTGTTCCAAGTGAACAGAGCAATCCTACAAGACTTGATTATCGTGAGTAATTTTGAACATTCGAGAACCATAGATATCAGCCTTCCAAGCTTCCTTGACAATCCCTTCAACTTCACCATCTTGGAGCCACCTTTTGTCAAAATGAAATCTTTTTTTTCCTAGAGTTCAAGGTTGGGTTAATATCTAAAAGAAGAGCACAATGATCTGAAAACTCTACCTCCAAGTGGGTGCAAACAATTTTATCAAAGATCAATTGCCAATTCCTAGTACACAATGATCTATCTAATCTTTGCCTAATCTCTTTATCCCTCTCTCTGTGATTACTTCATGTCCAAGGTTTTCCCCTGAAACCCAAATCCACCAAGTCGTTTGAGCCAATAAAGTCTTGAAATCCTTAAAAGACCAACTATCTTTTTCTCTGCCACCTCATTTTTGTTTGTTGGAAATGATGTCATTGAAATCCCCAGAGATAACCCAATTATTACCCTAGAGTACTTTTCTCCTTTGAATGACAGACCACTGTTCCTTCCTAATCCTGTCATCACCACAGAAGCATGTACTCCAATAAACCACCAATAATCTTCTTTACCAGGAACCTGAAACTTGAGCTCAATGGTGAAATAAGTGGTCAAAATATCCAAAATCTTAACAGTACTCTTCCAAAGTAACCCTAAACCCCCAGCTTTTCTAAACGCATCCACAACAAAAAGATTGTCAAAGTTTATTTTCTTCCAAATAGAGTCCAAAAGTGAATTTTTGTTTTTGTTTCACTAAGAAAGACTAAATTAGGAGAATGGAGATGAATCATCTCCTTCAGTTGGGAAACTGTCAAAGGGCTCCCCACTCATTGACAGTTCCACACCAGCATCCTCATTGAATTTTTGAAGGCCAAGTATGACTGTCCCCCTCTACCCTAGCATTAGTAACTGTGTAGCCCATCCAGTCTTCATTCTTACCTTTTTTTATTCAGATCATTTTCTATTAAGCTGCATTCCATAGCCTCCAATCAGTTGAAACTTTCTTTTCAGATCCAACTTGTCAATCTAAATGCATCACATTGGAGATATTAGACAAAGGTTTTCTGGAAGAAGGTAGAAATTTGCGAATTTTCCTTGGAATAGATTTGGTCTGTTCTTTAGTCGAAACTAGATTGTTTACCTTAGAATAATTAAGAAGTAGTTTTTATTAGAAAAAATGAACACAAACTAATATGGACTGCTAATATGGACTGTAACAAGTAATTATTAATTTTTATATTGTTCGCTCAATTATATTTGTCAAAAAGTTTAGTCCATATTTTTTTATAAAAAAAAATGAGTTTATATTTTAAAAACATATTTAACAATCTTTAATTATCTTCTTATTTTTATTTTTGGTACTGTAAACTTAAACAAATCATTATATAACTTTCTTATCTTTATTTGATTTAATTAATAAAAGTTAGTTTGAGTATTACCCATATATATTTAAATTTTAACTCCTATATTTATCACATTCTTTCTTTTCTTTCTCAATTTTTACTACCCACTTTTAAACACAAAAAGGTAGGTAATATTCATATGACCCATATTTACTATAAATATTCAATCCCATATCTATTAAATTTAGGGGAATTTCACAGTCCCTTTTAGGGAATCATTCCCTTCTTTAAGANCATGCATGATGCTTTTTAAGCACGTGGTATTTTCATGAGTATTTAAAGATAGGGATGGTTCCCTAAAAGGAACCGTAGAATTTTGATTAAATTTATCCTTTTCTTTCTCCTTCTATATTTAGATACTTCAGTTAAAAAAGTAAAAAGATAGATAATGCATGTGTGCAGTATGCACTATTTTTAGTTTTTTTTCTCTCCATTATTTTACTAATTCCTATAAAAAATGCAACACGTTAAATAATAAATTACCTTCATCTATTTAAATATTCAATTACCATACTTATCACATCTATCCTTTTTTTCTTCTCCTCTTTTTCTACTACCCCATTTTAAGAATATGAAGAAATAGATGATATCCATTTTAAATATTCGATCACATAATTATCAAATTTATCCTTTTTTTCTTTCTCTATTTTGAAAAGCTTTTTTATTTTTTATTTTTTTGGGGACCTGAAGCTCTATTTTTAGCTACTTAACTCAATATATATATTCAATAGATACAGAGACACACACAAAGTAAATCATAGCAAAAGATCTTCTTATAAAAATTAGTGAGAAAAATACTACAGTTCACAGTATTTTTAAATTTTTTCTTATTTACTAATTACTTTAATAAAAAAATACAAGAAATTAGATAACAAATGATCCATATCTATTTAAATATTTAACCCACGTACTTATCACAATCATTATTTTTTTGTTCCCTATTCTTATTACTCCCTTTTTGAAAGACCTATATTCAATCCCATACTTATTAAATTTATCCCTTTTTCTTTGTCTATTTTAGCTACTTCGGTTCCTAAAATAAAAAAATATCATACATTTTAAATTTTTAACTCACCCAATACTTATTAGATTTGTTATATTCTCAATCATTCTCAAGATGGTTGGATAGCTATGATAATTAAATAGATTCCAGTTAAATATCTCATATTTCATTGGAATTTCAATCACCATCAACTCCTCCAATACATACAATATTTTTCACTCTTCATTCTAACGTGTTTAACTTTCACCTTCTATTACCTTTGCACTATCATAAATTTTGAGAATTTAATTTTTTTTTTGGTTACTGTTGCTAATTTTAGAATAACTTTTGATAACAAAATCCAATTTAAGTGTGACTTATTGGTCATGGGGTTAAGTCACTAAGGTGTAGGAGGAAAGGTGGGTTTAAAAAGATAAAGTTCTAGAATATTCACCTAAATTTTCTTTTCAGTTTTGTAAAAGTTTTAAAATGCTTTTAGATGGATGGTGACGTAGCAAGTTAGTTGTCTGTTGAATTTTCCCTATGATGCTTTATGACAAAAATTTTTTAATACCTTGAATCTATATATATATATATATAGTAAAGTAAAGTAAAGGCAGTGTTTACTGAAAAGCTATTACATGATGACAAGTGGCAAGTATATTAGGAAATCTGTATACTAACTAGTAAAAGTAAAAGATGAAATAATTTAGTTACCATATAAATTCAAATTAATTACTTATATCTTATATATATATATATATATATATATATATATATATATATATAGTAAAGTAAAGGCAGTGTTTACTGAAAAGCTATTACATGATGACAAGTAGCAAGTATATTAGGAAATCTGTATACTAACTAGTAAAAGTAAAAGATGAAATAATTTAGTTATCACATAAATTCAAATTAATTACTTATATCTCATCCTTATAATAATTCTGCATATTACATAGTAAAAAGTAAAAATGAAATAGCTAATTAACCATTTGATTCGTATTAATTCATAGATCTTATGCTTAGCTACTACTATTTATTTAAGGCATTCATATTTTGATTATGCTAATGATTCTTGTACACCCTTATATGTGCCTTATAATAAATAATTTTACCACATTTTTTATTTTTATCATAAAATAATTATATTATAAAGAGAAATTTAAGGAAAAAAATGTAAGAAAAAAAAAAAAAAAGAGGATGGAAAGTGTTGAACTACCTATATATATAAAAAAAGAAGAAGAGAATTTTAAGATAAAGTAATGTAGAAAGAAAAATTAATACTTAAATGTTATGATTAACTACTACATACTATTTATTCAAGACCCTCACATTATTATTATATAACCTCCTTGTTAAATTGATTTATTCCCAAAAAAATTACAACACTAAATATTATGGATCACTATATAAGTGCCAATTATTTACAATACAACAGATCAAATATAAAGTTATATTATTTATAATATAGCACGAGTTTTTTCAGTTCCTTCGACAATTTTCTTTCTCCCACTTTCTCTTCTCTTCCTTAATCACGTAACTCAAATTTACCAACTTATCACTTATCCTCCACACTTGCTGTGTATTCTCATCTTCCCATAGTTATTCTTTCTTTAACAATTTTTTTTTTCCAAAATTTTAAAACTTATATAGAACTAATTATATCACTACCCATCTCTATTTTTTATTTAGATTTTTACCTCAAGTGTTTTTTCCTTTCTCTGATTTTGTTGACATGATTCAAAAAGTTTGAATCTTGATCACCATGTTTCAAAATTCATCAGTGTCTATTTATGGAAAGATAATATACTATTTACGTGTCATGGAAAAACTTTTTTTCATATGAAAAAATTGAGGATAAAAATGTTATTTTTAATAAAAAATTAAATGCCATTAGATTTGACTGTATGTCCAAGACTTTAGTGTCTAAAAAATAACATAGGGACTAAAGTGATAACGACCCTGAGCGTTAAGGAGTTAAAGTGAAATTAACTCTAAAATTATTTTGGTCAACTATTAATTCAATTTGGACACAAAAGTTACGTCTTTTAATTAACTATTACTCCCTAAAATCAATAGATTTTCATTTATATCCAAATTGCTTCTTTTAACTTTTTTTTAAGAAAAATATTTCTTACTCTTTTATTCGTTCCACCGAATAACTAATAATCCTTCACTCTAATTCTTTGCTTCTTGTGAGTTTTTTTTTTTTTTAATGATTCTTGATTTCAGTATTGCTTAGATGATTTTTCTTTAATGGGATTTTCAATTATTGAGATCTTAATTGTTAGTGATCCTTGAATGTTTTACTTCTAATATTAGTTTTGTAATTAATATCAGTTTTGTAATTATTCACTAAATGATGAAGTATGTATGCCTTTTTTCTTTTTTTTTGGTTCGTAGTTCAAAATGTTTATACCCCAATTAATTTGTTCTTGATATTTTTTGAAAGAAAAATTAACAGATGTTAATCGTATAGGATACATTTTTTTATACCTATATATTTTTGGTATAAGATTTTGAAAAATATTAATATTCAAAAAGATATAGTTATTGAGTCTTTTTATCACATTTTAGATGTGTATAAGAGACAAATGATTAATAGTAATGATATGTGAATAACAAGACTATGTTATTTATTGAATGTAGTTAACGGATTATATATTTTTTTAATTAAATAAGTCACTTTAAATATTTTGATATAAAAATTGAAACTTTGCTTGAATTAAATATTTATTGAGATTGTGATCTTATAATTTTACCTAAATTTTTATTTTCTTAAAATTTACTACGTAATCTTTCAAAAATTATTTTATTAAACAAACATAAATTTTGAAAAAATTGTCACACATATTAAATAAGCATTTGTGATTAAGTATTATAATTCAATAGATAGTAATTAATGTTCAATAATCAATTTTTATAGAACAACAACATAACAAGTTTATTTGCACGTCAAAAATTACGTTCCTCATTTGATTTTTTTTTAAATTTTAATTTATGGTATTGTAGAACTTACGAATATAATTATTTAGTTTTGTTTGTCTTTATTTAGTGAATTGATAAAAGTTTTATTTAATTATTACTACTAATATTATTTTATTCTATAAGCCTGGTTGAATATAATCACCCTCCCCGTATATAGCACGAAATATTATTTAATACTTTAATATGTAAATTTAAGATACAAACTTTAATTTAAGATACAAACTTTCAAAACATGTGAGATGAGGTAGTTTCCTCGATTGTAAAATATCCCGACATTATATAGCCGAGGCGCGTTTCTGATTGCGGATGAGTAGAAGTAAATGCAAATTTTTTTGCGCATTCAAGTACTAATCCATCCTATAATGGAGGGACTTCATGACTAAATTATTATTATTTTTTTATAAAATCTACTTTTATCTCTTTTAGTGACTCGAATCTATGAATAATAAGTTATAAAAAAGACATCAACTACCTAATTTACACTTCGTTATCTCGAGCAAAAATCATCATGTCATACTTCATGAGTATGAACGACACAGAGAACTCGGAGCTGGTTGTATTGTGACCCTGATTTAATTTTAGTCCGGAAATATCCCAGACTCAGTTCCACGAACCTACGTAGAACCCATATGGCATCGAATAACATGGCCTCACCCTGCCTGATGCCATCCATCCATCCATCCATCCATCCATCATCATTTACAAGAATTGTAGAGAATTGTTCTTCACTTAGTAAGTTTACTTTAACTTCTTATTAGCATTTATTCCACTATTTACAGGTGAATTATACTATCAATAAATTGTACAATATGTTTCGATTAATGTGTTGATCTCACTATTTTGGATTATTTTTAATCCTATAAAAAGAAGTGCATACACAAATTTTTAAATGGATTCTAAATTGGATTTAATAGCATAATCTAGTTTTAGATTCAGCATATGGGGTACAATACAAAATACTAGTTTCAGATCCACATTCACTTCAAATAATCGGGTGCAATGCAACAATTAAGAGTCGATTATTTTCAGCTATTAACAAAGCTATGCAATAAACAATCCATTTCAATTTATCTGTCAAAACAAAATAAAACCCCTTTATGCTAGGCGTTTTCCAGGTTTCAATATGATTGCAACTGTTGAAACTTTATTTCCTACCAAACAACTTTTCCTATTTTATCAGGTTTTCATGAAATAGTTCAACAACATGTCACAATCAAAAGTGAAAAACTTATAGTAATAACATATTATCTTCATATTCGATCCCAGCAAGAATCAAAACTACACTAGAAAAACAAAGCAGCTCCCAAAAAAAAAAAATCATCTCATAAGAACACAAAAGCTAAAAGTAAAAAATGTGGAGCTATTTAGCATGCCACACATACACAGTGAGCAACAATATAAGCACAAGAAGATAAGATGTGAAATAATCAACTCCAGCACAGGCTGCAACTAGCCTCAATAAAACATTTAGTTCTGCGGAAAGTTAATAACATTCAATGTAGCTACTCTAAATTCAAGGCATATATATATCTCTTAACACTGAAAAATGATAATAACTGTACAATGAAAGACGTTCTCTCAATGCCATCAGATTCAGGTCATCCAATAATTGTAGGCTTCCATTGGTTATGAGCAATAAGAAATTTACCTAATTGTAGACTATCTGTCTTCCTCTTTCCCTAAAAAAAAAAAAAAGAAAGGAAAAGGAGTACAGTGGTAAACGAGCATAAAACTAAGTCCAGTGAAAGAGTTTCATGCAACAAGTACAAGATAACCAAGACCTTCTCTCTGTAGGGACAGGCATCTAGCTATGAGGCACACAGCATGATAAAAGAAAACGAAGTAACAGCATGTGGCATTTAAAGATATTGCAACACAATCCATCGATAGCATAGATTGTACAATAGAGACGAGCTTACTTCTCTACCATGAAAAGAAACCAAAATTAAGTGGCAGTTCAATCCAATGCTAGAATCTAGCAATATATCTCGGTATCACATTCATGGAGATAAACAAACTCTTTTGGAGGCAAGAGTTGCCCAAGATTCCATATGAACTTCAACAGGTTCCTTTACTCCTAGTATCCTAATCAGAAACTGTTTTCTGCTTGATGAGCTATTTCATTCAGTGCTAAATATAGATTATGTATTTGTACAAAAAGGTATGTTTTTGGACTCATTCTACCATTGTGATGAGTCGTCCTGTGGACAAGACTGCCACACCATTATAGCAATACATATGTCTAACACAAGTACCATCCATTGGTAAGACAAGTAATACAAGATTTAGACCAACTCAAATGTGGCCACTTGACAACCATATATCTCCTCAAACCATAAAAGAATTAAGTAGCTACACATATTCAGAAAGAGCAAAAGAAATAAGAATTGCCATAGCAAAAAAAGAGGCCACACTTTTAAAGATAAATCAACTTGAATGTTAGTTGCCCTTAGTTTGTCATCTGCTTTTCATTTCTCTCAGGAACTTTCCAAATGACAGTAGAAACTAAGGGAACAAATGTGGCTCTTTCAAACAGTAAATGTGACAAATAAAAATCCTGAGAAAATTAGTCTAGTAGCAAATTAAATCTTTGTACAGATGAATAACTTGGTAGTCAATTGTAGAAGGAAAGAAGCAAATAAATCTCTACTGTCTCTCCCTACTTTGGTAAGAGTTCAATTTGCACAACACTCAGCTTCAAACCATCTCAAGAATTACTGTATGGCATTACAACCCTGAGTCTGAGTCTGCTTTTCACCTCATGGACTTCAAGTATTGATTCCCTGACTCACATAAAGCATGTTCAACATAGACATAAACAACTCAAATATTTTTGCAATGATAATTGCAGTGGAAATAAAGGCATAGTAGCCATGCAAGAATAAATATGGTGATAGTGACAAAGAAACTAGATGTCCAAGTCCACAAGAATATTAAATCGACCATGGTTTTGCATCTAAGTTCAGTAATTTAATTTCAACATTTTATGTTCCTTGTACCTTTTGACAATATGCAGGTGTTAGGATCCGAAAAGCATGCACTTGAATTGGAAAAACATGTAAAACATAATGTATACTGTCAATTACACAAAGCAAGCGGTGACAATGTTTAAACAGAAAACTTCCGTGTGAG
This sequence comes from Cinchona pubescens, assembly GCA_025175665.1. Taxonomy (NCBI): domain Eukaryota; kingdom Viridiplantae; phylum Streptophyta; class Magnoliopsida; order Gentianales; family Rubiaceae; genus Cinchona; species Cinchona pubescens. The sequence goes on along the minus strand of JANKKI010000122.1, from coordinate 2,434,705 downwards.
AATGCTGAATCAAGATTACAGGCAACTGCTAGGGAAATGCTAGAGTAAAACATTGTAAAGTACACATTTCATCAAACAAATACGAATATAAAAGGAATACAACCATTTGCCAACCATTACATCAAAAGAAAAAGAAAAAAAAAAAGGAAGAAAACATGACTGGTTTCGTCTTAATTGCATATATAAACCCCACTTACAAACCTGTCATCAACCTCATAAAAATCTGTCTTCCCCTCAGTAGCAGGACGGAGAGAAATTCCAGATAAAGATCTACTTCCTTGTCCTGAAAATTTAACGTGGCAAACAACTTCAAAATCTATATCATCATCTTCATCACCAATATCCACAGGCATCCTCACCCTTAATTTACCAGGATTACCCTTAAGGGGAATCTCACTAACATGCCATTTCAGTTCCTTCTCAGACCTGTTCAATACTGCTTTTGGTGAAACCTTCAACAATGTTGGGTCAACAGGCAGTTTCAGGACAAATGTCACATCATTCAGAGGCATTGGTAAACCTGGATTAGATACATATTGTATCATGACAGAAAGTAAAGTCCCGCTGAGACGTTTGACAAGTCGAACCCTCAAAGGCAATGGAGTCAAACGTTGTAGCAAACTATATACTTGATTATTGGAATAGGTTCTTCTGAGGGAGCAGTCCTCACATGGAACATACCATTCCCAAGGCTACTTACATGAGAGCTTTGCATTACAAACCTCTTAACACTGCCTGTATTCTCAACTTTAAACGAAAACTCAGTCTCTCTATCATCAGAAGGTTTTGGAGGCAATGTCCTCAAGTAAACCACACCTATCAATCCAACTCTAGCAAGTAATGATTCCCTGAACTCCGCACTAATCTCTTCCGAAATATACATCTCCGGCCCCTTCATTTCAGTTTTCTTTACCAACATATCCTCAAGACTCTTACCAGCACCATCTGCAGCTGCTGCTGCTGCAGACTTAGCCGGTGGCTCACTAGTTTCCAATAATTCAAGCCCACCAAGCCCCTCATATTTCTTGACCTTCTTCGACTCCACATACTCAGACACATCCAATCCCCCACCCCAAGCATCACTAAACCCTTCAAAGTCTTCCCGCAACGTTGACCCGTCAGAATTAAACAGATCAATCCCGCCATAATTTCCTTCAAACCCTTCAACACCTATATGTGTCGACTCAGTAGCCGCAGCAGGTGGCAATGTAGTAACCTCAAGCCCGGCCAGCGCCTTACTCAAATCCGAACCCTGATCCTTATCCTTCTTAAACCCTTCCACGAGAGACTCAGGCTGATTAATCTTCTCACTAGCTGCAAATGGATCCTTCTCTTCCTCCTTCTCCTCGACCTCACCCTCATCCTTGTCATCACCCTGCCCACCACTAAACGCCATCGTGACAGCCACCTCATCCCCGGCCTCCAAAGTCTCCTGAGGCAATTCAAACACAGCCTTCGAGAAGGCTTCCACACCACCTTCATGTTCAACAGAATGCACCTCCAAACTAGCCCAATTATCCGCCCCACGGATCTTATTCTCCGTGTGGATAGCAGAATGCACCATCTTAGCAATACCGTCTCCGTGCATCGTGGCGAGCATCGCCGCGAGCCTAATACTACTCACACCCCTCAAATAACCACAATATCCAAAGCCATATAAATCTCAGCATATTTCTTACTTAACTTCTCCGGGGTCACATCGACGCCCCGGCAAGCAGTAACAACAACACTAACAGCTTGATTAACAATACTAATGCATTCAAAAACATTATTATTAGACTCATCAACAGTAGTAATCCCCAAAACATAAATCGAATTAACTAAACGGTAAACGACACGGTACCGGCTTTCAACGCCGACGATGACCTGGCCGCTTGAGGCAGCAAGTGGGTCGTCGCCGAGGGATGATGGGTCCGCGGAGGAATCGTCGGAATGGGCGCCGGCGCCGGGGGCGGAATGTTGTTGTAGTTGTTTGGATGAAAATGCTAAGCGGGTTTTGCGGAAGGCGGAAAGGGCCACAAGGGCCCGAGATGGGGGGAACCATTCGCGGGTTTGGAGCAAAACGTCGGGTCCATTTGCCGGTTGGAGAGATAGAGCTAAACAGGACATTTGGAGTTAAATCTGGATTGGATCGGATCAGTAATCTGAGGAGTTTAATTGATTGATTTTTTATTTTTTTTGATATTGAGAATGAAACAAAAGATAAAAGAGCTGGAGATTTAGTACTTTCTCGATCAAGTATTTGAGCTGTGAAGCTTTGATGGTTGTTCTTTCGTTGCAGAGAGTTCGGGAGCTGCGAGAATGAAGAGAGAAAAGAAGAGAGGGCGTCGAGTCGAGTCGGATCGGGAAGGATGGAATGGGCTGGATTGGTTTTGCGTTTCAATTCGGATTGGTGAATTACCAAGAAAACTTAATGGGTTTCAAGCTCAACCATATCTTTCAGGCCTACTGAATTAAATTAATGGCCATGACAGGCCCATTCTAAAGGTTTCATGATTCACCACTTCTCCTAGTCCTAGTAGGGTTTTAATTTAATTAAAGACCCATTTTCATAAGTAAGTGTGATGATGTTTGTACTTACTTCTGTTTAACTTCTTACACACCATAGTCATTATTTTTTACAGTATAAAGTAAATCAGGATGAGGACTTATTTGATAAAGACTTTGTTCGAATGACCAATCAAAACTTATAATTATTTTAATTCTACCCCTTATAATAAAAACCTCAACCCATCTATAACTTTCTTGTAAAAATCTACAACTGTTCCAAAAAAATTGTAATTCCTCTTTTTTCTCTCTCGTAAAATAAATGGATTCAAAAAAATCAAAATTAGTGACATGTGAAATACATCTAAGGATGTTTGAATAAAGGCGGCTTACCCGACAAACATTTTTCTATATTTGTTAGTATAATTACCTTCTTACACACCCTTTTAATGTCTTCCACACCCTTCAAGTGAACGTATTAATGGCCATTTTTAACTTCTTATACACCCTTTAAGTGAACATAATGTACTAATAAATTGCAATAGGGATAAGCAAGGAGGTTAAAGAAGTGTGTCAATATCATCACATTTTCATAATATTGAAGGAAATATGAAGGAAAAAAAAAAAAACTCTTTCTCTTATCTTCGATTTACGACCTTCGATCTCTAATCTGCATATAGAAGTTTTTTTTTTTTAATCTCCAATCTTTGATCTCTCATTTCGTATCTCTTATCTTCAATCTCCGATTTGCATCTCCGTCACTGGAACTTGAGTCGAATGAATGGTGTGTTCGTTTGGATTGAAAATATTTTTTCTAGAAATTTTTTTAGTACCAAACACCAAAAAATATTTTCAAATGTAAAATATTTTCCAATTTTCCTTCCTCTGGCTGAAAATAACTTACGGAATTTTTGAACGTAAGTTATTTTTCGGATAATTCAAGAGTGACATTAAATCTCAAATACTTACTTTTAGAATTTCGTTTGCTAAACTTATTTTCGTTTTCAATTCCTTTTCATTCGTTTTTCTCTTAATCATGGGTCTAGAACTAATATAACTATCATTATGCATATTTTACTATTATATTGTACTATCATTAATTTTGAACAAAATTAATTTTTTATTAATCACAATTACTTGTAAGATATTTATTACTATTGATATAAGTTTTTTTAACTTGTATTCATAAAAAACTTAAAGATAAAATCGTTAAAAATTTTTATTTCAAAATATTTTCATTTTGTCAACCGAACATCGGAAAATTATATGAAAATTTGACTTTTTCATGTAAAATGTTTTCCAAAGAAAATATTTTTGTCAAGAAAATATTTTCAATCCAAACGAACACACCCGAAATCGTGAATGATTCAGTTTTATCTGAGATAGAAAGTCATGGTCTATAGAGGTTTGAGAAAATGAACAATTTGGGGTGTGTTCGTTTGGAATGAAAATATTTTCAGAAAAATATTTTTCTGAAATTTTTTTCCTTCCTCTGGCTGAAAATAACTTACAGAATTTTTTAGCGTAAGTTATTTTTCGGATAATTCAAGAGTGACATTAAATTTCAAATACTTACTTTTTGCTAAACTTATTTTCGTTTTCAATTCTTTTCCATTCGTTTTTCTCTTAATCATAGGTCTCACACTAATATAACTATCATTATGTATATTTTACTACTACATTGTACTATCATTTAATTTTAAGAAATGTACAAAATCAATCTTTTATTAATCACAATTACTTGTAAGGTATTTATTACCATTGTTATAAGTTTTTTTAACTTGTATTCATAAAATTAAATATGAAACGGTTAAAAAATTTTATTTCAAAATATTTTCATTTTGTCAACCGAACATCTGAAAATTATATGAAAATTTGACTTTTTCATGTAAAATGTTTTCCAAAGAAAATATTTTCAGTCCAAACGAACACACCCTGGTCTATTTCTTTAGAGTATCGACTAATTCGATCCCTTATTTATCATATAGACTAATTTCGTCTTTCATCCTTAAAAAAATTAACGAATCTAAAACTTGTAATCAAAATTTTAACAACACATCTAACGATCACGTGATTAACACGTGGTTTGATTCATTAATTTGTTGACAATTGCCATAATTTAGATTGGTCAATTTTTTTAAAGATCATGTACTAAATTGATCTAGCTATTGATAAGAAACTAAATTGGTTGATGTCTCATAGATAAGAAAATAACACTAATATTAATCTTTTTCCTTAGAGTTTCATTGTGGATATATTTTTTGGATTTATTCCCTATGACTAGAAAGATGATTAATTCAATATGTTATTCTTGGGTTTAATTCATGATTTCAGTGAGGAAATGATGGAGAAGCCATCTACCTGACCTATTCTTAGTGATGTTGGCCTTAACTGTTAGGATTTTAGCGATTTTGAGCTATCAACTCAAAAATTGGGATGGGCTCACCGGTAATCTGTTGAAAATATCAACAATTTGCGGTTCAAATTTGACCTATCAACTCGAAAATTGGGGTGGGCTCATCGGTAATCTATAGAAAATATCATAATCTATGGTTTTTGACGAGAGCTGGCGGTTGTCAATGGTAGTCGGCGGTGGTCGATAATATTAGTGATAGGGTGGGTGGTTCTAGGGTTTTGATCAAATGTTTTAAAAAATAAAAAAATTTAAAAAGAAAGAAAGAAAGAAAGCCCAAGGATTAAATTAAAAAGGAAAAAAATACTATAAACAACAAAATTGGTTTATTGTATTAATTGAGCAATTAATAGTATCTTAGTAGTTGCTCAATAACAGGGAGGAACCCATTTGGATTACGTGACCCACTTTACCAAAAATAAAGGGTCATGTTTTTTTAAATGGGAGACTCTTATTTTGGGGTGAGTAACGATTAACTGATAGGTTAATGACTCAAAAGATATGGTTGAAATTTGGAATTGAGTTCTAAAATTATTAACTAGTTTCAATTTCGAATTGAATTTGGAATAAAATCTGGTTGACTAAATTCGAATTCGGTAATCAATTTCGCATCCGATTAACCATATTCGCCATTCGGCCTCATTGATATTAGACTAAAATTCTTTGTAAAAATTTTAAAAATCTATCTAAAACAAAACCCAACTAGCAATAGAATAATTCGTACTTCTATATCATCAAAACTATATTATACTTGAATAGATGCAATTTTTCTTAATACTTTTTATATGTGTATGTGTGTCTGAGATATTAAGACTTCATATATGTACATAAATTGTATACATAAGTGTGCTTGTGTTCGTGTGTACATATATAATATTATTTGTGAGACTATATATGCATTGTTATAAGTATAATTATAGTATTAATTTGTCAGATCATATTATTATAAGATGTATATTTACTTAAAAAGAAAATGTAATGTTGCAAACTTTTAGCTTTCTCTAACTGCAAGTACTAAAGATTTTTCTTAAAATTGACTTGAATTAGTTTAATATCGAATTGAATTCAGAAGTTATTTAATTCTAAATTCAAAACTCAATTCTAATTTTGTAAACAATTTAAGATCTCATAATTCGGTCAGACTAATTTATTAACCGAATTTTGATTACCAATTTCAAAATTTTCAATCTAGAAATGCAGTCGCGAATTCAATTAACTAGGTTCTATACTCACCCTTATTCCTATTGGTTCTACCAATTTGTGTGGCCTAAATGGTCACTCAATTTCTAAAAATATCTGTGTGGCTAGGGTCACTCTGTTTATTTTCTCCAGGAATTAGATGATTTCTTTGGTCAATCATGTACTTTTCATGTGTTTAATTGAAGGGGTAAAATTATCCACACAAAAAAAAAGGGAGTTTTTTTTTTTTTAAATGTTGTAAAGTCAAATACAAAGTGAAAGAACTTGAGAGGCTAAATCGAAAATTCGGGGACTTGGTAAGGAATGGTTGTCTTCTCCTGGCTATTTCTCAATTCTCACACTTTTTTAAAAAAAATTTCCTGTTTTGTTTTCTTCTTTTAAATCCACCCAAATTAACTAAAATTTGTACCAAAATAAAAGCATTGATACCTTCTCAAAGTTATCATCCATCATTTTACATGATTTCTTTTCCTAAGTCAAAGTATATTTAAAAAAAAAAAAAAAAAAATCATTCAATTTTGGTAAAAAGAAGATGAAATAATATAGAAAGGCAAATACTTAGGTAGATCTGGTTTTTGACCCCACTTATAGACCGTGGTGTGGATTAAATCTTAGAGAATCTGTGATATCAGCTTATATAAGTAAAAGATTCTTTAAAGTACATTTAATCCTAACCACGGATTTATAGATGGGACCAAAAATCGAGTCTATCTAAGTATTTTCCATATAGAAATACTTTTAGTTGAAGATGAACACAAACAGGGGGAGAGACCATCCTTTTGTTCTTGAATTGCTGGTAATTTTCAGGGTTTGCAATCTATCCTTATACGGGTTCCTTCGAGGCGTTTTTATAGTTGTGATAATAGAGCAATTGCATTGGAAATTGCTGATTCTTTGGATGGAACGAAACTGTTCGACAAAATGCCACCTTGGAAATTCTCAAGGATTCTTGCAAAGACACTGTCGAAGAGTTGCTTTCCTAAAGCAAGCTTCAGCACCACGACAACAACGTCTCTGGGTTTATGAAAATGGAATGGAGGCTCAAAGTTGTTCAGGATAGCGCTGACCAGTGGTTCCCGTATTTGGATAAATTTAATGGCCAAAAATGGTATGTATTTGAGCAGTGCTAAAATCTTGGAGCCGTTGAGACATATCAATGCTAGAGTAGGGAGAGGAATATGAGCCAGAGTTTTGATTTGATGAAGTATCTTCTGAATTTAATTTTTTGAGTGGTGTTGGAACGAGGTTTATGATGATAATAAAACAACTAGTGGCATTTTAATAGTTGCTCGAATAATCTATTTTGATTTGGGGAAAAAATTTACATAAATCTGATTTTTGACCCCACCTATAGACTCTGCGGTCAAGATTAAATATTATAGAATCTTGCTTACATCAGCTTATGTCATAGATTTCATAACATTTAATCCACACCACAAGATCTACAAGTGGGGCCAAAGACCAGATCTACCTAAATCTTTCCTTTGATTTGGTGATCCACTTTTCCAAAAATAGAACGATAATAATTCTCCAGATTGAAACTTCCTATTCTTTAGCAACTATTAGAATATTTAGTAGTTACACAATGATCAACATAAATTTTAATGTGGAAGGGGTAGGGATGCATTCTAATGGCCAAGAGTATTGGGGAAAATTAAATTTTAGTCATGTATGTTAGGTTTCAAAAGTTTTAAACAATTTTACCTTCAAAAAAGTCGAATAAAAGTTCTATGATTGATCAAATGAAGTATTAAATTGACAAATAGACGAGTGACCCAATTAACACACTTTTAGAAGTTGAATGACCAAATCGACAACCTTTGTACAATTGAGTAGACCTTTTAAACCGTTTGCTCTACGTATTATTAACTAGTTTATCATACCTATATTGATTATAAGTGTTGCACTTGAATCAAACATCTCCTTAGATATATCTAGTTTTGAATATCATATGTATATGTAAATTAAATTTTATGCAATTTTGTTTGCATCGCGAATGTCATCTATCCTAATAAAGTTTAAGACTATTTAGTCACTAAACTGTGCTCCGATTGCCATTTTAGTCACTAAACTTCTTTGGTGACCAAAAAAGTTACTCAACTTCTAAAATTGCCTCTAAAAAGTCACTCCATCAATTTAATGTGTTAAGTCTCTATTGGTCAAACGCATGTGCATGTCGCATGAGTTTCAGCAAGATAAAATTGTCCAATCACCCTTTGCCATATTTTACCTTCAACATCTTCTTTCCCAATCAACCACAATCACCTTTTCCTCCTTTGACAACCACAACTACCTTCCTACCACCACTCTCAGTCCCATCTCTGCCACACCCAGCTTATCCTCCATCCTCAACCCCTTCTCCCACTCAGATCCAACCCTCCAATCCTTCTCCTAGCTCGTTCCGCCACCTTTAACCCCTCCCCTAGCCCATCCCGCCACCCCAACCCCTTTCCCAGCCCATCCTGCCATCCCTAACCCCTCCCCCAACCTACTTCGCCATCCCTTAAGGCCATCCTATCCCACCATTCCCAGCCCATTCTTTACTTCCAACCCTCATCACCTACTCAGATCCAACACCCTAGCCCTTTCCAAACTGCATCCCGTTACCCATCCTCCATTCTCAATCCTCAATCCCTTCCCTATCTCATATCCAAACCCCAGCCCCATTCTAGGCTATTATATCCTGCCACTCTTAACCCCCATCCCCCACTCAAGAAGGTTGATGGTAGCTGACTGGGGTAGGGAGGATTGGAGGGGTGGGAAGGGATAGCAAAAAAGAGGGAGAGGTGGTGATAGGTCAGCTGGGGAAGAGGGTTATGGAAGAGGGAAGATGGAGGGTGGTGATAGGGAATGGGTGGTTACAGGTTTAAATTGTAAATTTAATAAATTAAAATTATTCAATTTTTTATGCAAAATTTTTTATATCTTCTAGTAAGACCTCACTTATAATTTACACTTATTTTTTATCATTTAATTTTGACCCAAATTTTTTTATTAATGTTGGTTTATTGTAGTTGGACAAAAATGCCCAGGTGAGACATATGTGAATTGCACATGTGCTGACTAAGGAGACTTAACGTCTTAAATTAACTGAGTGACTCCTTATATACATTTTTAAAAATTGAATGATCATTTTGCCACCAAAGAAGTTTAGTGACTAAAATAGCAACTGAAGTATAGTTTAGAGTGACTAAATTGACATTTTGTTCAAAGTTTAATCCATGCTACAAGATGTATAACTGGAGTTAAAAATCATATCCATGTAAGTATTTCCCTAGTAGGTGTATTTTCTTTGGGAAAATTATGGTTTTGGTCCCTTATTTTTGTACCCAATTTTCCTTTAGTTCCTTATCCATTTGATTAAACACATTTAATCCTTTAACTTCATGTTCAATTTCAACATTAGACCCTTATCTATTGCAATGAACACATTTAGTCCTTTATATTCATCTCCAGTGTCAACTTTAGTCTTTTATATATTCAATTTGTTCCAATTTGAAAATAAATAACCTATCCGCTAGATTAATAATAGTTCACATATTTAAAACCCAGTAAAAATGCTATTATAGAAACGTGTTGAGATATTTCAAACTTTTCTTATAATTTAGGGGGAAATTCTATGTCTCTTTTAGGGACTATTCCCTTGTGCTTTGAATGCTTGTACAATACAACACTATGTGCTTAAAAAAACTAACTTGTACTATACAAGTTCTTAAAGTTAAGAGAATGGTTCCTAAAAGGAACAGTAGAATTCCCCTTAATTTAGGTATTGTGCCCTAATAATTTAGGTGTTTTTATTTTTAAATAAGATAAAATAAAATTATAGTTAAAATTAGTTATAATATGTAATAAATATACTATAATGACAATATTACAGGTAGGATTAAGGAGTCTTTATATACTTTTAAAAAATTATCAAATACTATGAAATATGTAACTTTTTTTCTTAATTTTCTTGTATTGCTTTAAGATGTATCGATAATTTTCTATGATGGCTCTTTAAGAACTGCAAAGATACATTCTTAAAATGTCCTTATCGAAAGCATATATAGATATTTCAATGTATCCTAATAAATTAGCTATCATGTTCTTAAATTTCTATTTTATATTAAATAAGATTACATTAAAGTTAGTTGTAATGTGTAATATTTCCACAGTAATCACAATATTACAAGTAGAAATTAGGACAGAATATTAAATAAATTAGTTAAAAATCATCACATCTAGTATAATCCAATAGCAATAAATAATAAATTTTTTTGGTTGATTACAAGTACTACGATAAGTTCAAATGTCAAATTGGCACAAACAAGTGGGAGAATTATAGTTTTAGTGCTATGTCATGCTCAAAACAAGTTCCATTTTTTGGGAAAAGGTAATTTTAGTCCCGAATATTTTGTTTTTAAGCCAAACTAGATCAATTTATAAGAAACTGTTGTCCGAAATTTGTCACGTGAAAGTCACATGGAATTTAGTGTTTACTGAGCGTATCAGTGAAATTTCTTTTGAGTTTCTTTTGATTTTCCAGAGATCGAAGCTCTGGCGCGAGAAAAGAAAGAACAAAATCGGGATTTGATCGGATCATATCAGATCTTCAAGGGGTTTGATTGAAATTAAAGATAGTTGAGGGGTCGAAGGATTTAGTACTTACTTGAAGAAGGGATTGAGCTAAGTAGTGATCGGAACTTTGCATGGATCGAAGCCCTGGTGCGAGAATGAAGAGAAAAATAAAAAGGTGTGTGGGGTCGAGTGGGCGGATCTAAAAGAATGCATGATTGGGTTGGGTTGGGCTGAATTGGATCTTCTTTTGTGTTTGGCTGACAATTCGAGTGTAGAGATTTTTGGAGAATTTCCTTTCTTTTACTACTATATTATATTGTTCTAAAAAAAATTAACCAGTCATAATTTAATTAATTGAATCCTTCTCAATTATCAATAGTTAGGGTATAAATAAGGTTAAATTAGTTGAACGCTTTATTAATGTTAAATTTGTTTTATGATTTTTTTTTGTATGGACTAAGGTATTTATGAATTAATATAAAAAAAATATGAGTCACATATGGGGTTTGAGTTCACATTTTTTGTGTTTTGATACACAAATATCCTGTCCATAGAAGAATGCATCTTGTTTTATTACTATGAAACGTTTGTAGATGCGTTCAAAGTTCAAAATTGGATTTCTTTTCATCTCAAATTGAATGGGCATGTCTCGATCAAACTCAATTAACTTAAAATTTTAAATTTAAATTTAAATTTTAAACTTATTGAGTCAAATTTAAATTAATAAACAAAAACTACAACACGATTTTTGACTAACAAAATTGTAACGAATTCTTTTCAAATCGAATTCAATAACTCGATCAATTTTATTAATCAACCAAGGTCAAAAGAACCCTTAAAAAACCAAATTCAATTCCCATATCGAATATCTAAATTTGCCTTTCAACATAAAAAAATTAGTAGTTAAACGACCATTGATTAGCACTTTGAATCCCAATCACATTCGCCATTTTATTTATTTATTTATTTTTTGGGTCACACTGGTAATTATCCCGTCTTTGTAGCATTATTATCTTTCACGTCCTTTTGAAGTTCTTGAAAGTTTCAAGTTTGGACAAACCCATTTTTGGTTAAAATGTTACCATTCTTCTTCATTCATTTTTCCAAAACTAAACAAGTTACATTTTGTAATCATGATTACATATACTATGATTCAATAGTCCCAAACAACCACGACTTGAATTATATAGATTTTAGACTTCATATTTAGCAAAAGTACAATCAAATTACCAAATTGCCCCGGTGCTTCTAGTCTACTTGGACTCCCATTATAAGGGTAATTTGGTCATTTGGTTGTACATCTGCTGTGGCATTAACAATCTCAGCTGTGGCAATTACATTTGCCTTCATATTTGAAGCCTACATTGAACAGTACTTTGCCTTTGCTCCATACTAACTCAACAAGTATCTATTTACATTTCTCCCTGGAAATCCCTCATGATAAATGCAGCAGCTGATGTTCAGCATGCTTCATATTTGGTGGTCCTCTTTAAACTGGACAACTCAGGCAACTAAATACAACCTCTTTGAGCGATCTTCAATCAATAACTGCAAAACTCATATAAAAGTACTGTTAAAGTTTATTGCCAGATTAATTGAACAAAAACGTGACAAATTCAGGGATCGAAACGAATTCCAAAATGTGTTTTCCCTGTATGCAATCCAGTTAATTTATTAGACTTCACTTTAAAGGGGAGGAAACCAAGTGCAAAAAAGAAGATGCTTCAATTTTTGGAAAGTATATGGTGCAGAGCGAAGTTCATACCCAAGTTACACAGACAGAGCCATTACTGATGCAGGACAATTAGTAGAATTTTTGTACTTTGGTTCCTTTGGAGCCTGACTGATTAGGAAAACATATTCCATAAAAAGACGAGACATAATAGATAGCTTGGTTAATAACTCTAGCTAGTTTGACGAGAGAATCTACATAATTTTCAAACAATGAGGACATGTACAAATGATAACAAGGCAGAGTAACAACAAATTTCATAACTAAACTCAAATTCAAAATCCTAGCAAATCCTGCATGAATAGTGAAAATCTTCCGGCAAAGAGGAATCATTTTGGAGGGTTGTCTGATTAATACTTCTAAATTAACTACAAGAAAATGATCACATGCTACAAGTCCAAGAAAGTAGAAACACATACTACTCTTAAAATAGTTGTAGTAGAGCATACCTGTTATAGTGCTCATCATCAATTAAGTACAACTTGCTCTTAGTTTGAATGGAACAGAAAAGGCACTGCAAAAATATAAAGAACATTTAGCATAGAACTGAGACTGTGTGTGTGTGTGTGTGTGAGAGAGAGAGAGAGAGAGAGAGAGAGAGAGAGAGTAACTTAAAGAAATGATCCCCTAATAAAATTATTACTTTTCCTTGGAAACTATTTAAGTCAAATGTCTTCCATATGCTAATTGGATTTATAGCAACATATTCTACTCTTCTTAAAAACTACTAAATTCAAATGTCTTACATCAACTTCCAAGGTTCAGTGTTTCAACTGAAACTTGATTCTGAATTCCTTTTGTTTTCATGGAGTTTATAGCTACTAATTGATCACGTTTATTTGGTTTTTAATGGTGACAGATAATTGAAGAAAATCTTACTACTTTATTAACTGATTGAACATTGTAAAAATGCATTGCCAGAAACATAGAAATGGGTTGACTAGATGATTCTTGATAAAAGGTGGATAAGAATAACAACTCACCAACTAGAAAAACAGCTAACATGAAAACAAGCGTGAATCGGATAGAACAACTGAATGGCATCATTTGATGGGTTTGCAACTGTCTTTGACTTCTAGCCACCCGTCCAAAAACCTACATAAAATGTCCTTATTAGATGTTTGAATATTGTACAAACTAAGCCAACCCAGTCAAAAAGTCTTTCTTAATCAACAATTATAGTTTACAAGATGATCAATGATTACAAATTAATGGCAACGCATACATGCCGATGTGAATGAAAGCATATAAATAACAGTAAACATGAACTCATTTCTATGATAGTAATTAATTTGTTACAAATAAGAATCAAAAACTGAAAACATGAACTAACCTGATTCATCCAATGGATCCTTCTCCACTGATTGTAGCTTAACATTCCTCCCTTTGCTTGAGGATGACCTTCGCCCTTTGGCCTCAAAAAAGTAGGTTTGAACCCTTTCTCAAAGCTTTTGGTGTGGCCTCAATGTTCAGTGCTAGTGTTTCCCTTTGCCCATCTCGATCGTCAATTACAATCTCCAGCTTACTCAAATCTGGTGAACTGCTTATTCTCTGAGCATTAAGCATTATATCCGGCTGACAAAAAGTATGACCCCATGTTGCAGGACTTTCTTTCATATCTAGTTGAACAACACAGGAAGAATCCACGGTATGTCCACAACTTGCCGGACTTGGATTATCATCCTTTGTGCCAATTTCGGCATTAGCACTAAAGTTCTTTCTAGTCCTCTTTTGTGGAGATCCGGTCTTGTTCAATCCAAGCTTTTCAGCTCCAACATTCATGCTTTGAGAGCTCCCAAGGGGTCCCGAAAGAAACAATGCCAAGTCATCGCATTCGTTTTCATCTAATTTTACCCATTGCAGGGGCTGCTTGCCATCCACATCAAATGATTCCCTTAATGCTACTTCAACACGGGAAATTTGATCTTCCATTGCAGAAACAAATTGCCTGTATGCCTTGTCATTGTTATTTCATCAGCACTTCTTCTGTAGCTCAAAGTTACAGCCTTTTCAAACTCTTCCAACTATTTAAGGAAACCACATTCAAACAACACAAAATTATTGAATGACCATCAAATCAACTAGAAAGTTAAAAGACATGCATAATTCAGAAAAAAAAAAATTCTGAAAACAGTAGAACTGAAAACATAAAATGCACATAAATTTTCAGATAAACTCTAAGCAATGTCTTTAAAGCTAGCTTCACAGCACCAGATTGCAGTCACTACTCACTAGAGCTAAAAAGCATCAGCAATTTCATTTTATCTGTTTGAAACAACAAAACTGAAAAAAAAAAAAAAAAAAAAAAAACCTGCCATTTTGCAGTGCCTAAAGCCATCTGAAGTTCCCTGGAAAGATCATCCCAAAATTGAGGCCTCATTCCTTCTTTCCTCTCTCTCAGCCATGCTCGGTAAGCTGATTCCATTCTGACAACAGCAAAATAAACCAGAAATACTTAAACACAAACTGAAAAAGGTGCTATCTTTGGACATTATTCGAATGACAGAGCAACTATAGGGTGTCAAAGGTCAACAAAATTGTCCAAACTATGGCACCTAAATATCAATTTAAAAAAAAAAAAAAAAAAAAAACTGAAGTTTGTGAAGTTCACAGTGTCATTTCTCAGGATTCTAGCAAGCACCAAGTACAATTTTAATAAGTACTAAACACCCTTTATCATACCAAGAACATCAAAACAAACACTTAAATCATCCGCATTATAAATTAAAAAAAAAGGGGAAATACAAGAAGAAAAAAAAAGAAGCAAATCAATCCCAGAAAAAAAAATACAACAAAAAACATGAGAAATTAACAGAAAAAGAAACGGGTAATAAATTTGTTGAACATACATATCAGCTGAATGCTGAACTTCTTCAGCTGCAGAGAAAAAGGAGTCCCTTTGCCATAGATCAAAACTGTTGGCAACCAACATCTTTTTCCTTCAAATTCTTCCCCTTTTCTTCCCCACCAGGATCAAATGGTATCAACAGCTTCAAAATACAAATGGGCTTTCTCTAATTTGTATAAATATGCATAAAATAAAGAAATCTTGTGATTTGATTAAAAACAAAAAGAAAGTGGTGTGAAAAGGTTCTCTCTCTTCTCTTCTTTGCAGGAGGGGAGAAAGCAAAGAAGGAAGAGAGAAAAAGAAAGAGAGAGGGAGAAGAGAGAAACGTAGAGAGAATCTCTTTCTTCTAGCTCTCTCTTTCTTTGGATTTTGCTTCTGAAAATTTCGGTTCTGCCTCCAACAAGGGTTATTAGAATTTCTTTGTTTATATTCTTTTCTTTCCATTTTCTTCCCATTTCCCACTTTTTAGCACTTCGTATTTTCTGTGGGCAGCAAAAAATATGAATTTATCTCTAGTGTTACAGGTGTAGGAGCTCAAAAGTGAGCCGACCACTGGCAATAGGCTATGATAGAGTAGGTTGTTAGTCTTTATTAAGGGGCATTTTGGCAGAAAAATATGTTACACCAGACTAATTATGTAATTAGGAAAGTAATAACAATAATAATTAAAATTTTAAATGTAATTGATTGAAGTTTCAATGAGTCCTTGGATTTTTTTTTTTGTTGCCATAATACATAATTTAAGAACATGATAGGTCATTTCTCAATTCTGAGTCAATATAAATATATATATATATCATCATTGGCAGATTTTAGACAATTTACAATGATGGTTATAAATTGCTCCACCAAGTACAAAATTATTGACAATAATATATATATATATATATTAACAGATTTTAGACAGCTTATAATGATGGTTATAAATCGCTCCATCAAGTATAAAATTATTGAGAATAACATTCAAATAAATACTTCTATATTAGGTGAAGTATTCTATATAGCTTTGGACTATAATATATTAATAGTACTACTAATTAAATTCATGCGTGTTGATTGACTTATGTTAGGTAAAGTATATTTTGTTGTTGGATGCCAAATGATAAGAGACGAGAAAGAATTTTGTTCGGTCACGATCCGACTCACTCAGCCATTAACTCATAATCCATATAAAATAAACGTACCATCTAAAGCCAGTCAGAATCATACTATATGATAAACTTGCGTAACCACCAAAGAGGGAATATATGCCCTCTTAAAGAGGAAATTAGAAAAAAAAAAAAACATTTTTGAATTGATAAAAAGAAGAATAATAGAAATTTGTTAGCTTATGTTCTGCAATCAACACAATCATCATAAGTTAACTTGCACAGCCAATTTTTTTGGCAATTGAAGAGTAAATTGTTGTACAAGATTAAACAAACAAAACATTATTCTTACTAGGTGGAGTCACTTATATAACTCCTGTAATGCTATTGTACTTTTGTCACGAATTGTTGTACAAGGTTAAAGAAAAAAAATATAAGGAGTTAAAAGATTTAGCTACAAAGTACAAATAACATAGGCTACTAAAATCTTAACCTAGTGAACTCTCAGTTTGCAGCTTCATTCCACAGCTTGTGGCAAAAGAAACAATAACTAAGCAAATCAAATCTTTATGCAAGGATTCCAATCATAGTTTCCTAACTATTCTGTGCATCTTCCCAACTCATATTCCAACATCTCGCGACCAGCATTGCATGAATTTACAATAGAGCATACGATCCTCTTCTGTAAATCCTTGAAATCCACTGCAAGCTTTACATCCCAACTGCTACTTTCCCTGAGAGATGATGATGATGATGATTCATAACTGCGCAAATTCTTTTTTGGTCTAATGGTAGCATATTACACAAGTTGAATCATACTTACCTGTCATCGAGCTCTTCTTCACCTAGGGACTCAATCATACCTTCAAAGGTAGAGCGAAGGTCATCGAGTATTTCAAGTTCAATTTCCAGGTTATCCTGTGTAAAAATATAGTAATGTTCAGAGTCCAGGATCAGGATTACATAACTACGAGGTCATGCAAAGAGCTACAGAAGTAGGACCATTTAACACGAAAACAAAATGCTATAAAATATATCAACGTGGAAATAAAGATGGAAGGCATGACAGTTGAATTGGGTTAAATTACACGGGTCTTTGTTCGGGAGACAGGACCCCGAGCTCTACGAAGATGATCCAGCAATGGAGGAGGCAAGCTGTAATTGAAAATCCCACTGTTCTTTGAGAACCAGGTACCCCGCACCATGTGAGAGTTCCAATCACTCGTGCTGACTCCATCGTCACAAACTTCATCTAGGGCAACATCAATATCTGCCACAAAAAAAAATGAAGGTTTAAGTTTTTACCCCCAAAAGAGAGAGAGAGAGAGAAGAGAAAATGATATGGTCTTCTGAGGTTGATATTCATCTCAAGTCGGAACAAAAAGCACATTGTATATTCATGCAAATTTCCTGAAATGTAAGGAGACATGCAAACATAAAATCAACAATCTTATGGCCTTACCAAGCGAAATAACATCATAAGGATTTTGTTGTTGTGGTAAAAAGCCATAAAATGTAAGTAGATGTGAGCTGGAGAAATTGCCATAGGTAAGAAAGCATTGTTCTCCTGCATTGCAGGAACTTGAATCAGGTCTGGACATAGGAAATTTGACAGAATTTGTAACTGGATCTATTTTTCCATAGTGCGCTATATGTGGACATGTCTGTCACAGAAAGAATAAAGTATAAGCTACCATGATAGCAGAAAAATGCAGTAATCAATAACAAGCAGCCCCACCACACTGACAAAGTAAAAACTAATTCAATGTTAAGCACCATAAAACTGTTGCTACTAACAAGTACCTCAGCAGGCAATTTAAACAAAGTTTCTAGAGAGGATATTAAATGAGGGAAAAGAAAATTATAGTGAGGGTCCATCTGGAGAATCCTAGAAGTGAACTACCCACTGTTTATTCTTCTATGGACTTCCATTTCTTGTTAGAGAAATTATACTTCTGGATTACCAAAGCTCTGTCACAAGTTGATAGACATAAGTAAAAGAGAAAAAAATTGACTGACCGAATGGTTGAGGAAACCAGCAACAGGAATTAAGCAGGTCCTTAGCTTTCCATCACTGAACATAATCTTCATCTCTGCTGTTAGAGTACCAGAGCTCACAAGCCCAGAGAAAATGTTCCCAAGTATAAAGCTCTGGAGGAAATACATCAGGGTAATTCTCACATAGGACAGGAAATAACTGTTCATATTGGTTACGCAAATGCTGCAACAATATACAAACAGGGAAAATCATTCTCAGATATACAAGAAATAAGTTTCTAACAATTCAAAAACAAGTGTAGTCATGTTATTCGACTTTGGGACACTTTCATCAGAAATCCTTGTAACTTCACACTAAAATACAGATTAGTGTCATTTTTCCCTATTGAAATAACAACCAAGATACCAATTTTAGTTCAATGTATCAAGTTGAGAAGTTTGAAAGAGTTAAAGAACATAGTCAACTAGCAATTGGATAGGAGTTTGGTTTTCACCTTGTACTGAAGAAATACCTATTTTAAGAACAGGTTTTGCATATTAAAGTTCAGTAGGATAACAAAATTCCAATTACATGTAAATCTTTTTAAGCAGTTGCCTGATTGTTCTGTATCAGTCCATTTCCTATGTTCACTATTCAAGTTTCTATTAGGTCATTTGATTTATTTTATCTATATATCATTTCTAAACATAGTTCCTTTTTTTCATCTTACACTGAAATATGGATACAAAATCTGACTATACAACATCCAGAAAGAAATAGCTGACTAGTGTTGAACATATTCATCACATTTTCTCCATGGCTCAGAAGACATGAATGTGTGCTTTAATTAGTATATGTTACTTTGAAGGTTTGGCTTACTAATAAAACAAGTAAATGATGCTACACAGGAATAATGCATGATCTTATGCATGGCCATATAAGTTTTTGCGCTCAAACCTATAAAAGAATGTAAACTTTTACTCGATTTTTAACATTTAGATAAGCACAAGTTCCACTTCATTTGCTGTTGAAAACAAGCCAAACCAAGTATGTGCTCTCAAAACAGACTCTTCCTAAACAAATGAACCACGCATGAAGGCGTATGCGATTTACGCTTGGCTTCTCTTTCTTGTTCTGCCCAACGAAGCAAAACATATAAAATCACCGTAAGGAAATTAGAACTACGTGCCTCTTCTAAATAATTCCATATTTTGTTACAAATGATTCTGCTATTTAGTTCTCATGCATCAAGGGTCAGGTAACAAAAAACACAATAAACCAGCCATAGTTAATTGATCAAACATATATTGAGCGAAAATAACCTCTTTTGCTTGCACTATCTCTTCCAACAAGATAGTTCCATCTAGAGCCATGATGGCACTGACCCCAAAGCTTAACCCTGTTGTGTACGTCAATGAAATTGCGAGAATCATATAAGTCAAAGGGTGAAACTGCCGGCAAAGCTGAAACTAAAGGGACATGAATCTTATATTGGCACTCTTCAGACATTTATTTAATGAAAAAAAAGAACAACAAAAAAAAGAAACCTAGCAAAGAAGACATGAATAAAGAAAAGAAAACCTGTATTAAATGCTGCTGGCAACGTATCAAAATATAACCTAAATTTGGAATTGCAGTTAATTAAATGCTTCTCCTTCATGCTCCATAATAACAACATTGTCTCTGAAGAAATCCCCTCAATTTTCTCCAATAACGGAAACTGCCTTGAAAGTACAAATGATTAAATGACATAATACTAACTTTAGATTCTGGCTGCAAAGCTTTCAAGAACTAGTTACAGCTATGTGGAAGAGACAATGTATGGTCTAGCTGTATAGAAAAAATGTTATCCATTCCCAATATGTTCAGTCCCTAATATGAAAGTTAAAATAATCATGTCTGTAATAAAAGGTGAACAACAGAAACGAAATAGATGCAGAAGGACTTCGCCTCAGTAACTGAACTCTAAATTCATAGGTAGAGGAAACCCTGGTACCCTTGTTCAGTTTCTGCAAATAAGGGAATGCATACAGTCACATGAAGTTTAAATCCTAAATTTCCCAGCACCATTCTTTGACTCCTAGGAAATGCAATGCTTTCAGAATTTAATAGAAGCATGCAGGAATTGTAGACATTTGCAAGTACCTAATGATTACCCTGTAACTGTTAGATTTTGATGATGATGATAATTATTTACCCAAAAAACAGAAAGAAAAAAGATGAAAAAAGGATCACAATACTTTTGAAGTCACTTTCAAGTCATGGTCCCAGGAAAAAGTTACTGTTACAGCTTACTATGCATGTACTTTTGTCAAATGACCATTCAAGTACATATAGAATTCCATCAGCCAAGAGAAATTATGTTTCATAAGGTCTAAACATAAGAAAAGGAAAAGGATGGACTAAAGATCCACATCAACCATAAGCTTTAGAAGTGCAAAACGTACCATGTCCGTTTCAAGCACAAGGTTTTCAGAAATGATCAAAGACACAGGGATCTCTAAAGCAATGTCCCCAATTTTTAGATCTTCCCTTGCAATAGCCCCTCTTCCAGCTCCTTCAATATCTGTACAGTCCATAATCAAATGAAAAGAAATAACCCTCCATTAGTTTTTACAATTCCTAACTTCCATAAAATGCACAAGCTAATGAAAAACTGTGTACCATGCTCTTCTCAAGAAGATTACTAATGTCAGACAATATTCAATAAAGAATTATGGGAAAATCTTACAAGCTATCTCCACTTTTGTTTTCAGACCATTTCTTTTGCCCCACTGCATTAAAGATGTTTCTTTCTCACAACTGCACTCTCTAACAACTTTGCTTTCCTCTCCATATTCCTTTCCAACTTCATGTATCATATTAACAGTTGCATTGTGCATCTCTTGCAGTAAATTTAAAATCTTGTGTTTACCACTGGAAACTGAAGAACCAACGAGTCTAACAACTGAATGTAGGCCTTCCAGCTCATTCCTTGGACTATTAAAACCCACCAGATTTGAGACATCAGCTCCCCCAAAATACAATTCAATCTGCACCATAATACATACATTTATCAGTGTCGATTGCCTGCATTCAGTAAATCCATCAGGGTTATGTGATGTATGATTCAACAAAAAGATTGATCAGATAATTTGACTAGATAAAATTATTAATGACAGTTTATGCTGAAATTCCAAAGATGGCACTATGTTAAACTCTCAATTGAAAGAGACCTAATTCAGTATTTGCCCAGTACTTCAAGAAATCCCAAGTAAGTTTTCATAAATGACTTTCTAATGAGCAGCTGCTCTAAAAACTTATTGCTTATCCAAACGATGGCAATTATTTGCTAAATATTATTTGGTCAACATCAACTGATGTTGGTCAAGTGATTATTCACCAAATAATATTACACACTATTCATGTTTTGTCTTATCCATTATTTCACTGTTCATCTAATGTGACTCAACAATTACCTATATTGAAAAAAACCAACAATTAGTGGTGGGTTCGGAATGCCAAAGTATTATGTTGCTGAAATCAATGACTAAAAGACAAGCCAAAGGAGTCGTTACTGTTACTGGCAATAATTTGAAATTAGAAGTTCGGACCTCTGATCTTTTACTAACTTCCGAAATAATCATCCGAACGTCTGACAAATTCTCTAAAGGTTATCTTCCACTTTTCAGATCCTCAACTCTTTACTCCATTGAACTTCAACTTCACGAGCTGAACAACAAATATTCCTTCAAACGACACTATTTTGGTCAAGAAATCCAGTCGATTTTGAGTCTTAAGAGACAGAATCCACTCAATTGAAAGCCTAGAAATTTTGCTGGTGGTAAATTATCAAGGTAAATCGCAGAGGAACTTCTTCTCCCCTTTTTCCTCTCTCATTGACCCCATTTTGCCCTTTAATTATTCGTAGCAGATCTACCATTTCAAATGCTCTATTATTCAATTTTTTTTTTTTTTTGGTTTGCCACATGTTGGATCATGCCTATGTTAGCTAGTTAATCCTGATATGTTGAGTTTTCTACACAATCTAGATGGAATTGGGGTTTTGGCATAGGGTTTCATATCATTTTGCTGTTAAATTTTGGGAAATGGTTAAAACTTGTGCAATTAATTAGAGTAATTATCGCACTTAACTAATTTGTCTTTTGATTTCATTGACTTCTATGGTTTGATGTTCTGAATTTGTGCACCAGTGCTTCTTTGTTGTTAAACATTTTGGCAAGAGGTGAATTAGTTCTATTGTACATGTTGGCAATGTGTTCGAAGTTCGGAGTTCCGTCCCTAAACCCAACTGCTGAAGACGACCAATCAAACTGTTACCAGGAAGGTGTCCAATGTATTTGGTAAGTTTGGTTCGGCATGTGATTTAGTTGTTCGGCCCTCCAAACTCATCAAATCTAGGAAAGCAAAATAATTGGACCATAATGTCTAATTACTATAGTTTATAATTCTTTATAGTCAAAAATGAAAAGCAAATAATAGGCATTCATTATTTGCAAAACAAATGATTATTTCAAAACATTATTTTGTATCCAAACAAATATCTCATTATTTCCAAATATCATTTAAGTCAAAACCCAAATAATATTTGCCAAATAACAAGTGATTATTTGCTATCCAAACGGAGCCTATATTTCTGGACAGCGGGTCATGTTTACAAATCACAATCACCTTGAATTCGTGCAAGGATACATGAAAAGCAAGTCTTGGTTGACAGTGCACCATCTTGGTTGTCAACTTCTAGAAGCTAAAGAAATAGTTATTCATAACAGGATACATGAAAATCAAAAGGAACTACCTCATTTAAGTTTATGATTCTCGCTCGCTTTAGCATTATGTCCAGGACATTCTTTAACTGATCTGGATCTGAGGAGCTTTTCAAGGAGACACTTCCGTTTTGATCAAAGCAAGTCTCTTCAAGTAATTTCTGTCACATGATAAGAGTAACATAAAAAGAAAAAGACAAAAAAAACCAAGTGATTAATCAAGTTTCAAATATCTGGTTACAAACAAGGGGGAGGGATTGATGTAAGGTGGGAATCATGCTAGAATAACCTCGCACCTTCTTTTTGTCAAACAAAGGATCATTTTCAGAAAGCTCAAGAACAAATGAAATCTCATCATCAGTCTCTGCAGCATTGGGGCCTCTATACACCTTGAATGATAACGAATACATGGAAAGTGCAATCTTTGTAACAAAGCAATGCACTTTAAACATAAAAACTCATCTTAGAAATTAGAATATGATTAAATAAGTTAAGCACCTATGCAGAGTTCAGTGAACACGTGAACTCTTCTGCAAAATCGGAGATAAAGGGATTAATGGGATAGCAGCTCTGCCCCAGTTTCTAAAAGCTGCTCCATTCCAATGATGATTATATGTTTTTCAATACACCAAAAGTCCAAGACACAAAGATCCTATATTCCTGATCAATTATATATGCACATTTGCAATGCAGGAATCCAGAAAAAGGCAAGTTCACTTAACGTTTGACTAATTTGTCGGACAATAGAATGGAATTTAACTAAATTAACTTCAATGAAAAGCTTTTGATCTCTAGGATATATATATATATATATATATGCTGAGATATGTTTCTTATTTAACAACAGTCAACGATTAGCTACTATTATTTAATCACCCGAATATTGTTCCTTCCAGAAAATACTTTCAGCAATCAAACAACTAGAAAGCACTCGTTGCCAACAGAAAATATTTCTTAAGTTTTCTAACTTCAGCATAAAACCATTTCAGAAAGAAAGCAATTTGCCGTATGTACATACTACAGAGGTACATATTATTATACTAAGCCAAGCACCTCCACCCACACACCCCTCTATCAAACTACCACTCACCATGTTTTTCTGTGACCTATCTAATTGTCTTTGTCCTTGCCACAAGAGGATTTTATCCTGATTGCATATTTTTTCTGACACCATAAGACAAAAAACTAAAAATAAAATAATTTCTCCCAAAATAGCTAAAACAAAATTATTTTTTTTTCCGCAATGAATATATTCCTTGTAATCTTGACATAAAAACATTCTTTTTCCAATCAAATACAGCCTTAAACTTTGCACTAGATTTCAATATGTTAAATGTTCCAATAAACATCATTCACTGGAAGAAATAAGCTAATCCTCAACTAAAGAATAAAGTTCTTGACCATTCTGAGCAAACCACCACCCCAACATCAATTTACTAAATTTTCACACAACCTAAGTTGGTAAAAAAAAAAATGTTTATGAACCCCTCCTAGCCCAGAAAGAACTTTACCAAATGTCAAACCCTTTTCAACTATAAATAAAACCAAAAAGAAATGAATTGTAGCTTAAATCAACATCAAACAACCAGGTTACCAGAATGAACTTGCCATTTTTGTTTTTTTGTTTTTTTTTTTCTTTTTTCCTTGAAAAATAAGTATTAAAACCTGCCATAATCATTCAAGAATCTTTTCTTTTTGCTTATTTTGGAACAGATTATTCAAAATACTACTCAACAAGTTTCTTAGAGTCTCTAGCCCAGTTCAAAAAAAACTTGACCCCACCCCCCCAACACACACACAAATATTTTGCAGTGCTGTGGATAAGTTTTTTAATCAAGAATTTAAGATGCTGGCGGGTTTAAGAGATGAAGAGTACCTGGTGAACCATCCATTAGCGCTAATTCGATGGATTATCGGAGTTAATCCTGTTAGTGATACTTCTAATTCGATACATTATCGGAGATAGTAATTGTTGACTAGTCCTTCAAAAGTCTGGGGTGTAGCCTGTCTACTTGGGGGTTTAGTGAGGGTTCTGTCTTGCAAAGAAGAAACAACCTCTATGCCATATTTCTATTTCTATTACTTTGTAAAGGAAATGGAGACGCACCAATTTTTTAATAGTAAAAACATATTACAAATAAAAATAAAATAGGAAAATGATTTTTTTTATAATCATTTGATAAAATTATTTCATGTGATAAAATTATAATGAATCAATAAATTCTAATTTTAGATACTAATTGATTTCATTCTCTCTTTTTTTTTTCATATAAGATGAAACATCCGACTTTATTATTTTGTATAAATATATTCTTACAAATATTATCATCCAATATAGTAAGTATAGACTAACTAATTAATATTTATTTGGATGTTAGCGCATATATCTACAATACACATATATATTATTTTTCTTATCAAGTTTTGAATAAAATATAATATGATACAAAAATTAATCATGAATTTATTTTTCCTTTACTTTCAAATCTTAAAATGGATATTGTTGGATCAAATCGGTAGTCAATAATGGATCCTCATAGACAACTAAAACCTAATATTGAGATCACAAGGGTTGGATCATAGACAACTAAAACCTAATATTGAGATCATAAAGGTTGGATCGATATCGAAAGGTTGAGCCTAGTCTCCGTGGACAAGCCCACGAACCACACATCTGTGATAAAAAAGGGGTGACATGAAGCAAATTGGCAAGAGAAAAACAGTTGGAGGAAACGGTTGAAGAATTTGAAATCGCAACTCCCACAATGCAGTTACCAGATGAGGAACAAAAGATGAGAGAGGCAGAAAGTAAGGACACAAAAAAACTTAGAAAAGAACAGCAAAATCAGATAAAGGGAAAACTCTTAGTTAAGTGCTCTCTAGCGTAGGTCTTTGGGATATTAGGTTAAGATTAGTCCGTCATTGGTCGTCAATCTTTGTCAATTGCAGCCATAACTAATGACGCTTAGGAACTATCATTTTATTCTTTCTAAAATCCATCAGTAGTTTTAGCCGTGTATTGTAATGTACCTTACATTAGTGTTGTACATATGTTTCCTTTTCTCAATCCAATAGTAAGCCTTTTTTAATCATCTTTTAATTTTGTGTACTAAATTTAAATCTTTGGATTCAATCAAGGTAGATGAGAAGTCAAAATTTGACGGCACACTCAAAATTTGATTTACAAAGAAAACGACACGTTCTTAAAAGTTAGAAACCACAAAATTTGTTTGTTTGTTGTTATTGATATTAATGATCAAAATTCGCTTGAACAGATATTAATTTTTTTTAATAATGTTAAAGTTGATTTATTTAATCTTACACTAATTACCATGAAAGTAATTTCTTCACCATTCTCTCTCTTTTATATATATATATATATATATATATATCTATATTTATACGTACCTATATTGAAATAAATACTCATTTAACGATAATATTTTTATTAACAAAAAAAAATACTTTTTCATGTTAATATTTTATCTCTAACCAAAAGAAGTTGTTTTCATTAGATATTAGACAAATATTATCTTTGAAGTTTGAAGCAAAAAAAAAAAAATGAAAATTCCTATTTTAAAATAAATTACGTTAATTATGAGCTAGAAATATTTAACTTTTGAAAATATTGTGATGATATTTAGAAAATATGTGTACTCAATTCAGTTTGTTTTATTTCGATTTATGATCTTGTAACTAAACTAATAATGGTCATTTCGATTTGATTATTTCAATGTGGTTTACCTTTTTAAAAAAAATCATTTTATTGGTCCGATTTTATCAATACGGCCGGTTTTTAAAACAATCTGAACAGCCCTGGTGTAAGTCTTGTGAATTGTGTATTTTATTTTGTTTAATCATGATTTGTTTACTACTCAAATTTGATGTAATTTTAATTATACAGCCATGTTTTCTGAAAACAGGAAAATTATAAAACCATGTTCACATCTTTCAAAAATAAACTTATTTTTCTGCTGTATTTGTTACACATGGATTGGCCAGTCCAATAGGTATTGTTCCTGGTATATTATTGGCTGAAATTTAGGCATCCTACAATTGTGTACATTAGCACATGCATTTGCTGAATAATTTGATGGACACTTCTATCTTTTTCCACCAATTAGCACATGCATTTGCTGAATAATTTGATGGACACGTCTATCTTTTTCCACCAATTCTGAAGTTGGTATTAGGCTATAGCTACTTTGAAGTTTTCTTGAGAAATAATAATAATAATAATAAATTTCTGTTGGTTTGTTGAGTGTAAGCTTTTTAAAAGTATACGAGTATGAAATTGTCATTTGCTAATTGATCCTTGTGGCTTAATAGGATAGATTTTACAACATCAAGACCCATTAGATTCACTCAACAAAGAAAGCAAGTACACGAAGCCAGATTAGGCGGTTTGTAAAGTGGGAGCAGAACAGATCTACGTGTTACTTGTAATTGTGAGTTGTGATACTTAGCTGCAACTAAACGTCGTATGCTTAAATTTCCTTTGGCTCATTGAGTTTATAGTCCCTTAAGATGTCTTTCCAGCTGATCTTTGGGACTAATTTGGGATTTTTTAGACAAAACACGAGGAGAAAACTCAATTGTAAGAGAAAATAAGAGGAGATTTTCTTATTGATTTGAGAGTTTAAACCAAAAAAGGAAAGATTTAGATGTATATGTCAATATATCTTTTTTGTATAGGACAAATAGGATATTTTGAAATTTACAATAGAATTCTTGTGCCTATTACATACCGAAGGAGAGAGCTATATCAAATTGCATCAGAAGGAAAAGAAATCTTTTACATCACCATAAATTCTTGGAGGCCTCAGCAAAAGGATCCTAGTCTCCTAGGTTTTCACAAGAATATTCAAATCAGTGTAGTCAACAATTATGATTGTCTTTGCCTTCACTTTTGGCATACTTGTTTTCTTTTTCTTCAGAAGCCAAATGAAAGGGTATTCATTCAGTACAACAATCGGCTTCAACAAACAATGACTTCATAACTAACTTTCATGCAAAGAAACTTCACAAGCCACCAATTGGATGTAGACAAAAATAAAATGATTTAAGTTGAAGGAGTGGTTTACAAAAAACAAACATAAAGACGAGTTATGCGAAAAGAATTCCATACAACTAGAGTATAAGCAATATTTTCAGTAAATTTGCAAAGTATTCAGTCAGAAAGAGTCAGAAGATCCACAAAATTTTCATGAGACATCAAATCCCTATAATGCCATATGAGGCTCATCAACTTGTACAATTTGCTATAATTGGCGCCCACCCAGTAGTGCATTAATCAATAGCAATGATCAGAAAACCGACAGTTACATACATGAGGAAGACAGGGTAGAGTGCTAGAGCTTTCCTCCTAGGATTAACTGCTGTGCTCATGAAAGGATAAGCAGCCCATGAACTCCAAGCCAGTGTAACACAGACCACAACCATCTTCAATATCACATTGTCCTTCAACATGCAGATTAAGGCACCAACAATCCAGAGGGAATAGACAATAACCCAGAAGGCTCAGGCTCTGGAAGAAGATTATGTGACCGCCCTAAAACAATGAACATGAAAAGTTACAGCTATTCTAATTAAAAATTACATGATTTCTCAGTTCAATAAATACAATTTCAAAAGAGTTCAATAATTGAACTATGAATTCCCCAAGCAATAAATGGAAGGAAGGAAGAAAATTCATTGAACAAAGGTGCACCCAAATGCATGCTCTGATTGCGAAAGTGAGAAAGCAAGAGTGAATACCAGCAGCAAAACATTCAATGTCAAAATCACAGCTCCTGCCGCCAGCAGTGCAAATGCAACAGCAAAAACCTCAGACTGCAATTTAAAAGCACAAAAACAAAACATTAGATTGTCCCCAAAAAAATGAAGAAAACATCAGTTTTAGTTTCATGCAAACCATTCTGAAAGTGCACCAAATAAAATGAATAAGAAATATGATGCAGTACAGTAAAGGTGAAAACATTAATGAGTTAATGAACAAGTTTCTGAAGAAACAGTTACTGAATTATTCATGCACAGCCAAAAACAAAATATCCGAAGGGAATTTCCAGATAGGCAAACTAAGCTCGAAAACTAATGGAGACTGCATTAGTCCATCATTTTAACAAAACAGGGATCCTAAAGCATGCAATGTTGACCATTAAAATGACCAAACTTCTTTGCAATTTACTCATATGGACACCTTGCAAGCGTAAAAACTTATTTACATGAGCGACATAAATCCTTCAGCATTCAGACCCAAATGGTAGTAAGATAATTTGCATACCAATATCTTTAAGCACATATACAACTATACTTTATATCTTTGATGCAAGGAAAAAAATTTGCACATCATCTTAAGGGCAACAGTAGGTAGACCCGGTCTAATAGACCAAGTGAAGAAAAAAGTAGTCTACTGGACCGGGTATATGTAAGTTGATATAGCACAAGATTGGGGTATCTTGTCTACATGCGCGAGTGGAAGGAAAGAGGGGGTTTTATGGGTTGTTTCGGGGCTGTGAACTGTACCCGTGAATAGTAAACTGGCGGGAAATCAGAAAAGAGAAGAGAATCTGGGGAAATCTCGGAGAGAAGAACAAACAAACAAGCAAACATACCAAGCCCACTAAATAGGGTCAGCCTAGGACAGAAGAACAAAATAAACAAAAACAAATAACTAAAACTTTTCAATTCATCATTCTCCGTGGTTCGAAAAACTCAACCTCGAGTTTTAAAGAATTGCAGGATAAAGAATTCAAACGTTTGATATGCTGTCCAGGAGTTAGAAAGATAGCAATTCCAAAAACTTCTCCAGCCATGTACTTGAGGAAGCAACACATAAATTGGCACCTTGACATAGGCTGAATAATGTGACACTCTTCAATAACAAAGTCAATCGCTGGAGTGAATAGATTAGGAAACTTTTCTGCACTTTGCTCTTGAGCTGCTGAGACAGCATCTTGCCGGTGCTCTGGTGCAGTGCAACAAACTCATCCCAAGTTATGCCGAGTGGTCTTCTCAGATGAAACAATACCTTCTGCAAATTCGGATTCTGAAAATTCACTCTCGAATCCCTTACCAAAATCTTCATTAGTGGTAGAAATCTCTTGATTTGAACCAGCACTAAATTGATATCGAGGAGAAATTATCTTAGAATTGCTGCCACCATGAAAAACTAATAGGGAAATTGGTAAAGCATAGGGTAGTGGAAGAGGAGGATAAGATGGAATTGATGTAACAGATTGCAAGCTAAAATCCGAAAGCTTGAGGTCTTTCTTTTGGCTTGCTTGGAGATGTTTTCCATTAATCATGCCTCAATTCTGTGGAATCTATCATCCATAAATAATTGCAAGGCTTCCAATTTCCTATCAATATCTTGCACTTTATGATTAAGCACAACGATATTTTCATTATAAGACGCATAATCCTTCGACAAAGCGTCAAACTTTGAAAAAAGCTTTGTGTTGGAAACCATATTTGAAGGTGAAGAAAAATTTGGTCAAGAAAAAGAGAGGAAAGTTTGGCTCTAGATACCAAACTGACGAAGAACAAGATTGGGATATCTTGTCTAAAAGCACGAGTGGAAGGAAAGAGGGGGTTTTGGGCTGTTTCTGGTCTATGAACAGTAAATTAGGGGGAAAATCAGAAAAGAGCAGAAAATCTGGGGAAATCTAGGAGAGAAGAACAAAATAAACAAAAAAAAATAACTAAAACTTTTCAATTCATCATTAAGTCCTCCATGATCTTAATATTATTAGCACCATGATTGCTGATTTAAAGACTGTTCAGTTTTAGTAGCTGACAGTCAGACTTAATGGTAACCAAATAGGGTCCATTTGGTTGGATGTATAATGTTTTCCTTGGAAAACATTTTATGAGAAAAAAGCCAAGCCATGTTATTATATATGTATATATATTTCATGTTTGATATTATTAATAAGAGACAAAAAGACTTATAACAATTATAATACATACTTGACAAGTAATTGTAGTTGACAAAAGATTGATTTTGTGGTAAAATTAAACTAATATAAGATAATACAATAGTAAACAATATAATGATAGTTACATTAATTTGGGACCCACAATGAAGAGAAATGAATTAAAAAGAATTGAAAAAAAAAAAAAAATTTAATAATTGAAGTTATAAAGGTAGATAATTAAGGTTTAATGTCACTCTTGAACTATTCGGAGAAAAACGTATGCTTAACAATTTTGTAAGTTGCCTTAAGCCGAAGGGAGGAAATTGGAAAATATTTCACACAGAAATATATTTCCTGATGTTTGGTACCAAAAAAATATCTGAAAATTTTTTCAGCCAACCAAACAAACCCTAACTTTAGTAAGTTTTCAGGAAGTTATTTCTTGCTTATTAACTTCTTTAGCTTAGCAATATTGCTCTAATTGTAAATACGAATTTAGTTAAAGTTTGCATACCAAATGTCCCGTTATCCTTCTCAAAAGTTTCAATTTTCTCATAGAGTTCTTCAGAGTTGGTAAAATTTAAACTCCATAGAGTTCTCTCAGAAAGGTGAAATTTCTCATCGAGTTCTTCAGAAAGGTGCAAGTTTCAGGTAGCAAACTATAGCTCAAAGACTACCCCCTCCTCCCATGTCCCCTTCCTTTTCGTCTCCTCTCCTTATTGTCTCCTCTTTCCTCTCTCTCAAAAACACACACAACCTAAAAAGTAAATCTTGTTAACAGATGGGAGGGATAAGCCAAAGTGATGCCCAAAAGCCAAGAATATTTCCAATATACTATTCAAAAGGATAATTTTTTCGTGCAACCAGGTTTTATCTTTTGCCACCAATATAATCGTAAAGTACCAGTGAAAAAAGTAAACTATGATATCATTTGATGGCCTCCCAATTACTTCCACATTAGCAAACAGAAAGTTGAACCAAATACCAACCAACCCAGTGTTGCACAAAACGCAGTTCACTGTGTTACATGATATTGGTACGGGTATGGGGAGGTAGGTTAGTTAGTACGCATTCATATTTATGTTCATGGAACGGTGACTTTGTTTTGTTATACTAGAAAATTTGGGTATATACTTAGATTGTTGCCAAACTCATGCATACAAATAAGTTGGAGGCTATAATCATTTATACAGTTAAGTTATTACTTAATTATACTAGAATTTTAGTGGTACGAGAAAGTATTGCATTTTGGTACATATGTACGAATATGGAAATTGCAAGGGGAAGGAGCGCATTAAGACACACTTACTAGCCTTACAGAACATTTTTCAGTCTGTTTTCTATTCATAGACAACTTACTAACAAGAAAATCATAAATAAGTAGCAAAAAGTAAGAGGGCATATGGGGACATGAATTTCCATTTAATACACCACTTCAGCTATAGACTTAAGTAGGAAGATCGAATTTGTACTCTTTACACACTTGCGCTCACAAAATTGGTTCCACTAAACTTAGAACAAACAGTTTGTTTGAGAAAACATCTGAAGACAGGTCTGCATTCCAAAACTTACTGGATACAATTCAATGTACTAGTATTCACTCTAGATACAGAACGTTAGTCAATTTATTAATTTTCCCAAACCCTCAAAAGTCAATTTATTGATTTACTTGAACCCTCGAAACATTCTTAAAATGGATGCATTTGCAAGAAGTCCTTGTTCTGCTTTTCCATGTATTCAAAAGAATGTCCGGTATATATCTAAATCAGTCAATGCCCCAATTTTTATGTATACAAATAGCAACCAATTCAAACATTTTAATAAGCCAAATTATTATGCGGATAAATTACAAAACCACAAAACCAAACAAATGGCAACAAACCAATTGCAATTACAGTAAGAAAAAACATAAAAATCGCATAAAAGTACCAAAAAAACATATCAAATGGTTACCACAAGAAAATAAAATGAGAGTACAACCCAATTGCAATTTGAACAAAAAAGAACCTAAAAACACAGAAAAAAATGGATATTAATAAAAGATGAAAATGGGTAGCTGATAAATAATACCTTCTTAACAGAAGCAGACCATGAAAGTACAAGCCCCAAAAAGACAATGAATAAAGAAAGGACCCCACAGATCCCAATCCCTCAAGGCCTTACCAGGATCCTCCCTATGTGGATTCGGAAAAACCACCAATTTCAAATTACTAACAATCCTCGAGAGATCCCTTTTCACGGTATCCCAAACGGGCTCCGTTAGAGTATTCTGAGCCGGCCCGAACCCGGCAGCAGCAATATTGTTACCATTAGTAGTAGTGGGGCGGGTGGCGGTGGAGGAAGACGGGGGCAATGGAGGTAATTTGGCCACGGCGGGTGGGACAGAGGAGGAGAGAGGTGGGGCCGGGGCTGGAAGCTGAGGGGGAGAAGAGGAGACTGGGATGGAGGGACGGGGAGGTGAAGGGGGACGAGCAGGGACGACGGAAGAAGGGTAGGGTTGGGAATTGATGAGGTTTTCGATCTCGTCTATGTCGGATTGTGATGTTGAGTGGAGTGGTATGGTGTCGCTCTCTTGATTTTGTGACATTTTTACCCTTTTATTTTGGGTTGGGGTGAGAGGGGGTCCTATTTTTAAGGGGATCAGTGGGAGGAAAGGAGGAGGAGGAGAACATCGGGGGGAATTGGAAGAGGCGAGTCGTCGGTGAAGATAAGAGTGATCGCATTATATATTGGTGTTGAGGAAGGAGGCGGGGTGGGTGGGAGGAGCGGGGGTGGTTGGAGAAATATTATATATCTAATATTTTATTTTGTTCCTTAAATCGGAAGTTAAATTCATGGAAAAAGGACCAAAATGGTTCCTGAACTTTTCTCTAAAAGAGCAAAGGTCCCTGAACCTTTTTTTTTTGTTTTTGGCACTAATTTAGTCTTTGAATGGTGAGGCAGTCCAAAAATTGATTTCATCTAATTTTAACCGACAAGACGGAAATCTAATTGGCTAGATACATATTCCATTGGACTCGAACAACATCCCCAAATCATTTCTCTTTATGCTTCGATTTAATAATGGTGAAACCTAAAAAAAAAAAAATCTCTTCTCAATCCCTTTATCAGGCCCCCAATTTAGGCCTGAATCTTGGTGGAAATAACATTTGATGGGGCTCCAATTTAACTAAGAATGGATGAAAGTTTTTGTTGGAGAATTTTCAAAATATAAAATTGTATAATATTACATGAAAGGTTATGAGTAGTATTTATTTAAATTAATAGATATGTTTATCAACAGAAGATATGAATTAGTGAATAGGTGTGTCTAATGAGGAGACATTTGAATGTTTATAAATACATTGACATGTAAGTTGTTAAAGACGTATGATTATTTTTTTATTCTTTTCGTTTCTCCTGCGTAATTAAAACAAATTTTATTTTTTTATTCTTTTCGTTTCTCCTGCATAATTAAAACAAATTTGTCTAACATTTGAGTGCTTAGTGATTGATTTCATTAGTGTAAAATGTAATTAATCACTAGATTTCATTATATCATAAAGGTTATTTGTAAGACTTTTTCGTATAATATAATAGGAGTAAATTAAATATTAAGGAAAGTGACAATGTAACACATTGAAATTTTCTCTTCTTCTAGAAACTTATCGGGTAATCTAAGAATTTGCCTATGATTTTTCAATTGGGGAACATATAGGAAAACATGTTTTTTTTTTGCTCAAACAAGTTTTCTAGGAGCTGTTTGCCTGTTTTGATGTATATTGTGATGTTTATGAGATGGGGTGAGGAAGGGACCAATCTAGATGTCCAAAATATGGAATAGTTTCTTTTCTTGATCTCTTGAAGTTTATATTTTGACAAGGCGTCTGAAGTCAAATGGTACATTTTTACTAAAAAATTGAATTTTTGAGAAGATATATAGCCTTTTGGTTGGTTGGAAGTTGGATACGTGGTGCATGTTGATAGTGTTTTGGACTTGGCATGCTGAGCAGAAGGGCTTTGATTTTGCCATTGAATTCCATACCATTTGCGCGAAATGAATCAGCATTTTGAGGATTTTATGCATCTGTCTTTCTTGATTGAGAAATTGATTCATTGTGTAACTTGTCAGCATGAAATTTTGAGTGATTAGCTATGTTGATTTCTTGCATCGGACGGATTGATTGCTAAGAACAACGATATTAAGGATTGCTATGAATTCAACTTTCTAATAAGCCAACCAACTCTAGATGAAATTGGGATAATTTGGGGGCATTGAGATCAACTGGTCAATCCTATTCATTGCGATAGTCCATAGATGAATAGTATATATATATATATATATATATATAATATAAAATCATAAATAGTTATTATGTAATTATATTTTATTCGTGAATATCTTTAATCGTAGTGTTTGACACTGGTAGATTAGAATATGTGGATGCTTATTAGGAATAAGTACACTGGATTGACTATTTAAGAGTATTCAATATGGATTATTATTTAAATGGTAGTGGATTAATCTCTTTATCATAGTTGTGTAATGGTCCATTGATATGAGGTCATGAATTTATCTTGATTGTGGATTATTATACTTTGACTTTATTAGTCATTATTGTTAATGAGTCGCACATACTGTAGAGTTCGAGTATAATATAAATCATGATAAGATATACAAAGGTATGACCAATAGATGATTCACCACTCCTAATAATAGGAAAGTATATTCCAATATGGCCACTTCCTAAAATACGATTTAGAAATCTTTGCGCAAAGTGAAAACAGAATTAAGAGTGTCTTAAATTGTATTTCAAGTGAGTTGTATTTTAGAAATAAGTAAATTGATTAATTCAATAAGAGTTGGCATTATATCTATACTCTTAAATTAGTCGGGATGTAGGTCGGTGAAAGGATAATAATTATACGGGAACTAAATTACGGATGGGTGATATCGAACCACTTGACATATCTCAACACTTGGGTGGTCATGATACTTTGTTAGAAGCCAATCTTGATCTATAAGTGTAAATTAATTAATTAGAGAATTAATGATAAATTAAAGGTGTTTAATTTATCTAATCCTAATTAATTTAGGACTATAATTTATATTTATTGCCAATATAATTAGGAACCTAAAGGTCACACACTTAAGGATAATTAATTTGGGATTAAATTGATATTTGAAAAGTATGAGACACTTATAAGTTAATTTATGAGATAAATTAATTTTTTAGCCTCAATTATATCAAGTCATAAATCTTAAGGACTAATATGTAAGATATTAGAATTCTTAGGATTTATGCTTATTAAATCCTAAATCTAAAGCGATTCTAATTCCTATTTTCTTTGGACTATATGTGCAAACCTATATATATATATATATATATGCATAAGATGTATATTGAAGATATAGAAGTTGTAGTAGTACGGAAAAATTACTATTGCAAGAAAAGAATTCACGTTCAGAATGTGAAGAAAAAGGAAAAAATAATTAAGGAGCTAGCATTTCGTAGTTTGGGTCAATCAATCTTGTGAAAATTCATGAATTAATTATCTATGTAAATACCCTTAAAGGCCCGGCACTTGTGCGACTTGTGAATTAACGTACCAAACATATTAGATCTTTATTAGGATTCTAAGGTATAATCTTTATACTTTTCTTGTACTACGTATAAATTAATCAAGGCACCATTTATAATAACTCATCCATATTAAAAATTTTAAATTCTGCTGCGTTATTGGTTATTTACTTTTTTACAATGGTATCAGAGCCACCATTGATTAATTAATTATGTAGGTATATTTAGTTGTCATGAATATTGAATTGTTTAAAATATATAAATTTTTTGAATTTAATTTATGAAAAATATTGGAGAAAAAAAACCGTCATATTGCCATAAATTTGATTCACGGCAATATGACTTGTCCATATTTGTAATGTCACTTTTAGTGACAATATTCATGTTTGTCACTAAAAGCATTTTAGTAGTTAAATAATTTTTAGTGACACTTAATTTAATATTTTCATATAAATTTTTTGTCTATTATACACATTTTGAAATATAAGATACAATTTTTGATTTTTGTTTAAAATTAATCATAAGATTTAGAAACTTTTTTATTTTAATTTGATTAAAATTTAGAAAATATAAGAGACAGGAAAATATTTATTTAATTCTAATTAAATTAGAATTAGATAATTTGTTTTAAATTTAGAAATTTATTATATTTCAATGAGATTGGAATGTAACAAATGTTTAAAAAAAAATTTAGAAATTGTTTCTAGAATAATTTTTGAAATTTTATTATTTAAATGATTATTTTCTAATGATATTGAAAAATAATATTTTTTCTCCATAAAATATTTTCATAAATAATTTCAAAATTGATAATTTTAATGAGGTTGAAATTATGAAGTATAGTAATTCATGATTAGATAATAAATACGGATTTATACTTTTATTTAATTATTAAATTATATAAAAGCATGATAGTTGATTACAGACTTAAGACCTATTTGATTGTCTTTGATTTACTTGGTTCAAATTCAATGGATGTAAATTTTTAAATGGAGCTTGCATGTCCTGCCTTTTTCTATTATTTTAAATGTAGTTCTTTTCTCATCTTAATCCTCTCGAATATAACTCGAGATTTTTTAACCAATCATGTAATATACATAGAGATAGGTTAGGGATAGGATTGAATATCTAAAATATTTAGATATTAGAATAACATTTGTAATGTGCAAGATGATGGAGACGGTGCAAAGGTGCAACCATGAAGGAAATTTTCAAGAGTTGAACATTAACTTTAGGATTTGACCACCTAATTTCCTTTGTGACTCAAGGAAACTAGTCTAGTAAAAAGTCCATAATCATCCATAGTTTTGTGCATGTTTTATTTATTATATGTTGATATGATAATATTGTATGTAATTTTGATGAGATCTAATAAAATAAATAAAAGAATATCCCTCAAATTAATATTAAGTCAATAAATAAGTTGTCTTCCATTATTATAGTAACAAACGAAAGTTCTTCTTATATTTAACTTGTTGTACTAATCCAATGTTACTCTACGTTGAACATGTTTAAGTTATGAGATGAGATTTTTGAATAATGGGTATGATTTAACAGGGACATATAATTTGTTAGGCACACTCAAGATTATATGTCTTTGAGGCAAAGGTTAGGAGTCACATACGATGTACTA
Source organism: Cinchona pubescens (assembly GCA_025175665.1). Taxonomy (NCBI): domain Eukaryota; kingdom Viridiplantae; phylum Streptophyta; class Magnoliopsida; order Gentianales; family Rubiaceae; genus Cinchona; species Cinchona pubescens. The sequence goes on along the minus strand of JANKKI010000122.1, from coordinate 2,396,520 downwards.
TCAAAGAGTTGATCTACCTATCTAGAAATTACAGGGTGTTGTAATTGGTAAGAATTACCTACCTTTCAAAATTATTTTGGTTTGTTGGATACATCCAAGATCAAAATAATTAGATAAGATTCTAACCCACTAGGGGTTCTATAAGGCTCCCGAATCAATATGTGAGAGTTATTGATTTGAATTAAAATAGTGAGAGCAAAATCAAATTAAATTAAATGCATATTATCTTTTGGTTTTGTTTATGTATAAATAACAAAATTTTGTACTATCTTTATTTATATGTTGTAGAATATGAGTACCAACGTCAATTTACGTCCCATTTTATATGATAACAAACTTGTTAGGCCAAGTTTTTCGAACTAGTATCGTAACTTGAGAATTGTTTTCAAATATGAGAAAATTGGCTATGTACTTGATCAACCTATTCCTAATGTCCCAACAGATGATGCTGATGAAGCAGTTCAAAATGCTTATAAGCACATAAAGGACAATGATACTGCCACTTGTATCATGTTGGCAGATTACGCTATGAGTTCTGAAATGCAAAAAGAGCATGATGACATGGATGCTCATTCTATAATTCTTCATCTCAAGGAGTTGTTTGATGAAAAATCAAGGAATGAGAGGTATGAGATCTCTAAAGAGTTATTCCGTTGTAAAATGACAGAAAGTACTTAAGTAGCGGTTCTTGTATTGAAGATGATCGAATTAACTGAAAAATTCGAACAATTGGAATTTAAGCAAAATCATGAGTAAAATGTTGACTTGATTTTGCAATCTCTACCTGATAGCTTTTCACTGTACGTTATGAACTATAACATAAATAAGTTGTCCACAACTCTTTTTTAGTTGTTGAATATATTAAAAACTGCTGAGACAATTATTAAAAAGGAAAGGAAACAAGTGATGGTTGTTGATTCTTCTAATAAGAAGAAAAAGAAATCCAAGGTTAGTTTTGTGAAAGCTTCTACTTCAGGTATGTTTATGATTGAGATTAATATTTTTATTTCTAAATCAGATTCTTGGGTATATAGATATCGAGTCAACATCTCATATTTGTAAAAATATGCAGGGACTAAAGAGAAGTAGAATGTTGGCTAAAGGAGAAGTGGACCTGTACATGAGAAATGGAGCAAATGTTGTTGCATTAGCTGTAGGGACTTGTTATCTTTCTTTGCCTAGTGGTCTTGTTTTAGAATTTAAATATTGTTATTATGTTCCATCTCTTATTAGAAAATATTATTTCTATTTCGTGTTTAGACACTGATGGTTTTATCATTATGCAAAAGAATAAATGTTGTTCTTTTTCATGTGATGGTATTGTATATGGAACTGCTGCTTTGAATAATGGTTTTTATATTCTAAACATGAAAAATTCAGTTTTCAACATAAATCCAAAAGGGTCCAAAATTAATAATTTGAAACAATATTTCTTTTGACATTGTAGAATTGGTTATATAAATGAAAAACGCATTTTAAAATTATACAATAATGGTTATTTGGGATCATTTGATTATAAATCATATGATATATAAGTGAATCTTGTTTACTTGATAAAATGACCAAATTATCTTTTACTGGAAAAGATGATAAATCTAGTGAATTATTGGGACTAATACATACTGATGTTTGTGATCCTGTGTCAATTCATACTAGAGGAGGTTTTTCATACTTCATTACCTTCACGGATGACCATTCTAGATATGATTACATATACTTGATGAAGTATAAGTTTGAAACCTTTGAAAAGTTCAAGAAATTCAGGAATGAAATTGAAAAATTATTTGGTAAAAGTATTAAAATACTTCGATCATATCGAGATAAGGAATACTTAAATCAAGAGTTTCAAAATTATCTTAAAGAGAATAGGATTCTACCTCAATGGACTCTTTCTTATACACCATATCTAAATGGTGTATCTGATAGACGTAATCAAACTCTATTAGATATGGTTCGATCAATGATGAGTCTTGTAGATCTCTCAAAATCATTTTGGGGTTATACTCTTAATACTACCTCCCATTTACTAAACTGTTTGAGTTCCACCAAAAGTTGTTGATTCCACTCCGTATGAGATATGGTTTAGAAAGAAACCTAAACTTTCATACTTGAAGGTTTGGGGTTGCCCTGCTTATGTGAAAAGGGTAGAATCTGACAAAATTGAAACTAAGTCAGATAAATGCCTATTTGTGGGGTATCCAAATGAGACTTTTGGATACTATTTCTATAATCCCATTGAGCAAAAGGTGTTTGTCTCAAAACATGCTATCTTTCTAGAAAAAGAGTTTATTTTTGAAAGGGCAAGTGGGAACAAAATAGATCTTGAAAAAGTTAAAAAAACACAATATGATATTGATCAACAAGTGGAACAAGAGCTTCAATCACATTATGATGTAATAGAGGATGAAACTAATGATACACAAGCTCTTCGTAGGACAACTAGGATGTGTCGTGCTCCAAAGAGATATGAGTTTCTTGTAAGGTTTCATCATATCAACATGAAATGTTGAGATAATAGGGAAGAGATGTTGAAGAGATGAGGATGTGGAAATGGACATTTGAAGATGGCTTTGAAAGTGAGTGATTAATTTGCAAGATATTTCGTCAATCTAAAGTTTTGGGTTGGCAAATGGCAATGCCGTGCAAATCTGTGTACTATGTAGGCTTTTTATGCTTGAAGCAAGGTGTTTTAAAAGAGCACAAACACAAATATGCCCAAACCAAGAATGCCATTTTAACATGTTATGGTCAACAGAAGTGAGCTTTAATTTATTTTTGCATTTGTCTTCATCTCATCTTACAAGAATTAGGTACTGCAATGAATTCCAAATAAAAAGGAAAAGGACAAAACTTTTTACATAGATAAAATCTCATCAAGCCCCAATATTAGTCATTAGGGGGATTAATTAGTTTTCATTAATGCCAAAATTACATGAACAATTTATTGGGGTATACAACATTACTTATTTCGCTTTATATGCTTTGTTTTATTACATAGTGCATATAACTTTTAATGTACATCGTCCAATGTGGTAGATTACATGAAATATAAAAAATCCAACCATTGCAGCGATCAACGAGATGATAACAAGTAAAATAAGCCCCAAGGCAATACATTAAAAGCTTAACAAGCCCTTAGGCATTACATAATTAACAAAATAAAGATTTTCCTCACTTCCTGTATCAAGTTGAATATACTGCTAAGTATACTATATATTCATGAATTTCAGTCAAAAACATCATGACATCTCTCAAATATCATGATCATCTTCCTTTAGTTTCGATCAAATTCGAGGAATTCATGGAATCTTGACTTGAATGCCCTCTCGTTGGCCAAAATCGAGTTCTCGTAGAGCTATGTTACTGTTGAACCCCAATTATGTTAATCATTTTTTGATGATGACCAAATCGCACTAATTGTTTGAAAACAAGTGTGTAGAAAAACAGGTAGGTTCGGACGCAAATGATCGTCCGAACAAAACAACCAGAAGACTCCACGTACGCAAATGACTGTCTGAAAAATAGAGTTTCAGACGATGGTAATCGTCCGACACAAAGTCCGAATTTGAAGCAGTCTCGGACGAAGAACAGCGTCCGATCATATTTCCAAAAGACTTTGCTTCGATCGGACGCATGTTCGGATGCATCCTCGGACGTCCGAACGAATAACCTCAGAGAACGGACGCAGCGTCGGACGCAGAAGTTAGCAGCGGCGTCCGAAAGGTCCAACGACTAGTTTTCTAATAAACAGAAAATAGCCGTTGGAAGCAGATTTTGGGCAACTATAAATACCCCTAAGCCTGAATTAAAGATGTAGGGACTTCTACATTGATTACAAGTAATTTTTGAGCTATTTGGGAGAAATAGTGGGTACAAGTGTTGTAATAGTGTATGTAGTTTTGTGAAAAGAGCTTAGAAGTGTAAGAGTTCTTCAAGTGTAAGAGTGGAGAGATAACAATTGTAACAAAGGGAGGTTGTGAGTGTAAAACTCTTGGCTCAACTAAAGGAAATTAGTGTGAGCAAGAGTGATCCTCATTTGTGTACAAGAGGTTATTGTCTCACCTATAAAAGTTTTGAAGAGACTTTTAGTGGCTAAACTTCAAGTTGAAAACTCGGTAGTTGCCTTGTAAGAAGCTCTTTGTGGTTGTAAGCTCCAAACTTGAGAAGTTTGGGAGTTTGGTTTGATAATCTTAATCTCAATCTTCTTATTTGTTCTTTAAGCTTAAATTGTTGAATATCTATTGTATTCATTTGTGCTTAAATCTTTATTTGGTGCATAAAGTTTGCATTTCTTATTAAGCAAATCAAAAGGTTTGTTTTTAGAAACAACCTAATTCACCCACCTCATAGGTTATTTTTTGGGCCAACAGTTACGTTCGTTCGGCCTAGTGCATCAATCACATCCATTTCTCTAGCAGATTTGTCCTTGTATGGGCAAAAGAAATGATGCCTCTTCCTCTTGGCCTTTGATTCTTGCTTGTCATGGCATTTTCTACATTCAACCGGGAACTTGCCAAGCTCATCCTTGTGAGTGTCATCCCAGTGAAATTTCAGCAGGATGGGATGCTCAAAATTGTATCACGACATTTTGAGCAAGTAGGTAATGGGGTAGCCCACACTCAATTTTCTTCTATACTCACCCATGCCAAATCTTCTGTAGCTAGTAAAGGATATTGGAGGAGGTGGTGGAGAGATGATGTTTGGGTCGGGTTTGGTGGTAATGGTAGTAGTCCGGATGAGAGGTGGATTGAGGATGGTGATGGTCAAGGGCGGATCTACCTTATGGCCATGCCTCTACTGGCCAAAGGAAATTGCTAATTTTGTATAGAATGTTTTACAAAATTTGTTTTTTACACTATTAATTTATAATTGTTCCCCCACTAACCAAAAGAAAATGTCCATTTTAGTTAGTTTAAAAAAAAAAATTGTTTTAACCCCACTAATTTGTAGAAAACCAAGATATACGTTTATATGTAAGTAATTAGACATCAACTCTTAAAAAAAGAAACAAGTAATAAACATAATCTATCGCTTTATGATGATTACGAGTGTTAGCCAATGCTTTAAGGAGTTATTGTTCACTAATTTTCGAATTTTTTTTTTCTTTTACAAAATAATTTCGTACTTTAATATGTTGTAGTAGATTTATTAGTCATTCATTATATCCTATTATGATATATTTTATATACACACATTTCTACTTATTTCTTTTTGTTGTGTAAAATTGTTATTCTATAAAAATATTATAAAATTAAAAAAATATTAATTGTGCTCCCACTAAAAAGTTTCTCTGACTCTGCCCCTGGTGGTGAGAGAGTGGAGGAGAGTTGTTAGGCCCTTGGTAAACATTAGGGCTGTAAACGAACCAAGCTGCTCTCAAACAGCTCGATCAAAAACTCAACTCGAGTTTAAGTGATCGAGCTTGAGTCGAGTAAGTTCAAGCGTGAAACTCTTGACGAGTCAATCTCAAACATATGTATATTATGTTTGAGTACTCGTTAAGCTTTTTGACCACTTTATAATTTTTTTAAAAATTTTTTAATTATATATAAATTTACTAAAATATCCATACTCATTAGAAATATTACATTTTTACTTACAAACAAAGTCGAACTCCTTGAATTCGATCTCGTTTTACTCATTTTTGAGCGAATTTGAATTGAGCTCGAACTACGTCAAATTTTTCCACCTCAAGCTCAAATTTAAAAGCTTATTCGAACTCGAGCTCGAGTTCGAGTATCATAAAAAATTGTGAGATCGAGTTCGAGTTCGAGTAGGGATCTATTCGTACTCGATTCTACTCGTTTATACCCCTAGTAAACATAGGGAAGGAACAGAGAGGATTAAGCCAGAAAGGGATAATAAGAAGAAAAATATGGTGATGGATTGGGTTAAATGGTAATAGGGCTGCTCAACCTCATCATTTTGCTTTAACTGTTAGTTGGCTGGACCAAATAAAAAGTAAGTTTGTACTGTCGAGACTACTACTAGCAACTGTGTTCTTGAACGACAAAAATCATAAAAAAACAAAACAAAAAATGCTATGGGAACAGAAGGCAGAAGACGGAAGGCAGAAGGCAATATTTTGGGCATGCATGGATAGTACGTTTGTTCAAAGCAAAGCCTCTTTAGCTAATAAAAAAAAAAATACTCATATAATATTTGAAAAACAATCAAAATAATCCTTCAACTTTTTTATTAAAATTCTAATTAAGGTTATTCAAAAGTCAGTTAAATCGAACTATTGAGTCAGAGTCAAGCTGAAAAAAATATTTGACATGACTCATTCAACTTTCGACTCGAAATTAAATTAACTAAGCGACTCCTCGACTCGACTTTGATTTCAGCTTTTAAGTGAAATTACTGATCAAATATCAATGTACTGATTGACTGGTTTGATTGGTTTACCGGTTGAACAAGTTGTTCGACTGTGTTAATCAAATACCGGTCAAATAAGTCGAACAGTTATATTTATTTTGATATATTATAATAATATATTAATACATTCGCATACATAATATTTTAGACATAATATTTTTGATTTTGAATAATTAAAAATGTTGATTATTAATAATATTATTTTTTCTTAAATAGAAATATATTTTCTTTATATAATTATATTGTACTAGAGTTATCAACGTAAATGTAATACTTCACATTATGTATAATTTCTGTACTTATACATTAATATAAGTGTACAATTCATTAGTGTAATACTTTTGTTTCAATAATTAATTAAATGGATTTTTTTTCCGCATGTTTAAATGGATTACTTATTTCTTTTTTTATACATTTATACTTTAATATTTATTGAAATATATATATATATAGTATAAGCTTTTTAAAAGTATACAAGTATGAAATTGGATCTACGTGTACTTGTAACTTTGACATTTTGCTGCAACTGAACATGCTTAAATTTCCTTTAAGCTCATTGAGTGCATAGTACCCTGAGATGTCTTTGCAGTTGATCTTTAGGATTAGTTTGGGACTTTTTTAAGACAAAAGAAGTGGAGAAAACTCAATTATAAGAGAAAATAAGGGAAGAGATTTTCATATTGGTTTGAGAGTTTAAACAAAATAAAAATAAAAAATAAAACAAAGTTTAGATGTATATGTCAATATATCTTTTTGGTCTCTATAACAATTTGAGGACAAATATAATATTTTGAAATTTTGAATAGAATTCTTGTGCTTATATTATACTGAAAGAGAAAGCTATATAAAATTGCATCAGAAAGATAAGGCATCTTTTACATCACTATTAGGTGACAAAATCACGCTTCGCGTGATGACACTGATGCCCAAATTATTAATATAAAGATAGATTGGTGTAATGTTTTAAAATTGTAATTATGGACTAACTTAATGTTAAATAAATCATCTAATACCTCAATAGTTATCATGTTTTATAAATATTGAACTTACTCATTGTTATAATATGAAAACTAAAACAACTAAAACCTACCTTGCACATTTATGCTAATGAAGATCATGAATATATATACTAATGTGGTTATAGGATACATTAGAAGCAATAATGATTAAAATATGTAAAATCACAAGCCTTACAATTTGCAGCATATTAGAGAACAACATATTAGAGAATAAAAATTAAATATTAAATTTAAAATAATACAACTTAAACTTTCTTTACATTATTCATCAAAGTTATGGTAACAAATATAACCAAGCTAACAATTGCGATAGAGTTGCAAAGTTACCCAAACAAAAAAAAAACAGTCCTATTAAGTTCATCACAACTCACCTTGTAGCCTCCATTCTGCCAAGTAGATGGCATACGTATATGCTTTAACAATTGGAACATAAGAGTCGCACACTTTATTGACTAGTAGGTCAAAACCTCCCCAATTCTTGTACACAGTGTTAAGCGGAAACCTATATAACTCAAAAAATTCTCAAGTTGTATGATAGATATAAAACTTGAAAATAGAAAAGACTATTAGCAAAATAACCCAAAGACATAAACTGACTACACAATAGATAGCTTACCTTCAAATATTTTCAACTGCCAACTACCTTAAAAATTCTCGAGTAATACCAAATAAAGGTGTTACTGTCAACTGCCAACTACCACATTCCCCACAATCATAATATTGAGCTATCTTCATACTTAAACAGCTACTGCCCTATATCCAAAATTTTTCTCAAACATGAATGCTAGTTGAAAAACAAAAGAAGGAAAATCAAAGGAAATAGGTTAAATGGCCTTATGCATCATATGCCATTATAGCCAATGGATCATACAGACAGACAGACGTATATATTGCTTCACACTACACTTTAACATTGACTATGGAACAGAAGGCCAAAAGTAAATTGATAAATATAAAAATTTTACAACACTTGACAAAACCCGGACAAAGTAAATAAAGAACTTCGTTTTTGAATCAATACACCACTATTCCACAATAGGACACATTAATTTACAATAGAAATAAAGTACTTCTTTTCCTTTCTTAAGGAATTCAGTGGCAGTATGAAATTCAACTTTTAAAGATATAATCGACAACACAAATACTAATTTTCATAATAAAAACCAATTAGACAGAGAAGTAGTAGCAATAAATCTAATATTCAGGAAAAGCAAAAAATAATGCTCGAAATGACATTAAAGCATATTCTAGTTTCTTTATGAAGTTACTTAATAGTATTTTTGAAGGTGACCCTTTCCCCAACCTATCTTAAGAAAAAATGGAGACAAAAGAAATTATCAAACAATAAAAATAGATAATATTGTATTGGGTTGAGAAAGAAATCAATAAAATCATATATAAAACTATTATGTGAAATATAAAAAGATAGACAAAACAGAATATGAAAGATAAAGAAGGAAGAAATTTATTAGAATTTACAATGCTTATTTTTCCCACAAACTATTTCTCATTAAACTTGAATTTCAATGAGAACTTTAAAAGAAGAAAAAGCATCAGATTCCATATAACAACAATCCAAAAAAAACTAACATTTATCAGAAAGACACATGAAATACTTCTAGACAATAATTAGTGCTACTCCAATTAGTATTTATACTTACAACATAATTATACTGATACTTAAAGGATAATATAAGAAAACACACCTCATCTTGGTCAAGTAATAAAGTTTCCTCAGTAATGTTATCATCCTTCTCATCTGAGCCACCAAGTACCTTCACAAATACATGAAAAATTCTGATAATAGGAATTATGTGATGAATTATTAAAAAAATTTAATATTAGGTTAGCACTTCCTCGTATTGGATAGAATAGGAGATTTTATATAGCTAGGCATGGAATAAAACAACGTTTCATGAAACTTAAGCAAAAGGAAGACTAAATTTACAATAAGAAGGATATTCAAATTACTGGCCTCCTTTAACCTTATTCTAGTAACTTAGCATGCAAATTAATCAGAGTTTTGTCCACTTAAACAATCAAACAAATAAATACAATATCTTTATAAATAGTAAGAAGACAGGAAATATGAGAAAGAAAATAGAATTTGGTAATTTATCAAATAAATGCTCAAATTAGTTTAAATTCAGGAAAGAAGAGATAACACCGTCATGGCTTCAACTCAGTTGCATTAGAGGGAGAACTTCAGTCCAAAATGCCATCAGAGTTGCCGCGCCAAGATACGGGATGATGTTCCCTATTCTGACAAACTTACAATTGAATATCATCATAGGCGACGCATAAATTTATAATCCGTATACAGTATAGTAGAAATTGAACTAAAAACTCATTTCATTTTTCATGCTTGCTATTTTCAATCTCAAAGATCCTAATTTGGTAGTTCAAGATCATCATAACCACCTAAAATACAAATTGAAATTATTAACAGTTAGCCAACAAATCGAAATCATTAACAACCAAAGAAACGAAAAGAATCCCATTGGAAATTCTTGTTATTTGGTCGAAGATTTAGTCAGGCTTTTCATCAACTACTTAGCCTCCAAGGCTTTCAATCAACACCCGACCCGATCCTTATAAATTTTCAATCACTTGTTAGATCAATTTAGAGCAAAAAGAATTATTTAAAATAGATCATCAGCAATTAAGTACATAAGACAAACATTTAAATATACGAGAAAAAAATACTTTACCGCACATAACTAAAGTAGCAATCTATCCGTTCCAGTGATTATTATGCAAAAATCAGATAGCTAAATAAACATTAAAGCAAGAAGAATTTCTAAGCCATGATTCATAAAGAAGAGAATAAAAAAGAAAAAATACAGCCACAGAATACTATTGGAACTTAATTATTTTCCAATTGACTGTTGATCTATTCCAGTCAATCATTCAAGATTTAATATGCAAGTTTAGCAGATTTAATATGCAAGTTTAGCAGATTTAATATGCAAGTTTAGCAGTATGAGTAGGCATTAAAAAAGTAAAGAGCTACACAACTTTCAATCAGACCCACACACAAGGAAATCTCTCAAAATGAAAAAAAACCCAGTAATAGACCAATGTTGCTATTTATTTTATTAAATTTTTAGAAAAATCATGCAAAAAATATATATATACTTGTTTGTCCAAAAGAGGACAAAAAATTTCAGAAAAAACAGATAGACAATTTTCTTTTACTAACTTTATATTCACATGTATTTAATGTAAACAAAAAAAGGCTGCTATTTTATATAAGTATTCATACTGGTAAGAATAAACATCTAAAAAGTCCAAGTTATTATTATTTTTTTTTACAAAAAAAATGTTAAAGATGAATAAATAAAAAATAAACATCTAAAAATACTAAAAAGTTCTAAACATAACTAATATAATGAAATGTTTTTCCTGCAATATCCCAAAAAATATAGGAATAAATCAAAAAATTTAATTTTGTTAAAAAAAAATCAGAAAAGTTAAACCACAAAAGAGTTAAAAAAAAAAAAGACAAGAAAAAAATCAAAAAATAAGGAGATTTTGAAAACAGGAGTAAAAGGGAAAACAAATACTCCTGCTTCTTGTTATTTCTCCATCACTGCTCATTTGATTGTGTTCAAGGGAAATAAGAATTTCTCAGCTAAAAAAAATAATATAACCATTAGGTGAGATTTGTATAGCACTAATATAAATTAAAAAAAAATCACAACTGAGCAAAATGTACAAAACAATGAAAAAGTTCAATTAAGAACCCTATTGAGACTTACTGTTTATTTATTGTCCTTTCATAGAATCTTCTTGCTCAATACTATGATGGGAGGAGGAGATAAATAAATTTGCTAATGGATTTCAATCTTTAGCCTTGAAATCGTTAATAAAGAGAAAAAAATTAGGCATAAACAAAAGGGAAAAAAAGAAAAAAAAAATTACCATGGCAAAAACTCACATTTAAATTAAATAAATTGTATTCACTTGCAAAAGAAAAGAGAAAAGGGGAAAAAAAATTAGGCATAAACAAGAGGGAAAAAAAGAAAAAAAAAATTACCACGGCAAAAACTTACATTTAAATTAAATAAATTGTATTCACCGGCAAAAGAAAAAGTATAAATCAAAAACTCACAAAATAAAAATTTTAAAAAACCACAAAAAAGAGAAACCATTCGGAGGATGAAGAGATCTGAAATAGGGATGAGAGGAGAAGAATTTCGGTTATAATCAGTAAACAGATTAACAAAGAAAAGAGAAAAAAAGTGAGGAGGGGAGAAGTAGAAAAGGAGAAAAATGAAGAAGAAGAAGATGAAGACATATGAGAAAGGAGAAGAGGGAGATGTTTCGGTGATTGATAACAAAGGAAAAGGAGAAATGACTAAGAAAAGATAAAGTTGGATGACTGATGGGTAATAGGCTAATAAGAAAAAAGTCTCAAAGTTTACTTTAATTACTAAAATGCTGGAAAGATGGGTAATAAGCTGAAAAAAAAGTCTCAAAGTTCATTTTAATTACTAAAATACCGGGAAAAAAAAAGGTGAGAGCACGTGACAAAACAACTATCAAAACTTTCTAAACACCCCAACTCCCTCTTTATACTATTTGTTAATTAATAAACAGTTGGGAGGGACTCAGCCAAAGGATCCTAGGTTTTCACAAGTATATTCAAATCAAAGTAGTCAATATTTTTGCCATCATTTTTGGCATACTTGTTTTCTTTTTCTTTAGAAGCCAGTTGTCTCTAGTTCGCAATAATTATTCATTCAGTTCACAATTGTCTCCAATAATGTCTTCAATAACTTTGACGCACAGAAACTTCACAAGTCACCAATTGGATGCAGACAAAAATAAATTAATGACTTAAGTTCAAGGAGTGGTTTACAAAAAAAAATAAAGACTAAGTTATGCAAAAAGAATTACATACAACTAGTATAAGCAATATTTTCAGTAAATTTGCTAAGTATTCAGTCGGAAAGAGTCACAAGACCCACAAAATTTTCATACGACACATCAAATCCCTATAATGCTATCTGAGGCACATCAGCTTGTATAATTTGCCATAATTGGCGCCCACCCAACAGTGCATTAATCAATGGCAAAGATCAGAAAATCGACAGATGCATACATGAGGAAGACGAGGTAGAGTACTAGAGCTTTCCTTCTAGGATTCACTTCCAAGATCGTGTAACACAGACCACAGCCACTTCAAAATCACATTGTCCTTCAACATGCTGATAAAGGCACCGACATCCAGAGGGAATAGACAATAACCTAGAAGGCTTAGGCTCTGGAAGAAGATTATGTGACCGCCCTAAACAGTGAACATGACAAGTTACAGCTATTCAAACTAAAAACTATAGGATAACATTTTTAGTTAAACAAAATACAATTTCTGAAACAGTTCAACAATAGAACTAAGAATTCTAGAAGCAGTAAAAATGGAAGGAAGAAAATTTGGTGACCAAAGCATAAACTAGTAAACTACCATGAATTGGGGATGCATGCACTAGTTGAGAAAGAGAGAAAGCAGGAGTGAATACCAGCAGCAATACGTTCAATGTCAAAATCACAGTTCCTGCCACCAGCAGCGCAAATGCAACAGCAAAAACCTCAGACTGCAAGTTTAAAGCACAAAACAAAACATTAGATTGTACTCTTAAGTTGAGAGCTCAATTGAAGATTTGGAGATTTATCCAAAATTCAAGTAGTGAAGTGCTCAAGTAGAGTTCAAGTACTTAAGTGTATAAATTGAAATTCAACATTCAATTTTCAAGTTGGTTTTTTCGTACTTTTTAATTTATTAATTGTCTTTATCAACTCTCTTATTTTTTTTCTTTATTATTGTTTTGTTATGTTCTTTTATTTGAAAATTTAGTAACTTGCAATCTTTAGTTTTCATAATACCACTTTATTTGTTTCTTTATTTAAATTTTTTTTCCATTACAAGAAAATGGAACAAGGATCACAAGCACCCCACATCCTACTAGATGGTCCTACAATATTTGTTGATTTAGATGATATAGATAACCAAAATGAACAATCACCTACTAAACAACCCACTACTACTAAAATGAAAAGTTTCGTTTGGGAATTTTTTGAAAGAGATAAAGAAAATGAGACTGCTACTTGTAAATTATGTGTTCCACCTATATCATTTAAGCACAAAAAAGAGGGGAATCGGAACACTTAATAGGCACATTAGTAAAAAACATAGTGAAGCTCAAGAAAAATAAAAAATGATTCAAACACAAATTCACACCACACAAGATATGGTAACGGGCAATTTTAAATATTCACATGAAAAAAATAGAGAGGAAATGGCTAAATGGATAGTTAGAGATGAGTTGCCCTTTATTTTGAGTGAAAGTTCTAATTTAGAACAATACATGCACAATTTTTCATCCGTGAACCCACAATTTAGAAAGGTTCCTAGAAGTACTTTAAGAAGTGATATTAAAAGAATATACTGGGAAAAGAAAAATGAATTGACAGCTACTATTGCATCAACTAATTGTAAAGTTGCCTTTATTTCGATTCTTGGAAAGCAATAACAAATGAAAATTATTTTTGTATCACTGCATATTAGATAGATATATACTGGCATTTACAAAAGTGAATTATTAGTTTTCAAATTTTTGAACACCCTCACAATACCCCCCAAATTACAAGGTTGATTACTAATTGTGTCCGTGAATATGGTTTGCTTGAAAAAGTTATCTCCATTTCTTTTGATAATGTCTCAAATAATACTGCAAGCGTGCCTATGTTAAAAGATGTTTTCAGACCTATTTTAGGTGGTCAATTGTTTCATAATAGATGTGCATGTCATGTACTTAATATTTGTATTCAAGATGGTTTAAAAATGGTTGAAGATATTATTAGTCCAGCTAGAAGTGCTATTATGCCTATTTTATCCGTTCATCTACTGCTCGTCAACAAGATTTTAAACGACTTTGTTTAGAAAATGGCATGAAACCTAAACATTTTTCAGTAGATGTACCCACTAGGTGGAATTCTACTTGTCATATGTTATCAAGTACTTTTGGTTATGAAAAATTACTTTCCGCATTTTATAATGAGCGCATTGGTTCAGTTAATGTAACTTATTTAGGCGAGGAGGATTTTAATCGAGTCAAAACAATGGTAGAAATTTTAAAGCAATTTGAGTATGTTATCCGCTACTTATAGACCTTCCTCTTAAGTTGTTTTACCTGAACTAAGTGTTATTAAAGTTATTTTTTTTAATCATAAAATGAATGAGTGTTTTGATGATATGATTAGCGCAATGGAAGAAAAATTTGACAAGTATTATGAAAATATTCTATTGTTGTATTATTTGGCATGTGTTATTGATCCACGTAATAAATTGTATAAGTTAAATACTTTCTTTGAATATTTTAATAATTATCTAGTACTGCAAATACCATAGACAAACAGTTACTCATAGAAACTACTAAAAAATCTTTTCATGAATTTATGAAATTTACAAACAAAACTCCCCCACGCAACAAGGTGCATCTTCTAGTTCATCCACATCAAATTCACAATATGCTATGCCTCATACAAATGTTAGAACACATTTTGATCCTCAACAACTACTCTTTGCTTCCAAAAGATCGAGAATTGAAAATACTAATGAAGTAACTCAATATTTAAGTGATCCACTACATACAGGAGACGACGAGTTTAATCCCAATTTTGATATTCTTTTTTGGGGACGAAAACATAAATGTCAATATCCTATTGTATCTCAAATTGTTCGGGATTTGTTAACAATTCCGGTTTCTACTTTTGCATTGAAAAGTGCTTTTAGTGCAGGTGAAAGAGTTTTAGATGATAGAAGGGCTCGAATGACACCTGTAACTTTGAAAATGTTGGTGTGCTTAAAGGATTGGTTAGACGCTGAAGAAAGAAATGTCCTTGACTAGAAACAATGATTAATGATGCAAGATATCGACGAAGATGAAGGTAGTAGTAGTTCACCAAATTGATATATAGTATACATAGGATTTTAATGCTTAATAATTTTTTGTTTGGAGGTAAGGTTCTATGTCCCCCTCCTTATGTATCCTTATGTATGTAGTAAATAGATTATTAATTTTATTTAAATTCTTAGATTAGTTTTATAATTTGTAATGATTTGGAGGTAAGGTTCAATGCCTCCCTCCTTGTACATTTTTTTATAATATTAATATACATGGTAGGGGTCTATGCCAAACCCCCCACCATCTCTAGGTGATTTTTTTCCTAATTAAATACTTTTACTATATGATTAACAAATAATAAGTTATAATAATAAGTATTGACTTATACAACCAAGAAATAACTTGATCAAATAAGTTCTAATTTGGAATAATAAGTACTAAAAACTAATTTCGAATTTTGGTTTTTGAATATTAACTAAGAACTTTAGTTTCGAATAATAAGTATTAGTTTGGGGACTTAGAACTTTAATTATTAATAACTTGGTCTAATACATAAGTACCAATTTTGATTAATAAAGTACTATTAACTAGTAAGTAGTAATTTGAACAATTAATAAGTTATAATTTAATAAATTACTAATGAATAGTAAGTAAATAATTTTTAATTAATAAGTTATCAATTTAAAAATAATAATTAATAAGTAATAATTTACAATTATATAAATTATTAACAAGTAAAAATTTAAATTTCTCAAAAAATAATTTTAAAATTTAAGTAAGAACTTAAATTGGAGGGCTAGCTTGGAGGCAAGCTTGTGGGCTAGCCCGCCCCGGCCTACCAGGGGCCTAGCCCGGGGGCCGGTTATGGGCCACCCTTTCCTTGCATGGGCCCGGCCTGCAAGCCCGCCACAGATTGGCCTGTGACAAGCTATCACGGCCTGAACCGACTGGCTTCCGACTCGGCCCGACTCGACCTGACCCGACGTACTGCCACCTCTACTTTAATTAGTAACTCTAGTTCTCGTTGCCATCAAGGTTTTGTAATCAAATTGTTTTTAAAATGACACTTAAAAAGGAACAGAGGAAGTAATTTAAAATGTTTTAGTAACTTTAAGGTGCAAAGTATATATCCACAATAAAGGCTTCAAATCTTTGTCCAAACTTATTAAGTTTGAGGGGCAATATGTCAATAATTGATAACTAAGTAAGAAAGTACCCAAAATAAAAGTCAAGAGTGCACCAAAAAAAAAAAAAAATTAAAAACATTTGAGGTGGAAAGTTGAATTATGAAGTGCAATACTAACTCTCATGAAAATGACGCGGTTAGTAGAAGTGGCATAATCCTAACTCTCAACATGACTATAAACGAACTAAGTTACACCATAAATAATTTGTGTTGGATTTAAATATATTGGAGTTCGAACAATAATTAAGATTCAAATAACTATTCATATCGAAATTGAGATTATAGATACTCAGCTGAAAAATCGTGCCAAGCTTAAACATATTCTAGTTTTAAGTTGATATTCAGCCTACTTTTTTATATCAAATCATATTTGTGATATTAGTATTACAAAGTACATTGGTCAATTTGAAATTTTGTAAATTAAATTAATGGTTTAACTACAAATTTGGTCAATTTTTTAAAGTGTTTTTGCAATTTTTATTTATTTATTTATTTTTTTTTGTGAAGAAAATGAATTGAATTTCTTCTTATGACATTATATCCCTTTAGGACCACCATTTTCTTTTGTTCGATATCAATCCACTAACCACCACCTTGTCACTTTCTTCAGCCTCGTTTCATAAGGGGATTCCAATAAGGACAAAGATTAAGTTCTCACTTCTCAACGTATGAATACATGAATACTATTACTCTATAACAGAATAACAACCATTTTTTTTTTGTAAATTTCCTGAGTCAATAGAATAGCAAACAACTGTTCTTCACTTACCAAACTCAAATACATGAACAATATTTTCTAAGAATTAAACAGCAGCCATCAAAATTAATTAGCCGGTTTACACTAATGAATATAAATGAAATATGAATTCTCCAATTAAAAATAAAAAAATAAAAGAAAAAATTGTCAGGGCATTCTATATCTAAGGTATATGATAGAATTTAGATGGTTTCAAATTCTTTGTGACATTGAAATAACTCAATGTCTGAATCCACTTCTCTTGAGTCTTCAAAAGATGAACAGCAATTGTATCCGGCCACAGCTCATGAGTACATCTTGTAGGCGGCTGTGGAAAATTGTACATTGACCATTTAGCATTGTACCTATTTTTTGCACGATGACCATCTCTAAGCCACTCTCCAAAAACCTTATCTTCCGGCCCTTCCAGATGCTTCAATGGAATATCAGACTCCCTGATCCACTCCACAATATCCCAAGAAACTAAGTACCCCATTCCGGACATGTAATGCACAAAAGGGTCCATACTAGGGCAAGGAATAACATAGCCATAGTACAAATCTTCCCTAGGCAAAACCCTTAAAGACTCCACCAAATTGTCTAACCTAAAATATGAGTCATCATCATCGGCTTTCATAACGTAGTGGTACGGTGGAAATGGTCCTTTCGTGTTATTTAACATCTCCGGTAAGCTTGAAAAATAAGTATAGGTCTTACCTTGGTTCATATTCTCTCTACAATTTAGAATGATAATATCGTCGTAACGCATAATTTCTAGTGCCACGAGAACCTTTTGATCTTCCTTTGTGAGGTTGCAAAATACAAATTTCACATCCACTTTTGCGTTTTTTGGCGATTGTATACCGTAGATGAGTCGTAGGAAGTGCCTCTTGTGGTAGTGATCGGGAAGTGTAGGAATTCCAATTAATATTCGCATTTCATTGTCAGATGATGATGAAGAATTGGAGGATGAGGAGGCTGAATTTGCTATCAAAAAATTTTGTGTCGATGAATCGTGAAACGTACTACGTGAAAAAGCACATTTACCAAATCTCAAAAGACTATCGAATCGAATTTCGTTTATAGATGCCAGAACACAAAGAAAAACAATGAAGAAGAAAGAAGTTATGTTATATGAAATGTCGGCCATTTGATGATGATCTAATGGGCTTCATGACCATATCAACATGAAATCTGGAGATAATAGGGAGGAGATTGTAGAGTGGTGAGGGTGTAGAGATGGACATTTTGAAGATGGCTTTGAAAATGAGTGATTAATTTGCGAGAGATTTCGTCAATCTAAAGTTTTGGGTTGGCAAATGGCAATGCCGTGCAAATCAGTTTACCCAGACTTTCTATGCTTGAAGCAAGGTGTTTTAAAAGAGCACAAAATGAAGTAAATTTACCAATATGCCCAAAACAGGATTGCCATTGCCATTTTAACATGTTATGGTCAACGGAAATGAGCTTTAAATTCTTCTTTCACTTCTCTTCACCTCATCTTACAAGAATTAGGTACTGTAATGAATTCAAAACAAAAAGGAAAAGGACAAAATTGTTTAATAGATAAAATTTCATCAAGCCCTGATTAGTCTTAGGTAGATTAATTGATTGGTTTTCATTCATGTCAAAAAATTACAAGGATAATTTGTTACGATACATTATTTATTTCGCTCATTATCTTTTTTTTTTAAAAATAATGCATAGTTCTATAAATATACATTGTGTGTGTTTGTGTCCATATATATATATATATATATAAATTCCCCTCATGGAATTATTCAAGATGGTTTATTGAAAATCAAACATGCTGTTTAACCAAATTATTTGTAATTATTCCTGCTTATTTTCGTTCTTTGAGGGGTATATGGTCTTTTCATGCACAACATCCTATTACCTGCCTATGTGTAATACAGAGAGCTGGTTAATTGAAATGGTTTTTAATTCAATGCACAAAGGCCGAAAAAGGGAATGTGGAATTTAGCCTAACGTCAACTCAGCCCAACTGGTCATTTGGTCAACATTTTGTAATTAGGTATTTTTGCATGCAGCAAATAGAATAACCATGAACATGGCATACTTCCAGTTACGTAAATTTCTCAATACTTAAGTTTAAAGTCATTGACTTGACAAAATCAGATCATCTTTTATATCGATCCAATATATATACATTATAATACAAATACACCTCGGTGATCAGTATTCATACTTTTATGAGCAAAATGTATCAATAGTCCTTAAATTATTGGGTAATTACATATAAAATTATTAAATTATTTATTTTATAAATTTGATAATTTAAGTGTATGTTTGGAGTCATTCTATCTATAAATTTGATCACTGAACTATCTTAAGTGTGTGTCTGTAATTATTACAGAAATAGAAAGACTGACCTTAGACATTCATTTAAGATAATTAATAACTAAATTTACAAAATAATCGTTTTAAGTGTCAATTTTTGTGTTCATAGCCTCTGTTGAAATTCAAGTAAGATAATATATTCTCTACTTCTATTTCATTCCATTATTGTTTTGTTTGACCTTAATGACTAATTTATCAATTAAAAATACATAAAGTATTTAGCAATATATAGTGTAAATTATCTAACTAATTTTTTGGTTAATAATGTTGTTTACAATTTAATTAGACCTTCTGTATATATTAATTAGCACCTAATTAAAATCTTATATCCTTAATTATTAATTGTTGGGGTGTATATTAATTACACAATTAAGTTAATAGAGTTCCAATACAATTTATTCTTTCTTAAAAATTATTTTATTGTTAAAATGTCATTTTATACAATTATATTTGAGTACAATATTTTTTGAGTGTAGCTTGGAGAACGTCCGAAGCCCTTGTCTCTTACTAAAGTTGCAAGATAACTCTGTATGCTATAAATCAAAAGCTTCAACGCTTCCGCAAACTTTGCACATAATGGGAGCTCTATGAACTACAATACTCCCTTCTATGTATTTTTGCCTCTATCCCAAAGTTAGATTCTTACGTCCGCTCCCGAGCTTAAACCTCAAGTAAAATCACATAATCTAAATGATCACCTTCTGGTAAATAACTACCTTAGGTGAAAACTTAGGATAGTCAATTGGATTTTTGTGAGTTATGCTTTAACATGTCCAAATTCAGTTCATTTACAAAATTTAGATATTTTGGCCCAAGTTTAGCTCACCCAATCTAGCAAACAATAGGTCTAAACTCAACTAACTTAATTAAATGGATTTCGAATCGAGTTCAAGCTAGCTCAATCTCACTTATATTTTGTACATTTTATACTTTAATTTTATATAATTTCATTTACTTATTAACCAAATTCTCATAATTTTATATTCGATAATGATATGTTATTATATTTTACGCTATTTTATGTATACAATCACGTATTATATGTATCATTCAATCAAAACGAGTTAAAATTTTCTATTATAAAAAAAAGCTTTAAAAAATTTTCTATTAGATAAAGTAATCATACCATTTTAAAAAATTATCATATATTTATGATACATATTAAGTGATTTTAAATATATATATATATATATATATATGTGGGGCCAGAGATTAAGTTGTGTTGAGTTTAATAAAGTCCAAATTTGATTCACTTTAAAATTAGTCCTAAAACTTAGGTCCAAACTCATCGCAGTCGTTTCACTATCTTAAATTTAGCAAGCGAATTAGATGAGCTAGAGCCAGCTTCAAGTATGATCGTCAAGTTGCCACACTGAGAAAGAATGGTGAGTCCATACCTTTATGGATGCTTGAGTTCATGTCGTCAAACGCGAACGTAAATGTTGAGAAGGTTGTAGATCATGATGTTTGAAAAGAGAAGAAGAAAGATATTTGATCTCTTACCGCTTTTGAGTGACAATTATATAATGTTTTGTGTTTTTAGTTTAACATGTAGGATACTGATTTTGTAGATACAAGTAGCATAGACTTATGGTGAAATTGGTCGCCTAAAAGAATCCCAATATTATAGTTGTATTCTAATATTTCTTGTACCATTCTTTTGTGCAACTAATCCAACTTGAACGTTGGATGGTGGCTCTATTACTATTTTTACACAATACAGGACTCTTGTTTAAAAACTCTAAAAGCAAATTCTTCCAAGGTAAAAACAAATTAATGTATCGGATAGTACAAAATATCAATAAAAAATTTAAAATGTGTATTGAATAGTTTAATTTCAATTTTACCATGCCAATTGTCTCATCTGTGAAGGAATTACAAAATCCATCCTCGAAAATAATAATTAATGGTTAACTTGACTAAATTAATCCCTGAAAGAAGAGAATTCTTAAACTTTTTCATCTTAAATATCTAAAATGGTCTTGATATTTTCAAATGACTTTCTTCTATCCATCCATGCCAATCCCAAGGTGCCAACCCCAATATACGGTTGTAGATTAATGTAATCAAAGAAATAATGACATTAATTGTAAGGAAGAAAGCTCCCATTTACAATATCATTTTCCATTTTGTGTAGTATACATGTAATTTATAAAATATACACAACACTAACTTGTGTATATTCAATTTAAAGTGATAAAAGCTCGTTTATGTTCAGTTTGAAAGATAAGTAAGCCAAATTTAAACAAAATTTTTAACTTGTTAAAATAATCAAATAAGGTTAAACACTAGAGTGTCCAACTACATATTTGTATTCATTTGTACCCCCAATCTCACTCTGTTCCCTCACTTTCCATCTACTAATCACGTTTTGTAGGCATCTCAACCTCCGCTTAACATCTCTCTTCCAATTTCTCAACAACAACCTCAACCCATCACCCCTTATCCGCACTACCGCCATCATCATCATACCCTAGTTAAACATCATTTTTCCATCACCTCTTCCAACAACATCATTTACTATCTATAAACACATTGGCAAGGGTGATTGTTGGAAAAACATTGAGGTTAGGCTTCCCCCATTACCTACTTGCTCAATGTGTCGTGAAAAATATGAGCTATTGAAATTCCACTGGGATGCCAAACACAAGAATGACCTTGGTAAGTTCAAAGTTGAGTGTCCAAAATGCCCTGATAAGTAAGAGTCTAAGGCTAAGAAGAGGAGACATTTTTCCCTTTATTCATATAAAGGGAAATCATCAGACAACTGGCTGTTAAAGATGGGGTGTGCCGAATGTGCATGACATGGAACTGGAAATAACTTCGATTTTGGTGGACGAGAGGGCTATTGACTTTACGTTCCATGAATTCCTCAAGTATGATCGTCAAGTTTCCATACCGAGAAAGAATGGTGAGTCCATGCCTTAAAGGGATGCATGAGTCCATGTCGTCAAATGCGAACATAAACGTCGATGAGGTTGTAGATCATGATGCTTGAAACAAAAGACGAAAGATGTTTGATCTCTTGTTGCTTTTGAGTGAAAATTATGTAGTGTTTTGTGTTTTTAGCTTAACATGCAGTATGCTTCATAGATATAAGTAGTATAGATTTATGTTGAATTATAGGCATCTAAAAGAATCCCAATATTATAGTTGTATCCTAATATTTCTTGTACCAATCTTTTGTGCAACTAAATATAATTTGAACATTGGAAGGCGGCTCTATTGCTATTTTTGGGCAATGCAGTACTCTTGCTTGTTCAAGAAACTTTAGATGCAAAGTCTAAGGTTAAAAGTACATTATAATATATCGGACAGTGAAAAAATATCTTTAAAAAATTTAAAATGTCTAATGAAATAGTTTAATTTCAATTTTAGTATGTCAATTGTATCATCTATGAATGAATTACAGAATACATTTTCAGAAATAATAATTAGTGGTTAATTGTACTAAATTAATCCCTCAAAAGGAGATAATCCTCACACTTTTTCATTTTAAATATCTAAAATGGTCTTCACATCTCCAAGTGACTTTGTTTTATCCATCCACGCCAACCCCCAAGATGCCAACACCAATATACGGATATAGATTAATGTAATCAAAGAAATAGTGACGTCAATTGTAAGGAAGAAAGCTTCCATTCACAATTTCAATCTCCATTTTGTGTAGTATAGATGTAATTTATAAAATATACACAACACTAACATGTGTATAATCCATTCGCCTCGATAAAATCTCGTTCATGTTCAGCTCGAAAGATAAGCAAGTCAAATTTGAACAAAATTTTCAACTTGTTAAAATAATGACATAAGGTTGAACATTACACTAGAGTGTCCAATTTGTTTGTATTCATTTACACCCAATCTCACTCTGTTCTCTTCCTCTCCCTCTGCAAATCATGTTTTGCAAGCATCTCAACCTCCGCTTAAAATTTCTCCTCCATCTCCTCCACTCTATCAACCCCAACCCCAACCCCAACCCATCACCCCTTATCCGCACTATCACCATCACCACCATAACCCCAGTTAAGCATAATTTCTCCACCTTCTCCTCCAACAATAGCATTTACTGCCTATAAACACATTGGCAAGGGTGACTATTGGAAAAGCATTGAGTTTGGGCCTCCCCCATCACCTACTTGCTCAACATGTCATGAAAAATATGATTATCCCATCTAGCCCAAATTCCACTTGGAGGCTAAACACAAGAATGACCTTGCCAAATTTAAAGTGAAGGGTCAAAAATGCCATTATAAGCAAGAGTCTAAGGCTAAGAGGAAGAGACATTTTTCCCTTCATCCATACAAAGGGAAATTAGCTAGGTACAACGGCTATTATAGATGTGTTGGACTGAATGTGCGTGACATAGATGGACAGAAATTCAATTTTGGTGGACGAGAGGGCTACCGACTTAACATTTCATGAGTTCCTCAAGTATGATCGTCAAGATGACAAACCTAGAAAGAATGGCGAGTCCATTCCTTAGGGGATGCATGAGTCCGTGTCGTCAAATGCGAACGTAAACACCGAAGAGGTTGTAGATCATGACTTGAAAAGAGAAGAAGAAAGATGTTTGATCTCTTGCTGCTTTTGCGTGAAAATTATATAGTGTTTTGTGTTTTTATCTTAACACGTGGTATACATATTTCGTAGATATAAGTAGTATAGACTTATGGTGCATTAGTAGCACCTAAAAGAATCCCAATATTATACTAGTACCCTTATATTTCTTTTACCATTTTTTGTGCAACTAATCCAACTTGAACACTGGAAGGTGGCTCTATTGCTATTTTTGGGCAATGTAGGACTCTTGCTTGTTCAAAAACTAATCTAAAAGCAAAGTCTTCTAAGGTAAAAAAGTACATTATAATATACCAGATAGTGAAAAAATATCTTAAAAAATATAAAATGTCTAATGAAATAGTTATAATTTCAATTTTAGCTTGCCAATTGTATCATCCATGAATTTATTATAGAATCTATATTCAGAAATAATAATTAGTGGTTAATTGGATTAAATTAATCCCTCAAAGGAGAGAATCCATAAACTTTTTCATCTTAAATATCTAAAATGGTCTTGAAATTTTCAAGTGACTTTCTTTTATCTATCCACACCAACCCTCAAGGAGCCAAGCTCCATGTGCGATTGTAGATTAATGTAATCAAGGAAATAATGACATAATTGTTAGGAAGAAAGCTCCCATTCACAGTTTCATTCTCGATTTTGTGTAGTATACATGTAATTTATAAAATATACACAACTCTAACTTGTGTATATTCCATTTACCTCGATAAAAGCTTGTTTATGTTCAACTTGAAAAATAAGCAAGCCAATTATCATTTGAACAAAATTTTTGACTCATTAAAATAATAAAATAAAGTTGAAAACTAGAGTGTCCAACTTGTTTATCTTCATTCACCCCAATTTCACTCCGTTTCTTTCCTCTCCCTCTACTAATCATGTTTTGCAGGCATCTGAGCTTTCATTTAACATCTCTCCTCCATCTCTTCTACTCTCTCAACACCAATCTTAACCCATCAACCCTCATCCGCACTTCCACCATCATCATCATAACCAGTTAAACTTCATTTCTCCATCACCTCCTCTAACAATATCTTTTACTACCCATTAACATATTGGCAAGGGTGACTGTTGGAAAAACATTGAGGTTGGGCTTCCCCCATCACCTACTTGCTCAACGTGTTGTGAAAATATGAGTATCCCTTTTTGTTGAAATTCCACTGAGATGCCAAACACAAGAATGACCTTGGTAAGTTCAAAGTTGAGTGTCCAAAATGGCCTGATAATTAAGAGTCTAAGGCTAAGAGGAGGAGACATTTTTGTCCTTTGTCCATACCAAGGGTCCCTTTGTCCATATCAAGGGAAATCAGCTAGGTAAATGGCTGTTACAGATGTGATGAGCCGAATGTGTGTGACATGGATGGATGGAAATTCGATTTTGGTGGACAAGAGGGCTGCTGACTTAACATTTCATGAGTTCCTCAAGTAGATCGTCAAGATGACCCACCAAGAAAGAATGGCGAGTCCATGCCTTAGGGGATGCATGAGTCCATGTCGTCAAATGCGAATGTAAACGCTGAAGAGGTTGTAGATCATGGCTTGAAAAGAGAAGAAGAAAGACGTTTGATCTCTTGTTGCTTTTGAGTGAAAATTATATAGTGTTTTGCGTTTTATCTTAACATGTGGTTATACAGATTTCACATATATAAGTAGTATAGACTTATAGTGAATTATAATACAAATATTATTGTAGTATCCCTATATTTTCTCGTACCTTTCTTTTGTGCAATTAATCCAACTTGGACACTGTAAGGTGACTTTATTATGCTATTTTTGGGCAGTGCAAAACTCATCTCTTTCAAGAACTCTAAAAGTAAAGTCTCCCGTGAAAAAAATATATTATTATAATATCGGATAGTGTAAATATAATCTTACAAAAAGATTAAAATGTCTAATGAAATAGTTTAATTTCTTTCTATTTTTGCATGCCTATTGTATCATCTATGAATGAATTACGGAATCCATCTTCGGAAATAATAATTAGTGGTTAAGTAGACTAAATTAATCCCTCAAATGAGAGAATCCTTAAACATTTTCATCATAAATATCTAAAATGGTCTTGACATTTTCAAGTCACTTTTTTTTATCCATCCATGCCAACTCCTAAGGGGCCAACCCCAATATACGTGTGTAGATTAATATAATCAAAGAAATAATGACATCAATTGCAAGGAAAAAAGCTTCTATTCATAGTTTTATTCTTCATTTTGTGTAGTATACTTGTAATTTAAAAAAATATACACAACACTAACTTGTGTGTATTCCAATCGTCCTTGATAAAAGCTTGTTTATGTTCAGCTCGAAAGATAAGTAAGTCAAGTTTGCACAAAATTTTCAACTCGTTAAAATAATCAAACAATGTTGAACACTAGAATGCCCAACCTTTTTTTGTATTCATTCACAATCCAAAGCACCATGTCCAATCATCTGACAAATCTAACATTTAATATTCATCTGTACTAGATTGGGGACACAAAGAAGGATGGGCTGATTGACAATGATAGGATTTAGGGAGCAACAGAAAACTGATTAGCGGTAAATGACAGAGCAATACCCAAAATTCCCCTGGTGTTAATAACATAATAAGGAGAAAAAGAATCAGTAGAGAACCACGTCTAGTATTTTGCCATCGACCACCGTGGCTACGACCTTGGTTATTCCAACTTCTACCCATGCCACAACCACCACAATCAAAATGGCCACTACGAGTATTGGTAGAAGTAGGAAAAGAACCGGTAGAGAAGACACCACTTCTAGTATTTTGCTATCAATCCACCATAGCTATGGCCTCGGTTATTCCAGCATCCGCCCATACCACAATCACCACAACCCGAGTGACCATTACAAGTATTGGTAAAAGCAGTGTTCGTAAAATGAGTAAGGGAAGAGTTGTCTTTGGTTGTAGTGACAAAAATAGTAGGTTAGGTTGTTGATAAAGGAATACTATGGAGTTGTTCGAGGTTGGATTCTTGGGTCAGTAGCATAGCCTAAAAATCTTTAAAATTTGATAGAAGTTTTTAATTTAAGGCTATAGTAATAAAGGATTTGTATGATAACGGGAGTCCTTGGATAACAATAAACACTAATTCTAGTTCTGATACTGACCAATAGCTATGAGGGAATTAGAACTTTCTTGTATCTTGCTCATGTATGCATTGATGGAAAGATCTTCTTTCTTGATAGTTCGTAACTTAGAGTTGAGTTATAATTCAGGGGCAACCGTTTGATTGAGAAAATAGGTTTTGAGAGTAAACCAAGCATCTCAAGTAGAAGGTGATCATAATAATAGAGATAGTAGATCAGAGTGAATAGTTGCATTAATCCGGGCAAGAATTAGACGATCAAAGCAACACCAACGGTTGTAATCAAGATTGGCAATAGTTTTATCAGGAGATTCTGTAATTGTTTGAAGAGGGATAATGAAAGATTTATTAAGATGGTTGTGAAGATTATAAATCTCAAGAACAGGAAGAAGTAGATTGCTTTGTTGTGAATAGTAAAGGGATTATTTGGTAGGGTAAAAGTAACCATGGTAGATAAACTAGAAATAGACATTATAGAGGGAAAAAATTATGAAAAAGGATTGGGAAGCTTTTGATACCATGTAAAGGAAGCGTAACACTCCCTTCAAAGGGTCGTGATATATTTATAATATCAAAATAACGTACAAGATAATTACATGTGTACAATTAGATGACAACTAGCCAAGATAATAATAAATATAAACAAAGAATTATCCCTATCTAACAGGATGGACCTTGCCTTTTGCAGGCCTACTGATGAGGTATAGGGGTGTTCATCCTGACCCCCCTACCCGAAAGACTCGCTGATCCGATCCGATCAGAATCGAACAAAGAGGGTACACGAACAGCATTCTGAAAGGTCGGGTAGAGGGTCGAGTCACTCAGGTTGAGGGTCGGGTAACAGGTCACATTTTTGTGACCCGCCGGGTACCCGACCGGGTCCATTTCAGGGGTAATTTTGTAAATTTGATTAATAGGGTTTCATTAGAAATTAATATTTATTAGGATTATTAGTAGTCTCTTACCTCTTCTTTTTCAGTTCCTTGTCTTCCCTTTCTCTTTTTCCTCAATCATCTCTTCCCTTCCTTTTCCTCGCACCATCATTTCTCGCACTCTCGTATGTTGAGATGTATTTTGTGATTTAATTGTTGTTGCTATTAGTTTGTTGCTATTGAGATGTAATATTGGGATGTATTTTGTGACTTAGATTTAATTGTTGTTGACTTAATTATGAAATTAACTTGTCTAACTATCATTATTTAAATTTTTATACTTTGTTAGATACTAGTGAGGGTCAGGTATCCGGTCAACCCAACCCTCATTTGCGAGTACTCGGTAGGTCGGGTACCCGCTTTGTATGGATCGCTTAGAGCATTGGAATTTTCTTGAGCCGGTCAGTAAGGGTTGGGTACTTTTTTTCCTAATGGACCGGGTACTTGGTCCAGAACACCCCTACTAGTGAAGAAAAAATCCCTTGGACTGTGCTTCATTATGGATTTATGTTTGGTAATGGCAATCAAAGTACGTTTGATGTCATATATTTCACTAAGCACTGCTATTTTTATGCACTGAGCTGTTTCGGATGTGTTGAATCCCTTGATCTCAATGATCCTTCTTTTCCTGTCTTCTCTTTGGTTAAATATTCATTTTCCCTTTTAAAAAAAACTGCCATAATTATCATAAAGCATTCATGCTAAGCTGGATCGTGGAGTCATGTGTCTTATAAAGTCTTTAGATGTGTATCCCCGACAGAACCAATTAGACTTTGAAGCCCTATGATCATAATTGGTCATGGAGTTTATAAGTTAAGAATTTGAGAAAAGTGATTAGAAATATCGGCAATGGTTCTATTTTCATTGGACTGAATCAATCTATGTCTCTCTCAACTAGAGATTATCCGGGGTTGATGCCCAATTCCATATACTTCACATGCCATGAATACGATTGTTATGGTTACCAATGTGGTTTCAAAATTGATGAAGACCCTAATGGAAGGAATGATGCTGGTGTTTTCAATTTGGCTGACCAGATTGTTACACCATTTTATGAATACGATCCAAAGAAAGAAACTGTACATTGGATGAGTCCTGACAAAGTTAGAGGTAGTTTGGAGCCTCCGTTTGGGTTACTAAGAGTAATATTAGGATCACACATTCAGTGATTTACTGACTATTTAAAATTCTTACAAGAGAATATTTATTCTGATAGATGAGTATCTAAAAAATCTAAGAATGTAGTTATTTTAAAATTTAAGAATAAAAAATAAAATTTAAAATAGTCTATAACTTATTAAAAAATTAATATCTGTAATCTTTTTATTTTCCTCATGACTAATTAAGTCTGATGATTGTTACTGCATGATTCTTAACTTTTGGCTTGTCGTTGTGATGTGCTTAAATTTATTTTTCCTTTATGCTTCTCGACAATTAGGATATTATGTTTCTTGAACCTTTCTTAATTTTAAAATATTTGAGATACCTTTTTGAAATACATAAAAAATTATACCAATTCGGCTAAAAGTAATTGTCAATGACGTCTTCAAATTTGAAATTTACAGCGTCTTTGATTCTACCCGTGTTCAATTCACCTCCACAATGTGATCAGGTAACACACTTTGTAACTTTTCAAAATTCTTACAGTTTTAATAGTATTTTGTTTGTTGGTTATTAAAATCCTTTTGCTTTGCCGAATAACTAGCTTTTATATTATTTTTATTTTTTGGTAGGAGCCGAATAACCAGCTCAAAATGTTTGAATATATAAAGCCATCTTAGCACACAACCCAATACATATTTGATATATTTGGCCCATTCAATTGACCTAACCAAAAGGTTTTGTTTCAAATTACAATAATGTACGTAAGTTCGACCATCAAAGAATTTACTTCCTTGCTGAGCTGTGCTTTTAAAGAACACACAACCGCACACATAATTTTGATGAAATTTTCAAAGAATTTAACAAATAAATGAAGAAACCAATTTTGTATAACACACAAGCCAAAACTTGGAAGCCAAGTTTGTGAGATCTCTTAACTTGTTGTACTAGTTAACCACTACACTTAAGTAACTGGATTAACCACGTGGCCAACTTTCTAGTATTTTGTGAATTTAGACAGTCTGGTCTGTGAGAAATATTCAGGTTACACTCGTAAATCTTATAAAATAAATTAAAGTTTATAAAATAAATGACATTATTTATTCTATAATATTTAATTTTAATTGCAAAATTTATATGTAGAATCTAAAATCAGATTTATCTAAATATTCTTTCCTTCCCTATAAGGACCAGAGGTATGAGTTGGAACATAGGTTTGACCAGCGCCAAATGGTTTTGAATTTAGATCTGCTTTGGTATGTTTATGAGCTCAATATTATTTCCTCTAAGTATTTAACTAGTAATTAGTAGTAATCTTTTTCTTTGCAAAGTGGATTTGATACTTTAAGACAAGAACATAATGGTGTAATTAGAAAAATAACGAACAATCACGACAGTTTTTTTAGAGTTGAAGAGAATTTTTTTTAAAAAAGAAGAAGAAGAAGAGAAATTTAGAAATATGTGAAGTTATAAATTTTAATATTTTAAGTTAAGAAGTAATAATTCATAAACACAATAAATTATTGCACTAGTGTTGCACAAAGTTGCTTGCTTACTTTACTTTGGTGGTACAATTAGTTTCTTAACAATATCAGTAAAGAGTATTTATTTATCAATTAATCATTTTCCCCAAAACTTTTAGAACAACTTTTTGGTGTTATGCTGCTTTCTAAAATTTAAGCAGGACATGTTCTTTTTCATTCTTTCCAGGGGTAATTGCAATATGCACTTTGAACTATCGTTGATTTGCATTTTATCCCTTAAATTATTGACTTTTGCATCTGAATAACATTGTTCATATCAATTGAAAAATGTAAATGGTGTTTTGTAACTATTTTTTGAATGAAAAGAATTTAGTAATCCTAATTTGAATATATTTTCCAAAACACTAGTATTCATTTAGAAGTACTAAAATCTTTTCATTAAAAAAATAGATATTAAAAAAATTCATGATTTTTTAACAGATTTGAGTGAATTGTTGCAAATTGACATATACAGAACTAAAGTACTAAAATCAATAGTTTATGGTGCAAATCACAAGTTGGTGATAATTTAGGAGTATAAATTGCAATTCACCATTCTTTTTATAAAGGAGCAAAGGGAGGAGCGTTCTCAGAATATTTTCTTTTTGAACAAGTCGAAAGGCATTTGACATCTTTATCAGACATATTAAATAAAGTAGATAGTTTAAATTTTTTATGGCTTATGCAGAAAGTCGAAGGAAAGAAGAAAAAAAAAAGAAAACACAAATAGCCAAATATTAAATTATCAAACTTTCACCAATTAGATGATAAGACGATTTTAAGATGTTGTGACGCCATGACTGCTGGAATTATGGAAAAACGAAGACACAGAATCTAACTGCTAAAACCGGCTCCCCGGTTCATGCATCCAAATAACACACAGACAAAACCAACGAATTTTCTGAAAATTAATTTGAATTGACTATACCCCTTCAAAACTTATCTCATCCTAATAGACTACTAATGCAGCCAATAATAGCAACATTTATATTCACTAATTAATAGTTACAAATAAAAAAATATTCTGCTATTGCACATGACCATTTTGAGATTAAAAAAAATAAAAAAAATCTGAACAAAATTATAGCTAGTTTTAATAAAATTGAAAGATGAAAATGGAGATGTAGAAAATTCTCTCAACATAACACTGTCTAGTTAAATTTTAATAAGAATAATTATTTAGATTTAAATTACTTATCAAAATCAATTCACGTATCAAAATTATAATGAATCACCAATATTTTAATTTTATATATTTGGTCAGATTTTGTTCATACTTGCACGAATTTTATGATATGTCAATATCTTTGTCTTGTATTGTTTTATTAAAACTATTCCAAGCTATGAAATTTAACTTCTTTTTTTTTTTTCCTATTTATAATTTTTTTAGAAAAAAAAAAATTCACATTTCCCTTACTCTCTAATGACTTGAATTCATAATCAATAGATCATAACAAAAATATCTTATCACCTGAACTGCATTTTGTTATTTTTTCCTATATACTTATATTCAACATTAACCGACTAATAAAGAATTGATCAACTTACGATCAGCTGTTTTTAATATCTTACTTGCCAAAAGTAGTCGTTGTGACACGGTATCCCCTTTCCCCACGCTTCTTCATGTCAAGCCCCTAACAATTTCTTTTCTTCCTTCATACAATACACTCCTATTTCACATTCAAGTTCTACTTTTTCTATATATATATATATATATATATATATATATATGCTTATAGTAGTACTTCAAATCAATTATTTAAGACCCCACTAACTATATAAGTTCCTCTCTAAATTAATTATCTATCCATTTTAATTTTGTTCTTCAACAATTGTTTTTACAAAATGAGCAAAGAAAATCGGTCCTTGTTAGGCCGGCTAAAGGCGGCAGTGAGGAAGATCAAATTCTTGTTAAACTTCAACGTTGATACATGGAAAATTGCTTCGATCATCGGACGTGCTACGTCGAGCCAGAGGCGGTTGAGCTTCAATGATCGGCCGGGCTTAAGGGCGTGTTTGGATAATGATTCTGATCCTGGTTCAGCTAGATCATCATCATCAAGAAGACTTGAGAGAACTATTAGCTTTCCATCTGATGAAGAAGATATTGATAAGAGAGCTGAGATGTTTATTGCCAACTTCTATAAGCAGCTTCAGCTTGAAAGACAGATTTCTTTGGAGCTACGTTACAACTTGATGCTAGGGCTGACAGCTTTGATTCTTCATCTCCATGAATTAATATAGATATAAGATTCTTTTTGGTATATATGCCCTTCATTTTGATCCAAAAGGGCTATGGAATTTCTATTCATCTTCAATTAATGAAGAGCAAATATACGTGAAATGGAGGCTAATGCACAAAGTTTTTGGCTGCTTAATTAGTTGATTTTGGTGGATTAAATTAAGTTATTATGGTCAAAGTTTTGTTGATGATGGAGTCTTGATTTTTAGGGAAGGGTCTCCATTGATAACAAGTGACAAATTCGAGGGAGTTTAATGAAGTACATAATTTTGGAATTTTTATTGATGATTTTTTTTTTTTTTTTTTTTTTTGGGGGGTTGGATTTCTTTTGATTGGTTGTTTTGGTATTTGGGCATTTTGTATAGTATTTGGTAAGGAAGTTTTGGTCCTTCCTTTTGTTTTTCAAATAATTGTTCGTGTCAAGTTCTTCTATTATTCAGCAGTAGAAGAAGAAGAGAACAGCTATAAGAAATTGAGTTTCAGGTTTGTGATAATTAGGCTTAATTGCAGTAAATGTAATGATCATAGTTAAGTTGCACATTATACATTTGACAAGTAAATAAAGGATTTTTGTTTGTTTTTCTGTTTTCCCCTCCCTCATAGCAATAAGATTTCCTTCTCTCCTACTATTATTTATATTATATAATTAGAATACGATTATTGATTTTCATAAACTCATTGTTTTAGTTCTGTTATTCTCTTCATATTTCATATTTCATATTTTTCTTTTACCATTAGTAGTTTATTAGTTAAAATCTTAACTTGTTTATGTGTACTTAAATAATTAATTATTTGATTAAATATAGTTTCTGCGTAGATTCTGGATCTAAACTCAAAATTTTTTACCCCGAAACTCACCATATAAGGCTAGATCTGAAGTCAAGCGTGGCAGCTATGCCTCCATTTTACGAATCTTTCATCATAATTTTTGAATGTTATACCTAAATGTTACTGAACTAAGGATAGTTTCATCAAATAATTGAAAATTTTAGCATGAAATCACAAATTGCAAGTTACAATTTTAGGTAAAATTTTTTAGAAGTTTAGTTGGTAAAGTGAAAGCCCAAAAGTATGCAAACATTATAGTTTAATAGTGTAATCTGCCCTAAAACTAAAAGCCGGCCGGAAATTAAAGAGAAGTACGATTTCAAAATTTCGGATATACCTTTCAAAGACTAAGCTGGGCCAACTTCTTACTTTCCCATGTCAAGAAATTGGGCTTTGAAAAGCTCAAGCTAATGCCCATCTTAATTCATCATTTTGGGTTTTACAAAAAGAAAATACTTATATAGATTCGGTGTTTGACCCTACCTGTAGATCTTGTGGTCAAAATTAAATCTTATAAAATCTTTCTTAGATCAACTGAGGTCATAAATTCCATAACGTTTAATCTATACTATAGGATTTTCAAATGGGATCAAAAACCAAGTCTACCTAAGTATTTCTCTTTACAAAAATGCATGTAAATTAGACGAGACTCTGATTGACAGAAAGGATCTGATTAAGTGATCGGCAGGCTTTTTGCAAATTCAGCCCAACACAATAGAACCCACCCCCAACCCCAATACAGAATTTTCAGTTAGACTTGGGTCCACTTTCCCAGTTTCGCGTGACAAAACTACAATTTGGACAGGATGAATGCAAGGTAAATGATTAGGTCAATAGAACCAAATTACAAGTAAATTAGAAAGACTCACGAGATGAGATAAATACTAGCCCAATAATAAACTATTAACCACTACAACCAAATTTTCTATCAAAGGCTAGGTTTGAACCTGCGACCTTGACAGAGAGTACCTAAAGTGTGAACCTTTAGCTAGTTGGTGAACAAAATGATTATTTACATGCACCAAAACAGAAAAAAAGAATCCAATATACATCTCTAAACTATCATCAATTTGGTATGTTGAACTAATAATTATAGCAATTTGGTATCTATTATACCAATATGTGCTACATTGCATGGTTTTACTAGAAAAATAATAATAATTTTACTAGCTATTTTGAATAAAAAGATATTAGAGTTCTACGTTAATAAGGATACTCTTAAAAACAAAGTTATTTTTGGGGTCCTTATTAAGGTTTCATTTCATTTGAAAGATAGTTAAAAGAATTCATTGATTTTTAATTTATTTAAGTAATGTGTCACAAATTGGTTGCATTTATACAATGTACTAAAGCTACATTTGATAGTTAAGGACGCAGAAGAATGCGAACTGGTAAATATTTTATGGGTTATAATAATTGTTTGTTTGTTTATATATGGGTAAATAATATTTTTTTCCCTGAATTTGGTGGGTAATTACATTTTACCCCCTAAACTATATAAATATACACTTTACCCCATTCACATTATTTATTCTTCAAAAATATTAAAAGAGAAAATCGTTTAGACCAAATATAGTCATTTAACTACATTATCTTAATAATTTTAATATTTAAATGACTGAAATACCCTTAGTATTATATTTTGATTTTTCACTATATTTAATTGATTTTTGATAGTTATAAAAGAATTAAGAAAAAATAAATATAATAACACATTGATATCTTTGATTTTAGAGAGTGAAAATGTGTTGCACAAGTTAAGCCAAATATTAAAAGTATAAATACTAAGAGACATCAAATAAATTAAAAAATTTTAATGAAAATATATTTTCATACAATCCATTTAAAGAAAAATTTGCAATAAAAAATAAGCCCATTTGGAATTGTTCTAACACTATAGTTAAGCATTCATATTCATAATAACATAAAATGAAATTCAAAAATTATTGAAAAAATTATGACCAAAGAAATATATATGATGTGAATTATGGAAAGAAGGAATTGAAATATTATAGTTTCAAGCCACGGAAAATAAGGCCTACTTTTCCAAACCAAAGGGTAAGGAAATTTGTAAATAATTCCAAGAACGAGGGAATCAATGAAACACGGTCCACACATGGCGTGAGAACTAATAGTGTCAATATTGTCTATATATATATTCCGCCATCCAAATATATGGTTGGAACGAGGAGAGTTAGATAGGGCGAGGAGTTCAAAGTGTGATGTAATCCAAAGAAAGAAATACGAGATCATATAATTCAGAGAAGAGCTGAAAATATGGCCATAGCCAATATATATAGACAAGGAGCCTTCACAAGGAAGTTACGAGGTCCGTTCAAACGAGATGAGACGGTAATGGGAATGTTCCATGGTGAGCTCTTTTTATTATAATGATCATGATGGATTGTAAAGGTGATTGCATAAAGTTCAAATACAAGTTGAATGAAGACGAGGTGAATGAGCCCATTTAAACGAAGAGGTTTGGCCCAAAATAAAAGTAAGTCAAATGATTATTCTAGACTTCTCTAGAATGATGTAGAGGAATACTTTAAAATTTATAAGTGAGGTCAAAAATTATTGTATAGAATTCTCAATCTTGTAGATTTGTATTTACTTTGGTAGGTTCTAGAATTCTCTCTTACAAGTATAAAAGGGCCAACCTCATTTGTAAACACAGTTGAGCAATTGAATATAAGTTATATTTTCTCTC
This sequence comes from Cinchona pubescens, assembly GCA_025175665.1. Lineage (NCBI taxonomy): Eukaryota > Viridiplantae > Streptophyta > Magnoliopsida > Gentianales > Rubiaceae > Cinchona > Cinchona pubescens. Next base: position 2,359,932 of record JANKKI010000122.1, on the reverse strand, counting down.
AATCTCTCTTCATCGATGGACCTGTCTGCTTATACACATCTAGATGTGTATAAGACAAACTGTCACTAATAAGAGTGAGCCCGTGACACTAGTCTATGGGCGAAAACTATTACTAATTGACAAATATTTAGGTAAATCTGGTTTTTGACCTCACTTATAAATTTTATAGTGTAGATTAAACCTTATTAAATGTTTATATGATATCGGTTGATGTAAACAAGATTTTATAAAATTATATATATGGTCCAGATTATAAAGTTTACAAGTAAAACTAAAAGACGGATGTATCTAAATATTTTCTTTACTAATTACTATCCCTCGCGCATAAATAAACGAGTTTATCTATGAAAATAATTGCAAGTCCTGCCAAGGGCAGATTTAGGGGGCGGGCAATATTTTAAAAATTATAAATTTTACCTTTTAAAATTTTAAAAATTTAATGTATATCCTTATAAAATATATATTTCTTTCTTCTAAATTTTTTAGATAAATATAAATTAGCCTTAATAATTATGTGACAATTAAGGAGGTGTTTGGTTCATAATCGGGAATCGAAATCGGAATGAGAATCATAAACTCCACTATTGGTATGAATTTATATCATTCTCCCTTATTTGTTTGGTTTGAAATAGGAATGAGTTTCATTATGTTAATGAATTATCAATTTGAAACTCATGTCACATCGTAGGGAATGAATATGGAGGCATTTTCCAACACTTTTATTCCCATAGAATGATTCTCTATAGTACTCAACCAAACAATATCTTTGAGTATCATTAACTTTGATTCCCACTCCCTCCTCTCATACCCATAAACCAAACACCTCCTAAGTCTTTTCCCGACAAGATACAATTCCTACGTCCGTCCATGTCCTGCCCATGTCTTTTGTAGTCATAATCAGATGGCTGAGTTATAACAATTCTAAGATCACGAGTCCAACCCGCCAACATGGGTACCAAATCAATAAGATAAATAAAGAAGCTTAAAAAAATGTCTCCAATTAAAGTGACAAAAATGAAACAAGAATCGTAACTAGAAAGTTGATCGCCACAACACTCATCTTTTGTGCCTTCTTTGCATGATTAGTTACCTCCAAATGAATGCGAACGGCGCACAAGCCGTGTGAGTTGTGGTCATTCTTCTTCTTTCTTTTGTCTGTAATGACCTAATGCCATGTTAGTTAGACATGCTTATTCTCAACCGCTTTTTGAAAGTTATTTATAATTTTTTTAAAATAAAAAATTATATGTGTACTTTTAAAAGAATTTGTGAATAAAAATTGAAAAAATAATATTTTATTTTTCAAATTTAAATAAATTAAAAATTATTTTTAAAACTAAATATGTACTTGCTTTTGAAAATTGCTTTTTTCAATTTAAAAAAAAAAATTTATAACTTTTTATAGGCGTTTGAGAACAAGACTTATTCTCATCCAAGAGAATTTTGGTTAATGCCAACTAGCACATGTCCAAAGTTATTTTTGTATTGGTATGAAACTACCATTTCAAAAGGGAAAAAAAGATTGTAATTTGTAATCTAAGGGACACTTTTAACTTTATTTAATTACTTTGTATCATTTAAATTATCCCTAGCAAGCCCTGATTCAGACCTCTTTCATTCTTAACTTCTATGCATAACTACTACTATATTTTAAAATAATTATATGATAAAACAAAATTTGTCTAATAGAGTTATTATAACTAGTGTTTGTGAAGAAAATCAAAATTTCTGTGATAATATTATTACTCTTTCCAAAAATGGAGTAATTCCCTTTGTTTTTGCCTTTCTCTTTTCGAATGTATTGGGGAGGCAAGGCGATAGAAAGAGAAAATGCTTGGTGTCCACTTTTATTTCTAAAATTCATAGAGTTCTCATTATCATACTAATTAATTTGACCCAACCCTGTAGTCTTTAGGGGTGTTCATTCTGACTCACTGACTCAAAAAATCTGCTGAACCGATTTAATTCGAAGCAGAAAAAATGGTACTCGAATCGTATTCTGAAAGCGGATTGGATAGAAGGTCAGGTTACTCAGGTTGAGGGTGAGTAACAGGTCACATTTTTGTGACCCGTGTACCCGACCCGATCCATTTCAATGGTAATTTTGTAAATTTAGTTAATAGGATTTCATTAAAAGTTAATACTTATTAGGGTTATTAGCAATCTCTCACCTCTTCTTTTTCAGTTCCTCGTCTTCCCTTTCTCTTCCTTCTCAATCATCTCTTCCATTTCTCTTCCTCGCATCTTCATTTCTCACACTCGCATCTGTTAATGTGAGATGTATTTTATGATTTAATTGTTGTTGCTATTAGCATGTTGTTACTTCCTAGTTTGTTATTATTGGGATGTAATATTGTGACATATTTTGTGACTTAAACTTAATTGTAATTAACTTATCTAACTATCATTATTTAAATTTTTATATTTTATTACTAGTGATGATCGGGTATTCGGTCAACCCAACCTTTTTTTGCATATACCCGATGGTATGGATCCGGGTAAAGAGTCAGAATTTTCTTGACCCGATTTGAGAATCGAATACTTTTTTTAACTCATGAACCGGATATTCGATCCATGAACACCCTAGTAGTCCTAAACTACTTAGCGATGATTATTGCAATTTCCTAACGTGGAATATGTGAATTCATTATCAGGTTGGCAGCTGTTTATTGGTACATGATAACTAAACCAAAAAAGAAAAATAATTTTTAATTGAGAATCGAATAGAATCCGATGATTAACATTTATTTTTTTTGCTTAAAAATGATTTTTTTTTTCTCTTTGAAAAAAAAAGAAGAGAGAATTAGATTAGAAGAAGTTTCCATAGATAGGGTTTGGTGAGATTGCGACTTTGGACTCGTCTCCTCAGGGACCTTAACCATCTCCTTGAGTGCTTAATTAATTTAATTACTTAGAGAGGTCTCAACTTGTATTCATCAAACAGAAATTTTCACTCAAGTTGTCCACAAATAATATAAGTCAAGCGAGCTCCAAAAATGTCCATTTCATAACGTTGCAATAAAAATGGAGAAAATGATATTGTCCATTACGTAATAGAATATCTATTTCATCAAGATTGTGACAATTGATTAGGTGTAAGTATGTTAATTGTACATTAAAATTTAATTAAACATGTTTTTTTAATTATAATGATAACTATACATTTGTTTTTTTTTTGTTTTTTTTTTTGGGGGGGGCGGGGGGAGTAAGATATCATTATACATTCGGGGATGATATACATACCAACGATTTTGAGTATATATGTTGGGTGGAATTTAATAAATCATATATGATTTTGTGTTATATGACTATAAAATATTTTTTTCTGATTCATGTGAGGAAATTAAAAATAAAACAATTTACAAGTCACATGTTCGAATTTATTTATTTATTTTTTGAAATGGAAATGAAAATCATACTGGATATTTTTTGTAGGTACCTGCTAGTGAAGTTTGGCATATATGCTTATTAATCATCTCAAACACATTGTTCGTTTATTTGTCGTTTGACATGTTACAAGACTTCGTTTAAAACGCCACTGACATTTCATAGGCTTAGCGACTAATACTTGGTTAAGCTTTACCTAATCACGTGTCTATTTTCATTAGATAATTTAGGTTATTGTCTAGTTTTGCGGAATTAGACGATATTGCAAATAAGTTGTTGAACTAATCTAACAAAATAGCCTTTAGTCCGTGGCACCATTTACCCACCAGCTTGTAAAAAGTCTAATATGGATCGGAGATAGTGTAAATTTTTTTGAGAGGATCGAAGATAGTAATATGAAAATACATCAATATTTAGTTAATCATGGTTAAATTCATTTGTACCATTAAATTTTATCAGCTAATACTGGAATGTTAATTTATAAGTGTTTCAGTTCATTGAAAGTTCAATTTACTTTGAAGTTAAAAGACAACATAATATAAGGCACTAAACATATGCCACTAAGAGTTAACAAAAATAAAAAATAAAAATCAAACGTTATATACTTTTAGGTCGTATTATTTGTGGATATGAAGTGGTGCCTCTTAATTTAGGAAAATTTTATAATTCTATTAGAGAATAATTTCGTTTTGTTTTGAAAGTTCGTACTGTACAAATTTTCAAAACATACAATATTGTACTATATAAATAATGGTATATTTTCATTAAAGGACTGTATGATTTTTTTCTTAATTTATTTGATTTAAAGTTCTAATTAAGTTCATGAAAAAACTAATACCCAACTCTCAAGCGTTGCTTAGTTACTAAGTTTATACGTCTCTTTTGCTCTACAATTGCACAGTCATGCAATGAAGTTTTCTACGTCTCGCTCTACGAGTAAAATGCTTTAATTGGTGTTAATAAATATGAGCAAGACAAGATTCATAGTAGTGTAAGTAATACAAGGTTGTGTTCTATCACGATATCCACAAACATGTTTAGGTTATAATTAAGGGGAATTCTACAGTTCCGTCGAGAGAATCATTCCTTGACTTTAAAGATTTGTACAGTACAAATTTTTAAATCACATAATAATAACCTTTAAAGTATAAGGGAATGATTCTCTAAAAGGAACTGTAGTATTTTTCCTATAACTAAACATGTTTTGCAACTAATATTTTCCGGTGATTACGCTCTAATTAATATTAAGGTTATAACTCTTACAATTTTCATCATATTAATTAAGGATTTTATGAGTTTTAAGGAGAGAATTCCATCATCCTTATTGCGTGTTTAGTTTTCACTCGTTTTTGACAACATTTGCACACACAAGCACTCGCTAACACACAAGCTCGAATTTTAGGCAACTCACAAGAGCATAGCGTAACAAAATGAAAGTATAAAGGCACACTGAATTGTGGCCCCAAAACCCTTGCAACACTTTAATTCAACTAAACTTTCCTTAAATATTAGACTCAGAGATTTACAAAGAAAGGAATTCGTTTGCAGATACTCTTGGCCTAAATCCAAACGAATTCCTTTCTATGCCAAATCTCTGACTACTAATATTTATAGGGAAAGTACGGTTGACAAGCCCAACCGCTTAGCTTTGCTGGACAAACGAAATTCATACAACTAACATGGCTTGGTTATGCAAAGGTGGTCTAAGCACTACTCCATGTTGCCCATGTTTCACCATTTTTTACACTATAATCCCACACGAAGTCCAACTTTTTGATCACCATACTTGTGGGAATGCAATATTTTCCCGTAGGTTACGCTCTTGCCACCCACAATTTTCTTATCAACCCAAGATTGTGCCACAAGCTATGCCAATCTCGTGTGCATGTGTGCAGTCCGTTTAGCTTGCCCAACTCTTGCCAAGCCAAACTTGCTTAAATCATCTGGTATGTGTATCAGAGACCGAATGTATAATGACTGTATCTTATTATATCATGTTCGATTTTATGAGTGTTTGGATGCGTGAAACTTTGCCAAAGGATCTAACACTTATCCTATATTCTCTATTCATACAACACAAATGGATTAGAAATGATATGGACTTGAATACTTTTATATAGGCAGAGATTGGTGTAGATTGGGGGTACATTTAAGGTAAGAATAGGTTGAAACATTGTATTTTGATGAAATTATGTTGAAATCTAAGACAATAAATAACAATATCTGTATAGATGCAAATCATCCTAAAAAGAGTAACGTGATCCGGTCTTTATTTCCGTAAAATTTATTGTTTCACTAAATAACTATTACAGAATGCCAAAAACTCATATAATTTATGTAATATTGAAGTAAGGCCATTCTTGTTTATTTTTAATTAAATATAACATGAGAAATCATTTATGATTACTTGATTATTTATTTATCTAGAGGTTACTTGATTATTATATATTTATTTAATTTACTTGATTATTATTTATTTACTTGATTAGCAAGGACTTCCCAAATTTATAAACACACACCAAACACATGCACCTTTACATTCCCAAATAATGGGGGATTCTTCCATGAATTTGTTGTTACGTCTAAATTATATATTTAATTCAAGTAAAACTTGTGAATTCTTGTTTAATCGACATAATCGACAGTTAAATCTTTTGATTGTCTCAGTAATCGATGAGATTTTCCCCATAAAATTGCCAATGAAAAATTCAAATTGACCAAGAACGAAAGAAATTCTTCGTAGTAGTCCAGGATGATGCTATCACGGAAAAATTTTATTATGGGACAATCTTATTAAATGACATGTCAAACATGGGCGGATTTAGGGGGGATTACCGCTTCCAAAATTCTAAAAATTATAAATTTTATCTTTTAAAATTTTAAAAATTTAATTTGTATCCTCATAAAATTTATATTTCACTCCTTAAATTTTTGAAAAAAATATAAATTAGCGTTAATAATTATATGGTTATTAAGTCTTGTCAAGATACAATTTTCTGCATCCCTGATGTCAAGTGATATTTTTAAATTAATAAAATTTTACTATTTAACTTAAGTCTAAACATAAAATGAATTAATAAGTCACTATTTAAAAATATTAGAGTTTTATTGGGTTGAAAATAACATTTAACAAGCCGATTGATGAGATTTTCTTATAATAAAATTTTTTATTATGACGTATGTATGATGTCAGCTGTACGTCAATTTCCACAACAAAAGAAGTGGATCTTAATTTGATGGATGAGATTTCAGTAGTATGTAAAGTGGGTCCTCTTTACTAGATGACGAGATCTCCCCATAAGTCCATAAAGTTGAACTAATGCTGTTTGGTTTTCATCTTTTTTTAATAATTATATTAAGCATATTTTCAGCTTTTAATCTTTACACATTGATCCACGAAAAAAACTTGAATAGACCGATTTTGAATAACGCGAGTATATTTTGTGGTGTTGATTAACTCAATCGATTATTATTACTTAAGATATTCAATTTTCAATTATTGATGTCTATGTACATGGCAATATTGAGTTGTCAATTTTCTCCCTAATCAAAGTCTTTGCATAAACGATTGCTACATATATGGCATTCTGGGTTACATCATTCAACCAATATTTGCAAAATATTGGCAAGAAAGAAGTTTAATTTTGAGCGTTCAGTACAATAGACTTAAAAATAAAACTTTACCTTCTTTAATATTTGTTTGTGAAAACATGAAATTTATTCCTAAATACTACTATATAGTATAAAAGAAATGAATAAAATTCTATCAAAGTGAAATTAAACTACAATTACTAAAAAGAAATGGAAAATGCTACTACAATCTACATAATTGGCTTTTCTCAATGCTTGACATGTGCATTAATATATTTTTGAAGCAAAATGCTTACTTTTTAGTATAGTGAATAGACGCGTTTTACCAACCACGATCTTATGCCACATCATACTTGATTTCAAAATACAAGGCAGGAGTATCTTTCTGGCATTATCTTGGGCTTTCAAAGTCGAAATTGGAAGTCATCTATTACAAAAACTTTTTTATTGTTGTAGAAAAATTTAAAATTTATTCATTTATTATAAAAATTTATAGAGTTAAAAGTAATAAATTTTAAATTTATACAAATAAAAAATTTATTTAAAATTATTTATTTTATACCTTTAATTTAATTAAATTTAAAATTAATTTATTTTAATTTTATAAATCATTTTAATAAATTAATAAATTTTAATCTTTTTTAAAATCTGTCTCTTCAAACATAACCTTTCAATTTTCACGTCCTTTCAGCAAACTTGCGAAGAATGAACAAAAAATTGTATAGTATTGTACAGATAGGGAATTTTAAAGATTCTTGCACGATTAAACTCCTAAATAGTCATTGTGATTGATTTGACTTTTATCCCTCAATTTCACATCAAAAGAAAGATTTTTGTGCCTCAGATTTTAGTAGCGCATTGGAGGCTAAAATTAATTTGTGAAATTAGTTTAATATTACATTAACTAACTTCATAGTTTGCAAAAACCATTATTTACATTAGAAAAATTATTTTTTAACCAAAAAAAGAAGAAGAAAAACTCGCCAGAAGTTATGTAAATTAAAAAACTATTGGTCAATTGATTTGGGAAATTATTTAATCCAGTGTCATTGAATATATCATAATTTTGATTAATCAACTCGAAGGTGGCGAGCTAGCAATGTTTGGTGGAGATTTTCGTGAATTTAATTAGGCGATAATTTCATAAACCTCCTCTGAGGTTTATAATATTATCATTTAGTATTTTTAAAATTTTAAAAATATAACTTATTTTCACTTTTTCGCCAATGGGTCTGATACTAAAATGCATGAAATAACATTTATAACCCATATAGTTTAGTCATATTACGAAAGGATAGTTTCAAAAACCACCACTGACGTTTTTGACAATTTTCATTTAGACACCTTTTTAGTTTCTAATAATTTTGTATCTACTTACTAAAAAAAAATTATATTCATGCATTAATTTGATTACTTCTATATGTTTTAATAAAAATCTTCACTATTTATGCATAAAAATACATAATTAGTATTTTGTTTGGAAAATCATAAACTCGTAAATAAAAATCATATTCTCTCAATAAATTTTTTGGCCAATAAATTTATGAAAATATTGCATATTAATATATTTTTTAGCATCGATTTGAATAATAGTTTTAAATACGTAAAACACATCACATGATATAATAAATAAATAAAACTAGTACTATCTTGTTTGTAAATCAATACTCGAAATTGAAATATGTATATTTCAAAAAAAATTAATAAATTTATTTACAAAAAAAATATAGTTATGTAATGTGTTAGTGTTGATTCAAACAAAAGTTTGAACACTTAAAAAATTACCATATATTATACAAAATGAATATGATTCGAATTTATTTAGGAAATCACAAACTCTTAAAAATTTAAATGAATTTTGTGATAAAGTTTTTAACCAACTTATTTACTAATAATTAGGAACATATCAATGTGTTTGTACGTGTCATTTTGAACAAAAATTTAGAATACGTAACCTTGTATACATAATATATAATAATAAAAAATATTATTGGTATTTATTTTAAAAATTATTAACTTGTAAAGTAAAAAATAATTAAAATATATTTTTTTGATATTAATTGGTGAAGGATAACTCCGCCTGTATCGAGTTTTTTTTAGCATAGCCGGTGTAGTGAAAAATATGTAACGGTCCTCACATAATAAGGGGGTAGTGGGGAAAAAATGTTCTGGAGAATAGGATTAAAATAAAAATTTGGTATATTGAAACTCTTATTAGTAAATTAATGGAGGTGGTAGATACAATGATTAAGAGAAGAATTAATATTTTGTGTTTACAAGAGACAAGTCAATGTTTTTCTAGTCAAAAAATAATTCAGGATTTAAACTTTGGTATTCAAGAATAAATAGGACTAGAAATGGTGTAGGTATTATTGTAAATAGGCAGATGAAGCATGATGTAATGCAGGTGACTAGGAAGTGAAATAGGATTATGTCCCTTAAACTAATTTTAGAATGTGAAACTATTAACATATCTTAAGTGTCTATGCCCCTCAAGTAGGTTTAGATGAGTCTATTAAGGCTAAGTTTTGGGATAATTTAACTGAATTGATAGGTAGTGTCCCTCAAGGAGAGCAAATTTTTATAAGAGGTGATCCAAATAGACATGTGGGAAGAGATAATGAGGATTATGAAGAAGTTCATGGTGGATATGATTATGGAGGAAGAAATGAAGAAGGAAAATCAATTTTGGAGTTTGGAATAGCATTTGACCTTTAAATTATCAATACTTTTTTCAAGAAAAGAGAGAAACATTTTATTACCTTTAAAAGTGGTTCAACAAAATCACATATTGACTTTCTCCTCACAAGAATAAAATTATACCTGCAGAAAATTTAACCTTACAACATAGGCTTTGGTGGTGGACTTGAGGGTTAAACATCATATTAGATGAAAGAACCTATTTAGATCACCTAGAATTAAGTAGAAGAGTTTAAAGAAGGACAAAAAGGAAATTTTTAAGGAAGATTTGTTATGGGTAAAGTATTTGGGACTTACAAGGAGAATCTAATAGTTTATGGAATAACACGGCAATTAGAGTGAGAACAATGGCTAAGAAGATATTTGGAGAGTCAAAAAGTTATGCCCTCATGAACAAGGAATCTTGGTGGTGGGATAAAGGTGTACAAGATTAAATCAAAGTTAAGAAGGCTAACTATAAACCTCTATATAGTTGTAAAAGTGACGAAAATATTGAGAAATATAAGTTTGTTAAAAAGGAGGCAAAAAATACTATAAGTGAGCGAAGGATGGATTTAAAAGATTTTTTACCAAAAATTAGAATCTAAAAAAAGGGAGCGAGATATTTATAAAATTACTAAAGTAAGAGCCCACAAGACGAAGGATTTAAGTCAAGTCAAATGCATCAAGGATGAAAATAAGAAGGTGCTAGTAAGAGATGAGGAAATTAAGAAAAGACGGGAGAGATACTTCCGTCAACTATTCAATGAAGACAATGGAGACGATATCATTCTAGGAGAGGAATATTAGCTAAATTTGAGGAGTATAGAAATGTAATGTATTATCGAAGGATTCAAGAATCAGAGATGGAGGAGATTTTGAAGAAGATGAAGAAAGGAAAAGTAGTTGGCCTCGATGATATCCCGATCGAGGTATGAAAATGTTTAGAAAAGAAGAGTATAAGTTGGCTTACTAATCTTTCCAATAAAATATTTAAGAGTAGAAAGATATCTGACCAATGGAAGAAGAGTATTTTCATACCCATATTTAAAAATAAAGGAGATAAGCAAAATTGTGCAAATTATAGAGATTTAAGTTAATGAGTCATACGATGAAACTTTGGGAGAGTATGATAGAAAGAAGGTTAAGAAATAAGACTAAAGTTTCAAATAATTAGTTTGGTTTTATACCAGGAAGATCGACTAATGAAACCATATATCTCTTAAAAAGACTTACCGACAGATACCGAGATAAAGAAAAGGATTTATATATGATTTTTATTGATCTTGAGAATGTATACGATAGAGTGTTCCTAGAGAAGTTATATGGAGAGTTTTAGAAAAATAAGGAGTTCGAGTAGCATATATAGAATTCATAAAGGAGATGTATATGGATGTGGTTACAAGTGTGAGAACACCAGGAGGGTTGACACGAGAATTCTCTATAAATATAGGTTTACACCAAGGTTCAACTTAATACCATGGTATATGTTATTTGTAGATGATAGTGTGTTAGTAGATGAAACAAAAGATAGGGTTAATGCTAAACTCGAGATTTGGAGAGAGACACTTGAGGTAAAAGGGTTTAGAATTAGTAGATCAAAAATAGAATATATGGAATTTAACTTTAGCAAGGGTGCACGTAAGAATAGAATAGGGGTTAGTATCGGAAATCAAGAGATACTCATATGTTAAAATTTTAATTATTTAGGATCAGTTCTACAGAGTAATGGTGGTATAAATCTTTTTGTTACACATCGGATATAAGCGCGATGGACTAAATGGAGAATAACATCGAAAATATTTATGTGACCACAAAATTCTTTTACGACTTAAGGGTAAATTCTATAGAACAGCAATTAGGCTAGCGATACTTTATGGGTCTGAGTGTTGGGCAGTGAATCACACATATGACCAAAAGATGAGAGTAGTAGAAATGCAAATATTAAAATGGATGTGTGGATTCACTAGGATGGACAAGATAAGGAATGAGCATATTCGTGAGAAGATTGGTGTAGTATCTATTGATGAGAAGATGAGAGAAACACGCTTAAGGTGATTAGGTCATGTGTTAAAAGGATCAGTAGAAGTGCCTGCCAAGCGAGTAGATTTTGGAAAGATTAGTCAATATAAGAGAGGTAGAGGAAGGCCGAAAAAAATTTGGTGGGTAACTTGTAGAAAAGATATAGCCCATCTAGGAATTAAGAAGGATATGGTCTATGACAGAGCACAATGGAGTAACATGATTCATGTAGCCGACCCTACTTAGTGGGATTAAGGTTTGGTTTGTTTGTTTATTTGTTTAATTGGTGTTGAAAGATATGAAAAGTTACAACATGTTATTATTTGTTAATAATTATTTATATCTTTCTTCCTTTTCTTCCAATCGTTTTATTTAATGAAAGCTTTGAACTGGGAGTAAAATTGGGAGAAAAATAGTCGTTCTCCACTTAAATTAATTTTTAAAAGATTGGACTGAAAATGTTACAAAAAATTTTAAATAAGAGAGGTAAGTGATATATATTAAAGTTCAAGAGTACTAAGTAAAATTAGTTTAAATTTCAAAAAAAGTTTCTGAAATTATCCTTTAATTAGTGCTACAAGATACTTAAGTGACTAAATAAAATGGTACCAAATACATACTACTACCTAATTTTGATAGCTGAAATTGTTCGACCGCTCTTCATTGAAGACAAGAAGTAAATTTCTGCTGCAAAGAGATCAATTGTCAACTTGGTTATTAATCTAAATTCATTTATAGATATGTATTCTTTAGCCTTTCTAGTCTAGGTAGCAAAACCAAGTATATCTATCAAGATGGACATACTTCAAATATGCATTACCTACTTTGCAAACTAAACATATTAAACATAAGTTATTCTAGTCTAGGTAGAAAAACCAAGTATATCTATCAAGATGGACATACTTTTCAAATATGCATTACCTACTTTGCAAACTAAACATATTAAACATAAGTTATGTTAATTCGAATCCATAATTTATATAAATTATAAATAAAATGTCTTATCAACACAGTTATATTTGAACATCTAACTTCTCATGGCTTTCCCCTACCATCACCTACTCCACCTTGTGTGTATATATTATTCCCAACCACAACCCAAAACCAACCAGAGAAAGGCTCTCAAACAACAGCAAAAACCAATAACCTAAACTTCACCTTAATTTCCTTAAGTCATTTCTCTTGCCTTGCCATACCAAACTTGAAAGAAATGGAGACTAAACAAGATCAACAAGAATTCATTTTCCGATCAAAACTTCCTGATATTTACATCCCTAAACATCTCCCACTACATTCCTATTGCTCATTTGAAAACATATCCCAATTCGGTACACGTCCGTGCCTAATTAAGGGAACCACGGGCGACATCTACACCTACGCCGATGTTGAACTAATTACACGTAAAGTTGCTGCCGGGCTCGACAAAATTGGCATTCAACAAGGTGAAGTTATCATGCTTTTACTCCAAAATTCGCCAGAATTTGTGTTTGCATTTTTTGGTGCATCTTATCGAGGTGCAATTAGTACAACTGCCAATCCATTTTACAAGCCAGCTGAAATTGAAAAGCAGGCAAAAGCATCCAAAGCCAAGTTGATCATCACACAAGCATGTTATGTTGAGAAAGTGAAGGACTTTGCTAAAGAAAATAATGTGACAATTTTGTGCATTGATGATCCTATGGAGGGTTGTTTGAATTTTTCAGAGCTGTTATCGGCAGATGAAAACGACATTCCAGCAGTGAAAATTAATCCAAATGACGTCGTTGCACTGCCTTATTCGTCAGGGACGACCGGTCTACCAAAAGGTAGCCCGTCATGCTAACACATAAAGGCCTGGTTACAAGTGTTGCACAGCAAGTTGATGGAGAAAATCCCAATCTTCATTTTCACAAAGAAGATGTGATTATGTGTGTTTTGCCTTTGTTCCATATTTATTCACTTAATTCCGTCCTTCTTTGTGGGCTAAGAGTTGGAGCTGCAATTTTGATTATGCAAAAGTTTGAGATTAATGCATTATTGGAGCTTGCACAAAAATATAAGGTAACAATTGCTCCATTTGTGCCCCCAATAGTTTTGGAGATTGCAAAAAGTCCCTTATGGATAAGTATGATCTTTCATCAATAAGAATGGTCATATCCGGTGCGGCACCCATGGGGACGGAGCTGGAGGACACTGTTCGATCTAAGCTTCCTAATGCAATACTTGGACAGGTAAACAAAGATTGAACACGTAATTTTGCTCTATTCTTGACTTCCTATAAAACAAGGAAAAAAGATTGTGTCAAATATTTTACGCAATTTTGCACGATCTTTATTTCAAGTAAAAAGAATAAATTATGTAGGAATAATTTCATCAATACTTGAATTCAAATCAATCAAGAAAAAAATTTGTGTCCTATCACCGAATCCCAAAAAGAAAAAAGAAAAAAGGTAACAAATCAACGAAATTAACATAATAAATAAATAAATAAATAAAATCGACGAAATTAGGAGAAGACGTACCATCATCTAACAAGTACCAGCAAAGCCCAGCAAAGTATTGATTAAAGCGGGACCCATATATTACGGTCGTAGAACTGGAAAAAGTCTTGTTTAGCGCATTAGCACTCTTATTTTAGGATTATTAGAAGGGAAATAACACAATTCCACGGAGTCACATACGCAGTATGAATAATAGTATTGAACTTACAAATTCTTAAAACACACCAGAAAAATAGGTAATAGATAACAGTGGAGAAACCAATTTCAAGCCGATAGCATAATCTTCTTGTAATTTTTGTCAGTTTGAGCATTTTTTGAGCAACATAGTAGACATATTTGATTTGACATGATCGAAAAGATAATAAAGTATAGTTCAAATGATCAGATTATCATTTTTCTATTACTTAGATTATAAATTCAAATTATCAAGATATTAGGTAAATATTTATTATAAAATATTTCCAAAAAAAATATATCGAGAAAAGTAAAAGTATTTTAAGATAGATATGATTGATCGAGATCATAACCTCGGCAACTTAATCTCGGTACCGTCACTCAAAATTTTCACGTCACTCCTTCACTGTACAATGTATAATTAGTATGAGTATAGAATTTGTGCAACGTAACTAATTTTAAGTGACGGTACCCAGAAACTATCAGAATCAGAATATGGAGAATCTGGAGCCTAATTGATCTGCTAAATAAATTCATTTTGTCATACTTGATCTTCTGGAGTGCCATTAAAATTGTCACAATCGCCGAACTTCTTGGTTGGATGTTGCTTTTTTTCCACTGGCCTCTAACTTTTCCTTAATACTCCAACTAATTGAAGTCATACAACAACCATCCGTTTGTGGGACTCCCAAAATTGCGAGGTGTCATGTGACCTAACATTAATTATTATGTTGCATTTGATAGGGAAATTTTTATTTTGGTTAGAAGTAATAATTAGACATGTTTAATAGTTGCTCTTCAATTAATAGGAGACTGTTATTTAAATTACATGACTTATTTTTTTTTTGAATAGGATGACCTCTTATTTTTCAGAAATAAAGATTCAATTAATTGAGGACCTAAAATTTCTCGACTTGATAGAGCCTTCATTTCTGTTCTGTACATTAATTAACGGAAAAAAAAACCCAGAATTAAATCGTTTTTGAAGCATGAAGATATAATATTGCTAAGCTATTTTAAATATTATTCTCAAATTTTGACAGCAATTTTTTAGAAAGGAATTTACTATTAATTTAAATTGATATTAACATGTAGTTGGTCAATGTCAATGGACACCAAGACCAGATCATATATACTTGACAGCTCATGTAAAACAAAATTTATAACAATTTATAAGACATTATTGATTGCCTTAGTAAACTACAATGGAAAACATCGATCTATCTCTTCGCGAACTTCCAATAATTTTTTACAAAATTTAAAAAAATTTTAAACTTGAGATATATATCCCTAAAGAAATTATATTCTTTAGCGAACTTTTAAACAGTTTTTTTGAGCGCTTATTTAGTGAGGCAACATGCCAACATTTAATTAAAGAGGTGTAATTGTAATTAAATTAAAGTTTTGAATTCTCTTAGATTAAGGCTGAAAAACACTACCAAATTACGTGCTTCCCATTATTAGTTTTCTGTTGATCCCAATATTTTCTTTTTTTTTGTTACGTATGCTAAAACAATTCCTTTTTTGTTTGTCCCATGGCAATTGGATACATTTGGTTTCTTTTCTTTTTCCTCCATTTTCTTCTGTTGCTGAATGCATTCGTTTTTCTGTTAGTGCATTTAGTGGTGAGTCATATCTTAGCTTTATGTTCCATGGCCCTAGTTAACCTTCACCTACTACACCTTTCCTAACCCCAATGCCCCCCCTTCCCCATAAAAAAAAAAAAAGTCAAGACATTTATTATTTTCCAATATGTCTTCGCCCCAAGTTGCAAGTATATATAATCCTTCCGTTTCGAAATAACGATCATTTTAAATAATTTGTTTTGTTTCATATTATTTGTTATTTTAAAAACATCAAAAAAGTATTAAATAATATTTTTTAACTTTTACCCTTAGTATAACATTAATGGAGAGAGAATTATGTAATTGGAATAACTAATGCAAAAGGGTAATTTGGTTACTTTGAACTTTCTTTTTGTAACATTGATACAATTTAATAACTTTTTTAATCTATATTTACTAACCAAAGATGACTACTATTTTGAAATAGAGGGAATACCTGTGAGGAATTTATACAATTGTTGCAAGATTATGATTTTCCAAGAATGAACTCTTATCCTATGTTTGATTAGGGGATTTTTTTTGGGTGTAATCCTAGTAAATTTTGTCGTGTTCGAGAAAAATAGGTCAAGAAAAGAAAGTGCTTAACACAGAAATAACTGAAAAACCAAAATGACACATATAAAACCTGTGGTTTAATTTTTTAATAACAAATTAAGTCCTCATTCACTTTTTGAATTCTTGAAATTGATTATTGAATTGTAATCGGAAATTTTGGTCAGGGTTATGGCATGACTGAAGCAGGATCAGTGCTGTCAATGTGCTTAGCGTTTGCAAAGGAGCCATTTGATGTAAAATCAGGGGCATGCGGCACCGTTGTTAGAAATGCTGAAATGAAAATTGTAGATCCTGAAACTAATCTTTCTCTACCCCGCAATCAAGCCGGGGAAATTTGCATCAGGGGCGACCAGATCATGAAAGGTAGATGATTTTTATTATTAATTTAGACACATATTAAATTAAGAATTACTACTTATTAAAGAAGGGGGAGGACGAATACAGAATATTGATTTATTAAACAATTAGCTAGGACAATATATGTTAGGCAAGATTAGATTATATGTTGTTTCACCTAAACAATACTAGTAAAATTCGGATAATATTATAGTCCCGTTTAAAATACTGTGACACCTGTTTTATTTACTTGTATTATAGATTAAAAAATTTCAAAGTTAACGATGTCGTACTAGAATAGGAGTTCAGAATTTCCTATAAAATTATCTTAAGTTTTAAAAAAATGATTGTTTTTTAATTATCATTTATATTTCTTGCTTTGTTGGATAATTAACTAGCGATTCGTAATTAGGATACCTTAATGATCCGGAGGCAACTAATAATACAATCGACAAAAAAGGATGGTTGCATTCAGGAGATATAGGGTACATTGATGATGATAATGAAGTTTTCATAGTGGACCGATTGAAGGAATTAATCAAGTACAAAGGGTTTCAAGTGGCTCCAGCAGAGCTTGAAGCCATGCTAATTTCTCATCCTTGTATATCTGATGCTGCTGTTGTCCCGTAAGTTTATTTGGCTTTTCAATTTAATCAAAAGTGTGCTCAATTTGGATTTCTTTTTTCTTTTCTTTTCTTTTTTTGTAAAAAAAAAAATGGTTGTATAAAGTATTTGTAGCTTTTTATTGAATTTATTTATTGCTATTTAATGTAACTGCAGTATGAAAGATAAGGAAGCTGGTGAAGTTCCTGTCGCTTTCGTTGTCAGAGCAAATGGTTCGAAAATTTCAGAAGATGACATCAAACAATATATCTCAAAACAGGTAATTATAAGTTAATCCAGCACAAGAGTGGATTTATTTTTTAAATTACATTTAGGGTTTAGTTTGCTACTGTTTATATATTATATTTTTATCTCGTATATATCACATTTAAAAAAGTTAATACAATAACTATTTTAATAATATTTCAAATAATATTGTAAATAATAATTATCTAAAGGAGTCAGTAATTTCACTTTTTACAACAATATTTTTTAATGATGAACTCGTATGATGATTAATTTAATCGGCTTTTCTTCTTATTCGTGTTGTGCAGGTGATTTTCTATAAGCGGATTCATCGTGTCATTTTCATGGATAAAATACCTAAAGCCCCATCTGGGAAAATATTGAGAAAAGACCTAAGAGCAAAACTTGCAGCTGAGGTTGCTTGTAATTAGACTATTTTGGAAATAACAATAATGTCTTCAACTACGTTGTTAATTTAACGTAGTTTGGGATAAATGGAGAAATGTATACTTATTTTTCAATGAGAAAACTTTGTCATGTAAATTGTGTTTTGTGTAATTATTTCGTATCACTTTTTAAATTTCATTTTTATTATTATTTAACATTGATAATGTCCAAGCGGTCCTTGTCCAACCTCTCTGTCCGAGAATATACTACGTCGTTTTGCCAAGAAAAATTAGTTACACACTACCAAAATTTCATCAAACAATACACACATCATGCACTCCAATCCCCATTACACGCATTACACAAGTAAAATTATTCACCATCAAATCTCTTTATAAAGTTAATTCTTTTTCTTTTTCGAATAACTTTCATCCCGAATCAAATATCTATGTCGTAGATCGTAATTTTTCATCTTTCTTTCCTATTACCACCAGAAGAAGAATCTCATTTTTAAGTACTAAACTTGAACAATTAATTTCGAATCACAAATATATCAAGTAAATTAAGGTGGAGATTGGTGGATTCGCTACTTTGTTGGCGATTCCCACTTGAATTTTCGATGATTTTTGACATAATTATTAAACCTATTCAAGAAAAGGACAACGAAACTGTAAGATTGTTTGGAGAGGGTCATCCGAAGTAGCCGCCGGTAACTCCATTCTACAAGATTTTGACGGCTGGTGCTAGTCCTAGTGTAATTATTTGGGTGATGAACACTGTCTTTATTTTCTTTAAAATTAAAAAAAAAATGGATGGATGGATCTCATCTAAAATATCAAAATCTATCACCCTCATTTTCTTAATTGAAACGACGCAGTTTAAACTTAAGACAAAAAGATTGGATAAGAACACTTGGACAGAAGATCTGAACCGCATTTTTGCTAGTTTTGAAGTCCCAGAGTTAAGGCTCGTCAACGAAGCCTCCAACCAGCCCACAACTTATGTTTGTATAACAGAGCCCAAAAGAACTCTTTTATAGGCTAAAAGCAAATGGTCATAGGGCCCAATATGGGGACGGTATGCGGATTTAGGTGTCTGGCTTCACATAAAATTGCATCATGAACTCAGTTGTTAACCTTGTAATTTAAACCAAAATCACAATATCATTTTCTTACATTACCATTATTACGAATTAGGGTTAATTATGTGGCTCTCATTTAGATTACGAATTAATCTTTTCTATACTAAAAGTGTAGAAAATTATTTATATATCGATTTAGATGCATGTCACGTAATTATTAATTTTAAATTACATGGATATTGTAAAAAATTTTATACACCAATGATGTACAAAAGATTGACACCCCTATAACAATCTAGAGTCTACACTAACATAATGAAAATAATCTAGGAGAACATGTGAAACCAATCCAAGATAGTACTTTATTTTACATTGAACTCTATGAAAAAATTAGTCATTTTTTTTTTATATATTTTAACTTTTTAAAAATAGTGCGTGATAGTGATAATTGTCCAATTATTCTCCTTTGTCCTCCATAATTCAAGTTGGGGAATGATAAACCAACATATAAGAAGATTTTTGCATAAGTTAGAAACAGATAAACGTTTGACAAAATCTAAAGAATTAAAAAGCTAGATGTTGAATTTGAGTAAGAGCCTTCATACATAAAATCTTTTAAATGTGAATCCATTAAAAAATTGTTTTCAAAAAAAAAAAAAAAAAAACAGAATATTCAATTTTTTGAGAGATGTGAGAATTTCCAAATAAGCATACACAAAATGATGTGGCATTGTTTACCCTATGTGCTGATAATTTAATGATACAAAAGTTAGTGATACATATAATTTCTCCAAAAAAAAAAAAAAAAAAAAACCTAAGAGCTCAGCTCTATCCTCATATTATTCCAAACGTGATCTAACTTTTCAGCACTTATTAATTCCTAACTTCTTCTTTTTTTCCCTCCTTTCCTTTTCCTCGATCTCATTCACTTTCAATTTCCTATTACCATTTCCACGGGCAAGATCTCCATGACCTTGATTTCAATCTCATCCAAATCTGATCCACTAGAGAAACTACAACAGGCGCTTGAACAATGAATACGGGAGACAGAGAGATCATATAAATGATAGTAATATTCTCATGACCCCCACTCGAAGAACTGAAGTGGTGACACATCAGCTTCCAATAACCGACGTGTCAATTTCTAGGGTCAACTTGTATTGCAATTTTGTCTGCCACCCATTGTTCTCATGCCTAAGCTGCAATTTCTTTTGTTTGAGTAATAAAAAAATTTAGAATGAGATATATTATTATTTTTTTCATAATAAAATACGTTATGAATGTATATTTTATTATTTTATAGTAATACTTACAAATCGTTTATTAAATAATTGGTCAAATTTTGAAAATTAAATTTTAAATTTTTTGACGATATAATTAACATATTTATCATATGATCCAACTCGTGCGGACTTTGCTGCTACTACTCTGCTTTCCAAAGAAAGCAAGAGAAAATGCTAGAGGTGTTGATAGGTATACTCCTGTATCGTATTGTGTTTTATGATTTGTCCCAATCTATTTCTTTGTCCATCTTCAGTTCAGACTTTACCAGAACCCGACGTACGATTCCACCCATATGGGGGGGGAGGGGGTGTCCAGATTACAACTTATGAAAACTAGAAAGCAACCCTCCAATCTTTGGAAACATGAGATGCCCTAGCAGTATCATGCCTATCCATAATTCGATTTGTTTCTATTCTTTCATCCTATCCAAATTAAAGATAACCAAATGAACAGCTTCTAATTGCTAAAGTTGAATCCCACTACCACTCTTTAGAAATTGAAAATAAATTTTGATGCAAGAGATTTAGGGTGTTGATCTAAATTAGCAAGGGAGATTGCAATTGTTTCTTTCATTGTACGTTTAGCTCTTGAAAAATGGTTAAAATGTGAACTATTTTCATTTTGCACCCCCAATTATAGTGTTGGATAACACTTTCGATTCTCAACTCTAAAATTTATCAATTTCAATTCAATTTTTAGACTGTCACTAAATTCAACTAAACCTTTGCTTGTGTACCCAAAATATTGTAACAATACTGTTGTACATCGCATTGCATCTGTTGCATAGACGAAAAGATTCTGTTAATTTTGATGATAGTGGTGAAAATCATAATAATGTGGGACAAATTCGAGAATTGGTAGTGCAAAATATCCAAAACTAAAATTGAAAATGCAAAATGAAAACTGAGTATAAGTTGAGAAATATAAAATAAAATTAAGACTCGAACTCATAATTTAGGTTATAAGAAAAGTATAATCTTATTATTTAAGTATTATTTAAAACATTTATAGCTTTATATGTGGGGATCGTGAGAATTCTAGTTTCCGTAAGAACAATGATTAGTGATTGTTATAGAATTTTTTTATTACACTTTCTATGCCAATCTTTTATCCTACTCTTTGAATGATTGCCACCTAAAATTCTATTATGTCATTCTATTATGGTTTTTTATGGTAACTCAAAGTACACATAATTAATATGTGGGAGGTGGGATAGAGGGGAGAACTATACTTGGGACTCAATAATAAGGTTTTGTTTCCCTCTTCTTGTTAGGTAAATGCTCAAAATAAAAATTTATCTTAAAAAAATAATACAAATTTATGACGAAAGTTCACTTTTTTGTTTTTGTTTTTTCAAGTCAAAATGCCAATCCGCACGCATGCACTAAGACATGTACGTCCCCAAAACATGCACTAAGAAAAAGGAAGAGAAAAGAAGAAAGAAATTTTGCGAAAGAAATAATGCTGAAAGATGCATGTGGTATACAGTGCTATAAATAGTTGATTGCCTATACAACCATTACCATTACAATAACAGTTATGCTTTGAACAGGAAAATTTCCATCTTCTGTCCACTGCTCGAGGCCTGTACCAAAATCACATTTTTGTGTCCTCCATTTGTAAAGTCCGTATTATGGATGAAAAGAGTACCCAAATGGTAATGGAACAAAATTTTGAGCAAAGTAACAAACATGGAAGATTTGTGAGATGGGCAATGGTTGACAATTGTTGTTTCCCCCTTAAGAAAATATATACATCTTCAAATAGATTTTTAGAAATTAGAGTTCACCCTTCAAAGACTTTTGTAAAATTCTTAGTAAACTTCCAAATATCTTATATATGTATCCCTACGTCTCCCCTCCCCAATGCTCAATTCTTAGATTCCACCACTATTTCTAAACCATGCAATTTTTATTGGATTTATAATTTAAAGACAATAAATATCTCAAGTTATAAACCCACTTATTCCTTTTCTTGTGGTTGCGTGACACAGAGAAATCGTAAGATATAAAAATGCAGTTATGGTCACCATGCTTGTTTTTGTTTTTCATCATTATTCTCAATGCTTGTTTTTGTTTTTCATTATTATTCTCAAATCTTAATCTTATACCAATGGGATACTTTTCCTCTACTACAAATTACTACTATTTCTTTTTAGCACAAATACTCGTACAACCATTATTCACTAAGAACATTTTATTAATTTTATTTTTATAAAAAAACCATCCCTCGTATTATTTAGTGACTCGAACTCAAGATTAATAGGTTATAAAGAAATATCTTCTTACCTAAATTGCACTTCGTTGTCTATTCTCTAAGAGCATTACTACTCTAACCAGAACAAGATATGCTGACATATTTCAACATTTTTACGTGTGACTAAATGTGGAGAGACATTTCATGTGGCCTAGTTAGGTCAATAGCGACCAAGTGATGTTGACAATAGTAAGAGTTTCAGCTAGAAATTATGGACTGGCTATCATGTCCGTTTATTCAAAATGAGTATTATATTAGACTTTTCATATCTCCTATAGAACTACTTTTTTTTCTCCGGTGGACATTTTTTTTCTCCAAAACCCTAATATCTAAATATGTTAAAGAATACGGTTCAATTTCGGTTCATTTGGTTGAATAATCGAAATTTAATGAAATTTATCAAGCTTATGAAAGTTAAAATTGAAAATATATCGACCCTAATTTGAATACCTAAGTGATTTTGACAATTATAAGAGTAGAAATGTTAGCAATTATGGACTAGCTAGCATGTCCGTTTATTCAAAATGAAAACTAGACTTTACTTTTCTCCAATGAAACAATTTTTTTCGTGTAACTTGTTTCTCTGAAACCTTAATTCCTAATACGTTAAAAAATATGGTTCAGTTTCGGTTCATTTGGTTCAGTGATCAAAACTGAATGAATTTAATCAAGCTTACTAAGTTCATGGAAAATTTATCGACCTTAATTGTAGTACCTAGTTAACAAGGTACTATTGATGTTAATTTTTGTTCTGTGATTCTATAGAGCACGCGTGCATGAAAATCAAGCAATATATCTGTTCACTCATGCAGGCAATGTCATAATAATATTCATAATACATACCCCATTAGAATCGGCTATTATTGATGGTTCCAAATCTTGGATAAAAGCACGAGAGAATTGATTCTAATATCTATTTATGACACGCGTAAACCCTTGTAGCCAAAACAAATACTGTCAATGTAATGCATCCAAATTCAAAAAGAAAAAAGGTGAACAACAATGTATTATAGACGACCAAAATGTGTTGATTAATTGGGGGACCCTACTTTTAACTCATGGCAACAAAATAGCGCCAGAAACAACTTGCATGAAGAGATATTATTATTACAAAGTTGAGTTTCAACATCCGGAGATGCACTAGCTAGCACACACATGCACTTCATCAAGAGTGAGGCTTTATCTTCTTGAAATCCTATTCATCGTATTTCATCCATTACATTCTTACTTTAAAGTTTACAACCTCCAATTCCAAAGAGAGAGAGTTATAGTACTCGTAGAAAATTCTTAAATATATCAAATTTATAGTATTTAATATCTATTTTTTGGTCTAGAATTATTCAAATTATTTTAAATTAATGTGGATAATTTTTAAACAAAAAATTCATGTCACCTTATATAGATCCGATTCAATTGAAAATTTTTGGTTATTGTAATCTGTAGTAAATGTAGGATGATGAATCGTGCATGGTTATGACTTGAGCACAGTAAGAGTCATTATCCACGTGTACTAGACAGAGAAGAGTAGCTGGAGTCATAACTCATAAGTCAATAAGTCATCAGTCAGAGTTCTTCCATGATGACCCCATAATAAATCTTTAAAAATCCGACAACACTCGAACATGTCCACCACACCATTCCTACCACAGTTTTTTGTTCCAACAGAGGATTTTCCCATTTCTAGATGCAAAGCCACAGGCTCCCTCCCACTCTTCATCACCAATTTAATTTGGTGATTTCTTCATGTCATTCTCCCTTGCTCTGTCATACTCCCTCCTAGCAAATATTTTCTTTTCAATTTTCAGATTTGGAGCTTGAATATAAGGTTTGTCCAGAACTATCGTACCAGCAAAAAAACAAGAAAAACACTTTTTAGCGTAAATAATATGTAATGCTAAGGTTTATGTCATGTGCAGTGTTAAGTGCTAACTATTCAATGTATGTAATTAAGTGTCATCAATAATTTTGATGATGAATGTTAGAAAATAACTCTAAAGGTTCCAAAAATAAGAATCATTTATAATTTTAAATTTACATGACAATTTTTTATTAATGGCACTAAGTTGGTAAGTAAAATGTTACACAGAGGATCATTTTGCACTGGGTTATTAAATTAAAGTTCATGACTTATTCCATTTTGTATTTAATTGTCTGCGATTTTTACTTTGCACTTTAAATTTTAATTTTAGACATATTGTAATCCTAACTCTTAAAATTATTCCACTTCAATTTAATTTTTAATAACTTTATTAGAATTAATGTTGTTAGGTATATGCACATCACATATTAGCTGATTTGGGTCATACCATATCAATTTAAGTAGTCATTACTAGTTCCACATTGCACCCCCAAACTTATGTCCATTCTTACTTTGCACTCCCTAACTTATGTCCATTCTCACTTTGTAACTCTAATTCTAAATTTTGGACATGTTGTACCCAAACTCTCAAATCCGTCCTACTTCAGTTTAATTTTTGACCATGTTAAGAAATTTAGTGAATGTTCTATTTCAAGTGCATAGTGTGTATGGTTGGAACATCCGTTAATTTTTGAGGACTAATTCCATTTGCATCTCTCAACTTATACCTAATTTTCACTTTGCATTCTGAATTTTAATTTTGGACACTTTGTACCCTCAACTCTTAAATTTGTCCCATTTTTGTCCTTTTTTTTTAACACCATAAAAAAAGTTAACGGAATCTTTATTTTTTTCACCCAAAAACATTATTGTACATCTTGCTGAATTTGTCGTACACACCAAAAAATCCATTAATTTTTGAGACAGTGTTAAAAAATGACTGAAGTAGGACGAATTTGAGAGTTTGAAGTGCAAAGTGTCTAGAACTAAAGTTTGGAATACAATGTGAAAATCGCGTATTAGTTGAAAAGTGAAAAATAAAATTAGTCTTAATTTGATAACGATGTTCAAAATTAGATGCATGTGGATAAAATGTTATGAGAGCTAGGAGTGAAATATGTTCAAAATTAAAATTCATTGTATAAAGTGAGAATTAAATATTAATTAAGAGTTGCAAGGTTGAATAAGTTCTTCTAGTACAAGAAGAGACACACCCTAGAATTGTTGGCTATAATATCGTTTTAACATGGAATTAATGTTCCTGCCGTGGAATCTTATGGCCAAGTATATTCGAACAATTTGTCTCAGATTATGTTGTGTCCGCTAATAGCGGACAACAGTCACCGCAATTATAGCGACAGCGAAGATTATGATCCCGCGATTACAACTGTTACGTTTTCGTTACTCTAATGCAGGCATGAGCCCATTCTTCAGAATGAATAATTTAAATGGCTATGGGGAGCAACAGATTCTTTTCTTTTACTACTTCATATATATACTTCTTTCTACAGTTGAAAAAGAGCATTCCCATGTGCTTGGCTCAGTTATCTTCATTACTATTGGGTTTAATGAAATGTCAAATTTGAGGGCAGAAAGATACTCATTCGAGATTGATTCAGGGTAGATAGACAGCTTAGTGTGTTAGGCTCAGCCCTTATTTATTTCCAAGTCGTTCTATCGAAGGCCATTGATATAAGATTGGCGTATAAAATGGCACGAAAGAAAGACAGAAAATTTTGTGCTGGTGAAACGATTGATCTCGTTAAAAGTTTCACAAAATTGGAAGGATAATAAAATTAGATAAATTTTATTTTGTATCTCTTAATATATATTCGATTATTACTTTGTTTTTTAATTTTAATTTTGTATATTTTGCACTCAAATTTTCAAATTCGTCTTATTTTAATCGAATTTTTAATATCGTCATCAATTTCTATAGGAAGATTGTTTCTCGACTAGATCCTACTTTTTTCTGCTTTGATAATTTATCAGTAATTCATCGGTAAATTCAAAGGTCCTATCTCTAAGTCCTCCTGGGAACAATAGATCAAATCATTGATTTGTTTGTGACAAACTTTAGAGGCGATAATTTAGTACGTAATTAAATAGTCAAGCTATATACAATTGACTGAAGACTTGGACCTCCGCGGAGGAACAACGAGATTCGCATTCCAGGAAGGATATGTACAAGAATCAGCTTAATTGATATTAGAATCATATGCTTTGAATAATTCGTGGATGGAACCCCCAGAGGCGGATTTTAGCAAAACTAAACGTTTCGGTGCGACAAGAACAAACTCGATCTAGGACAAATATGTAAGGTCCATTATTATATTGCGTAATTGATCTAGTCAAGATGACTTATCTTAATCACTTTCTTGTACTTTAATCGGAATTTTAGAGCAAGATCTCAACTCCTCTTTGTCAAAGTAAACAAAAAGGTGGCAAGCCGATACAAACCATGATTAGATGGCCAAAATCAATATTAATGTATTCATTATTAATAAACAACACAAAAAACAAGTGGTGGAGAAAAAGAAATGACTTGCTCCATTTTGTAGTCCTAATTCATATCTAAGTCTCACTTTGTACATAATATTTAATTTAAAGGACATATATAACATCACTAATTCTTAAATTTATTTTATTTTAGTTTAATTTTTAACTTTACTAGAATTAACAATATTAAATATATGCACATGACATACTTATCTAAGAATGTATATTCAATTTTGTAAAATTAATTATGATTAATTTTACTTTTCTCATCTAACTTACTATCAATTCTCATTATCATCTACTTGATTCTAATTTGGTCTAGTCAGGATGGCATATCTTAATTACTTTATTGTACTTTAATTGGAATTTTATATCAAAAAATCAACCCCTCTTTCTCCTAGCTAAATAAAGGGTGGCAAGCCAAAACAAAAGCCATGATTAGACCTATGATTAGACGGCCAAAATCAATGGATACACTATAAGACAACACAAAAACAAGGGAGGAAAGGAAATAATAATTAATTATCTCATGCTATGGACTAATTTTTTAACCTAAGATTTTTCGTAGGCCTTTAACATTTCACCAATGTGTTTTCTTACAAGCTACTAGGAAATGTCCTGGAATTTTTGATGGACCGACAATGGAGTCGAATGCTTCCATTAATGTAGGCGACAACCATTTGACTCCCCCCACTGATCTTTGCTGGTATTTGTCTCTCTCTCTCAATAATCCCATCTCAATTTTTGAACTTCAACTTCTATTTAATTTTAAATATTTAATTAGATTTTATCTTTAAATTTATTTGTAAGTCTTATGGTATAAATTAAACCATATAAAATAAATTATATCAATTAATATAAATAATATTTCATAAAATTTAATATTAATTCTACAATTTACAAATTCAAAATTAAGTTTATCTAAAAATTTTCTATATATATATATGGTTTCAACCTTCAAGTACAGTAAACCATTAGCACCACATATAATTCAACAGTACTAGTACTGTGGTACATAGTACATACATTCTTTAATCTCTCCCTACTTTATATTATATCTAATCTCATTTTGTAGTTCTCTGATCCCCTCTTTCTTCCATAATCTAGATTTGCTTTTATTTTTCCTCAACCTCCAATTAAACACCTCCTATAGTCTCTCCGTCTCACTTTCTTACAATCAACGCGTTTCAAAATTTTATTAGATCATCAATTTTTAATTTTTAATATTTAATCAAATTTCATTTATTTCATAGATTGCTTTGAATTTTCCTTAACCTCCAACACTTCTCTAAACTCTCCCTCTCAGTCTCACACATAACACACACACTACATTCCTATATAACGTCCTCACAACACAAATTGCTAACACACCTCAACAATTATATCTTATCCCTTCAAATACTTCCTAATGTCAATTGCATGAAATCATATTTCCTCTCTAGACCTTCTTGATAAAAAATTTCAAACTTCATCACATATTTTGTCAATTGGTACAAGTTCAATTTTTCTTCTTCTTCTTTGACAAAGCTTCTCACTATGAATAATTACGAGCCTAACACGGCCCTTAACTTGAGTCTAACCGACAATGACCTTAACCTAAACCTAGTAGACAGTACCGATCATCCTCGTCTTCATCATCGTCGCCTCTAAATAATCCATCCGAACCGAGGGTTTTCTCGTGCAACTATTGTCGGAGGCAGTTTTACAGTTCACAAGCTTTAGGCGGGCACCAAAACGCGCACAAACTCGAAAGAACCTTAGCTAAAAAGAGCCGAGAGCTGAGTTCCGTTGTTCGGCCTCATTCAATGTCAAACAATAACCGAGCAGGGTCCCTCTCGAACGTTCAAATTCATGTCCAGCCGCCTATTTGGGGCCATGATCATCACGGATACGGGCGATTTACGAGCGAAATGAGCTACGCAAGAAGAGAGATGAATTACGATTCGAGGGAAAATGAAAACCTTCATTGGACTAGTACCAAAGGATATAAGCCTGAAAGTGTTCAAGAAGATTTTAGCCAGCTTGATTTGTCCCTACGGCTGTGATTTTTCCAATGAGTTTGTTTGGATACAGTATTCTAAATTTTTTTTATGCAGTATCAAGTTTGTGTTCCTCACTTGGATGAGTATTTAAAAGCAGTACAAGAAGGATTCAAGAGAAAATTCTTGGCTTGAAAATTAGGGAAGTTCATGGATTTTTCAGATAGGAAGTTTCTATACATGGAAAGTAGAATTTCCATGCATGAAACTCTGCATTATCGATATGAATATATGGTCTGATGAATCATTATTAGGGATTTCGACCAAACAAATTGCAAATAAAAAATTATTAGGATTTTTTAGTCAAGTTTATAAGATATGTGCAAAGTCTTTCGAAACTGAAATCTAAGCGACCGGTTCGATCGATTAACCGCAAACCAATAATGATTTCCGTTTGAGTGTAAGTAAAATCCAAAAAGATTAAAAAATTAGTCAAATTCAATCAAATTCTAAAAATCGGTCAGAACCGATTGACTCGGGTATGACAATCGGTTCTGACCGGATTTTGATTTTCCCTTACCCAAGTCACCATCATCGAACGTTCTCTCAAAATTTTTTCATCAGCTTAGCCAAAATTTTCAAGGAAACACCTTTCATTTTGATATTTCTAACACCAAGTCAAATACTATGAATTATTCCATCTAAAATAAGAAAACTATAATCAAGTTCCAATAACGATTTCAGCATCAATTTCTCAATCCAGATTTATTAGTGGAGGGGGAAAGGCGGTGGTGGTGGTGTGGTTGTTGGTGAAGATAAGGGACCGAGAAAGGAATCAAGAGAGAGAAAGGGGACGGTTAGGGCCACAAAGGAGGAGAATAGTTGGGAGGGGAGGGAGATAGTGGTGGTCGGTGGTGGTAGGGATGGCGTGACAAAGGAGAGGGAAAGGTTGAGTGATGGTGGAAAAGCAAGGAGCAAATAGGCGGCTGGGTTAGTGAATAGGATATTTTTCTTTTAAAGCAATGAAAAATAAATAAAAAATTTTGTGGTAAAATTCGGACTCACGTTGGACAAAAATTGGAATTGCCTTCATTTCCGTCCAGCAACATGTACCTTTTGTTTGCTCATCGACTGTCCAATTTATATTTAACTAATAAAAAAGAAGTAATTAAAATTTTAAAAATAAAAATAAAATTGTGACCTGACCGGTTAAATCAATTAAACTATTAATCGAAGCAAAATTTTAAAAAATAAAATTGTGACCCTACCGATTAAATTAATTAAATCACAAATCGGAACTTTGTTCCATTCGTTCTTCGGTCCAAATTTAAGTTGATATGATTTTAGAAAGATGTATAATATTTGCTAGTACCAGATATATGAATTTTAACCCTAAACAAGATGACCGAATGCAATTTGTAGGCCACTCTTTATGTATACAGGTTTATCATTTTTAATAAGTAGGGGGAAGGAGAACTGTTATAGGATAGATCACTTGGCCTGGATTTTTATTTTATTTTTTTAAAGTTTATTTACAAATGTAAACTTAATTAAATAAATATTTACCATAATGTTTTGCATTTGTTAGGATGTTTACGTGTATGATGTGCTCCTTTTGCTAATACCTTGTTAGACTAATTACATTTTATACCCCAAACTTATACCCTAGACCTTTCTATTTCGCATCTGAAATTTTCAAATCCGACTCACTTTAATCTAATTTTTAACACCTTCACTAAAATTAATCAAAGCTTCGCATGTGAATCCACAATATTATACATCCTGCTAAATTTATTGTATATGAATAAATATTTCGTTAAATTTGATAACGGTATTAAAAATTGGCTGGAAGTGAAACAGATATAAGAAATAGGGGTGCAAAGTATCCAGAACTAAATTCAAGTGCAAAGTGAAAATTGGGAATGAGTTGAAGGGTGCAGAATGTGATTAGTCCTACATTGAATTATATGGGGCGTGCTTCAAAATGGATGTAATTCATAGTTCCATTTGAATTTTGAAGCATTGATTAATACTAACTGTATGGAGATCAGTAAGATTTAAAGGAGTTACAATGTTTTGGTTGATATATCCTCAATCTATGAATAACAGAATCCAGAGAAAAATGTGAATGTTGAGCTTTTCCTACTTAAGAATTTCATGACATTCCAGACATTGATAGAGATGGATGCAATTAATTCAACTTGAAAGTTGAAAGGTTATTAGTAATTTTTAAACTTGGAGGAAAAAAAAAATGGCTGATGGTGAAAACAAGTTGACATGCAAGATTCTTTAGAAAATGATGTGGTAAATAGAAATTGCCTGCGGATATTTACAGTAGCCTATATTTCTGTGCCATCAACTTTTTTGGCGAAACTATGTAATCGACCTTTTCTTTTGTTTTGTTTTGTTCAACTCTTGTACGTAGCATTAGGCAACCCACAAAAGTAGAAAATGAAAGAAGAGATGGTTCTTTTTGTCTCCTTATAGCTGCACGAGGATGTTGTATTCATTCTCTGTATCATTATATAGAGTTGAGTATTTTCATATGTGTGTATTTACTATTTGACCAACATCATAAATGAGAGTTCAAGTGATACATGTTCACCAAGCAATGTGTAAAAATATATTTTTACACTAGAGAGTCCAACAAACTATTTCATGTCTTGGCTTATACTAGGCTCTATTAATGACCACTACAGCCTCCAACAAACTATATACATTGCTAAGTAATTAACTTTAGGCAACTCTATAATACTTAATAATGTTGTGAGAAATTCAACAAGATTCAGACTAAAAGGATTAGACATTTGAACGGTTCAATTAGGCGGCGTCCTTGAGAAACCAAATTTGCAACAAGATATATTGTCTTAGACAAGATTATTAATTTTTTGTCTCACATTATGTATGTCTGTCATATATACTCTGATATAGTAATACTTATAAAATTATAATACAGGTGATAAATATTTAAAATGTGAGATAGGAGTTCTCTGGTATAGTAATACTTATAAAGTCAAAATACAAGTGGTAAACATTTAAAATATAAGATATGAGATTGACATAAGTAGTAGGTGCAACCAAATTCGTATTATCTGCCATTTAACAATTGCCATGGTGCTCCCAAAAAAAAAAAAAATGCATGATTTGCAGTGTAGCCAGCACAACTTGGTTTAGGCTTTTAGTTTGACCTTTCTTAAATTGGCCCAAAAATGTCATTTACTGGCACTTTTATATTTTAATCAAGTATTACTAGCATGTTTTTATTACACATGTTTTTTTTTATTTGTTTCATTAATTTTTCTTCTCATTTTTGTACCATTTGAAACAAGCATCAAAACAATCTACCTGTAAGAATTAACCATAATAATGGAATTGATTAGCAACGCTGCAACGATGTTCTAAAATCGAATTAGTTATATCTTGTCTAAATACTCACTTGTATGTGACTCCAATTCTTTGTACAACTTTATTCTTGGACTGTGTTTGATTCCTGCATTTAACATCTTTAATCTGTGGTACTTAATTGACATGAAGGCGAGTTCATGCGTCTAAGAGATTAGTTTTTGTGGTCCTAATTAAGAGTTTCTTCATGGGTCCTCAATTTTAACGTGGCTCATGAGGGAATAGTTTGATTCCTATGAAATAATTAAACTAAATGAAAATAGAGAAATTTCTCAGAATATCCAAGTGTTGTGTCCCCAACATCTTGAGCAAAGAAAATATAAATGTCAAAAAACACTATACCCATTTCTATAAATTCTAATTTTTTTATTTATTTTTTAATGAATGTCAATCTCTTTTACAAACAAGAAAGATAAAAATAATAAAGAAGCCAAGTAGGCTAATTAATTAGGGCAATGTGTCCGTTTCTTCTTTCGAAAAAGACGATATTCTTTTCTTTCTTTTTATATATACTTCTCCACATTATTTTTTATTGATAGTGAGACGACCTTAATTACTACAAGGAACACGATTACTATTTTTCTTAATTATTTTGGTTAGTTTCATTATCTAAATACATCTTGCAGTTTTTTTTAATAAATTTAGTTGAAATAACAAGTAAAAGCGCTAGGACAATTTAAACGGTAGTTAGTTAATGAAGTTTTACATATGAAATATTATTAATCACCTGAAAACTGGCATACTTCATAATCATCGAGACTTTTATAATTAAGTGATTTAAGCTCCATTCCATACTTTTTTACTTGACATTATCAAAAATCAGTAGTCTAATAAATTGATATGGTACTTCCGAAATGAACTTGTGACCTCATCAATTTTTGCTTATAAACTTTCATTGTCCAATATACTCAAAGAAATATTATCCTTGTGAGTGAGCATTACTCACTTTCTCACCCTAGCTTTCGTAAAAAGTAGAGATACCCAAGATAAAAAAAGTAGTAAACTCGTCTACTTATTTAAGAATATTAGTGATTACGAAAATATTGTCTAAGTAAAGAGTAATGCTCACTCCTAGGATAGTATTTCCCAATTTACACAGGACTTATGTCACTTTATATCTCTAATAGTACTCATACAAATTTTTGTTTAATATTTCAAAGATTTATTTTGAGCATTTTGCACCTTAGTACCTTAATACTTCAATTAAACCCAATTGCACCTAGTTACCATCGTGTGAAAAGAAAGTCAACTAAAAATAATGTCATTTTTTTTCAAGATTTTTTTAGTATGGAATCAATATTCAGCAACTAGCTAGAACTCCTCAAATAGGACGAACATAGTGTTGTTAATCGAACTTGAAGTCTTGCTACAGTGTGTGAGACAAATATTTACGCTAAAGCTAGGGTAGGTAAGCAAAACTATTTAACTTGCCATCATAATTGTAATCAATCTTTTGTCTTATAAGACATAAACATAGAAATGATGTGATATTAAATCAACATCCAATTTAGGCAGATTATTTGTTAGTTTCCCACTGTTCCCTTGTTCTCATATGTGATTTTGATTCGTTGAACTTAATCAATACAATGAAGAATTTAAACTAGTTTAGTTTAACTAAACTACCTCAATCATGCAATTTAACACGCAACAGATGCCTAATAAATATATGGGACCAAGCCCCAATAACATCACTTCAATTTTTGTGTGGTGCTTTAAAAAATAATGTTTGTTCAAGTTCTCTTAGAAATAGGAAACTGAACCAAAGTCTTCATCAATCTTTCACGGTTGTCTGTAATTTAGTGCAATTCATTTTAGAGTTATCTTGTCTTGTCTTCTTTGGCTAGGTGTGTGGTACTATATATTTCCTCGTGGACCAAGATTCTTGATCGTATATAAAGCAAAGCTATCATTACTACATTTTGAGTTAGACAGTCTCCTACTTTCCGTAATTCTCATAAAAATCAAGATAATTATACTTTGTGATGATTAATTACCCTCCCTTTATCAATGATCGAGTTATTTTCAATTTTATGCATTTTCATCAAGCAAATATTCAGCATTAACTAGTAATTTTTCCGCAAATATTGGTGGGGATAGAGCTGCTGCCTTAAGATGTTTTGAAACTCGCCTTTCTGTCATTGAGAAAATCAGGCATTGCACTCTCAAAATTGTTTTTCATATCAAACCAAATCCTTTCCAAATTCCATACAATTGTGTTTGGTCCGTGATTTCTTGGTCCAATGTTAAATGAGAAAGCGGCCATAAATTATTGATGAGAACACAAGTACATCAATAATATGAAGATGATGAGAGTTAAAGCGTCGAGAGAGAACGAGATTGTATGAGATTCAACGAATACATTTAAGGGTAAGTCGTTATTTATACATTATCGTTAGTTAGGAAGATCATGAGTCTGCATCTCCCGATCAATTTGTCGATGACCGAACCAGTCCTTATCGGATTACTGTCTTAATTGACAGATTTATAATATTGCAATTAATTGTCAATTACATGTCATGTGACAAATAGGTGACTATTCTATGTATCATGAGACATCGACAAAGAAATACTAAGAAGGTGTTCGGTTTATGAGTATGAGAGGAAAGAATGGAATCATTTAATTATACATAAAGATGTTGTTTGGTTAATCATTATGAGAATGAAAGTGTTAGAAAATGATTGCTTTCATTCCCTACTTGTTACTTGAGATTCAAATTGATTAACTTATCAATATAATGAAATTCATTCTTTGTTCAAACCAAAAAAGGAAGAATGGCAAAAACTCATAATAATATTGGGATCTATGATTCTCATTTCGATTCCTCCGAGAAAGGTTGTGAAGGAATTGTTAAACTTGTGTGTATTATTAATAATATAATAGCCTATATTTATAGGCTTGTAAGTATAATGAACTTAGACTGTACAATGAACCTAAACACTGACTAACAAGGTAACTAACATAAATTTAGGCACTAATAAATAATGTAACTATACAATAAATCTAGACAATTTTTGTTAACATCCTTCCCGCAAACTCAAGGCGGTTGAGCACAGACCAACTGGAGTTTAGAACACAAGGCGAGAAAACGACTGAGTGGATGAGGTTTAGTGAAAATGTCAGAAGTCTGATCTTGGGAGGAAACGGATTGTAATCGAAGAGTACCACGAACCAGATGCTGGTGAACAAAATGACAGTCATTTTCGATATGTTTAGTACGCTCATAGAAGACATCGTTGTGAGCAATTTGTATAGCACTCTGATTATCACAACGAAGAAGAGTAGCGGATGAGTGAGTAACTCTCATATCTTCAAGTAACCACTGAAGCCCAAATAAGTTCTTGAGTAGTGTCAGCAACTGCGCGATACTCTGCTTCGGTACTAGAACGAGATGTAACGGTCTGCTTCTTGCTTTTCCAAGAGATAAGAGATGTACCAAGAAAAAAAAAAACCTATAACAGAACATCTATCCGTAGGATCACTAAACCAATCAGCATCAGAATAAGCGTGTAAATCAAGAGTGGAATGGCAGGAAAAATGAAGACCATGGAATGGAGAACCCTTAAGATGTATCGCAAAATGCGAAGAACAGCTGCAAAATGAGTCGTCGTAGGAGTGGCCATGAATTGACTAACAACGTGAACGACGTAAGCAATGTCAGGTCTAGTAACTGTAAGATAGACTAGACTGTCTACCAACTGACGATATAACGTAGGATTGGAGATAGGAGACCCATCACGAGGAGTGAATCGAGCATTAGTTTCAATGGGAGTAGAAAGAATTGTACTATCAGTTAAGCCAGCCCGAACAAGAAGATTTGAGATATACTTAGCCTGAGTCTCTCAGCAAGAAAGTATCCATTAGAATTAGAAGAGACCTCAAGACCAAGAAAATAACTTAGGAATCCTAAGTCCTTCATCTTGAAATGTTGATGGAGATGACGTTTTAACACAGTGATACCATCAAGATCATCTCCAGTAATAATCATATCATCCATATAAAGTAAAAGAAGAATAGTACCACCATCTGATACTCAACGAAAGAGAGCCGAGTCATAAGGATTAGAGGTGAACCCAAGCTGCGAGATAGTGGAGCTAAACTTTGAAAACCAAGCTCAAGGAGTTTGTTTGAGACCATAAAGAGTTCGACGAAACTTACAGACCTTGTCTGCTAGATGATCATAGCTGGGGGAGGGAGGGTTTCATATAGACATCTTCAACAAGATCACCATTAAGAAAGACATTCTTAACATCCATTTGAAAGAGTTGTCAGCGACGAACAACAACAACAGGAAGTAAATTATGAACAGAAGTAAGACAGGCAACAGGAGCAAAGGTTTACAATAATCAATACCATAAGAGCTCTTGAGCAAAACCTTTGGCTCCTAAGTGAGCTTTATATTGTTCAATTGTGCCATCTGAGTGACTTTTAATCTTATAAACCCATTTACAGCCAATAACAAATTTTCTAGGTAGTAGGTCCATAAGATCCCAAGTATGATTTGATCAAGGGCCTGAAATTCATCGTTCATAGCTTTCTGTCACACAGGATTAGAACTTGCCTCTCGATAAGAGGTGGGTTCTTGAAAAGATAAGACAATAGAAAAATAATGAAAATCACAAAAATGAGTAGGAATTGCTCTTACACTATTGGATCTACGTAAGGCAGGTGGAGACAATGCCGAAGAGACAGCAAGAGCAAGATCCTCAGGTGGAGCATGATCTTGGGTCGAGTCATCAATCAGGCTATCATGAGAAGATTCAACTATAGGCTCATCAGGAAAAAGATCACTAAATGGATTAGTAAAGAGAATTGAAGAAGAAGTGACAGAAAGATGAAATTTAGACATAGAAGAGAACATTTTATGTTCCTAAACAGAAGACAACATGACGAGATATATTGAGTCTTTTGGACAGCGGATCCCAACATCGATAACATTTATGTTCAATCCCATAGCCAAGAAAATAACACAATCTTGCATGAGATTCTAATTTATGGTGCTCATGTGGTTGAAGCAAAACAAAACTGGCACAACCAAAAATTTTGAGTTGTGTATAATCAGGAGTAGATTGAAAAAGAAGTTCATAGGGAGTCTAATTATTAATGATAGAACATGGAACCCGATTAATGATATAAACAGCAATAAGTGCTGCTTCGCCCTAGAACCGTTTGGGGCAAGAAGAAAAATTGAGGAGTGCATGAATAGTGTCAAGGATATGTTTGTGTTTGCGTTCAACATGACCATTTTGTGAGGAAGTGCCTAGACATGATCTATGTACCACATTGCCATTTTGGTAAAGAAAGTCTAGAAAGGAATGTTCTTAATATTTCATAGCATTATCAGTACGAAGTATTTTGATAGTACGAGAAAATTGAGTTCTTTGATCATGCTGGCAAACTCACGATAAATTGCAGACAAATTAGATTTACGATGCATTAGGTAAATCCAAGTATATCGAGAAAAATTATCAACAAAAATAACAAAATGTCGAAAACCACCCAGATGGGTGTAGGAGAAGGTCCCCAAATATTAGAATGAACAAGATCAAATGGTGCACTAGAAACAGAGTCACTATTATTAAAAGGTAAAGCATGATGTTTTGCAAGTTGACATCAAGTACAATCAAAAGGAGTATCCTTAATAGAACCTAAATGACTCTTAGCAACTAAAGTTTTTAAACGACTAATAGAGACATGATCGAGGACTCTGTCATAAATCATTGAAAGAATGAGAAGCAGCGAAAAATGATGAAAAAAAAGATGAGATGGAAGGCAGAGATGAACCAACTCGAAAAGACGACCAACTTTACGGCCGGTCCCAAGAATCTGCCCTGTCTGAGAATCCTACACAGAACAACCAGAGGGTGGTAACAATATATGTAGGTCTAACTCACACAACTGACCAACAGATATTAGAATAAGCATGAGCTTGAGAATGAGAAAAGCATTAGGAATGGAAACTGTAGAGGTGGATATGTTGCATATATGACTAATACGCAGAGTAGAACTATCAGCTATATAAATAGGTGGTGTAGAGGAATTTTCATGCTTAGAATTAAAAATGCTAGGATCAGAGGTTATATTGTTACTACAAGCAGAATCAAAATACCAAGGAAAAATACTTGGAGTGACAGAAAGAGTACTAGATTGAGCTGAGTTAAGTAGAACCTGTTTGAACATTGATTCAATATCACTAAGAGTAACATTGGAAGATGAAGATGTAAGACCTTGAGAGGATTATGGAGGAACATTATCAACTTCAGTAGTAGCAGCAGCAGCACGATGTGGGCTAGATTTAATTGGGACATATCTTGGTCGTCCTGAAGATCTGTATAGATTCTTGGGACATTGTGCAATAAAATGGTGAGAGCCTTTCTTTTGATAGATACGACAGATCTACACGTGTAGGACAATCTAAAAGAATGTGACCAAATTCATCAAAATAACGGCATTCTCGTGGTTGAGATGGTGTTTGAGGAGTTCGTGTAGCCAAAACAGTGTCAGTAATATGTGACCAGAAGTAGGACCCGAAGGCTTAAGGGAACGAAGACGAGTTTCTTCAAAAATTACCTCTTGAAAGTCGACTCAAGTATAGGTAATGGATGTCGATGAAGTAAAGATGCACGAATGGGTTCAAAATCATCATGGAGAGCCATAAGAAATTGCATTAGACACTGTTGATCTCGAAGAGCAAAATATTTTGCTGCATCTTTAGGAACCTCCCATTGAGGATCTGAAAGTGCCAATTGATCCCATTAGTTGTTGATATGAGCAATAAAAGAATGCAATTGGTGTGATTCTTGTTTCACATGATACAAAGTAGTAAGAGATGATACTAATTAGCTAGGTCCTTGCTGGTGCATCGATGGGCAACAAGAATCCCACAGATCTTTAGTGGAGTTGATAATGTCCAAATTGCTGACGTAAGGAGGATATAGAAGTATTACGGATCCAAGTAATGATCTGGTAATTTTTACTATCCCAATCTTCTTGGCGATCAGCAAATTTTTATTGTTAAACTTGTGTGTATATTGGATAATACAATGGCCTATATTTATAGGCTTGTAAGTACAATGAACTTAAACTGTACAATGAACCTAGACACTAACTAACAAGATAACTAACATAAATTTAAACACTAATAAATAATGTAACTATACAATGAATTTAGACAATGAATCTAGACAATTTATGTTAACAATTCTGATTTTCTAATGTCAACCAAACATCTCCTAAATTGATTGTTTGGTCCTAGGAAAAGTGTGGGAAAAAGGATTATTCCAAAAAAAAAAAAAAAAAAAAAAAGCTCTCTTTCCCTTAATTTGTGCATTTTGTGTCTGCAAATTTTGCTTGATTGTTCACGAGAAAGTTAGTTATGTGCAAAAAATTGATAACTAATTAAGTAATCCAATAATTACCATTTTGCCTTTGGATTTTTTTTTTTTTAATTGTCAAACAAACATGCAAATGCAAGAAATTCTCACTTGCCTTCTTCTTTTTTTTTC
Source organism: Cinchona pubescens (assembly GCA_025175665.1). Taxonomy (NCBI): domain Eukaryota; kingdom Viridiplantae; phylum Streptophyta; class Magnoliopsida; order Gentianales; family Rubiaceae; genus Cinchona; species Cinchona pubescens. Next base: position 2,319,985 of record JANKKI010000122.1, on the reverse strand, counting down.
CTCCAACTCTCCCACTATCCAAACCAACTTGTAAAAATATTCAAGATTATGATCGGGAATTCAGTTGTCTAAAACATGATGAGCAACTGCAGCATTAATTAAAAAAGAAAGTGAAACCGTGTGGAACTTGCGTCCTTCAAATCTAATTAATACAACTATCTATCCGATTAGGAGGCAAATACAGCATCACATGATCGAAAATTTTGACCACTTTTGACAGTACTACGTTGTTTATTCAACTTTATATAAGCTGACTTATTTATCTCAAATCAAATGTTCCTCCTTTATTGAAATGTGATGTGCAATTTGCAATTTAAATATTTTTCTACTTACTTAATTTTCAGGATAATGCAGTAAAATAACTCGGCCACTTTTAACGTATTCCAATATTTCAATACAAATAGATTAAGAAGAGTTAATTCAAAGATAGATGCCAAGAGACATCCAATTTGCACGAGCAACAATTTGTAAAACTGTTTTTGTACAAGAACCAAATAACATAGGTCACTTTTGATTATTTTTTGGTAAAATTATTATAATTTAAATTATGCACCCCAACTATGCGCGATAATTATTTTAAAACGACACAAAGGTTATGAAAGATTCGTATAGCGGATCACACTTAGTACAAATATGATTGAGTTGGTAATACTCTATCGTCGTTTTCTAAAGATAACAAAACAATCACTCATAAAATAGTTTATCACAATTTGCTTGTTTTTTCCTGAACAAAAAAGTGAATTACATGTATGGACCCACATAAGTAATAGTCTTACTTTGGGTTTGGAGTTAAATACAGGCTCCCAGAGGAAAATATTTAAATAAATTTGATTTTTGACCCCATTTGTAAATGGTAGTTAGTATTAAATCTTAAAAAATTTTGCTTACATTAGTTGATGTCAGAGATTCTCTAAAATTTAATTTACAACTACAGAATCTATAAGTAGGATAAAAATACTGGATCTATCTAAAATATTTGACATTTCCAAAACATATGGATTCTTTGATCCGCCTTAATGGATCACGGGCTCAACGCGGTTTCTGAAAGAAGTAGTTCTTCATTTGGCCCATCCAGAGGTCCAAGGCCAAGTTCAAATGACGCGGAAAAATGAGGAACTGCCTGGATCTTGGGCCATGTGTTAACGTCTAACTTCTGAGTCTTTCAATTGGACAAAAATACCCTTACTAAGTAATTTTTTTTCTTTTTCTTTTTACAACTATACTTTCCCACCTTTTTTTTTTTTTCCTTTTCCCTTCATTTTTCTTCTTTTATTTTTTCTTTTTCTCCCTTCCGCTTGCCATTAGCTACTTTCTTCATTTTGCTATAAATATTTATACACCTAAAATAAAAATTTTTATTTTCTTTACTTAATTATTTTTTTTTTGTCTTTGTTCTTTTTTTAAATTCTTATTATAAAAGGATATAATTTTGTTATATTGATAAAGTATTTTTTTATAAATAAAATTATAAATTATAAATTATAAAAAAATATATAAACAAGTTAAATATATAATTAGTCAAATATATTAAAAACAAATAAGTAAACCAATCAACTAGTAATATTTTTATTTGTTGTTCTACACCGATAAATTATTAACCCTTAATTTTATTTTTATCTATTTATTTGAATTTACTAAACTAATATTTGATTTATTAAGACTCAAAACTTTGAATATTATTGAAACTCTTATTTCTTTATATTTATTTAAATATTTTAATTAACATTTTAAATACTTTGATGTAACTAATATATATTCTATTATTAATGAAATTGTAATGAATTTACAATAATAAAATTTAAGAAACAAACGAGTTACAAAAGAAAAAAGAATTAGTTAAATTTTCTCTCTTTTTCTCGTACCAATAGCTAGTTCATTTCGTATGCAATTATTATTTGTATAATTAGGACATATAAATTTTTTAATTTGAGTTAACTAATTATTTTTTATAACTTGTTTGTTTTATAAATTTTATCATCGTAAATTCATTACAATTTCCTTTATAATAGAATATATGTTTATTGCATCAAAGTGTATTTAAACTATTAATTAAATTATTTAAATACATATATGAAAAATTGAGTGTCAATAAATCAAAAAATAGAGTCTAAATAAATTAAATATTAGCTTAAATATCCAAATAAATAGATAAAAATAAAAATAAGGGTTAATAATTATATCAATGTAAAAAACAACAAATAAAAATATTACTAGTTGATTAATTTGCTTACTTTTTCAATATAGTTGACTAATTATAAATCCAACTTGTTTATATATGTTTTTTATAATCTATAATTTAATTTAGATAAAACATACTTTATCAATATAACAAATATATATCCTCTTATAATAAGAACTAAAAAAAAAAAAAAACAAAATAGACAAAAAAATAAATAATTAGGTAAAGAAAATAAAAAATTTTATTTTAGATGTACAAATATTTGTAGCAGAATGAAGGAAGTAGCTAATAACTAGGATACCTAACCGCAAGGTGAAAAAATAAGTATATATAAATGCCGAAAATAATTGAACTATATATTGTGTATAACTACCTTTAGCATTTAAGAAAATAAATTTTGAGATACTAAAGCACTATTGGTGATTGAGTAAGGATGATGAATGGAATGTTTTTCTTTATATCCCTTCCAAATTGATGATATAATACTAATATTCATCATGAGTTTTTGTGTTACTCAAAATCCACTTCAATAGTATTTTCAAATTGTCTATAATCATTAGACCATGTATAATACTCTGTATTAAATTAAAAAACCTACATCTATGTAATGTAAAAGTATAGCGTATCAAAGCACCAACTATCTTCATCAAGCCAAATCAAATCACTTTTCTCCGCTGATAACACCTGTCAAACGAAATATGAAGGGAAGGTTGAGAAATGGTACAAAATGAAGGGATATGAATAAAAAAAAAATGAGAACTTTCCAAGACAAATGAGCAAACAATATATCCATATCAAAAAACTAAAAGCACAGTACCCAAAATAGCCATTCAAACCACGCTCAGTACATGATAGTTCATATTGAAGAAATTTTTTCAGAAATCAGCCAAAGAAAGAAAAAAAATATCAATATTCCCAGCATTGTGGTCATCAATGTAAATACCCTAAACCCTATTCATCAATGTTTTGCAAAGTAAAGTGCTTTCATCCTATATCTCCCAATTTCCCAAGCCCATGATGCCTTCAAAGCCTCAATTTGAAAGATATAACTTTGACTAAATCCAATATATATATAACTCTTCATTTGAGACCAAATTGAAATCATGCTTCAACAAAAAGCAATGGAGTAATGCAATATAGCATGATCACATTGTATAGAATAATTTTTAAAAAAAAGGACATAACCCAAAAAAAAGAAAAAAGAAAATGCAACAAAAAGAAATAAATAAAGAACCAATATACCGTTGATGAAGGCGGGAAAATTGAAGAGAAAATTCCAGTTGATGTTTCTGGTGGTTTTTACTCCTTTCTAAACAACATATAGCAATTATCTACACCAAAAAGAAACAAAGAAAAGAAGAAAACAAGTAATAACAGTTAATAAGGTCGAGAGAGTAAAAAATCAAATAAAAAAAGAAAGATTGACAAAGAGAGGTAAGCAAGATTCACCTAGAGAGTTTCTCCTTGGTTATTACTTCCCAATAATGACCATTTTATCTTAACTATATCTGTCCTTCGAAATTTTCAAGTTACAAAGATATACATATAAATTTTCAACTTCGATTTTTCCCAAAGCAAGACTTTTCTCAACATTTGAAAGTACATTTACCAAAATAAGACAATTTCATAACCAAAATTATAATTCCTTCTCACTATTTAATCTTTTTATACTGATTTATACAACTAATTTTGAAGTCTTAAACACATTCAGGTTCAAATGTGCTATATCAATAGTACACCAACACTAAACAATAACCTTGGTCCGCTAAAAGTATTTTTCACAAAAATAGTGAATTCAAAAAAATTAAAAAATACCAAAAGAAAAAGATTGAGAAGAAGTAAACTGCTACTTACAACAGAAATTGGATTCCTACTCTAATCCTTTTTTTTCCTAAATATATATTCAGCAATTATTAAATTTGGCTACTAATAAGGATATAATACAATGAATAGATTCTCAAATGTCATACTATTACCAAAAATGTTTGTCAGGCTCTTAAATACTTCCATATAGTTAGTCTGAAAGGAAAGTCAATAGTAGCAAAATGGATGTTACACAATGTCTATACTTGTAGAGATATGCACATCTAAGAAATCATAGAACAACAAAACATACTTTTTTCAACTAATAAAAAGCAGGATTTTTCACAACAGAAAAACAAAATGTTGTAAGAAAGTAAAAGGAGGCATAAGATTATATAGTCAAAGGGGACACAAGTACTCATCTTCTTGTTTTTCTGAATCTCTGCTATTTTGACTGTGTTCAAGGAAGTTAATGGATATGTTAATTTGTTGTGTATTTTTTAAAAAAAAAAATTATAGGAAATATGTAATGTAAAGGATATTACATTGACATAATTCCCATACATACCAAGTGCATGTGGACACTCGATATTAGAATTGATATCTGATTCAGGGCAAGGAGTGCATTTTCTAAAAAGCGGTAATCCAAATGAGATGATGGGGGTTATCACAGAGGAGATAAGACATCTATAATATGTGAGAGTAGGGTGAACAATGTCGAACTGACAATCATTTTTGACTATCTGAATATATGACAATGTGCAATAGTATAACAGTCCAAGACTATATTTAGAAGCTTACTTTGACATGGTTGTCTTTCTTGTGCAAATAATTCTCTAGTTAGTTAGACAAAGAGTAAGGTGATTAAATAATGCTCCTGAAAAATATATGCTCATAAGTTTCAATTTGAAATTTCTTACAAGACTAACATACAAGAATATGATTTTAGTGTCCTTTAACATACTGAGAAGAGCACCAATGACTCCCATAACTGTTATTGGAAGCAACTCTATAAACGAAGAGCCTCTTGAGCATTTAGAAGATACAAGTAAATACATATATTTAATTTCTTCGAAACAGGCATAACCCAAGTATTTCCTATTCCAAGATATCAAGAATAATCAACTGAAAGACTTTCTATTCTGGTTCCATATTCACAGAACTGAAATCCAAAATAGGGCAACCCATAAGACTCGTTTAGCTATCCAATATAAGCACTCTATCTCAATGTTAAGATACTAAGATATATTTGACATCCTTACTTTCCTCCCCACCAAACAACAATAACAAAGGGAAAAAAAAATCAAAAAATCTATTAAATCCAACATAGAAATTAAACGTCTCTAAACACGTAGAACAAAACAAGCAACATCTCCATTAGTGAGACTCCAATTATTTCACTTGGTTTATATTCCTATGATTTAGTCCAACAAAAAAAATTCACACAAAATACACAAAAATTAAAAAATACATAAATAGTTTAGAAAAATTATAAAAAAAAAAAGGTAAATACCTTGTTGAATCCAACAGGACCAAGAGAAGATTTTACAATATTAGCCACGGCTTGACATGCTATTACTAACTATTTCCTCCCACAAAAACATCATAACAGTAAAAAAAATATAAATTTATATTCATAATATTCAAATATATTTACAAAAAAAAAAAAAAAGAGAACAAGTATAAATATACAAAGTTACCTTTTTCAGTACGGACATCTTGGCCGAACTGGCTTGCCGATAATATCAAGAGTCTGAGCCGGAATCGTCATAATTTCTAAAAAAAAATCTAAGAAAAAATGTGAAAAGAAATCAGAAATCCTGCATCGGGGCTGAGTTCACACAGGAGATCAACTCGATGAGCGAGAGAAATTTGTAAGGTTTACATTTAGAATATCAAAAAAATAATTAAAAAAAAAAAAAGGAAAACAGAGAAAGGCATCAGATCAGATCGAGGCAAATCACACTTTGAGAAAAATATAGAGAAGAGAATATTGACATTTTGTAGAGATATCCAAATTTTTAAAAAAAGGACAAATCTTTTCAGATAAACAAACATGGAAAGTAAAAAATTTACAAATATTTAGATATATATATATATATATATATATATATATATATATATATATAAACTCATAGTAACTATTACTTAACCTTGTCGGATGAGAGGTGGCTTCAATGGAGATCGAAGAAGCAGGATGCAGTGGGTTGCAATCAGAGGAGGGATGAAAATTGAGGGATGGAAAAGAAAGATGAGATTACAAATAAGGGGAGTTGGTAGGAGAAAGAGAGATGAAAGAGAGGTCATCTGCAATTTTGGAAAAAGTGAATTAGTTATGTTTTTTCAGACTTGAGCCCAACGTTAGAACTGATACCGAGAGAACAGACAGACTAAAACGACATCGTATGATAGAAGAAAAAGTCCTCCACTCTTGATTCACATGATCAGCACAAGGCAAGTTTTTTGGCAGGAAAAAGTGGACGATAGTTTTGGGCAACATGCATTCGCTCTTAATCTATTTTGTTAACAAGCGAGTATAAGAGATGTAGGGTCCCATGAATAACTGTTGATGCTTCATTTCGTATTCCATATAACTCTCCATAAAGTAAAAAATTGCGATTTGGAAGACATTTCAATGCAAGAGCTGGAAGATCAGTTATTTGAATCCTTGAAGTCGAATAAAAAAGGAGGTCGATTGCATGTATGCAGCGATTTTTGTGAAGACGTCAAGAAAAGATAGGTGTAACAATTATTTTGTTAGATAAACAAACTCTTTACTCCCATCTAGGACTAAAGCCCTAGATAACATAATTGTAGAAGGTATTACAAATTCAACGTCATTAACTTTTATGTTTTCTATTGTACCATTCTTTTATGCATCTAATCTAACTTGGACACTTGATAATCATAGTTAATCTGATTAATGTGCATAAATGCATAAATAATTTTCAATGAAGGATCAATATTTAGTAAAAAAAAAAAAAAAAAACTTCAATACCGCTTAATTTAATTTATTGAAATAATTGATTAATGAATAGTTTGGAGGATATAAAATAATGAACAGGACAAATAATGAGTGTAAATAATGAATAGAAATCATTGACTTCTACCCCCAAAAAAAAAAAAAAATGAAGAAGAAGAAGAAGAAGATTGTTTGGCTACCAAGGTAAAAGAATAGGGTCTAGTAGTCTATAGTGTACTGGTCAGTCTATTAGTTGTGTTTATGTAGGAACAAAAAATGCCAGGGGATAGAAAGGAAGACGACTCTATTGCTATTTTTTGACAACATAGGATTCATGCTTGTTCAAGGACACCAGAAGCAAAGTCTCCCAAGGTAAAAAGGTACATCATTATAATATCAACTAGTGCAAAAATGCTTACAAAAAATTTAAAATGTCTAATGAAATAATTTAATTTCAATTTTTGTTTGCCAATTGTATCATCTATGAATGAATTATAGAATCCATCTTCGAAAATAATAATTAATGGTTAATTGGACTAAATTAATCCATAAAAAAAGAATCCATAAACTTTTTATCTTAAATATCTAAAATGATGATTACTTGACATCTTCAAGTAACTTTCTTTTATCCACCCACACCAACCCCCAAGGCCCTAAGCCCAATATTCAGATGCAGATTAATATAATCAAAGAAATAAAGACATTAATTGTAAGGGAGAGACCTCCTATCCATAGTTTCATTCTCCATTTTATGTGGTATATATGTAATTTATAAAATATACACAGCATTATCTTGCATATTTTTCGTACAATGTAATCAGATTTGATCTTTGACTACTTTAAAAGTGCTTATTTTTCTGTAAATATAAAAGCAAAATTTTGAAACTTTCATATTTACAAGGATATTAAGTACACTTTTTGAGCTACTCAATCTTCTCCAGCAACTTGAAATCATATGCCTCCAAAATATCTGAAGTCGCAAAATAGCACAAACTAAATAATTTAAATGCATATGAAAATTTGGTGGAAATCGACAAGTTTACGAAAATGCAAATGTAATCTTAATGCACTAAAAAGATCTCATATGATGTAGCAAAATGAATGTAAAATTACCTAATTTACAGCATGTAGACTTTTGATATAATGGGCTTTATGACACCATGTACTTGGATTTTTGTTTGCAAGCAAGATCGCAATGGTTGATATAACATGAATTTAGTTCCAAGAATTGAAAAAACAGATCTGCAAGAATAGAAAACTGAAGCAAATAGACGTAACTCCAACTGTGGCTGGAATCTCAACTACAACCACCATTGTTATTGTGGTATATATTTCTACCCTTCGTCCTTTCGAATTTCAATAATGTAGTCCGATGGTTTTATGTAGGCTAGACATTTGGGAAATCTATTTCGACTTTGTGGTGCAATAGAATCATGTTCTAACCACAAATCAAAGTCATTGTGGTAGCAGAAGTAGCATAAACAAAAGTATTAGTCAAAGTATATTATATTAAATTTATCTCTTTTTCCAAGCAGAGACAAGTAATGTCAAATGTACTATGATAAGATGCTGGTATATCTATTGGCTCATGAAACATCCCAAAAAAAGTGCTTCAACAAGAAAAATCAAAGAATTTTAGTCAATAGACTTGCTTCAACATAATGCAATCTAAAATAATAAAAGACAACAAGATCAAAAGGTTATGCAAATAATGTTTTCAAGAGACATTTCAACACATAATATTTTTCTTCTCTGATGTAATTTTCACCATGTCAAATTATTTACATGAGCTACTTGATCCATTTTTTATGTGTCATAATCATGTCTATATATTAAATAGTTTCATATAAAATCTCAACTTACAACATAAAGTGCTAAGGTTTGTTTAATATAAGTTGTCTATTTATGTAAGTTTATTGATAATTGTTACACCTGTTATTCATAGTATAAGTGATAAACAATTATTTTGGTAGATAAACAAGTTCTTTACTCCCATCTAGGGCAAAAGAACTGGATTGCATATTTGTAAAAAGTATTAAAAATTCAATGTCATTAACTTTTATATTTTTTCTTGTACCATTCTTTTATGCAACTAATCCGAACATGGACATTAGAAGGCGGTTCTATTGGTATTTTTGGGCAATACAGAACTTGTGTTTGTTCAAAAGCTTCAAAAGCAAAGTCTCCCAAGGTAAAAAAAAAAAAAAATACATCAAATGTGTAATATCACATAGTGCAAAATATCTTACAAAAAATTTGAAATGTCTAATACAGTATTTTAATTTCAGTTTTTACATGCAAATTATATCATATATGAATGAATTATAGAATCCATCTTCAGAAATAATAATTAGTGGTTAATTAGACCAAATTAATCCCTCAAAGGAGAGAATCCTTAAATGTTTTCATCTTAAATATCTAAAATGGTCTTGACATTTTCAAGTAACTTTCTTTTATGTATTCACACCAACCCCCAAGACGCCAACTTCAATATTTAGATGTAGATTAATATAATAAAAGAAATAACAACATCAATTATAAGGAAGAAAGCTCTCATCCACAGTATCATTCACCATTTTTGTAGTATACATATAGTTTATAAAATATAAAATCAACAATAACTTGTGCATATTTCATTTGCTTCGATAAAAGTTCATTTATGTTCAGTTCAAAAGATAAACAAGCCAATCTTGAACAAAATTTTGAACTTATTAAAATAATCAAACAAGATTAACATTAGAGTGTTCGACTTGTTTATATTCATTTACATCCTCTCTCTCTGTTCCCTCCCTCTTCCTCCATTAATCATGTTTTACAAGCATCTCAGCCTCCGCCAACACCTCTCTTCCCTTTCCTTCACTCTCTGAACACTACTCTCAACCCATCACCCCTCATCTGCACTACCACTATCACCATCATACCCCACTTAAACATCATTTCTCCATCCCTTCCACCAACAATATCGTTTACTACCTATAGACACGTAGGTAAGTGTGACTATAAGAAAAACATTGAGGTTGGGCCTACCACATCACATACTTACTTAATGTATTGTGAAAAATATGAGCATCCCATTTAGCTCAAATTCCACTAGGATGTCAGACACAAGAATAACCTATTCAAATTGGCAAGTTCAAGTTTGAGTGTCCAAATGCCATGATAAGCAAGAGTCTAGGCTAAGAGCAGGAGACATTTTTCCCTTTGTCCATTCAAAGGGAAATTAGCTAGATAAATGGCTATTATAGATGTGGTAGGCCGAGTTTACGTGACATGGATAGACGAAAATTCAAATTTGGCAAACATGAAAGCTGCCAACTCAATATTCCATGAGTTCCTCAAGTATGCTTGTCAAGTTGCCATATCGGGAAAGAAGGCTAAGTATGTCTTTAGGGATGATTGAGTACATGTCATCAAATGCGAACGTAAATGTTGAGGAGGTTGTAGATTATGATGCTAGAGAAGAAAAGAAGAAAGATGTTTGATCTCTTGCTGCTTTTTGAGTAAAAATTATATAGCGTTTTAATTTTTAGCTTAACATGTGGTATACAGATTTCATACATATAAGTTGTATATACTTTTAGTGAATTATAGGCACCAAAAGAAATTCTTGTATTATATTTATTGTATGAATAGAGGAACAACCATTGTTTTATTTTTGTTTTTTCTTCTTTTTTGATGATGTAAAGCCTTAGGGACTGTTTTTGGATGTAATGCTTTTAAGGTTTAATGATGTTTCATTACTATCTTCTGCAATGAATTGTTCCTTAATTTAGCAAAAGTTGTAAAACTGCATATTTTTTTATAGTAAAGTCAGGAAACTTTTATTAAGAAAGGGAATAGTCAACCACAAGAGCATTACACAGAAATCTGGAAACTATACTAGATTATAAAATTAACAAACTATGAATGTTTTGCTAAAATATGAGTTATTGCATTGTGCTTTCCGTTGTCTATATGTGCAAGTGTGTCAATAATTGTTACATCGGTTATCCATATTGCAAATGATAAACAATTATTTTGATAGATAAAAGAGCTCTTTACTCCCATTTAGGGTAAAAGCCCTGAATAACATATTTATAAAAAGTAATACAAATTCAATGTCATTAATTTTTATGGTTTTTTCTTGTACCATTATTTTACTCAACTAATCTAACATGAAGACTAGAAAGCTCTATTGCTATTTTTGGGCAATACAGGACTAATGCTTGTTCAAAAACTTCAAAAGTAAAGTCTCTCAAGGTAAACAAAAATCATTATAATATCAGAGAGTGCAAAAATATCTTTCAAAAAATTTGAAATGTCTAATAAAATAGTTAAATCTCAATTTTTGCATGCAAATTATATCATCTATGAAAGAATTATAAATCCATCTTCAAGAATAATAATTAGTGGTTAATTGGAATAAATTAATCCCGCAAAGGAGAGAATCCTTACATGTTTTCATCTTTTCATCTTAAATATCTAAAATGGTCTTGACATTTTAACTTTCTTTTATCCATCCACATCAATGTCTAAGGCGCTGTCTCAATATTCACATGCAGATTAATATAAGATGACAGAAATATATGACATCAATTGTAAACAAGAAGAAAGCTAACCATACAATCTTCTCTGTGTTTGGCATCCCAATGAGGTCTGAGCTAGATGAGTATGCACATATTTTTCATGTTTAAATATTTAGCTCGAAAAGATTAAACAAGCCATAACTTTCTCTTTTTTGAACAAAACTTTCTCAACTATTTCGTTAAGATAATTAAACAAGGTTGAACACTAGAGTGTTTGACTTGTTTGTATTTATTTACAACCCTATCTCTCTCTATTCCATCTATTTTCTCTGTTAATCATGTTTTTCAGGCATCACAGCCTTTACCTAACACCTCTTCTCCCTCTCTTATACTTTCTCAATACCACCCTCAACCCATCACCCCTCATCTACGCTTCCACGATCACCATCATGCCCCGCGTAAACATCATTTCTCCACCCCCTTCTCCTACAATATCGTTTACTACCCATAGAAATATTGACAAGGGTGACTATAGGAAAAATATTGAGATTTGGCCTAACCCTTCACCTAATTGCTCAATGTATTATGTGAAAAATATAAGCATCCCATCTAACTCAACTTCCACTGGGGTGCCAAACACAAGAATGACCTTGGCAAATTTTAGGTTGAGTGTCCAAAATGCCATGATAAGCAAGAGTCCAAGGTTAAGAGGAAGAGACGTTTTTCCCTTTGTCCATACAAAGGGAAATCAGCTGGATAAAGAGCTGTTATAGATACAGTAGGCCGAATGTACGTGACATGGATAGTCAAAAATTTAGTTCTAGTAGATGAGAAAGCTACCAACTCAGCATTCTATGAGTTTCTCAAGTATGATTTTCAAGCGGCCACATCAGGATAGAAAGGTGAATCCGTGCCTTTAGGGATGGGATGATTGAATCTATGTCATCAAATGTGAACGTAAATGTCAAGAAGGTTGTAGATCATGAAACTAGAGAAAAGAAAAAGAAAGATGTTTGATCTCTTGCTTCTTTTGAGTAAAAATTATATAGTGTTTTATGTTTTAAGCTTAACATGTAGTATACATAAACACAGATTTCATAGATATAAGTAGTATATACTTATGGTGAATTATAGGCATAAAAGAAATTCCTATATTATTTTTTCCGTATGAATGGAGGAAGAACCTTTGTTTTGTTTATTTTTTTCTTTTTTTATGATGTAAAGTCTTATGGCTTGTTTTTGGATGCAATGCCTTTAAGGATTAATGGTGTTTCGTTACCATATTTCACAATGAATTGTTGTAATAATTTAGAAAAAGTTGTAAAACTATATATTTTAATAGTACATTAGGAAACTTTTATTAAGAAAAGGAATAGTCAACCACAAGGGCATTATACAGAAATTTTGAAACTATACCGGATTATAGAATTAACAAACTATGAATGTTTTGCTAAAATATGAGCTACTGCATTGTGTTTCCTGTTGTCTATTTGTGCAAGTGTGTTAGTAATTGTTACACCTATTATCCATAGTGCAAATGATAAACAATTATTTTGTTAGATAAACAAACTCTTTATTCCCATTTAGGGCAAGGGAAAAGTAGTGAATAACGTATATGTAAAAAGTATTACAAATTCAATATCACTAACTTCTATGGTTTTTCTTGTACCATTCTTTTACGCAACTAATCCAATATGGACACTAGAAGGCGGCTCTATTGCTATTTTTGGGCAATACAGGACTTATGTTTGTTCAAAAACTTCAAAAGCAAAGTCTTTCAAGGTAAAAAAAATTTACGTATTACAATATCAAATAGTGCAAAAATATCTTACAAAAAAATTTGAAATGTCTAATAAAATAGTTTAATTTCAATTTTAAATGCAAATTATATCATCTATGAATAAATTACGGAATCCATTTTTGGAAATAATAATTAGTGGTTAATTAGACTAAATTAATCTTTCAAAGGAGAGAATACGTAAATGTTTTCATCGTAAATGTTTTGGAAATAATAATTAGTGGTTAATTAGACTAACTTCCTTTTATCCATCCACACCAACCACCAAAGCACCAACCCTAATATTCAGATGTAGATTCAATATAACGAAAGAAATAATAACATCAATTATATGGAAGAAAGCTCATTTCCACATTATCATTTTTCATTGTTTTTGGTAAACATGTAATTTATAAAATATACACAACACTAATTTATGTATATTCTATTCACCTCGATAAAAATTCGTTTATATTTAGCTCGAAAGGTAAACAAGTCAACCTTAAATAAAATTTTGAACTCGTTAAGATAATCAAACAAGGATGAACACTAGAGTGTCTGACTTGTTTGTGTTCATGTACACCCCTATCTCTCTCTATTCCTTTTCTATTCCCTGCTAATCTTGTTTTCCAGGCATCTCAGTCTCTGCCTAACATCTTTCCTCCCTCTCCACCACTCTCTCAACACTACCCTCAACCCATCATCCCTCATCCGCACAACCACCATCACCACTATGCCTTACTTAAACATCATTTCTCTACCTCTCCTCTAACAATAGTGTTTACTACCTATAGACCTATTGGCAAGAGTGACTTTATGATTAAAATATTGAGGTTGGGCCTACGTTTACCTACTTGTTCAACATATCATGAAAAATATGAGCATCTCATCTAGCTCAAATTTCACTGGGATGCCAAACACAAGAATGACCTTGGTAAGTTCATGGTTGAGTATCCAAAATGCCATGATAAGCAATAGTCCAAGGCTAAGAAGATGAGACAGTTTTTCCTTTATCTATACAAAGGGAAATTAGCATACGTGATATGAATAGATGAAAATTCGATTCTGGCAAATGAGAAAGCTGTGAACTCAACATTCCATGAGTTCCTCAAGTATGATCGTCAAGTTACCACATTGGGAAAGAAGGGTGAATCCATGCCTTCAGGATGATTGAGTCTACGTCGTCAAATGTGAATGTAAATGTTGAAGAAGTTGTAGATCATGATGCTAGAGAAGAAAAGACAAAAGATGTTTGATATCTTGCTACTTTTGAGTAAAAATTATATAGTGCTTTATATTTTTAGCTTAACATGTGGTATCTAAAATTTTGTAGTTATAAATATATATACTTTTAGTGAATTGTAGGCACCAAAAGAGATACTTATATTATATTTGCTGTATGAATATAGGAACAACCTTTGTTTTATTATTTTTTTTCTTTTTTAATGATGTAAAGCCATAAGACTTGTTTTTGGACGTAATGCCTTTAAGACTTAAGGATGTTTCGTTACCATCTTCTGTAATGCATTGATCCTTAATTTAACAAAAGTTGTAAAACTATATATTTTGTATAGTAAAACCAGGAAATTTTTATTAAGAAAAGGAATAATCAATCACAAGGGTATTACACAAAAATCTGGAAACTATTCTAGATTATAGAATTAACAAACTATGAATGTTTTGCTAACATATAAGCTATTGCATTGTGTTTTCCGTTGTATATTTATGCAAGTGTGTTAATAATTATTACACCTATTATCTATAGTGCAAATGATAAACAATTATTTTGTAAGATAAACAAGCTCTTTACTCCCATTTAGGACAAAAATAAAGCCTTGGATAACATATTTGTAAAAAGTATTACAAATTCAATGTCATTAACCTTTTATGTTTTTTGTACCATTCTTTTACACAACACTAGAAGATGGCTCTATTGCTGTTTTCGAGCAAGACTAGACTTATGCTTATTCAAAAACTTCAAAAAGCAAAGTCTCACAAGGTAAAAAGAATTACATAATTATAATATCGGATAATGCAAAAATATCTTACAAAAAATTTTAAAATGTCTAATAAAATTGTTTGATTTCAATTTTTTGCATGCAAATTATATCATCTATGAATGAATTATAGGGTCTATCTTTGGAAATAATAATTATGGTTAATTGAAATAAATTAATCCCTCAAAGGAGAGAATCCTCAAAAGTTTTCATCTTAAATATCTAAAATGGTCTTGACATTTTCGAATAACTTTCTTTTATCCGTCCACATCAATCCCCAAGGCGTCAAGTCCAATATTTAAATGTAGATTAATATAATTAAGAAAGAAATAATGACATCAATTGATTGTAAGGAAGAAAACTTCTTTCAAGCTACGTAAATTTTGATCCCAATAATGGGATTAAAAATAAATACATGAGTTAAATGCACACAAACTACGTAAGGTTTGATCCCAATAACTGGAAGGTAAATAGTTTAAATATATTACGAACAAATTAGACATTCCATAACTTTCTCTTTTTAAATTGAAATCGAAAAATACTTTTCTCAACTATTTTTTATGATTAGGTTTTCAAGATATGGTGAGAATGAGTTTTTGTTGTGCAATGACCTTTTCAATATAAACTACCATACCAAACACAAAATGGAAAGATTAAACATCTTAACTTTATCTTTTGATTCCATGACGTTCACTAATCTGCACATTATACATTAATGTACAACTTTTACAATTCCGAATGATATATATTGTATTATACTTATGCCACTTATCATACTTCAAATCATTTTCACAGTTATCCCGAATACTTAAGATTTGATCTCGGTAACAGATATATAGACAACTTAAATATATCTCTTACCCTGTACTTAGGTGTTACCAAAAATAAATATTATTTAAAATTTCCATATTCTCGTTTGTTTAAATCGAGAGTCAACTAAATAAAATTGCAATTGGAATAAAAATGTGTTTTTGTTAAACAAAGGATATAATTAAGAGATTTAATATCTTGAATGGGTCCGACAACATCGTGGATGCAGTCCTCTTAATGTGCCAACAACATAATCTGTCTTGATTTAAGCAAGTGCTTCTTAATAACCTTTGTCATTGCTCTATCACTATTGGTCATCACTGACATAGGTTTCTTGTTGCTCATTTCTTCAAAAATTTACCCAAAACACATTCATATGCGTCAATGTCTTCATAGGCCATAAGTACACACCCAAATACAACACTAATAGTAGTGATTGTTTACACTAGTAAAAACCACTAATGGCTTACGGTAATCATTAGTTCGGTAAGTTGTGCCAAAAGCAGCACATTACAGAACTAGCTATAGTTGTGCCTCTAACGGGATTTACCCAAATTAATGAATGTAACTTCCCATCTTCTTCCTGAAGGTACCTATAAAAAAATATTGAATCTGAACCTCTTTTTCCTGACAAATATACAATAGCACCCTTTGTGTCCCTTGCTGAAATTAGCTTCTTCCACTCCAAATCAATGTTGTGTTCAGGTCTTTCTGAACGAATCCCACTTTGTCATTACCTCTTGCTAGCAAAACAAATTACTTCATAATTGAGATATTTTATATCACCTGATTTCACTGTCATTGCTTGAGCACAGTTTGGATCCAAAACTTTCCTGTGATATTTAAGAAATATACACTAGACTTCAATGATCAATCATGGTTATGCTTTATTATAAATTTAGTAACAACATATATATTTTGTTGGGGCACAAATTTTATTCTAAAACAAGTTTTACTTCCGTATCTAGTCAAAACTTTGGGATGCCTCTCTCAATCCTCTATCTTATTTGGTCTTTCTTTCCTAAAACCTTCAAGGAACTACATGTATCCAGTATCTGTTAATCACCAATCCATCTGACCCTAATTTACTATTATATCTTTGAACGATGAAATCCTTTTAACTTTGCATATCTATTATAAAATATCTACCTTCCTTCATTTTCAAATATCATCGCTATCACTTCATCCCACCTCATGATATCATCAAGTTCACAATATTTATCTTTTTCATTATATGCATCAGCTTCTTCATCTTAATGATCATTAGATAAACTATTTTCATCAAATATGATGTTTTCATTAAGGTCAAACATATTAGCGTTGCCCTATAAATCTATGACTTCTATAAATTTGCAAGCATTTCATAAACATACAATTAGTTAAATGTTACTATATTGCGGTTGACATAAGATGTGAAATAAATATATAGATTATCATACTTATATATATTTTTATAGTTGTCTCGAATACTAACTAGTTCTGCTAATATATTCTCGATCATCATAAATATTATTATATTTACGATAATTATCATGCTTAATATCATAAATAGTTTTGTTCTATGATAGTTCATCAATCATTCACACATCTACCCAGCAAGTTTTTTTGTGCCATTTATTTGTTAGTTCTCTTACTTCTGTATCTCAATTCCTTATACACTACTAACTTACAGTTGACATAAATTGTGGCATAAATATGACGGTTGGGATACATTTATATATATTTCCACAATTGAAGTCAAGGTCAATTAGGGTCAAATTACAACTGGTTATGGTAATATACCTTGTTTTGATCGGCAAAAATGCCTTCTTTATAAGCTTATGTAATAGTCATCATACAAAACTTAAAATTAGCACAAAAAAAAATTTCCACACGCGCCATCTTCATATAATTACACTACCTCAAACTTAAATTGCCACTTATTAGTTAGTTACTTCTGTATCACTATATGACTACGGAAATAAAATTATTACACATATAAATATTAATACTTATACAGTAAAAATGCCACTAGCAAAGTAGTTAGTTTTTTTTTTTTTTTTTAGTACAAAACATGTGACCACTCTTACCACAAAACATATTTAATATTTTAAAAGTAAATTATGCAATAGTAAAGTTTTAAAACAGATAATTCCATGTTTTATTTGTACTTTACAGATGCAACTTTTTAACAATCTACAATTTTATTAACAACCCTTTTTCCAATTTATCTAAAATTCTAATTTTTTTTTACCTCTTTTTAAAAAAGGTCTTCCATTTTCTTATCCTTTAGAAATAACATAAACATTTCTAGTTGTTGGATTTAATTAAACATATTAAATATTGGACACAACTACTACACTTGCCCCTAATAAATTTGTCATCAACTATTAAAGCCTTTTAACAACAACCAATGGTATTTAATACTCATAAAACCACATTTATCTACCATAAATCTACCTTAACCAAGTAGACTTTTTTGGTATTTAAATCCACTACTAAATTACGGTTGACATATGTTATAATACTTGTATTCAACTACTAAAATTTTAATATATGGTTGATCATAAATTGTGGCATAAATATGATAATTATCATATTTATATAAATTTTCACCGTTGTCCCGAATACTAACTACTTCTGCTAACCAGCATAAACTTGCCTATACTTATGACAACTAATATACTTGATATCACATAAATAATCTTTTTGATATTTCATTAGTCTTTCATGCAGTATCTACAAAGTTTTTCTATGTCACTTATTTGTTAGTTCACTTACTTTTGTATCATTATATGCATACTGACATAAAAATTATACATAATAAAATATTAATACTTTAAAATAGCACAAAAGTAGTCAATCATTTTTTATACAACACATGCAACAAATCATTGATAAACAAATTGAATATAATTTGAAAAGAATTAGATAAATTTCACATCTCATAACTTTGTCTTTCAAATTCAAGTTGGAAATGACATTTCTCATCATTTTTTGATTACTGGGTTTCTAAAATATAGTGAGAATGATCTTACCTTGTGAAATGACCTTTCTAATTTACACAATAAATTTTCAAACAAATTACAAAATGAAAAGGTAAAACGTCTTACCCATGTTCAGTATGTGGTAATGGCTTGGACATGTATGAGATGGGCAACAATCATTCAATTTAAACCATTGAATACAAACAATAAGATCTCTAGACTAACGGTCAACTCTAATTGTAAACATCTGACTAAATACTATGTAGTAATTTATAAAGTTATATATTAGATATAGTTCACATAACACTTTAATTATTTATAAGTGTATTTTCTGATAGAAAAAAATCCGTAATTAAAGTTTCTACAAATTTTAAAACTTAAAAATTTTAACATTCATTAATGTGCAAAATAGTAAGAGACCAAAATGAATTTTCATAATATCATTAACTATTAATAAATAATTTTCAACTACACTATTTATTAGGAAGTTTGGTAAACTTTATGCCGATTGATATCCATTGTTAGTTATTTATGTTGTGTAACATGTATATATTCATCAATTTATTTCACATCAAATAGTTGGTGATATTGTAATTGCTATACCACTAAAACCTACAAAAAAAAAAAAAAAAAAAACCAGTTGATAATAGGTATGATTAATTCAACAGTCAAAGGTTCATTTCATATAGATTTCCACATGTCACAATCTCATTGCAGTTTGTCTTCTTTGCAATCATTATTAGTCTTTTTGTCCCTTTATACAGTCTTTGGGTCAATAATTTGTGTGGATCACACAAAATCACACTGTATGCAAATCGTACACAAGAATTTTCCATCCATTTTAGTACAATTTACTCCAACTTTTTTCTATTTGTTGTATTAGAGTCCGGGAGGAGAAGACTTTTTTTTGTAATAAAGTTGAGGTTGCTTGTTGTTTCTCATTTGCGAGAGCTAAATAGTTTTTATTGTATAGTGAAATTTGACAACTAATTTTTTGTTGCATTTCATTTTTTTTACAATTGTTCCTTTCGTGCAAGGCATGATTAGAATCCATTTCATTTTATAACGTACAAATCGCCCATTTGAGTTGGATGGATTTGCAGGTAGGCTGCAATAGGAAATTCTTATACAGACCCCTGGTTTTATATTAAGCCATCTCATCATTTAGAGCAATGAGAAATGAAGCAAGGTGAGGTGACTAATATGGACCAAGGGGTCCACTACACTATATTATGGATTTGGTCCCTGTGAAAATTTCTCGACTCCAATAACTTCAATAATTTTTGTAACTCTCTCAAAAGCCTTTTTGAGCAGTAAAGGTATTCTTAACCGCATTCACATTAACCAAAGTAAATTATAAAGTATTGTCAATTGTTATAAACTTGGGCCGCTTGGCAAGTTTATATAACGATATTTCTTACTTATTCTCTTTTATCTGTCTTTTTGCCTTTCTTTTTTCATAAATTTATAGAATGATGAGAGATTTTGACAAGTACACCAAAATTTATTGTTCTTGTTTTACCGCAGGTTGCCAAAGAGTCATTGATATGGTACCACAAATGAATATCGAAGCATTATGCGGATATGAAAAGACTGAAAGTCATTATATTATTAAGGAAAACACTTGGATATACTTATATATTCATATGTATGTATACATATATATCATATGTATGTATACATATATACATATGCATGTATACATACACATATATATACATGTGTACATATGTGTCTATATACACATAGACATACACATATATGTGTGTAAATATATAAATATATATAATATATATGTGTATGTATATATATTTGTGTGTGTATATATACATACATATATATATATATACATATACATATGTATGTATGTATGTATATATACATATATACTTATGTATATAATACATTCATATATACACATGTATGTGTGTGTGTGTATATATATTATGGAATCGTTTCGTGTAAAAATTTCGACTACAACACATTCAAAAATTATTTTTAACTCCCTCAGAAGCCTTTTTAACAATTAAGGTGTTCTAAACCCCATTAAGTTAAACAAAGTAAATTTTGTAGTCTTGTCAATTGTTATAAACTTGGGCCACTTAGAATGTTAGTTTATAGAACGATATTTCTTACTTCTTTTCTTTCACCAGTCTTCTTGTCATTCTATTTCACTAATTTATAGAACGATGAGAGATTTTGAAGGTATACTAAAATTTATTCTTCTTGTTTTTTTGCAACGAGTCATTGATTTGTTACCCCAAATTAATATCGAAACAGTATGAGGATATGTGAAAATTGAAAGTCATCTTGTTAGGGAAAAACACTTAGGCAAAGGTCTAGGGTGTATCATATACATATACATACATACATATATATGTATATACACACGCATATATATATATATATATATATATATATGTGTGTGTATGTACATTTGTACATGTGTGTGTGTGTATATATATATTTATTTATTTATATATATACACACACACACATGTACAAATGTACATACATATATATATATATATATATATACACACACACACATATATACACAAACACACATATACACATATGTATATGGATGTACATGTAAATAAGTATATATACATATACATATATATTTATTTATATGTATATATGTATACATACATATATGTGTGTGTATTGTGTGTGTGTATATATATTCAAATATACATATGTATAAGCATATATGTATATATACATATGTACATACGTAAATATGTTTATATGTATAAACACATATATACATGTGTATATATATGTACATATGTATAAATATATATATATATATATATATAGACACACACACACACACACACATATATATATATATATATATATTTGTATATTATGTATTTAGTCCGTGTTAGAATTTCTCGACATGTGTAGATACACATATATATATATGTATATATGTATATATGTATATATGTATATATTTATATATACATATATATATGTACACACACACAGAGATATATATCGATCTCTGTGTATGTGTGTTTATATGTATATATGTATATATACAGATGCATATATATACACACACATATATATACATATATGCAGTGTGTATATATATATGTGCATATGTGTATAAGTATATATGTGTGTGTGTGTATATATATGTATTTACACACACACATATATACACACACACAAATGAATATATATGCATATATACATATGTATACGTATATGTGAACTTATACATATGTGCATATGTAAATATGTTTATATGTATATACACACACATATATATGTGTTTGCATAAACATTTGTATATTATAGATTCGGTCCGTGTAAGAATTTCTCAACTATAGTACTTTCAAGAATTTTTTTAATTCTCTAAAAAACCTTTTTGAATAGTTAAGATGTTCTTAACTGCATCCACGTAACCAAAGTAAATTATGTAGCCTTGTCAATAGTTATAAACTTGGACCACTTAGCAAGTTTATAGAACAATATTTTTTGCTATTCTCTTTCACATGTCTTCTTGTCATTCATTTTCCAATGATTCATAGAACAATGAGATATTTTGACCGGTTAACTAAAAATTTATTCTTCTTTTTTTTTTTTTTTCAACTTGCCAATGAGTCCTTAATATGGTACCACAAATTAATATAGGAACATTATGAGAATATGCTAAGACTAAAAGTCATTTTGTCAGGGAAAACACTTAGGCAATTTCAGCCATGGACCTATCATTATATTTATATATATTCGCATGTATATATCGAGTTTTCCCTATCAATGACTCTGGCAACCTTCAGTAAAACAAGAAGAATAAATTTTAGTATACTTGTCAAAATCTCTTATCGGTCTATAAATCAATGGAAAAAGAAAGACAAGAAAATGGGTAAAAGAAAATAATTAAGAAGTATAGTTCCATAAACTTGCCAAACGGTCCATATGACAATTGACAAGGGTATATAATTAATTTTGGTGAACGTGAATGCAGTCAAGAATACCTTAACTGTTCAAAAAAGCATTTTAGGGAATTAAAAAATTATTTAAAGTGCAGTATTCGGGTATTTATATGTATATAGACATACACATATACATATTTATATGATACCTATATATACATATAAACATATATATATATATATATATGTATGTATATATATATATATGAATATATATATATATATATATATATATGTATGTATATATATACATATGAACATATGTACATATGTATATATACATATACATATGTATACAGGTCTATGTGCATATATACATATGTACATATGTATATATACAAATACACATATTTATACATATATACTTATATAAATGTGTATACATATGTGTGTGTGTGTATATATATATATATATATATATATATATATATATACTTATGTGTATATGTATATATACATATACATGTGTGTGTACATATGTATATATACATATATACATGTGAATATATAAATATATACAGGTGGGTCCCGAAACCAAATTAGCCTTAGTGTTTTCACCTAGCAAAATGACTTTCAATATTTGCATATCCTCATAATGCTTTGATATTCATTTGTGATATTCTATCAATGATTCTTTGTCAACCTATAGACAGATAAAACAAGAAGAATAAATTTTAGTATATCAGTCAAAATCTCTCATTGTTCTATAAATTAGAGGAGAAAGAAAGGTAAGAAGTTAGGTGAAAGAGAAGAAATAAGAAATATCATTCTATAAACTTGCCAAACGGCCCAAGTTTTTGACAATTGACAAAGCTACATAATTTACTTTGGTTAACGTGCATGCGGTTAAGAGCACCTTAACTATTCAAAAAGGCTTTTTAGGGAGTTAAAAGAATTCTTGATGGTGCTTCAGTCGTGAAATTCTTACATAAATCGAATACATAACATAGTGCAATTATTCATTTCACATCTCTCCAATTGATGAGGTGGCTTATCATGAAACTAGTGGTCTATATAAAAATTTTCATGTTAACCTACATACAAATCCATGTAACTCGAATAAGTGATTTGTACATTATTAAATTAACGAATTTTGAGCATGCCTTGCCAAAGAGGAACAAATATCCAAAAAAATGAACTTTATAAAAAATTAGTTGTCAAGGCATGCTTTGTCAATCTTATAAACTATTCGTATATGGCAGAGACAAACAAGCATCCTCAATTTTATTGCAAAGAGAGTTTGCTTCTTTCCAACTCCAATACAATAAACAAGAAAAAGTAAGAGTAAATTGCATTAAAATGGATGACAAATTATTGTATCCGATTTGCATACAGTGCGATTTTGTGAGATCTGCACAAAATCTGAGCAAAATACTACACAAAGGGACAAAAAGGCTGATAATGACTGCAAAGAAAACATAAAGTGCAATGAGAGCGTGACACGTGAAAAGCAGTTTGAAATCACCCTTTGACTGTTGAATTAATAATACCTGTTATTACTGGTGATGGTGGTTTTTTTGTAGATATTGGTGGTATTGCAATTAATACCACCAACTATTTGATGTGAAATAAATTGATGAATATATAAATATTACACAACATAAATAACTAACAATGGATACCAATCGACATAAATTTACCAAACTTCCTAATAAATAGTGTAGTTGAAAATTATGTAGTAAGAGTGTAATAATATTGTGAAAAGTCATTTTGGTCTCTTATGTTTTTTGCATATTAACGAATGTTAAAATTTTTAAGTTTTAAAATTTTGTGAAAACTTTAATAATGGATTTTTTACTATCAGAAAATACACTTACAAATAATTAAAATGTTATGTGAACTATATCTAATGCATAACTATATAAATTACCATAGATTTAGTCACATGTTCATATCATTAGAATTGAGCGTCAGTTTAGAGATTTTTTTTTTTTTTATATTCGATAGTTTGAATTGAATGATTGTTTCCTCACTCCATATATGTTTAAGCCATTTCCACATACCAAATGTAGGGTAAGACGTTTTATGTTTCCATTTTGTAATTGGTATAAAAATTTAAATTAAAAAGGTTATTTTAGGAGATAAGGTCATTCTCACTATATTTTGGAAATCCAGAAATAAAAAAAGATGAGAAAATTCTTTCCAACTTGAATTTGAAAAAGAGAAAGTTATGAGATGTCAAATATATCTAATTCTTGATGATTCAAATTATATTCAACTTTATCTTTCGAAGATTTATGGAAAGATTTGTACAAAAAAAAGGTTGACTACTTTGGTGGTATTTTAAAGTGTTAATGAGTTATTGTATAATAATTTTTATGTCGGTATGCGTCTAATGGTACAGAAATAAGTGAACCAACAAATAAGTGATACAGAAAATTTTTGCAAATATTGCATGAAAGACTAATGAAATATCAAAAAGATTATTTATGTGATATCAAGTATGGTAGTTGTCATAATAGGCAAGTTTATGCTGGTTAGCAGGAATAGTTAGTATTCGGGACAACGGTGAAAATGTATACAAGTATGATAATTATCATATTTATGCCACAATTTATGTCAATCATGTATTAAAAATTTCAATGGTTGAATACAAGTATTATAACATATGTCAACTATAATTTAGTATTGGATTTAAATACAAAAAAAAAAAAAAAAAAAACAGTCTACTTATTGAAGGTGGATTTATCGTAGGTTAAGGTGATTTTATGAGTATTAATGATACCATTGATTGTTATTAAAGCCTTTAATGAGGGTTTAATAGTTGATGATGAATTTATTAAGGGCATGTATAGTATTTATGTACAATATTTAATATGTTTAATTAAACCCAACAACCAGAAAGGTTTGTCTTATTTCTAAAGCATAAGAAAATAGATGACTATTCTTAAAAAGAGATTAAAAAAAAAAATTAGAGTTTAGATAAATAGGAAAGAGGGATTGTTAATAAAGTTGTAGATCGTTAAAGAGTTGAATATGTAAATTACAAAGAAAAACATGAGATCATCCATTTTAAAACTTCGCTATTACATGAATGAAGTTACTTTAAAATGTTAAATATGTTTTGTGGTAAGAATTGTCACATGTTTTGTACAAACCAAAAAAAAAAAATTAACTACTTTGGTAGTGGTATTTTGAAGTATTAATCTTAATATTTTGTATGTAATAATTGTATTTCAATAGTTATATAATGATACAAAAGTAAGTAACTAACAAATAAGTTTATAGACATAGGAAAAGTTTGAGACAGTGTGTGAAAGACTGATGCAATGTGGAATAAATTTTTGTGCTATAAAGTATGATGACTATCATAATTATAAAGAAATTTTTGTCGATCAGAAATATATTATCATAACCAGTTATAATCGAGACAATTGTGAAAATCTATAAATGTATCCTAATCGTCATATTTATACCACAGTTTATGTCAACTGTAAGTTAGTAGTGTATAAGAACTTGAGATATAAAAGTAAGTGAACAAACAAATAAATGGCACACAAAAAATTATCGAGTACTGTGTGAAAGATTGATGAAGTATCAGAAAAATTATTTTTGATATTAAATATGATAATTGTCATAAGTATAACAAAATTTATAATGATCGAGAATATATTAGTACCACCAGTTAGTATTTGAGACAATTGTGAAAATGTATATAAATATGAAAATCGACATATTTATTCCGCATCTTATGTCAACCACAATATGGTAACGTTTAACTAATTTCATTCTATCGTTCATGAAATGTTTGCAAATTTGTGGAAGTCATAGATTCAAAGGGCAACGCTAAGATGTTTGACCTTAATAAATATCATATTTGATGAAAATAGTTTATCCAGCAATCATGAAGTTAGAGAAGCTGATGCATATAACGAAAAAGATAAAAATTGTGAACTTGATATTGTGGGGTAGGATGAAGTGATAGCGATGACATTTGAAAGCGAAAAAAAGGTAAAACATATTTTATAATGGATATGCAAAGTTAAAAAGATTTAGCATTCGAAAATACAATAGTAAATTGGGTTAGATGGATTGGTGGTTAGCCGACATTGAGTATGTTCCCGTGAAGGTTTTTAGGGAGGAAAAGCCAAATAAGATAGAGGATTGAGTAAGCCATCCCAAAACTTTGACTAGATGCGGATGTAAACTTGTTTTAGAATAAAATTTGTGCCCCAAAAAAATATATATTGTTACTAAATTTATGATAAAGCACAACCATGATTGAGCTTTGAAAACTAGTGTACCATTTCTTAGTTCTCATCGAAAAGTTTTGGATGCAGACCGTGCTCAAGAAATGACAGTGAAATCATTTGATATAAAACATCTCAAATTATGAAGTAATTTGTTTTGCTAGCAGGAGGTTATGATAAAGTGGGATTCGTTCAAAAGGACCTATACAATAAGATTGATTTGGAGTGGAGAAGTTAATTTCAACAAGGGACATAGAGGATGCTATTGCATATTTGTTAGGCAAAAGAGATTCAGACTCAATATTCTTTCATAGGTACCTTAAGAAAAAAGATGTGAGATTGCATTCATTGTTCTGGGCAGACTTTTCGAAGCATGAATATAGCAGGTTCTGCGATATCCTTGCTTTTGGACAACTTACTGAAGTAATGATTGCCATTAGCCATTAGTGGCGTAAACAACCACTACTATAGTGATGTGTTTGGGTATATACTCATGGCCCATAAAGACATTGGAGCATATTGGTCTTAGGCACATTTTTGAAGTGAAGTAACAGAGCAATGTGAAAGATTATTAATAAGCACATGCCTAAATCGAGACATAGATTGTGTTGGACAACTTACTGAAGTAATGATTGCCATTAGCCATTAGTGGCGTAAACAACCACTACTATAGTGACGTGTTTGGGTATATACTCATGGCCCATAAAGACATTGGAGCATATGACTGGGTCTTAGGCACATTTTTTGAAGTAATGAACAACAAGAAACCTATGTCAGTGATGACTGATGGTGATAGAGCAATGTGAAAGATTATTAATAAGCACATGCCTAAATCGAGACATAGATTGTGTTGTCGGCACATTAAGAATAATGCAGTCACTATGTTGTCAAACCCATTCAAGATATTAAATTTTTTAATTATATTCCCTTATTTGACAGAAACACATTTTTATTCTAATAGCAAATTAATTTAAATGACTCTCGATTTGAACAAACAAGAATACAGGATATTTAAATAATATTTATTTTGGGTTACACCTAAATACTATATTTAAATTGTCTACGTACCTGTCACTAGTCAGATCAAATCTCAAGTATTAAGAATAACTGTGAAAATGATTTGAAATATGATAAGTGGCATATGTATAATACAATATATATCAATTGGAATTTTAGAAATTGTACATTAATGTATAATGTGCAAATTAGTGAACCTCATAGAATCAAAAGATAAAGTTAAGATGTTTATTTTGTGTTGGGTATGGAAGTTTAAATTGGAAAGGTCATTGCTTAAGAACCATTCATTTTCACTATATCCTGAAAAACCAATCCTCAAAAATAGTTGAGAAAAGTCCTTTCCGAATTCAATTTAAAAAGAAAAAGTTATGGAATTTTAATTTGTCTGAAATATACTTAAATTATTTACCTTCCTATTACTGGGATCAAACTTTACGTAGTTTGTGTGAATTTAATTCATGTCTTTATTTTTAATTACCATAAAAGATAACGTGAACATGAGAGTCATTTAATTTAGTTGTACAATTTAATTATTTGAATATAAATAAAAATTTAATATAATTTTGTCATGATATGTAATCTAGCTGATTTAATATTTCATTTTTAACACAAAATACTTAAAGTTTTTCTTATTTGTGAACACGATACATAACATGAACAAAAACAAAACAAAAAAAAGGAGAAAAAAATTTATTTAATAATCTATTATATTTTAACATCTAAAAAAAGTACTACTAAATGTCTTACATGAATTACATACAATGAATAATTAAATAAATTAGTAAATGATTAATTTTGATGGAATCAAGTATATAGTATTTACAAACAAAAGTATTCGGTTATTGGGAAAAATCAATATACATTTAGAATGAGAAATTATCATCCGAGTCAATCTAATTGGGATACCCTTTAGGGGTGTTCATCTTGACATGCAGACCCGAAAAATTCACTGATCCGATCCGATCCGAATCAGAAAAAGAGGGTATCTGAACTGCATTATGAAAATGGTATTGATATTCCCATTGTAATACTTATATTGATCTAAATGGCCAGCGAGTCACATTTTTGTGACCCGCCGGATACCCGGCTCAGTCCATTTCAGGGGTAATTTTGTAAATTTGATTAATAGGATTTCATTCAAATTTTATACTTACTAGGGTTATTGACAGCCTCTCACCTCTTATTTTTCAGTTCTTCGTCTCCCCTTACTCTTCCTCCTCAATCATCTATTCCCTTTCACTTTCTCGCATCATCATTCCTCACACTCTTATATGTTGAGATATATTTTGTGATTTGATTGTTGTTGCTATTGGTTTGTTGCTACTTAAGAGAGTTTGTTGCTATTGGGATACATATATTGGGCATATTTTGTGATTTAGACTTAATTGTTGTTGACTTGATTGTGAAATTAACTTATTTAACTATCATTATTATTATATATTTTTTTTTTGTTAATAGTGAGGGTCGGGTATCCGATCAACCTGATCCTCTTTGCGAGTACTCGATAGGCCGGGTATCCGCTTTGTATGGACCGAGTAGAGAGTCAAAATTTTCTTGACCCAATCAATGAGGGTCGGATACTTTTTTTAGCTCATGGATTGGGTATCCGATCTATGATACACCCCTAATACCCTTGACCTGGCATGTCGTTTGGGAGGAGTAACATGAAGCTCGAGGTTATTACCTCCTTGATAGCTCAATACATGTATTCTTTACCTGTTTATGCATTATAGCAGTAAGATGATACTCTTAAAATATATTATTTAATTGAATTCGAGTCAAAATTGAATCAAAAGTCGGATAAATTAAGTCACATATAAAAACCATGACTTTTATTGCTTCGGAAGATAAAATTACATGGCTCTAATTAAATTACATAGCTCTCGACATTCAAATTTTAACAACAATTTATTGAAATTTGTACTTTAGAAAAGTTACCAAATTTCTCATAATTTTATTTATATGTTTCACTCTATAATTTGCATGTAAGACATTAATTTATGTAATTTATTTTGCAACATAATATTCGATTAAAGATAATGAAAATAAATAAATTCAATCATATTTATATTATTACCTTGCTG
The DNA here is from genome assembly GCA_025175665.1 of Cinchona pubescens. Classification (NCBI taxonomy): domain Eukaryota; kingdom Viridiplantae; phylum Streptophyta; class Magnoliopsida; order Gentianales; family Rubiaceae; genus Cinchona; species Cinchona pubescens. The sequence continues at coordinate 2,289,739 of JANKKI010000122.1, read as the reverse complement.
TATACAAAAATTTCAACCTCCATAAACTGAACAATATATGCCATTATAACATTCGGCATAATGAAATTTTAAAATATACTTATAAATTAATAGTTGATATAATATATAAAAAGAATATATATATGGCTCAAGCACTCCTACCCCTAAAAAATGAAAAAACCAAAAAAAAAAATAAAATTCCAAGCTTGTCACCCCTGGGACAGCCATTTCTTCTAAGAATTCTTCCCATCCTATTGCTCCACTTCTCACTCTCTTACTCTTTTCCCCACCCTACGATGTCCCCTAAGGCTCTTGCTTCTTTCCCTTCCTACCTAAGTCCCCTCCCCCTCTTCCACCCTCATTCCTACCCCTACCCCACCCCACCCCACCCCATCCCATCAGGTCTCCTCTCCCTCTCCACTCCTGCTTCCCTGCTTCTCCCCTCATTTTCTTCCTTAACCAGATCCCATTCCCTTCCCTTACCCTAACAGATCTCATCCCCTCTCCCACTTGACTGACAAAACAATATATTAATTAAACAAATATCTGTAAAAAATTATTGTTAAATGAAGGATGCTTCATGGAAATGTTTCTTCTTGCTTCTAGCTATCTTCTAGTTTTTAATTTTTTTTTTTTTTTGGCAATTTGTGGGGATATGTTGTTGAATTTACACAATCTGAACTGGGAGAATATTAATGGTGGTGGATTGGCCGGAAGAAGGTGTGAAAGTGACTGGTGGTTGTTTTTGTGCAATTAAGTGAATTTTTTTTTTTTTTGGATTTTTGAACAATCTTGCCGACTTACCCTCGCTAACCACGCATGTCAAAAGTTCGAGGACATTTTCTCCGGAAGATATTTCTTCTGTCTGGCTGGAGGACTAAAATAGGTAAAGAAATACCATTGCCAGTGTAACAAGGGTCATTTTTGTCTTTTTAAAAAATCTCATATTGTTATAAAAGCTAAACAAAATATATAAAAATATATGGAACTGAGAGAGAGGAGAGAAAATAAAAATGAAAGATTTGACAATCTGCACTTTTATTTCTCATGTAGTGCATCTATTTATAAAAGTACAATGACCCATAAGTTACGTAATGTAAATAACGTAATTTGTATCAACAGTTATCAGATACTTAGATATAGATAGACTTCTACTATAACTTATCAAAACTAAAATATATGTGTAGACATCCACAACTAATAGAATTGTAACACTCCCCCTTGGATGTCTAATGACTAAATCATATGCCTCGTTAAAATGTGATCTAAGAAAAATCCAATAGGACAAAAACCTAGTGAAGGAAAAAGAGTACACAAAATTTTCAGTATACTTTTGCATCCTGCCTCATTAAAAATCTTGTCTAAAAAATCCATTAGGACAAAACCACGGTCAAGGAAAAAAGAGTACAACATGTACTATTACTCCCTCTCATGAAAACGTCACTTAATATCCTTGAGACAGAGCATTCCGATATTATAAACAATCTTCTTGAATATTGATGTTAGTAGCGCTTTTGTGAATAAATCAGCTAGATTATCACATGATCGAATCTATTGGATATCAATATCACCATTTGCTTCTGAAGGTCATGAGTGTAGAAATTTTTTGAAGAAATATGTTTCGTTCTATCTCCTTTGATATAACCTCCCTTTAATTGGGCTATGCATGTTGCATTATTTTCATAAAATCTTGTTGGCAACTTTTCTTCTAATGTTAAACCACATATCTTCTGGATATGTTGCGTTAATGACTTTAACCAAATACATTCTCTACTTGCCTCATGTATAGCGATTAATTCTGCATGATTTGAAGAAGTAGCGGCTAAAGTTTATTTTGTTGAATGCCATGATATAGCTGTATCTCCACATGTGAATAAATAACCCGTTTGAGATCGAACTTTATGTGGGTCACATAAATATTCGGTATCTACATAGCCAATTAATTATAATTTAGATTCACTTGAATAAAGTAAACCCATATCAATAGTCCCTCAGAGGTATCTAAATATATGCTTAACACCATTCCAGTGTCTTCGTATTGGAAAAGAACTAAACCTTTCTAACAAACTTATAGCAAATGTTTTTTATCATGTCGTGTATTATTAGCAAGATAAATTAAAGCTCCTATAGCACTTAGATATGGTATTTTGGCACCAAGAAGTTCTTCATTATTCTCCCGAGGACGGAAAGGATCCTTTCTCACATCAAGCGATCTTACAACTATTGGGGTACTCAATGGATGTGCTTTTTCCATATAAAATCCCTTTAATACCTTTTCTTTATAAGTTGATTGATGAATAAAAATTCTCTGCGTTAAGTGCTCAAATTGTAGACCTATACAAAAATTTGTTTTACTTAGGTCTGTCATCTCAAATTTTTTTCTTTAAACAATTCATTGCATTTTAAGCTCTTCAAGAGTTCCAATAATATTTATATCATCAATATATACAGTAATTATTATAAATTTTGATTCGATTCTTTTTATAAAAACACATGGGCAAATTGGATCATTTTTATAATCCTCTTTCAAGAAATACTCACTGAGTCGATTATACCACATACGTCTAGATTGCTTTAATTCATATAAGGATTGTTTACGTAATTTTATTGAACAATTTTCTCGACAAATTTTATATGCATCAGGCATATTAAATCTTTCATAAATTTTCATATAGATTGTATCAAGTGAGCCAAATAAATAGGCAGTCACAACATCCATTCATGAACTGCCAAACTAATAAAATATCTAAAGGTGATTGCATCCACCACGGCAGAATATATTTCTTTATAATCAACAGCTGGATCTTTGTGAAAATTCTTGTGCGACAAGGTATGCTTTGTATCACACAATTTCATTTTTCTCATTTTGTTTTTGCACAAATACCCATTTTTACTCCACCGGCTTTACACCTTTAGGTGTTTGAATTACAGGTCTAAAAATCTCACGTTTTGAAAGTGAATTTAATTCTACTTGAATTACATCTTTTCATTTTGGCCAATCATCTCTGCGTCGACATTCTTCGACAGATTTAGGTTCAAGATCCTCATTTTTATGCAAAACATCAGCAACTATGTTATAAACAAAGTTGTTGTCGACAAGTCAATATATGTTCGGTTCCATCTTTTTCAAGTACAAACATCATTTATCGAGATCTCTTCATTTTTAATTGATTCAGGTACCTGATCCACTTCTAAAATTCTATGATTAGTGATGTCTAAGGTCTCTTCGGGAGCACCCACCTCCATTATATGACCATATTGAATAGTTGCTTTTTTTCTCTTTCGATGATTCTTATCTTTGGAATCAATTGGTCTACCACGCTTTAGGCGCAATGTACTATCATTTTCACTGATAGGTTGTTCTACTAGAACTTCAATTCTAATTGGAGCATTTTCAGCTGATATATAAGATTTAGTAACTCGTTTTAGGTCAGTAAATGAATTTGACAGTTGATTCGCAATATTTTACAAATGAATTATCTTTTGAACTTCTAATTCACATTATTTTGTACGAGAATCAAAATCTGATAACGATAATTTATTCCATTCAATTTTACTGTATCCAACTGTTTATCTTATCTCCCTAATGTTAGGAAAATATTCTCATCAATAATGACAATCAACAAAACGTGTCATAAATAAATCTTTTGTTAATGGTTGAAGATATTTAATTATAAAGGGGGATTCATATCCAATATATATTCCCAACCTTTTTTTAAGGACCCATCTTTGTGCGTTGTGGTGGAGTAATTGGAACATATACCGGACAACCAAAAATTTTTAGATGGGATATAGTAGACTCCTGACCAAAAGCCAATTATAATGGAGAGAATTTTAAATAACTTGTTGGCCTCATCCGTACATGTGCTGCTGCATGCAAAATAGCATGTCCCCACGTAGAAGTAGGCAATTTTGTTCTCATAAGTAATGGTCTAACTATTAATTGGAGGCGTTTTGTGAATGATTCTGCTAAACCATTTTGAGTATGAACATGTGCTACAGGATGTTCAATAGTTATACCAACTGACATACAAAAATTATTAAATATCTTAGATACAAATTTGCCAGCATTATCAAAACGGATTTTCGTAATTGCATAATTTGAAAATTGTGCCCTTAATGTGAATTATTTGAGCAAGTAATCTCGCAAATGCCAGGTTACGAGAAGATAATAAACACACATGAAATCATCCAGTAGATACATCTATCAAAATCATGAAATATCTAAACGGTCCACATGACGGGTGAATGGCCCAACAAATATCACCCTGAATACATTCCAAAAATGCTGGAGATTCAATCCCAATTTTAATGGGTGATGATCTAATAATTAATTTTCCTTGAGAACAAGCAGACAAGAAAAATCACTAAATTGAGAAATTTTCAGATTCTTCAATAAATGTTCATGTGAATTTATAATTATTTTACGCATCATATTGTTCTTGGAATGACCTAACCGATCATACCAAATAATAAAAGTATTTGGATCAGTAAACTTCTGATTTACTATAACATGTGAGTCAATTGTATTAATATATGTATAGTACAAACCATAAGAAAAAGTAGACAACTTTTTCAAAACACATTTCTTTTCAGATATTATTTTTGTGATATATAGATACTCACATATTTTTCTCATTTACAGTCTCAATATGATATCCATTTTAGTGGATATCATTAAAATTTAATAAATTTCTTTGAGATTTAGCAGAAAATAATGCATTATTTATAATGAATTTTGTTCCTCCGGGTAATAATATAGTGGCTCTTCCGAAACATTCAATTAATTCAGTGTTACCCGATATTGTATTAACATTGGCATTATCCTTTATTAAATGAGAAAAATATTTCTTATTTTTAACTATCGTATATGTTATTGCACTATCAGCAAGACATAAGTTTTCATTGTTCTTAAATCCAATCATTGAATGAGAAATACTCATACTCTTCACTAAAAAAAATGACTTAATTAAAATAAATATTGCAAAAAATATATATAAATAAATAAACAAATTACATTAAAATAAATATTGCAATTTAAACTAAACTAAAAATAATAATAAACAAAAAAAAAATCATAGTTTTATTCATTCCCAACAATTTACTTATAACTCTCAAAGAAATCTGATGCATCCAATAAGGTTGGGAATTGTGTTATATCGGTGAGGTCATTGAAGTCATCAGCATTATAGTTTGATCATCAACTTTATCAGAAAATTGTCATAACACTATCACCTTAATAAGTCATATTTGCTTCCACAATTTTCTTCTTTTACTGTATGATAAAGTTGATATAAACTATCAAGATGATGTCAATACACCTTACAACAAGTATTTGACCAATGTCCTTTCATGTCACATCGAAACACAAATCTTCAGTATTTTTTGTAAGATTATTTTGACCAACCTTTTCTTTCCCTTTCTTATTGTCTTTAGAATTAATCCACTTCTGGTGGTATGGATAATTATTACAGCCTTTTTCACGTCCGCTTCCATATCCACGTCCACGTCCATAATTATTTTTATTTTTAGAATTATTATGCATAGCTATATTCACTTCAGGGAATGAAACACTTCCAGACATATTTGTATTCACGTGGAGCAGTTCCAATAGGACGAGATTCATGATTTTTCATCTATTGAATAATTCATTATTAAACTCAGCCACAAGAAGACATGAAATTAGTTGAGAATAAACCTTTGTAAACCTTTTTACGATATTGCTGCTTTTCACGACTCGAAACGTGAAAAGTATAAAATATTTTTTTCATCATATCTTCATCAGTAGATATTTTTCCCAGAAGATTAAATTGGAAACTGATTCTAAACATTGCTGAGTTATAAGCACTTACATATTTAAAATCTTGCAATCTTAAATGCATCCACTCATAACGAGTTTTGGGAAGAATTACTATTTTCTGGTGGTCAAATCGATCTTTTAGACTTCCCCATAGATCTACAGGATCTTTTACGGTGAGATACTCACTTTTTAATCCTTCATGGATGTGATGACGAAAGAAAATCATTGATTTTGCTTTGTCTTAATTGGATGCAGTTCTTTTTTAATGGTGTTCCCAAAATCCATAGAATCTAAATGAATTTCACCATCCAAAATCCATGAGAGATAATTCTTGCCCGTTATAATTGAAGTTCTAGTAGAACAAATTCGAAATAAAAATAAATAGGTATTGGGACAAAAAAAAACCTAAATGTAAGATTTGACATGATTCAAAGTAATAATCGAAATAAAGAATAAATAGGTATTGGGATAAAAAAAACCTAAATATCTTAAAGTTTTGATGGATTGATCATAATGATAACGTGTTATAAAAGTTAAACAAAATATATGGAACTGAAAGAGGAAGGGAGAAAATAAAAATGAAAGATTTGACAGTCTGTACTTTTATTTCTTTGAGAAACTATCTATTTATAAGAAGATAACCATGTTACGTAAAGTAAATAACGAACTTATATCTATATCGATAATATCTAGATATTACTATAATTTATCAAAACTAAAATACATGTGTAGACATCCATAAGTAATAAAATTTATAACACATATCTCTTTGTTGCAGGTTGCTATCGCAAAACTGTCCTTGCAAAACCTGAAAATATTCCCACATTTTTTTTGCTGACTTGTCACCTAGTGTGACGGCTACCAAAAAGGATTACAACAACATAAAAGAAAAATGAGGGGTGTTTGCAAATTTAATGTTGAATCAATCTTAAATGAAGAACTTAATGTTGGCTTGTCTTAATGTTGATTTCATCTTAATTTAATGTTTGAACGGTAATTATTTAAAATATTATTTTGACTAATGTTGAATTCGTGTTAATATTGATTCCATCTTAACTTAATGTTTAAACGGTAATTATTTATAGCAAAACAAAGAAGGATTATGGACTAGCAAGGAACTGAAATTACTATTTAGCAAGTGGAATGGATAGATGAAGAGTGCAACATGGATCGTACATACACCAAATTTTCCTGAGGAGCATAGTAGCTGACCTTAACTTTACCAACACAGACAGATTTATATGTTGGATAGATCTTATTTAAAATCTGTGCAACCTCTTACTAGAGATTGGTTTGAGAATCGTAAAAGATAAGTTGATCAACCCAAAATGGCTTGCAAAATAGAAAATTTACGGTCCTTTATGGAATGCTACGAAAATATATCATTAACTAGTTGTGATCCCGTCCTTTGAACGGGAATACATATAGAATGATAAAATGACTTGATATTTGAAAAAAAAAAATTGAATAAAGTACAATTTTATTTTTAGTTTAAAGATACTAAAATCAATTATTTCATTAATGTATTTTTTAATACATAGGAAGATCTTAGAATTAAAAGATTAATAATAAATTTAGTCCAAAATTTTTTTGAGCTCAAGTTTGGTAAATATGTATAGGGAGTTAATTTATCATTCAACTCATAATTATGTGCTTAAATATTTTACAATGGAAAATAATATATAAAGTAATAAAATATTCAACTTCAAATCGGTCTATTACTACACTCTTTAGCTAATCCAGAAATTATTTTCTTGCCAATAATAACTCAAATCATGTATAATCAAAATAATAAATGAAAAACAAACAATAATTGACAAACGACGTCCGATAGACGTAAGAATCATGTGAGTAGAAAATAAAATATGCTTGAATCTCTAGTTATCTAATGGAATTTATCGAATTAAGTATTGATAAGAATTGGATTATTTAGGTTTCTGCATCAATATGCAGTTTATAGTTAATCTCAAACGTTAACCAATTAAAAGTAAGATTTATGATCTATATTTAAAACTTATCCAATTTACTTTTGTCTAAAACAAAGAAAAGAACATGGAAAATAATGATGGGGAAAAAAATTAGTATTTGATGTGGTAATCATCTAAACTATTATCATCATCTTCTAATGGACCTGGAAATGATATAATTAATGATTTATAGGAAAATTCTATAGTCCTTGTAGAACCCTCTAATTGTACTTTAAAAGTTTGTACATTACAATTTACAAATACTATGTGTTTTAAGATTTTATACAGTGCAAATTTTTAAATCTAATGGAATGATTTTGTCAATAGGGATGTAGAACTTCCCTTATTTGTACAATAAAAGGTAAATCAATGAAATAAATAACAGAGTTTAGATTAAAATGTGAAACTAAATCAATATATTGGGAAATTTAAATATATAACTTCCAGAGAAACATAACAGCCATCTAAATTTTATATCAGTTTAACAAACACAAACATATAACTTACTACAAACCAGCTATAGCAGCTAATCTTATTGTTTCTGTTCATTATAATTGTACCTCCAACATTAACCATTGCAAATTCCATCAATGTCCTGAACTAATTATTAAGAGCAAGATTGTTCCTTAAAGGATTGGAATTGGCCAAATCAGTCTGAGCCCATTGGTTGATCAATGATTTGGTTGATTTCCAATTGGTTTTGATAGATCGGGAAGGATATGTAATTGTCCAGGAAAGTAACAGAACCCTAACAGTATATACTAAAATGGATGGCCTCCAAAAAACCAAATAATAATAATAATGATAATAATAATAATAAGGATTTCTCCTACTCCTCATTCGAGTAAACTTAAGTCGGAGTCGGAGCAATTGCGAAGCTTAAATGTGTGAAAGATTTGAATCAATTGTCAGCTCAAGTCCCCAGCTACCTTATCTAGTGCACATTATTACGCGGTAACCTGTCATATATCCCCAATCTGTTAGCATTCAAGAAGTTGTATCTGTATCCATGGAAGATGTGACTGCAATGAATTGTTATTGCATATTATCATCCATGATTACCTAATTAAAATGCTTAAACAGAAGTAAAATCTTGTTCAACTTTGAAAAACAAAAACTCTGTTAATTCGGCGATATATCACAGTCATAAACTAATTGAAATGCTAGATGTCTGCAATCTTCTATCCACATATAAAAACTAAAAACTAAGGATGATTTTATATTTAAATTTTAATTTTAAAAAAGATAAGATAAATTTCAGGTGTCGAAGATGATAACAATGAAGCATATAAAGAGATAATTAAGGATGTTTTTCTATTTAAATTTGATCTCAAAAAAAAAAAAAAAAGAGATAAGATATATGTCAAGGGGAAAGAGTGAGGCAGATTCAGTTCTTCTACCATCAACACTACACCTTTCTTTTCTTTTCTTTTTCTTTTTATCTTAAACTTCAAACTTTAAGGCCTAGGGACCTGCCCTTTATTTCACAACAACTCATTCATAATATATTGTATAGAATTTCTTCATTCAGGGGCCCAAGCAAGGATATTCTGAGGCATTAAACAATTTCATTATTTCAAACCCCACCGTACAAGCATTTTTTTAGATGATAAGTGAAATTTTCTACTCAATAAGGAAAAAAAGGGAAGAAAGAACATTCAGCTCTGAAGAATTCTAGTACTTGGAATAAAGAGTCATTCTTCTTGGAACCAAAAATTACAGACCGCAATGAATCAAGATGGACCCAAAACAATAATTAATCAAAGAATCAAGGAGGAAGACAAATAAACTTGGGCAAAAGTTTTTCCTTTGTTTCTCAAAAGTATGGCTGTGGCAATACTACAATCCCCAAAACAGAAGTGACGTCTTTCTTAAAAAACCACAAAACAAAGGCTTACGCTTACTAACCCTATGCGAACTTATCCTCCAAAAACTAAAACTATAGCAGCTAATGGGATTTTTATCCCACGTTACTCAAACAAAATTAACAAACCCAATAAACCTTGTAACTTATCACTAAACGAAATGTGGCCACTAATTTTAATAAACTATTTAAATAACTGATTTGTTTTTCTACCCAAAGGCACGAATTTGAGATATATATAATTCAAGAAAACAATTCACGAATTTAAGCACATGCAGCAAGAAATTTAATAATCAATTCAAGAAATTTGAGAAAATCAAAAACTAAAATTAACTCAAAATTTCCAAGAAATTAAAGAAATAGCTTGACATAATTGAAATTGCTATTTTGGTACCAAGAAAGAAAAAAAAAATTTATTCAATCTCAATAAAGTATCTAACTAAAATTAAAATCTTAACACCACAAAAACTAAAAAAAATTTCACACAAATTATTGATTCTAAATTTTTGTTTAACCAATTCGTAACTTCTAATTAAGCAAAGAGATCTATAGTCGAAATACACACAAATTTTAGTTACTACTTAATTTGGGAAAGAACAATTAAAAGTTGAAGAATTGAACATAATTAAAAAAATTCACCAATTAAACTATCCAAATTAGTATATAAAGAACACATTATCATAACAATTCCTTGACCAAATTCATCCCGTATTTATATTTCGTCTTCTAGACATAATTTTCTAAATTAAGTTGAAAAATAAGAGCAGTTGCATATTTCCACCTTTACGCACAAAAATTGCGAACGTGTTCATTTAATTAAAATAAATTAAATATAATAAAGTCGAAAGAGAAATGGAACCTTTCAACCAAGATAAATGGTCTCGACATCGATGGAAATGGAATCGCTTAACTCTACCATGGCCGGTGGCTCTGGATTTTTTACTATGAAAACCAAAGAAAGTTCTCGATTCTTATTAATAAACAAAGATTTTCATTATATACCTCAAAATCTAACGTAAACAGTAAAGATATAGATTGAAACTATTTTTGAAATTGAAAACAAAATGGGATTTTATTTATTTTTTTTTTTAAATTGAAACGAGGGGATGAATTCGGTCCAAGAAGAGGTACGATCAGTTTTATACTTAGGATGGAAGGAGGTTTGAAATTGACAAAGGAGAGGGGGGAAAGGATGGATTCAATCAAAGAGATCAAATAATAGGGATAGAGGTAAGATAAAATGATAACAACGATACTGTTGAAAAATAACCGATAAGAAAGAAGGATAATAGAGAAAATATGGAAACACATTATTTTACATGTATCAAGTATGACAGAGATAAATATACATATAACTATAATGCGTTAACTTTATTATATTTATATATGATTATCGGATGATTATATAGAGTCGAAAATCTTATATTTTGGATTGATCGAAACAAGATCTTGTCCTTTTATTTTATGAAAAGTTAATAATAACTATTGGATGAGTGGTATTTATAACCAAATAAAACTACAAACAAAACAAGGTAACCCATTGAATCATTAATTCAATGGAATCCCCCACCTTTCCCTTTACCTTTCCCTTTGCCTTTCCCTTTAGTTCCACCTCTAATGGCTGCCATCTCCTTCTCTTCTCTCTCATCAGCCACCATCCTTCCTCTCCACTCGTCAAATCTAATCCGATTCAACCATTACTTCACGTGATCTTGACTATTATTAATAATTATGATTAATTTTGATAATGATCTTGTAGTATTTTTTGGGTTGATTATGTATTGTAGTATTTATTGGTTAAAATATTAGAAATTACCTCTCTTTGGTCGGCAGAGTAGAGTGGGAGGGGCTAACGAGCTGTGGGCGGTAGGAGTGAGGTGGACGTTGAGGGGAAGAAACGGGTAGGGTCTGTACAGGTAGAAATAGTTGTGATGTCAATGGCGGTTTTTGGTGGCTAAAGGATTAAGAAACCCTAGTCATGAGGAAATTATAGGGGAGCAATCCGAAGAAATTGAGAACAAAATTTGAAGAAATCAATATTATTACTTAGTAATTTGGAGGGTTGTGCCGTTGGTTGCAATAGCCGGAAAAACAGAGAAGAACCAAGCTCTTCGACCAGTAGTTTGAACAGAAGAGGAAAAATAAAAAATTGCAGTTTAGCCCTTCAACTTTTATTTTTCTTGTTTTCTATTTTACATCTTATCCAATCTTTTAGTTTTACAAATTAACCTCTTATAGTTTGTTTTTAAATTTTCAATTAAGTTCAAGAACACAAATAGTACTGGCATTTGACAAAATTATGATTTAGATATTTGTTTTGACTAAATGTCCTCCAATAATTTGTGGGTAAAGTAAATCTCCATTTCTTTCATTTTTAATTATTCTACATATTCTTTTCAATTTTTAATTTGTGGGCAAAGTTAATCTCCATTTATTTCATTTTTATTTATTCTATATTTCATTGTTAATTTTTTTTTTTTTTACTTTATAAACAAAAATATTAAAAACTTTTTATTTTATTTGGTGCTTAGTTAATAAAAGCCTAATAAGAAATCCAACTATTCATACTCATAGGATATGGTTCAAAAATTCGGTCGAGTCGTATCTAGACTGATATTTCTCGATCCAATATCAATACACTATTCTAGTCTTTATATATTCTAAAATTTGGACTAAAATTACAGTATAAGACTTATTTTTGACTAGTTAATACCTTAAAATTTAATCTACAAATAACTATTTATAATTTTCACCTTAATTTTTATGATTTTGGACAAATTTATGTCCGATATCGATCAGCAATCAATGTGGATCAATAATCACTGCAACCACGACCCCAATAATAAGATAAGCATATGTGGAATATACAAGTATAAGAAGTTATTACCACTTATGTAATTAAAATAATTATACCCTCCCATTATGCTTGCCAAAAATTTGTATAAACTTATAAATTTTGCTATAGCAGTATGGAGTATGTTTATAATAGTTATAAACTTTAATAGGAAAAAAATAAATAATAGTTCACAAAAAATATATATATATTAGCATTTTAAAAAATAGGTATTCTTATTAAAATAAATGGTGAATATTTTTTACATGTCTTTCTCTTGAGCATTATATTTCATTAAGGGCAATGTTAGGAATGTCACTATTTAATTAATGTAGCTATACGTAAAACTATATTATGCATTTTATAGTATTAATTCAAAAATAATAATATAAATATATAAAACACTATAATCATGTAAGTTAGTAAGTATTAATAATGTTTAAAGATTGCAATATTATTAAAGAGGTGCAATTTATTGGGGACATTTGAATAACTAAGTATGCAAAATATTAGAGTATGCAATTTAAAAGTAATAATTTAATCACTCTCAATATAAATATGTACGAAATTATACTTTTAGTTGAACAATTATGTTTAGATCTAAGGTTATTGATTTTGGCATTACATAATTAGTTTTAGGTATTCCTTGTTTGCTCTTTAATATTCAAAATGGCTCAAATACCCCCAATTTACATTCTCTAACAAACTAAGTGCTAAAACTACAATATAAACTAGAAAAATACATTGACATACATAGTTGACAATAAATACAATTTAAATGGTAAAACACTTACCTTTGACCTATTGGTCATGGATTCGAATTACTAAAAAAAGAGAGTTTTTTTTTTTTTTTTTGAAAAAAAAACATGAATATACATCTGGGATGTATATAGATATATTAAAGAGAAAACATCTTATCAATTAAAACGCGCTTCATTCTCAGATGTATTATTTATGTAAAAATACATAAAGAATCTAGATTTTTTATTAATGAATTTGGCTAATCACTTAATTGAATTCAAAACACTAGGTTGTCTATTTTTTAATTCATTATCTAGTTTTGAAATTTGGTTATTTGATTTTTAGGTGGCAAATTGTATTTATAAAATAGTTTCACGTAAAGTAAAATGAAAATAGGACTTACAATTTTAAGCATCTAATTTTCAAGAAATCCTATTGAAAATGTTAATTATGGGTTAAAATTATGTTATGAATGCTATAAGGGGCTTTTACATTTTTGATTACCTTAAATAATTATAATTAAGGGTGTGTTCGTTTGGACTGAAAATATTTTCAGGAAAATATTTTTCAGAAAATTTTTTGGTGCCAAACACCTGAAAATATTTTCCAATTTTCCTTCCTCTAGCTGAAAATAACTTACGAAATTTTTGAGTGTAAGTTATTTTCATCTATAATTCAAGAGTGACATTAAACTTCAAATACTTACCTTTAGAATTTCGTTTGCTAAACTTATTTTCGTATTTATTTGAATTCCTTTTCATTCATTTTTCTCTCAATTATGGGTCCCATACTAATATAACTATCATTATGCATATTTTACTACTATATTGTACTATCACTTAATTTTGAAAAAAATCAATTTTTTATTAATCACAATTACTTGTAAGGTATTTATTACCATTGTTATAAGTTTTTTTTTAAACTTGTATTCATAAAATTAAAGATAAAACGGTTAAAAATTTTTATTTTAAAATATTTTCATTTTGTCAACCGAACACAAGAAAATTGTATGAAAAATAGACTTTTTCATGTAAAATATTTTCCAAGAAAAATATTTTCCTCAAGAAAATATTTTCAATTCAAACGAACACACCTTAAAAGTTTATAATGTTATAAATTCCAATTATGGTTGACTGAACACTAATAAAGTTAATTTATAATTTAGTACAGAAACCTAATATAGAATTATTTGAACCTATAAGGTTAGTCAATAAAGTAATAATAAGACTTTGCCCCTGAATTGGGTGAGTAATTTTTATTCTTTATCTTCTTAAATTAAAAAATATATATATATACACTTTGTCTCCATTCACATTATTCATCCTTTAAAAATTTTAAAATCAAAAGAAAATCTAGTAAAATGATTGAAATACCTTTAGTATTATATTTTAATTTTTTATATATATTTAATTTTGATGTTCAAGAATTATAAATTAAAATAAATATGAAAAAAATTATAATAATAAAATTGATATCTTTGACTTTAAAAAGTGAAAATATGAAAAAAAAAATATTGAATTAAACTATATCTGATATTAAAATTTACACAAGTTAAGCCAAATATTAAAATATAAAATACTAAAAGATGTAAAAAAAATACAAAATTTTTTATAGAGAATATATTGTCACACAATACCTTTAAAAAAAAAATTCAATAAAAAATAAGTCTATTTGGAAATTATTCTACAAATGTATTTAAACATTTAAACTCGAAAAAATATCTAATAAAATATAAAAATTAAAAAAAAATTGACCAAGAAATATATAGACTATGGATTATATTGAAGTATTATATATTTTATTTTTCATATTTTTAAATAATTATCACATAACTATCAAAATTTAAATATATAAAAAATCAAAATATAGTACAAATGGTATTTTAATCATTTAACTAGATTACCTTGATGTTTTAAAATTGTGAATGGATGAATAGTGTGAATAGGAGAAAGTATTTATTATTTTAGTTAATGGAGTCAAAGTGTAATTACACACATAATTTAAGGGGTAAAGTGTAATTACTCATCTAGTTAGGAGTAAAGGGTTATTAACCCATCAATAAATACAAGTCACGGCTATTCAAATTTGTGAGTCCCAAGAAAAGTTAGATCCGGTTGTATGTCGAGGCTTTAGCAGGTTTATTTGATTTATTTTCAAAATTTTTTAATTGAATCAAGCCACTTGTCATTTATCCATTGGTTGTCGGATCTATCCAGATAACTACTTTTACCGGATTGAATCACAAACCATGATTTTTTATCGTAGGAATTGTTTCCTAGTTTTAATTGTACCTTCACATTCACTACTCTTCATGGCACTGCATGTGTTGTATTGATTTAAAGGATTAGGAAGTTTTAAAGAAGGATCTGTCAATTCACTTACTGCTCCAATTAGCTTGACTGATTTGTTGACCAATGAAGAGGTAAGAAAACCTTTAAAGAGAAACCAAAGAAACGTAATATTCAACAAGATTTCGCAAGAGATTCAACAAGAAATTGTCATTTGATATTCATACTTACTGCATCAAACTCAGATAAATGCTCCTGTTCGTTTTTGTTTCAATGAATGCTCAATGTCTATATCCATATTTCATTTTGAAAGTGGAACTCAACGCTCCAAGATAATGGTGTGTTTCTACTAGGTAAGAAAGTGAAACTCAAATAATTTCCCCGGCCTTCCCTTTTACTCTTAAAGCTCGTGCCCGAATAAATTCCCTTTCACTAGCCAAAACCCTTCATTGTCAAATGCTTAAATTTGGGTTCTCAATTGATATACTAGGTAGTATTTGTTTGTGACTGTCTCATACATGGATAGTTATACAGGGTAGAATAGTAAAGTGATGAACCAAAGATTAATCAAAAGGGGATGAAGAAAATGTGCTCAATATCAGAACCCGTTCCGATTAGTTTTCTGATACAGCAAAAAAGGTATGTTTTCTGTATGAAAGTTCGATCCCTCATTAATGTTTATTGTATAGCTGGTGATGTTTACAATGCACACAATCTTGTTTGATGAAAGTTCTTATAGAGATGTCGTTTCATATTGCACGTTGATTGATGGATTTGTTAAGGTTGGTGAGATTGATATGGCCAAGAAAATTATTTGATTATATGCCTAGAAGAAATGCAGTTTCTTGGGGTACCCTTTTGGAAAGGTATGCAATAAATTATATGTCTAGGAGAAACACCTAGATGTGTATAAGTTCTTCAACTGTTGAGATTGGCTATTTGTAGTACTTTGCAATTTTACTAATTATTTCCTCAAAAAAATCTAAGTTAGAATCTCAAGGGACCCTCTTTACGCTATATAAATGTCAGGGAGAAATACCAATTAGTAATAAGTTCTTCACGTGCTAAATTTAATTTTCATTACGTACTTATGTAATGTGTTGTCAAAAATTCTCTGAGAATTAAAAACATTTAAATTTTTTTGCTGTTTAAAATTTTGCTATTATTATATCAAAAATATTTGACAAACGTTTAAATTAAAGTATATCTATGTGAATATGATCATAAATAGAGTGTAGTGCAACATACCAACTAAGCTTACTCTAATATATCTCATACCGGTACCACATTCTGGTAACTATGATCTTAATACGAGTAAACCAAATTGCTTTTACATTCCAACGAGACTAGCTCCAAGTTCCAATAATAGAAAAATGTTTAAATAAATTCGATTTTTAGCCTAATTTGTAAATTTTGTAGTGTGGAATAAATCTTATAAAATAAATGATAACAACTAATATAAGTAAAATTTTATAAGATTTAATTTTGACCACAAATTAACTACAGATGGAGTTCAAAACCGATTTTACCTAGGTGTTTTCTCCAACAAAATGACTTTAGTCTTAGCATATCCTCATAATGCTTCTATATTCATTTGTGATTTCATGTCAATGACTCTCTGACAACCTACAAAATAGGGAGAATAAATTTTAATATACTTGTTAAAATCTCTCGTAGTTCTATAAATTAGTGGAAAGACAAGAAGATAGAGGAAAAAGAAAAGATAAAAAATTATAAAACTTGTCAATCAACCCAAGTCTATGACAATTGACAAGGCTACATAATTAATTTTAGTTAACGTGAATACAGTTAAGAACACCCTACCTATTCAAAAGGGTTTTTTAGGGAGTTAAAAGAATTCTTGAAAGTTTTGTAGTCGAGAAATTTTTATATAAATTGTCTCTATAATATTGTGTCATAAACTCTTTATTCTATATTCAACGACAAAAGATATAGTACTATGCTATGAAACTGATTTATATAAGAATTTCACGTTGTAGCCTACTTACTCATATCCATACAATTCAAATGGGTGATTCATACGTTCTGAAAAAAAAAAAAAAAAAAAAAATGATTCTGATCATGCCTTATACAAGAGAAACAGACGTCAAACAAATGAAAAGCAGCAAAAAAAATCAGTCGTCAAATTTTACTGTACAATAAAACTGTTCATCTCTGGCAAATAGGTACCAATATGGAACCTCAACTTTATTGCAATGAAAGTTTGCCCCTCCCAACCCCGATACAGCAAACAATAAATAAAAAAAAAAAAATTGCACTAAGATGGATATATATAATGCCAAATATTAATTGCACCTTTTTCGTTTTGTTTTGGTCTATATTTAGATGTAAAAATCTTAAATTTGATTTTCGTTATCTAAATTGTGTAATATGTGTTGGTGGCATTGTTCTAACCATAGATGAATTTTTTTTGTTACCAAAACAAACCAAAAAAAAAAACACTGTTCACAATCCCAAAAATCCTTGGCTTCGTTAGGCCTTATGTCAAAGCGGAAAAAATCTTAGTGAAATCCCAAAAGAACAAAAAATAACTAGACGAAATCAGTAAGTCTGAGGACCAAAACAATATGTGCATGAATGTATATGGCTAGCGTTTTTATGCACAAGAATTTGAACAGCAAAAGTGGCCCTTGAAAACCCGTATCCTAATTGAAGGTCATTTGTTGCAAACTTGCAAATGGCAGGATGGTTCTGCGTCTCCTCCGACTGGGATGCATCTTATGATCATTCACGAAACCTTGGAATTAATTTTGTCACTTATTCATGTCATGGGCCTTTCACACTTTTATTGTTGATTTGATATTTGGAGGCATATGATATACCGTATTACTGATATAGACTCAATCTTGTAAATTATATAAAAAGAAATTAGTTTTTTTTTTTTTTTTCTACTGAGTTTATAAGATAAGTTTATCTATATAAAGTTCTATAATATAACATCTTATAGGAAAAATTAGAGGATATGATTGTTAGGAACGCATTTACTGAAGATGCAAATTCTATACCTGATTACATACAGCAATCTTTTTTTATTTATTAATGGTCCAAGTTAGTTAGTTGTAACTTCCATCCATCCTATTTATTTTGTTATAGTTAACTGTTTTGGTTAATATATTGAGTTTTCAAAGCTCAATCTTATGTTATTTATTTAATTTATTTTAAAATTTTAAGTTTTGGTTTAGTTATATTAATAATATAAATTTCAATTTTATTGAAGAAAACTTCATCCAAAATCAAATAAATTGATATGAATTATACATCACAATAATAGACATATTTGACCAGAAAAAAATTAAGTATGACTAAATAAATGAGAACGATGGAACATTATTAGCATGACTCTCAATCTATCTAAAACATAACAAGAACCAATAATACAAAACAAACATCAACCATTAGTTGGCTGACATAACTTCTTACATTATTGTCTTTCATTAATTAGTATATGCAAACAAATTAAATACAAGTATATCATTTGTCCTTCAATCGTAAGAAGTGTTTTGGTGAATATAGTCTAAATAAGACTGTATGCCGAGAGCGCTGAAATGACAGCCAGTACAAGGCATGCGATGAAACCACATACTAGAGCTCCGCCAATTTGGATGCAGAACCTAGTATAAATGTTGCATAGTTTCATCCATTGAAAATTATTCTGACCAGTTACTGCAAAAAGGGAGCCCTGTAGTGCTGCTGAATTTGCTGCAAATGCTAGGTATACTACTGCCTGTAAATGCATACAAAATGCAACTCATTAAAGGGATTGTCAATTTAATGAAAGTCACCAATTTAGAATGTGTGGTTCACTCTTGTACAAAACAAAAAAGTCGTGTTTCTCCAATTAAGAATGGGTCATCGACTCCAAATTAATAAAAGTGGTCAATTGATTCTTAGACAATTATTAATATGTTTATTAGTTGTTTAATAATTAAAATAAATTTTATCTAAACTTTGGTAGAGATTATTGTAGGATAGTTTGGATTTTTAGCTGTATATATTTAGAGATTCAGTTTGAATTGATAAATGTGTTTGACCGTACCATTTGTGATATTTTTCAGTAGAGTTTCTTCGTTTGCTTGATTTTCAAAAACTGATCAACATTGTAGCTATATTTAGGGATTCTTCATCTACCAAAGCTGGGGAATGACCATGTGATTTACCTATATATGTATTTTTTTTTTATGGTCCATCATTAATAAATCTTTTTTCGTAATTTTAATTCACGAGTCCAATAACAATATCCATTTGATATGTTTCCAAAATTGGTCATGCAGAGTATATGATGTTACTGTAATTTTCTTGGCCGCTTTACACCGTGATTGCACAAATGTCACGCTGCTCGAACATTCATGAACATCAGCAGAGTAAGTCAAAATTTGTATAGTTGCATATGGCTCAAATATTTAATTTAGTAGGTCAATTAATTAATAATGGACAAGATGTGGATAGTCCCTTTAGCTGTCGAGTGTCCATGGTCTTGAAAGAATAGGGATAATTTCATAAACCTCCTGAGGTTTATACTAATATCACTTGAAGACATCATATTCTATATTCTTAAACTTTTAAAAATATCACATACCTCCTTTCAATTATAAGTGGGTCTCATCTTTAGTAACAAATAGCATGAAAAGACATTTATACCCTCATTACATTAGCCATAATATGAAATGGGTAGTTTCAAAAACCTCCCCTATGATTTTTTAACAATTTCACTTAATACCCTTTAAATTCCTAACAAATTTTTTATTCAACTTATTATTATAATAATATGTGCACACTAATTAGTTTTGTTTTTGTCTCATTGAACAAAAATATAAACACGTAGAAACATACCATTTATTATAATAGAATAAATATAATTATTACTTTTTTAGGGAATCACGAACTCTTGCATAAAAATAGTTAGAAACAAAAAAAAATGTTTGTCAACTAATTTAAAAAAATATGTGCACACGTTAATGTGGTTGTTTATAGCAATTCGAACAAAAATTTGAAATATGTAATTATACACCATGTAATGTAATAAATAAATGAACTTGATATATTTTGTTTCATTCAGGAAATCACAAATTTGAAATGGAAAAATATAAAACTTATGTTCGAAATTTTTTTGTAAATTTATTTGCAAATATGTTTGTACATGTAATGTTATTTTGTGCATCGATTTAAAGAAATTGGAACACGTAAAAAGCACAATATATTTTAATAAAAAATTTGATATTCTATTTGAGAAATTACAAATGCTAAGAAAATTAAAATGAACTTTTGATCACAGTTTTTTTAATCAATTTGTTTATGAATATATATATATATATATATATATATATATATATATGAGCGTATTGAAATGTTTGTCACTTTGAACACAAATTTAGAACACGTCAAAAAATACTACATATTCTAAGAAAAATATTGGTATTTAGTTTAGTAAATCACAAATTTATAAACTGAAAAAATATATTTTTATATTAATAAAATTAAGTTACAACCCAATGTTATTTGTTAATAATTATATTTACACCTCTCTAATTTTCTTTTCCTTTTTTTCCAACCATTTTATTAACAGTTAAAATTTGTTAGTAAGGGTAAAATTGGAATGAAAGTATTCTCTCTCCCCTTAAATTAGTTTTTTAAGCATTTGGGCTGAAAATATTACAACAAAATTGGAATTAGGGGAGGTAAGTGATATTTCTTTAAAGTTCAAAAGTATTAAATAATATTAGCATAAACCTCGATGGAGGTTTGTGAAATTATCCCTAAAGGATATTATGGCAAATGGTCAAGTGGGAGGAATTGGTAACACATCTATGTCATCGATTTTCCGTGATGGGAAACCCCTTCCACACACACACACACACACACAAAGGTTTAATTAACGTAACAAGAAAGGTTGCATTAATTTCCGGTATTGTTGAGAAAGTGGTGTTGAGGGACAATCATAATCACATAACCAACATAATTAAATCTAGTCTATTAATGGAAGAAAATCATGGGATCATCTTGTTGGGTTTAGTACTTATCTGGTAATTTATACCGAAATTGAGGGTAATTTTACATTCTCATTTAGAAGTAATACTATACTATTATCGATTTAGAACAAACCAAAATAGCAAAAGTGAAATATAAAATGAGACAGATGAAGTATAAAAAAAGACATTTAATTAACCGCTTAGATTGCACTACATTACTCCAAATTGCTTGCACATGATCTTCTATCCCACATTTTTTGTCAATTTCATTCTTACGCTCCATATGTTAAAGTGCACTTTAATATAATGTTTATAAGTTAGAATATTCGTATCTAAACATCAAAGGTGAGACACGAGAGATACAGAGAGTGAGACAGAAAATGTTTAAACCACATTGAGTCTCATAGAAAATGTCTAAAAGGTACAGCATTGCATCGCATCGCATCGCATCATAAAAACCACTAACAATAATTATATATCCTTCTAAAATAGATAACGAAGTGTAATATAGATGATAAGACGTTTCTTTTATAACCTATTAATCATGGTTCGAATCACTAAATAAGAAGGGTAGGTTTATAAATTTTCAAAAAAAAAAAAAATCCTTATTGAAACAATTAGAACCTATTTGACTTCTTTTAGTACTAACAAGTAAAATTTGCAGATAGATAGGAAACATCAAACCTTCCAAAATGGAATAAAACAAAATGATGGTAAAGTGTAAATCGAGGACGAAGAAAATGGTTGAAACACAGTTGTTGGACCAAATTGGTCGAAATTTGCACGAACAACACTAAAGATGTTCTATTGCATCATATATCTCACTCTCTATTCAATTACTTAATAAATTATTAGATTTTTTTTTAAATATAATTATAAATTTTAGTAAAAAAAATTTAATCTTTTATTTATTAATAAAATAAAGATTAAAATAAGACATGAAATAGAAGATTCTCAGTATTTAAAATATCTAATCGGTGAATAAACACATTCTCAACAACTGGTGTATGACATATAAAGATAGCCAATTAATCGAATGTTCAACTTTCACAGAGACACGTGTTAGACAAACAAAACAAGATTTTCATATGTATTCCAATCAACATTGTTCACGTCTATTGTAATATTTTGTAGAAGATGGTAAATATTTCTTTTTTTTTTTTTTTTCTTGACAGCAAACCTAACTGAAGCGAAAGATTTTTTAGTGTTTTCCTTGTATTGTCAAAGCTATATGCAGATATTTGCTCTTGACATAACCATTTTGACTTCACACAAAAAGAGAAAGAAAAAAGAAAAGAAGAAGCTATGTGTATTTGTATAGTGAACAATTTATTACCTGGTCCAATAAGTAACAAAGCCACGCTAGATTTTTGTCCACTTTGGGACTGGGGAAGACAGTGCATCTCAATATTTGGAGCAAATTATAGGCAGCAGCTGCTGAGTCGATGCACACTAGAACACTAAGAAAAAAACAAAGATGTTAATTTTACTTGAAAAGATCACCATATACAATATAAAATAAAATGATAATGAGATATAAGTGATAAGACGTTTTCTCTCTAACCTATTGATCTTGAATTCGAGTTACTAAATGTATTTTATATCCTTTCTTGGAAAAGAAATAAATATATATATACAGATGTAGAGAAGAAAATGAAAACTCACAACAAAGCATTAAGGTCCCTGAAGGAGGCTTTTCTGAGTATGGAGTAGAAGAGAAGCTTGGTTTGTGAATCTAAAGCCACCAAACAAGCCGAAAGAACCAATAAAAACGTTGCAAAGAGCCTAAGCACCAAAGTCAAGTTCACATCCTTCACTAACTCCATGGTCTCAATTGTGCCTGAATTTCTGATTGTGAATGAAACGATGTGCTTTTATAGGGTTATTAAAGTGTACACGCAAAGATGGGGGCATCCATATTAATGTTATATGGCTTTTATCGGGATAGGATTCACATTTTTTTTTTTTTTTACATTATTAAAAACACAAAAAATAAAATAAAAATAAATTAAGAATTAGTATTATTTTAAAATAAATAAAAAATTAAATTCCCAGTAAAATATTTCAATAAATTTAAACCCATAAATTAAGAGACTAAATTGGTCATCCTTCAGCTTAAGGTCCCTTAAGTTCGTTTACAAAAAATTCTTAATATTATGGGATTGCCTTGTTTAAGGGACCACATTGACTATGAAGTCGGACCAAATTAATAATTATCCTTTTAAGTTATATACATCCATTGGGACAGCAATGATCACCTCAGAAACTTGTGAAAACGAGAGAAAATGGCATGCGATTGATGAAATCCTAAATTGGCATATTAATCTGTATGCCCAGGATCATTTCATGTATGCATAATGGAAAAAACTTACATAAATCGGTTTTTGGCCCCACTTGTAGACCCTGCGATCAAGATTAAATCTTATAAAATCTTACTTACATTAGCTTATATCATAAATTCCATAACATTTAATCCACACCACAATGTCTACAAGTGGGGCCAAAGACCAAGTCTACCTAAATCATGATACGAGCAATCTGAACAAACTAACCAAAAAAAATCCCCTTCGACTCGAATTTGGTTACACACTTTGCCTTAATTTTAAAAGGAAATCTATTCAGAACTTATCGCGATCAAATAATGTTTATAATGGCTTAAAAGTAATCAACGAAAATGTGTTAAAGATGTTGTATCTTACATTATGTACAAATCTACTATTTTACCTTTAAAATACTTAATACGTATGTTTTGACTTATAAATATTATTATTGTTAGATTACACATATTAATATAAAAAGTGTAGTACGAAAATGAAACAAAATATCCTGTATCACGAAAATATGATTCTATTTTGACCTGACCAAGACCTCGATCTATCTTGCATCCCCAGAAAAAGAAGGGAAAAGAAAAACCACTTTCAACTATGGAAAATAGTCAGTGCATGTATTCCTAGAAAATAATCATTTACTTTTCCAAATATTTAAAAAAATTTCATGAACCAACAATTACTCATTTTCAAAATGCTCAAGTTCATCTCCAAATATGAGTGTAGATAAGTCGGTATCAGATATGAATTGGTATCATGTGATCATGGTAGTTTAGTCGATTCTATCATCCATTCCCATTCATTGTTATGCCATGTACACGGCCAAATTTAGTCTAACCTAAGTTGATTAAATGCATGTCTTTGCCACAAAAATAATTCATTTAACTACTTGTTCTTTACAGACAATACTTCTTATTTCAAGTATGGAGTAATTTACAAGAAACTAGGGCAGGACAACAAAATGTTAGCACAAAAGTCCATATACTACTACAGAAAAAGAAAGAAAAGATGTAAAAAAAAAAAAAAAACATATGCTTTAATTTAAGAAATGGCCTTGCACTCTGGCGGAAATCCCCGAGGAAAACGCTTTGTGTCAGTGCAATAATTGTAGACCATGTAATTCTTTTGCACCCATTTTAGCCTCTTTTCACCCATAAGATCCAGTTTTTCTGACAGCCATGGACTATAATTTGGTTTGGATGAACTACAGAAATGTTTTCCAGAAGCCAAACTGCAAACACTTGCGCTAAAACCCCTGTAGGAAGCTATAAATGGGGCATAAGTCCAGTCAATTTTCACTAGCCCTCCTCTTGTGGCCCACTCATCTGCATTCCATATAGGCATACGACTTGAATATAGCTTCATTGGTTGGTGTTTGGGGAATGCAACACCTATAGATTCCAGATTCTTGAAAACCCTGATGGGAATGTTATCCACAGAGAAGCTGCAAAAAGAGGCAGTTCAATCATAGAACACAGTGAAATCAGTTAAAAATACGGTACTATGGTTCAAAGTCACAGTATCAATTTATTGTCTGTTATCTGTTGTAAATTCGGTGAAAATCAAAACTACTTATTATTAGATTGGTTTTATAGAAATAACTGAGTCAAACTCTGTCTTCGAGTCTTTGAACCACAAGTACATTAGATGAATTAAATTAAAGATTTAGTACTTACACGATGGTTGATGGATTCCAATGGACTGAATAGGTGTGGAAATCAGCAGTTGGGTCGAACCATAAGTAGAATTGCTGTTCTCTTTCGCCTTTGCCTTGAGTGTACACATTGGTATGAACTATATAAGGCTGGCCACTCAAATTTCCCAGAAATTCAAAGTCTATTTCATCCGCGGGTTGGTCCAGCAGATGACAACTGCCAAAAACCAAAAAAAAAAACACAAATTAATTAAAGAAGTTGTTAACTAAACATTTCCAGATAAACACTTTGTCTCAATCAGCCATATAAAATTTGGTTAATTAAACATTACATAGTAGGCAGTAACAGTGCCAGCGGAGTTTCCAGAGACCAATTTGAGCTGCATGTCAATTTTGCCAAACAAATACTCTTTTTTGGACTGGAATCCAGAGCCAGAAATGTTGTCTAAAGATAAAGTAAGAAGCCCCCCATTGTTGAGTATCTTTCCCCTGTAATCTCCCCAATTTATGTCAAAATCTTGATAGAAATTATTACCAGAACCGACAATAATTGAGGAAATGAAAATTGATAAAGATATGACCAGAAGAAATGGAACATTTGTTAAAGAAACTGAAGCCATTGATTAATAGTACTCCTAATTACCAAAACAAATACTACTACACTTTTTTTTAGTTGATAAGAAAAAGTGGATTCTTGTTCATTGATGACTATAATTTGATATACAAAGCTTCCAATTTATTCTGGAAAAAGGATAGGTCTGAACCTCTGGGAAAAAGTGATCTTAATATGGGAGAAACTGGGGTTGTAAACAGCTGTGTAGATAAGCATAACATATAAAAAAAAAAAAAAATGGGGTCAAAACCTAAACCGCTAAAGACTTTTATATCTCACCATTCATGATGATTATCAAAGCTGTGAGCTGTTGCCACAGAAGTCTTATATATTAACAAAATTTGAAGAGGTAGTACTAAAGACTAAAGAGTGTCTCGATATTGGAGAATTGTTTGTTTCTGCCGACTGATCTGCTTTTCAATGCCTTCTTTAACTCAGAATTGGAACGTATATATGATTCAATGGCTTCACCTCTGAAGACCATGCAGCAGAAATACCGGAGTACGTGTCATGTCTTGTGAGCTGCTTTGCTTTGCGTCATAGTATTCTTTTACAAAAGATAGAATATGTCTAGACTTTAGGTCTCGGAGTTGGAAAATTATGAATCGACAGAAAATATATCTTGGAAATGAAACATGAATTTGAAGATATGAAGCCGTTACTTAGACTAAACGAGTAAGAAACTATACGATAAGAAACTATCTGCATTAAGGTGCAGTTTGGTTCGAATTCAGGAATTATAATGGTAATCAAGATTACAACATGATATGATATGGTTTAAATTATTTTTTCTTAATTGTTTAGCTTGAAATAGAAAATTTTTTATTACATTAGTGCATTAATTAATTTAAAACTCAAGTTATAAGTAGAGATAAAAAGACACATTTTTAATATTTATATTTTTATAGTGTACAACCAAACATCTATAGTATCATTAATCCTTATTCCTCATACGTATAAATCAAACATCCTTAAAATAACATACTTTGTGTTTGGATCGATGGATTTGCGGAAGGATTTGAAATCCATCCATTTGTTGGATGGACTTATAAAACCAAAATAGATAAATTTCAAATCCACCCAAATTAAAAAAAAAGGCGTTATTTGAAATTATTCATTTCATACTTTTTAATTTAACTGAATTTGAAATTCGATAATTTTGGTTTTACAAATATATTTGAAAAATAAATGAATTTCAAATCATTTTCCAAATTTATCGATCTAAACACAATTACATAATTATTAAACAGAACGCAGTAGGCTCTATTCAAAGCCCATCTTAGTATCCTCTATTCCAAGCCCAAACGTAGTTCTCAATCTTCATACAATTGTAGCTTTCGGTTCAAGTCCATGACAAGAAAGTTCGTCGAGGACCTGGAAATATAGTTCTACTTTTTAACCGATACTGACTATGAACAAATTGGACAAGGGTCAGAACCAAATCATGTTCATTTGAGACTGTTTTTGTATACGAGCATAGGCCTTGAAATTTCTAAACGAAGCCGTAAATGGAACCTGTGACCCATCAAAGTCTTGACAAGCCCACCTCTGTGGCCCAGTTAGAGTGTTCCAAAATTTTTCTATACTTCTTATAAGTAAAAACTTTTTTTTTTTTTTGGTGAAAAAATGGAACATATTTTGGGTACTAAAAGTTGTCGTCAAATTTTCTTTATCATTATACTTAAATCATAAGTATCACAATTTATTATTTAGAATTTAATGCTTTTAAAGTTATATTTAAAGATTACTATTTCGCCTAGATCTCTTTACGAATTTTGGTGACTAATTGAAGCTTACTACTTTATAATCTAGTGAGAAACCTATTAATTTTAGTTAGTAATATTTTACACATCTTAATAGTAACTCCTAAGGTGGTGAAAGAACATTCTTTTTGTTTAATTGTTTATAAGTTGACTAAATTATCAAAAAAATTACTACTTGCCTTCTTACATTATATTCATTTGTTTATAAATTGACTAAATCTATATCAATACTATAATAAATGAGGGAATTTGACTTAGCGATTTAGTTTTTTTTTTTTTTTGAATTTATTACCCTTACTATAAATTTTAAAGATTTTGTTATGTTCCCAAACTTGAATGCCTTTTATTTATAATTGTTTAGGCTATTTATGTAAATACTCCTCAAAGAGTAAAATATGAAATATAACCTACTTTTAAGTGCTCCTATTAAAAAATAAATTTGAATGAATTAAATTTTTGTATGTAATAAAATATTAAAAATGAATTTTAAAAATTAAGGAAGAGTAGATAATAATTTTATTGGGATAGATTTTAGAAATCGATCAAGTACTAATAAAGAAATAACATTGAATTGAAAAATAAATTTACATATTTAATTATACTTTTGGACCCTTAAAGAGGGAAAAAAAACTTAAAAAACTAAAAGAGGAAATAAAGCTAACCTTTTTGAGACTTAATTAAGTAAAATTATTAAAAAAAAGAATTTAATTGAATAAAATTTCTCATCAAATGTAATTACACATATAACTATTATCAACATACACAAATTGTCGATACATTAATAGAATAGACAACACTTATATGTAATTAAAGAAATTAATAGTTTATTAGCAAGTCTATTAAAAGAACAAGCGAAAAATTCGTTTTAGAAAAGAAAAGAGATAAAAACAAGGTTATGTTAAAGGATTAAATACTATTTTGGCCTTAAAACTAAACAATAATCTTAATATGACTTTTTAAATTGAAAAGGTCTCAATTTGACCTTCCAAAGAAAATTTCTAATATAGTCCTCGAAATTGAAAAGTCTCGTTTTGGTCTTCTAAACTAAAACAAATATCTTGAAAATCAAAGAAAACCCGAGCGAGCTACCAAAATAATTATTATCGTTACTTTTGTGGACCTGCTTCCCCACATGTCGTGGGTGGGTACGATAGGCCCAGTAGTATCAAGCGACTGACTACATTTTACTTACAATAGCTAGCACTACTACCAAGCCAATGTGCCCCAAAACTAAAGATTCTCAATTCTGCCCTCTAAACTAAAAATATGTTGTAATTTGTCCTCTAAATTGAAAATGTATTTTGATACAGCAAAATACCATTAACCCTTTAAAAGAACACAAGTTTAAAAATAGAGTATGCTTCAATATTAATGATTACTTTATAGTTAGAATAAGATTTTTTTAAGTAAATTTTTATGTAGAATGGAGAGTTCCATATGGTATCTTTTTTTTTAAAGATGAATTTTAAAAATTATACACGTATAAGAAAAAAAATTTTTTAGGATTACGAATTGAGTTAAATAATAGTAGGAATTGTCTTAAAAAAATAATAGGATTTATCACATATAAATCTTTAAACTCTTTTAAGAGAATAATTTTAAAATCTTTTCCTATTTTAGATGTAAAAAGAAAATGAAACAAAAGAATAAAGGAGACATAAATTGCTTAAAAAGCTTCAAGATCATCTAAAATTGAATTAGCAGATGTTAGCCTTCATAGATATTGTCAGCATCTTTACCTTCTTTCGCCAATTGCCATTTATTTTGCCTTTAGTGTTGTTGTCTAGATTTTGTAATGATGAATGAGATTTATTGTCCAGAATATACTCAAAAAAAATTGGCTTCTGTGTGGTGTATTAAAAATAACATATAATGTAGAATCTATTTTTTCAATTATTCTTAAATTGATTGGATGAGTAAGAAAGGGGTGAAAAATGTAATCCACTTATTTTTGTTTTTCTTAACAAACCATACTATCTCTATCTCTCTCTCCTTTTTTAATACCTTTCCCCTTATATAGTGACACGAACCCATGGTCAACAAATTATAGGAACAAATTAGAGGAAAAGCGCCTAATCACCCAAGATTCACTTCGGTGCCAAAAAGACCATACTCATTATCTTTCAATTTCGTACCTTGTTTTTAGTTCCCTTTTCATGCATTGAATATTTAGCACCTATTTGATCCAAGTTACACTTTGCCTGTAATCAAAATTAGTTCATATATTATATTAGTTTAAAATTAATGATAGACAATTATTGTTTTCCTACAAAAATTATTGTTATTGTCTTTGAACCTGTAACCATCTTTATTAAATATTAGTAACTGTATAAATGAAATATTAAAAGACAGAGATATCAAATCAGTTACTACTAAATTAGATTTTATCAGTTACTAATTAGATTTTATTTAAAGTGTACTTTTTCTAATAAAATTTAAATAATGAATGTCTATTGTCACTTTTGAATTATTACTATACATGTTGATAGCTACTGCAGTTTTATGTGGTTGATTTTATTCTATCAAATAAAATCCACAGTATTGAATATCTACCTTTCAATTTACTACTATACAGATTAATAGTTTTAATATAATAGGTTAATCATTAAATTTCATGCCGTAACTTACCAAATGATAGAATATTTACGTTCATAGAGTTGTGCAAACTACATATTTAGGAGAAATCTTTATGTCTTAAATTAGAAATTGTAAATGGTTCTTCAAATTAGTTCCAAGAGAGGTAAATCTAAAATTGTTAGGATAGCACTTGAACGTTTGAAAAGAATAAACGATTCCAATAAAATCTAAAATTCATCAACTTTTTTCAAAACCACAGTCCCATCTTTGATTACTAAACTTACAGAATGGATATAATAGTACCAAATCTAATACTATTTCATGTCATACATTGTGCTCCAATTTGACGATCCTTTAGACTTTTCCTATCTTGAAAGTTCTACAGAATATCAACGAACTAATGGAAAAATATTTCAATAATTCTCAATCGAGGAATGGACTTTTGTTTATAAAATTGTAAGGTAGATGTGGTATTCAAAAGACACAATTATTTAGATTTTATGAAATTGGTTGAACTATTAAACTAAATAGATTTCTTATGTTTTCAACAAAGTATATGTAAAGAAATTTCATAAAAATTTATTTATGAGCAAATATTTCGAAAAATTTCTGAAACTGTGCTCGTTTTTAAAATTGTTCTTTTTTTATGCCGAATGGAAAAACGAATTTCGGGAGAGGGGAACTCGCATTGGGTTAATGCGAGTTCCTTGAGCTTGCATCCACTGAATGCTAGCTCAAATGTAAATTTAAAAACAAAAAAAAATTCCCAGACCTCGCATTCACCGAATGCGAGGTCTGGAAAATTAATTTTAAAAAAAAAATAGATGACCTCGCATTCGACTGACGGTGCCGAATGCGAAGTCTAGAGGCCTTATATTCTGCAAGGTTTCTGCCTCGCAGAACCTATAATCTTCTTCATTCAATTTTTGCAGAACCCTTCCCCTATTTCTCCTCCTCCATTCCACCACCATGTTTTATCTGTTTTTCGATGTTGGATTTGATGTGCGCAATGCTCCTCGTCATGTTCTATCTATTTTTTGAGATCAGTTACATATTTTGCGACCCAATGAGGTACATCCGTCAATTACATTTCTTTTACACTTTGTTGTCCTCGTATTTCGTTTATTTACTAACTTTTTGTCGACTTGTTTGGTATTAGTTTATATGGCAGCCATTCTCTGATGAGCTACTTGATATGCTTCCCCATTACTGCATTGGTGGTCGTGACATATGGCGTGCAGTTACTTATTTGATATGTTGGGAAATCGTGGAATGTTACCTCCCTCATCGGGTTATGCGATAATTCGGTTTGCACCAACCCATACCAGATCAGACCAGATTGATTGGTAATCAAGGTGCACTTCATTTGATAGACCGCCGTGGTCGGGAGAACAATGATTGGGAGTTGACCCACCCACATTATATAGATATTTGGGGCGCAAGAACAGATACAGTTGAGATTGGTCTCCCATGTGTTGATACTACACATGCATCGGGTGATTACATGCAATGGTACAAACCGAGGACGGTGATGTACATATCCAATGTAGTCAACGCCCTTTTCCAAAAGGGTACCACGGCGATGGTAGGATTGCAGATTATCTAGTAAGTAATTATTCATTTTTTCTTATTGTTTTTCTTTTTCAAATGACTTTAGTAAAACTAATTTTAACTTTTACAGTAGATGGATTTCATGGCTAGAATGTACTACACGTCGTTAGACAACCTGACTGAGGACGATACTTCGGATACTAGTACTTGGGCACATATCAGACATTTCGCTTCTCAATTACTACATGCAGTAAGCGAATCTACTCGTCTTGATTTTCGGCCTCCGGCAGTTCCTGTTTACTCGATTAGACATCCACACCAGGCACATGATCCACATTGAGTAGAAAGGGCTCCGCGGTGAGGCGGACAACGCGGAGATGGTTGTCGACGTCGTCGAGTTCCATCTCCTCAGCCCCATGTAGATGCTGGATCCCCTCATGTTAATATACCATTCGAGGGTGACACTTCACACATACTTTCGCCAATGTCACTCCGGTGGGACCATTATCTTTCGGACAGTCGTCCACTAGGCCTGATCCAGAGCATACAACGATTTTTAGGTTTTTATTTATGTTTTTTAGCACTTGTCGGGCTTTTATGGATGTTTGTTGCCCTTGTTGGGTATGGTTGTTGGCAGGGAGAATGTTCGTAAACTAGGGGAGGTTATGTCAAAATTTTATCAAAAAATATGATAAATTAATAAATTTGCGGGTTTACACATTTACTATTTCATTAATGTTATAGTTTATGGTTTAAAGATAATGGTTTAGTATTCCTAGATATCGTATTAAATAAATGTTTACGATTTAGTATTTAAGTGATTTTATCTTATAGCCAGATCCTTCTTTAATTAACAAAAATATCAAACATTTTTCTATTTTTGTAATAGTGCAAAATTTCCCTTCGCAGAATACAAAGTCAAATTTTTTTTTAGGGAAAATCGCTGAAATAGTCCCTCAACTTTTGCACTTTAGCTAGAATAGTCCCTCAACTTTTTTTGTAGCCAAAATGGTCCTCCAACTTTTATTTTTTAGCCAAAATAGTCCTTTCATGTGAAATTTATATCAAAAAAAAAAAAAATTATGGTGACTACACTATAAAAGGACTTTTTTGGCTAAAAAATAAAAGTTAAATCGATTAATCTGGCTAAAAAAACATGAAGGACTATTTTGGCTAAAAAGAAAGTTGAGGGACTATTCTGAAACATAAAAGTGCAAAAGTAGAGGGACTATTCCTTCGATTTTCCCTTTTTTTTAAAAAAAATTAAAATTTTTTTTTCTAACCTCGCATTTATCGAATGCGAGGTTAGTTTTTTCTTTTTAAATGTTTCATGACCTCGCATTCAGTGAATGCGAGGCCATACAACTATTTTTTTTAAAAAAATTCTTAAACCACGCATTTGCTAAATGCGAGGTCAGAATTTTTTTTTCTTTTTAATTTTTCGCCCAAATAATAATCACTGAACTCGCATTTGGGAGATGCGAGCTCAATGGGCTTGCATTCCTCAAATGCGAGTTCCCCCCGCCGGAAATTGCATTTTCAGTTGACATAAAAAAAGAACGATTTTTGAAACAAGCACAGTTTTAGAAATTTCTCCAAATATTTCTCTCATACTCATGTGAACTAAATATATATCAATTAGGCCAATATCTAACAAAAAAAAATTGTGGCTTAGTTAAACATAAAGAAGAAATTATATAAGAGGAAAATAAAGTGAACTAAAAATTCAAACAATCAATATTTTCAAATATGTTTTATTACTTAGTAATAAAAATCAAACAATTAATGTTTTTAAATGTGCAAAGCACGGGCTTCATACTAGTTTTTTAAAAAGGACAAGGCCCAGAACCTATTAAATCATGGTTAGAATGGTTAAATTTGAAATAAAATTTAAGACCAAATTTTGCTAATATTCCAAGATTCATAATACTTCTGTACACCTAATAGCGAGACAGATAAGTATGAAAATAGTTATCGGACAAAATCAAGACATAAAATAGAAAAACAATAAATCAAATGAAGTTTTGTTTAATTAATTTCTAACAACAATTCTACACGTTGAAATCGAATTACAAAACC
Organism: Cinchona pubescens; assembly: GCA_025175665.1. Lineage (NCBI taxonomy): Eukaryota > Viridiplantae > Streptophyta > Magnoliopsida > Gentianales > Rubiaceae > Cinchona > Cinchona pubescens. The sequence continues at coordinate 2,255,716 of JANKKI010000122.1, read as the reverse complement.
TTGCATGTACATTGATTGGCAAGACAACTAAGATTTAGGTCAATTAATTTGAGCAACCTTGTTCCCCCCCTTCGATCGTGAACGACGTCTAGATCGCCTTGGTTTTCTAGTGACAACATTGTTGTTATTATTATTATTGTTGTTATTATTGTTATTGTTACTATTGGTATTGCTGCTACTAATAGTATTGGTATGTGTGTCGGTGTCGGTGTTACTTTTATCATTATTTTTGGTTTTGATTCCGCATTCAGGACCAGGTCCCTCGGGAAATCTCCAGGGATCTTCGCAGTAATTGTACACCATATGCTTTTGCTGCAGCTTTTTCATTTTTTCTCGACTCTTAGAATCCAATTCTTCAGTTAACCAAGAATTGGCTGTTGGATCTGTGGAGTCACAAGAAGATTTTCTAGTTCTTGGGGACCAAATGCAAGCTTCCGCACTGAAATTTCTATAAGAAGCTGTAAAGGGAGCTAAACTCCAGTCGGTCTTAACTAGTCCATGTTGAGTAGCCCATTCATCTGCATTCCATAGACTTGAATATATTAAGATTCTCATGGGCTGGTCCTTGAGATATGGAACACCAATTGATTCCATATTTTTGAATTCTCTAATAGGTATGCCATCCACTGAAAGGCTAATGCACATGTGGAAAAAAAAATAATAATAATAATAAAAATAAAGAAGACAAATTTTTTACGTACAAAATATTTAGTACCAAATACCAATCACTAGGTTCAAGCAATATATGACCAGTTATCTTTTATTTGTCGTGCTTAAAAAAATAGATTAGTCTCTATCTTATTTCCTATCGCAAATTTTGTTTTATCTTTTAAATGTTTGTCAAGTATACGTACTTTGACTTACAAGTATTTATTATGTCAAAATATATATACCGAACATACAAAGCATAAGATTGAAGAATGATATAATAAGTGAAATAAAAAATTTTAAAGCACTCTAAAGTTGTTAAAACGAATAAATGTACTATGGTTGTTGTAAAAGTTTGATAATAAAGTTGTTCTGCACGTTTTTAGAACAATTTGTCTTTTTCTAATAAATTCAAAAGTATAAAATTAGTTGAAAGCATGATCAAGATAAATTATAATACCTCAAGATAAATTTTGGAAAGGCTTCGAAAAGCAAATAAGAAGAGGAAAACATATATTGTGCTAAATTAGACAAGACTTACACAATGCATTTGGGATTCCAGAGAAAGGAATAGGTGTGGAAATCTTCAGTTGGATCAAACCAAAGGAAAAACTGTTGTTCTCTATTTCCTTTGCCTTGGCTAAAAACGTTGGTGTGAAGTGTGTAAGGATTACCAGTTGAATTACCCAGAAATTCGAAGTCTATTTCATCATGGGTTGACCCTTCTGATGACAACTGGTGTACAACAAAAGAGATAATATTCATTAGTTACCAAGAATATTATCTTAAACTAATTAATTAAATACTTTATGTTTAGGCCCTAATTAATTACATAGTAGGTAGTGACTGTGCCAGCGGAATTTCCAGGGACGAGCTTTATTTGCATATCAATCTTGCCAAAGAGATATTCTTTCTTTGATCATCAAAACCTGAACCAGACTTTCTGTCAAGGGACAAATTAAGAAGTTCACCATGTTCTTGAATCTTAGCTCGTTCTTCACCCCATGAGAGGATGAAGTGACGGTTGAAGGTCCCATGTGTGAAACCAGTGATTGAACTGCCCAAAAGGATTAACTACTCAATATCAGGAAAAGTAATAAAATTCCAGTTTAGAAATATTTTTCATTTCCTTGCAACTAGCAATTAATTACTACCAGTGTTTTGTTGAGATTTTAGTAATAGGGTGATAAAGGCCTACTGTTATTATTCCCAATTCTATATAAAGTAAATAATACTCCCTCCCTCCCAATTATTTAGTCAATGTATTGAGTTTTCAAAACTCAATTTTGTTTGATTTTTTAACTAATTTTAAAATTTTAAGTTTTCATGCAGTAATATTTTATATAAGTTTCACTTTTGTTAAAAAAAATTTGGCAAAAATCAAATAAATCTACATGAATTTCATTGCAAAATATTTGTTTTACTCAAAAAAATTAACTATGATAAAATAAATGGGATAGAAAAAGTAACCTAATAGCCTTAAACTTGGCTAGGTTGGTTAGGAAATTAGATAAAGTTCACCTTGAACCAAAAGGAATACAGTTGATAATAATCAGGTATCCAATTATTGTTTGTGCTTTCTTTAATCTTTTGCATACTTGTCAGCAGAAAAATCTTGTAATCAAGAATGAAAACAAAAAAAAGTAACCAAAATCCTTGCTGTAGTATACCAACTAATTAATAACTAGTATATGATTTAAGACATTTGTTACATAATTTAAGGTTTTCGACTTTACACAAATTAATTCCCTATAATAATGAAAATTGCAATTAAATTCGAAACATTATAAAACTGAAAAGTGACAAAAAGTGGCCTTGCCCGCAATTGATGTACCTAGATGTGCTGTGATAAGTTGGTCTAACAAAACGCCTTGCCGTGCTTACTCTCCGGCGAGCTGCAAAGATCGATTGGGATATCAAGACGTCCCCCACCTGCTCAGATACATTAATTCCTCCCACAATATTAATATATATAGAAAATGCATACAGAAAATAAATAAATAAAAATGCAATGGACAAAAAAACAATGGATTCTCTAGAATAATTTCAATATGTATTGACCTTGAAGACAAGTACAGCAGCGAAGGCAATAAGTATAAGATAATGAACAGATGACCTTGACCTAGTTTGATTAGGCTGGTTTCTTGATGGATATGCCATTTCATTTTGTTGTTGTTAATGATGAAAATGTGAAGCATCTTCTTTGCATGGCCATATTTCTCGTACCCCTCCATTTGTTAGCCTTCAGTTAATTATTACCTGTAATATATTTCTTATTCTTTTAATTAATTTCTTGGATTTTGCTATTTTGGGAATTAAACTTAATTTCCTCTTTGCTAGCTGCATGCATGAGAATTGATGGGCTCTTCTAGTTCTAGTACTGCTTCCATTGATTGTCCATGTCTATTGCACATTCACCCAATATATTTGTGCCTTGGTCCGTTAAAGCTCCTTGCTCCGAACTCCGAAGACCAGTTCAATATTTTACTTGTTAGGTCCCATTTTTTAAGATTAAAACATTTGTTTAATAATATTTCAGCAATATATATATGGATAATGGGAATTGGGTATACATGGCAACTAGCAATAATGCATATGAGGTGATGTGCCACTCCAAATTCCCTCAAAATAATTGTTTGTTCGATCCTTTAAAAAAATAAAAAATAAAAGCAACTAGTGATTTCACTCCAAGAAAAACAAAGAAATAGGAAATTGATTCTAGATCAACTAGGCTCTAACAACCAATATTATATATTATTCTCTAAATAATATTTTACAATCATTTTCTAACATATTTTTCAACTGTATTTTTATCTCACATATATTACATTTAAAAAAATAATGTCATTAAAATACTTATTCCAAATACATATATCAAATAATAGTTGTATAGGGGAGATTCTTACATGGACCCGATTCTTGGCATAGTTCCATGGATCCCTTGATAAATCATGTTGCTCCATATCACCTCACATCACTTAAATGAATGATGTGGAGCAACATAGATCAAGGGGTTCATGACACTATTGTTGGCCCCAAAAGCAACCTAAGAGGGGGGTGAATTAGGTTGTCTCTAAAAATAATCCTTTTTATGTGCTTAATAGAAATTCAAACTTTATGCACCAAATGAAAACTTAAGCACAAATGAATACAATAGATATTCAACAATTTAAGCTTAAAGAACAAATAAGAATATTGAGATTAAGAGAATCAAACCAAACTCCCTAGCTTCTCAAGCTTGGAGCTTGCAACTACAAAGAGCTTCTTACAAGGCAACTACCAAGTTCACAACTTGAAGTTTAGCCCCTAAAAGTCTCTTCAAAGTAGGTGAGACAATAACCTCTTATACACAAATGAGGATCACTCTTGCTCACACTAATTTCCTTTAGTTGAGCCAAGAGTGTTACACTCACAACCTCCCTTTGTTACAATTGTTATCTCTCCACTCTTACATTTTAGATGTCGCTTGAAGAACTTTTACACTTCTAAGCTCTTTTCACACTACCTACACTATTACAACACTTGTACCCACTATTTCTCCCAAATAGCTCAAGAATTGTTTGTAATCAATGTAGAAGTCTTCTCTTAATTAATTCAGACCTAGGGGTATTTATAGTTGCCAAATATCTGCTTTCAACAACTTCCCAACGGCTATTTTTTGTTTATTGGAAAACTAGCCGTTGGACCTTTCGGACGGCCGATGCAACAAGAGTGCGTCCGAACAAACTAGCCGTTGGACCGTTCGGACGGCCGCTGCTAAACCTTGCGTCCGACACTGCGTCCGTTCTCTGAGGGTATTCGGTCTCACGGCTTAGGATGCCTTTATTGAACTATGGCCCTGTTTGTTCGGACGATCATTTGCGTCCGAACCTACCTGTTTTTCTGCACACTTGTTATTAAACCATTAGTATGATTTGGTCATCATCAAAACATGATTAACATAACTGGGGTTCAACAACTATACCATAGATCAGATCCATGCAAAATATTTTCCGTTATGTTACATACCAACTATAAATATTCGTGGTATAATTTTGGATGGTATCACGAAATATGCACTTTACCTGTAGTTTGTAAATGTGCATTTGATTCTATTGTATTTCAATGGAAAACGTCTAAACTAACTGTGGTTGATATTCACGAGCCAATTGTGCAAGTGGGACTATTTAAAAAAAAACATTAAAATGCAAATTAAATTGACATTTTTACCACCAAAACCCTAATACTCCCCGTCTCTTCTATTAACCTACCTGCCACCTCATCCTCTTTCCCACCTCACTAATACCACCACCATTGAGTAGACCCACCAATGGCCACTACCTCCCACTCCAACTCCACCCCAGCACGCCGCCACCTTCACATCTGCCACTCCCAAATCAGTTATTTTCCTCCCTACTCCCTCCTCCTTTCTTTTCTAACCAAACAACCACCCTCCTTCTCTCATGACCAACCAAAAACCACCACTTTCCACCACACTTTGTTAAGTAATCCAGACCACCACCATTGGTTCAAGAGGTCTCCATTTACGAAACCACACCTTGGACCCCCAGCGACTATAAGTGTGAAAAATAGGGGGCGACAGAGATCTGGTTGAAGAAGAGATCGAATGGTGTTGAGGGGGGCACAGGGAGATCAGGGAGAGGGGAAGAGGGAAATCGGGGATAGGGATAGGGGTGTCTGATGGATAAGAAAAGGAGATAGCAAAGCGAGAGTGGGAGAGGGAGTGGCAGAGCAGTTGGGCTAGGATTGAGGAGGAAGTGGAAAGATGTTGTCGTAGTGCGAAAAGAATGGTCGTGGTGATTGGGGTAAGAAAGAGAAGGGCGTGACAAGTGACACGATCCACCCATTTAGACGAAAAGGTTTAGGCCCAGAATGAAGGTCCAGACTCTTTTCCAAAAGATAAAGGAACATTCTAGAATTCTTTAGAGTTTCCTTAAGTGGCTTTAGATTCTCCAGAATATTCTAGAAGGAATATTCTTTGTATAGAATTCTCTAGAATCATGTAGATTTGTAATTAATATGGTAGGTTTTAGAATTTTCTCTTACAAGTATAAAAAGGGGCCAAACTCCTCATTTGTAACATACCTCAGAAGTTGAGCAATTCAATAGACAGAGTTTTTATTCTCTCAATTCTCTCTCTTCTATTGTTGTGAGTGTGAGAAAGGCTGACTTAGGGTGAAAACTTAAGTGCTACACGGGTTGTGAGTACTAAAAAGAGTGAGCCCGTGACAAGTGGTATCAGAGCGAGTTTTGTAGCAAGTGCTTGGCAAGAAGAACTATGGCTGGAACTTCATCTGACGTGACCCATGAGGAGATTCCTCAGACCAAGAAGGATAGGAAGGGGCGAGAACCATCAAGAGATGTGCTGGTTGCCTCCGTTGCTTGTGTGGAGAAACTCTAGTTGGCCATGGAAGAAACCCGCGACGCTGTTGAGGATGCAGTCGTACGCATTGACGGGGTCGAGTCCAGGGAGGAAGACCTTAGGGAAGAAATGCAGGGTTCTTTAAATGCGGCGGTAGATGGTTTGGCCCAGAGGTCCGAAAGTCTGGAGGCAGAATTGGTGTCCGTCAAAGAGGAGATTGCAACCATACGTACGGAGCGAGACCAAGTTGCTATTATGCGAGAAGAGTTTGAGGCATTCGAGGCAGAATTGATTGCCTTGAGAGGAACGGTAGCTAGCGAGACGGTGATGCTACAGCCTACACCCCGATCAAACGCTCCAAAGCCCAAGGAGTTCAATGGACATAGGGAGGCCAAGGTAGTGGACAGCTTCCTATGGTCCATGGAGCAGTATTTTTGGAATGCAGGAATTCGGATCGATGAGCAAAAGGTAAATCTTGCCTCATCATACTTGACCGATTATGTTTTATTGTGGTGGCGGCGCAGGACATAGTGACAATCATAGTGGCACTGCCATTACTACTTGGGACCAATTTGTGGACGAGTTTCGAAGCTACTTCTACCCTCAATATGCAGAAAGGGACGCTCGTGCAAAACTTCGCCGACTGGAGATAAAGGGTAAAGTGAGAGAGTACGTGAAAGAGTTCTCCCAATTGATGCTGCAAATTCAAAGTATGAGCGAGGAGGATGCCTTCTTCCAGTTTATGGATGGACTTAAGCCATAGGCACGATTGGAGCTGGAAAGAAGGAATGTGGATAATCTATCCAAAGCAATGTCGGTGGCTGAGTCCCTCTTGGAGTTCATGCCACGGGAAAAGCCAATCCCACCAAAGGTAAAACCTAATTTCTTCAAACCAAAGGGTAAGGAGATTGCGAAGGAGAGCTACAAAGAATTTGGTGGGGGAGCAAGGGAGAAGTCTCCTTCCAAGAATGAGGGGAAGTCGTTCACAGCCAAGGACAAGGGCAAGTGACCATTGAAATGCTTTTTCTGCTATGGTCCTCCTTTACACATAGCGCGAGAATGTCCTGCAAAAGCAAAAATTAGCAGCCATGGCCATGGAAGAGGAGAAAGCAGAGAAAAAGCAATTGAGTTCACTGCGGATCCTAAATACTATCAAGGTGAAGAAGTCGCAAAAGAAGAGGGGCTTGATGTTCACCGATGTGGAGATAGCGGGACACAAGCTAAGCACTCTAGTGGACACTGGAGCTGCCGACTTCTTCATCTCGATCGAGGCCGTGAAGAAATTCAACCTTTAAGTGGGGAAATGCATGGGCACCTTGAAGACCGTCAACACCAAGGAGGTCCCCGTCCATGGGTTGGCAAGCAACCTAGATGTAGCTATTGGGCAATGGAAGGGCAAGACTTCACTTGAGGTAATTCCCCTTGATGATTATGATGTTGTGATAGGACTTGACTTTCTTGATTGTATTAGTGCCATGCTGCTTCCTTTTGCCGACTGTATATGTATTTTGGATTCTCAATACCAATGCGTGGTACCTCTAAAGAGAGAGTCTATTCTTAGGAAGAGATCACAAGACCCTATCTGCCATCCAACTATGCAGTGGGTTGAAGCGAGGAGAGCCAACCTTCCTTGAGACCCTAAAGGTAGATGAGAGAGATAACCAAAGGGAGGTGCCTGAGGTGGTTGCTGCAGTACTGGAGGAGTTCAAGAGTGTGATGCCTACAGAGCTGTAGAAGGAATTGCCTCCTAAGAGAGAAATAGACCACGAGATTGAGTTGATCCCCGACACCAAGCCACCTGCGATGGTCCCCTATCGCATGGCCCCTCCGGAGCTCGCAGAGTTAAGAAAGCAGTTAAAGGATTTGCTAGATGCTGGGTACATCAGACCCTCTAAGTCTCCGTTTGGTGCCCCAGTGCTGTTCCAGAAGAAACACGACAGGTCTTTGAGGATGTGCGTAGACTACAGGGCCTTGAACAAATTGACAGGGAAAAACAAGTACCCCATACCATTGATTGCCGACTTGTTCAACCAGCTTGGAGGTGCACGATGGTTCTCCACGTTGGACCTAAGACCAGTCGGGGTACTGGTAGGTACACATTGCAGAAGGCGACGAACACAAAATAGCATGTGTGACGCGATATGGCGCCTATGAGTTCCTCGTCATGCCTTTCAGCTTGAACAATGCCCCAGCAACCTTCTGCACATTGATGAACAAGGTACTTCGAGAGTTTCTCGATAAATTTGTGGTAGTATACCTTGACGATATTGTGATCTATAGTCGCACTTTGGAAGAGCACATCCAATACTTGAGGGAGGTGTTTAGGGTGCTTAAGGAGAACCAACTCTTCGTAAAAAATAAGAAATGCGCGTTCGCACAGCAAGATGTGCCGTTTCTTGGACACACTGTGGGGGGAGGCCAGATTCGGATGGATGTCTCAAAAATCCAAGCTATTGTGGAGTGGAAACCCCCTACCAAGGTAACGGAACTACAATCATTCCTTGGATTGACAAACTACTACTGAAAGTCCGTGCGAAGCTGCTCCAATATCACCACGCCTCTCACGGAGTTGCTAAAGAAAGGAATGGCATGGGAATAGGATGAAGAGTGCCAAGGAGCTTTTGAAAGATTAAAAGAAGTCATGACCCAAGAACCGGTACTTGCCTTGCCAGACTTCTCAAAGGCCTTCAAGGTGGAAACAGACACATCGGGCTTTGCCATTAGTAGGGTATTGATGCAAGATGGACATCCAGTGGCCTATGAGTCGAGGAAGCTTAGCGAGGCGGAAAAGAGATATACAGTGCAAGAAAAAGAGATGACAGCGGTCGTCCATTGCCTAAGAACATGGAGGCACTACCTATTGGGGTCCCATTTTACGGTGCGGACAGACAATGTCGCCACAAGCTACTTCCAATCCCAAAAGAAACTCTCTCCCAAGCAGGTGAGGTGGCAAGACTTTTTGGCTGAGTTCGACTATGTACTAGAGTACAAGCCTGGAAGGGTCAACTCTGCTTCTGACGCCTTGAGCCGAAAGACAATGCTTGCTGCCATTAGCCAACTTGAGAGTCTGTTGCTCGATAGGATCAAAAAGGGATTGAAGCACGATGCAGCTGCTAGGAGCCTTCTCGAATACGCCAAGGAAGGGAAAACTCGAAGGTTTTGGGTTGAGGAGGAGTTGCTTTACACGAAACAGCAACGCCTCTACGTGCCGCACTATGGGAACTTAAGGCGGGAATTAATGAAAGAGTGTCACGAATAGAAGTGGGCTGGCCACCCAGGGATGCACCGTACCTTGGCGCTGATGCAGGAAGGATACTATTGGCCTCGGATGAGAGACGACGTAGAGACTTATGTTCGAACTTGCTTAGTATGCCAATAAGACAAGATCGAGCAGTCTAAAATAGCGGTGTTACTAGAGCCTTTTTTAGTTCCAGAGAGACCATGGGAAAGCGTCTCAATGGACTTTATAGTTAGCCTGCCAAAATCTGAGGGATGCCAAACCATTATGGTGGTAGTCGACAGGTTCTCAAGGTATGGAACTTTCATAGCCGCTTCCAAAGACTGTCCAGCTGAGGAAGCAGCTCGGCTATTCATGAAGTATATCGTAAAGTATTATATGGGGAGTGCCACGAACAATTGTGAGCGATCGGGATCCCAGATTCACTGGTAAGTTCTGGACATAGTTGTTTGAACTACTGGGTTCGGAGCTCAACATGTCAACTAGCTCACATTCTCAAACAGGTGGGCAAACAGAATAGGCGAATACGCTACTAGAGCTATACTTGAGGCATTATGTGAGCTCAACCCAACAAAATTGTGCAAAATTGCTTGATATTGCCCAATTCTCATTTAACTTGCAGGTGAACGAGTCTACAGGGAAGAGTCCATTCGAAAAAATGATGGGACAACAACCACTCACTCCTAGCACCGTCGTGGCGGGACAAAAATGTGGTAACCCTGCAGCATACAAACTTGCCAAGACATGGCAAGAGGAGGCAGATTTGGCAAGGGCATCCCTACAAAAAGCTGCTAAGAAGATGAAGAAATAGGCTGATGAGAAGAGATGATTCCTTGAGTTTGAGGAAGGCATCCTTGTGTTAGTCAAGATACACTCCATACTTAGATATCGCCTGAAAGGTGCATAAGGGACTACTTCGAAGGTTCGAGGGCCAGTTCAAAGTACTAAGACGGGTAGGGAAGGTGGCGTACAAGGTGGAACTCTCTCTGAAACTAAAATTTCATCCGGTGTTCCATGTGAGCTTGTTGAAACCATACCACGGGGACGAGGAGGACCCCAACCGAGGGCTGTCACAACGGGCACCTATGGGAGCAAAGATCTCGCATGATCGTGAGGTGAATTGCATACTAAAGGTACGAGAGGTACGCAAACGGTATTGCAAGTCCAGGATCGAATACAAGGTGCGATGGAAAGATTTGCTCAAAAGCAAGGATAGTTGGGAGCCGGCCGAGGCCCTTTGGCAATTCAAGAAGTAGATTGACGCATTCAATATCGCCAAAGCCAACGAGGACGTTGCCAGAATAGGTAGGGGAGAATGACACGATCCGCCCATTTATACGAAGATGTTTGGCCCAGAATGAAGGTCCAAGCTCTTTGGCCTAGAATGAAGGTCCATACTCTTTTCCAGAAGATAAAGGAATATTCTAGAATTCTTTAGAGTTTCCTTAAGTGACCTTAGATTCTCCAGAATATTCTAGAAGGAATATTCTTTGTATAGAATTCTCTAGAATCATGTAGATTTGTAATTAATGTGGTAGGTTCTAAAATTTTCTCTTGCAAGTATAAAAAGGGGCCAAACCCTTCATTTGTAACATACCTCAGAAGTTGAGCAATTCAATATACAGAGTTTTCATTCTCTCAATTCTCTCTCTTCTATTATTGTGAGTGTGAGAAAGACTGACTTAGGGTGAAAACCTAAGTGCCGCAGGGGTTGGGAGTACTAAAAAGAGTGAGACCGTGACGCAAGGCTGATCTGATGGTGATGGTGATGGTGGTGGTTAGGAAATGGGAGAAGAGATGGTGGCAGCTATGGTGCAGGGAAGAGAAGGGGGTGATGGGATATGTGGTCGGAAAGGAAGATTGGAGTTAGGGAGGAGGAAGCAGACGGCATTGGTAGTGATGGTAGTAGCTGGGATGGAGTGGGGGATCGAAAAAAATGGCAGTAGGGTGAAAGCTGTAGGGACTGGTTGGGAAAGAGGGAAAAGGTCTTAATTTGACTTTAGATTTTTTTTAATTCTCAATTTTAGTTTTTTTTTTTAATTTTTAATTTGATCTCAAAATTTTATTATTTTATTATTTTAATTTGACTCCAAAAACTTCAATATAGTAAGGGCATATAAGACATTTTATTTGTAGGTATTAGTTTATATGTTTTTCATCTATTTTGCAACAAAATTTGAATTACAACAAAGTTAAATGTAAATTTACAAGTTATAGAGGAATAAAATATATATTAAGGATATCATAGAGAAATATTTGCATTTTACCCAATAAATTTTATCATGATTACATAGTCCAATGAGATCTCCAATCCACACCTCTTCCTCTCCCCGTCCCAGCGACAAAAGTTGTACATGTATGCAGTAATCCTCCTTTTTCTTATTACCGAACACGACATCAAATGAATACTAGGGGCCTATGGCAAAGCAAGCCGCCCAAATGTGAAGTCGTCTATCGATAAAAGGTAACCACAATTTTGCACATTCTTTTCACGTTTACATAATGAGTCCTCCTTCACGATGTATCAAGACAAAAAAAAATAAAGAACCAGAAAAATTTAATAATAAAGTATAATTTAAATAATAAAATGATATTTTTATTATTTATTAATTATATTAGTTCGAATGATCAATGAAGAGGGGAGAGATTTTTTAAAAAAATAAAAAATAAGGGAAATTCGCGTAATTTTTAGTGTTAACTTTCTCTTTCCAAAAAAGAAAAAAACTTTATTTTAATAAAATCTAATTTATGTGGATAAAGTTTCAATAATCTTTGAATATGTCAATGGTGGCTGAGGATTATGACTTGATTATTTTAATTGTTGATTGTGATTATCTTCCTACCAAGAGAGCTTTATAACCGAGCATCGGAAACATAATTTGAAGTGGATGGACTGCCAATTTTAGTCAAAACCAAGACTCTTGTCTGCATGATTTCAAATTAAAAATTGCTCTCATATATTTTTTATTTGTTATTCCACCTGTATCCAGCTAACCAAAATAATATAGTAAATCATTGCAACATCGGGTGACTGTATAAAGATTGGATCAAAGGTCTCCTAATGGACGTTAATCATACAATAGTTATATCAAATTAAAATATTAAACATTGTGATTATGAAGGAACTTGAATAGATTTGATTAGAAATTTTAATTTATAATAATTTGTATAAATAAAATAATTCATTTAATTGTAAATTTAAAATTTATTAATAAATTAGAATATATGAGATTTTAAAGATTTAATAAATAAATTTAAAATTTATTTAAATTTTAAATTTACCCAAAATCTTATCTTTCACAATTATTTTAAATTTACCCAAAATCTTATCTTTCACACCAAATCCACCTATCCGTATAGGAATTGCGTGTAGTCTATTTTTCATGCATGGCTACCAGCTAAGCATGGGTCAAGAGAATGGGGTCCGTTTAAAGATTACTAGTGGTAGTAGTACTATACTTTATCTTTGGTAAAATGTAGTCCTAAATTTGTTTATTCTAAAAGAGTTTAGTCTACTATAATAATGGAGATAATACACGAACACATATAAAAAGGATATTTTCATAAACCTTTAGAGATTTATGTTAATATTGTTTGTTATTCCCAAAATTTTAAAAATATCACAAATCTCACTCTAATTTTTTATTTCTTATAACATGTCAGTCCATGTTATAAAATAAATCATTAAACCATTAATTTTGACAATTTTACCTTTATTACTTTCGACATATAACGAAAATATAATTTTTATATGTATTTGTTCATTTACATTTATTGATTCTTTTCAAGTGTGGCTTTTTTTTTTTTTTTTTTTTTCCATTTAGAATTCTCGGTTTGTTTTGGACAAAAATGGTGACGTTCTAAGCATGATATTTTAAATTAAGTTAATGAGTGATTAGTCCATTAAATAGTTAGTAAAGAAATTACCTAATTGTATAAAAATATTTGGGCTCTAATTCAAAGTTAATTTAATGCTGTATAGTTTTTATTAATTCATTAAAAACCCAAAACTATAATCCTCTCAAATTTGTATACAAAAAAGATTTATTACAAATTTGTTTTCAAATCCTCTCAAATTAAAATTAATATGCAAAGTATTGTAAATACAACGGAACATAAAATTAAAGTTTTACTATATTAACAAATTGCTATTTAACTCTGAATTAGATTAATGTAAAATTCCTTTTTCTAACTATCTAATTAAGTAAATTTCAACATTAAATTTCCTGGTGGGTCAACAAATGGATAGGATTGTAAGTAATTAGATTCTCCATCATGAATTGAATTATTTAATATTTTCCTCAAATTGGACTAATATGTTGCAACAAAGAAAATGTTGGAGAATGTTTGTGAGATTTTTTAAACTTTAGAAATGTCGAGTAATATTACCATAAATCTTTGGGGAGTTTTTCGAAATTATCCCTGAAAAAAAATGTCTATATCAGAGTTTTCCGTAGTCCACATCGATTGGAATATAGAATTATCCTCACAAAAATGGGCTTTGTTGGCTTCATGATACACATTGATTGGAAGATAAAATCATAAAATTCAGAAGAAGATAAAAGACTTATGGATGGTTGCAACTGGATAGCATAACAGGGTTCAATCTACCAACAAATACCACTCAACCAACATTTAATGAATGGGGTCAAAAACTTAATGCTCAAAAAGGTCATATCAGAGAAAATAAAACAATACTGAGCGTGCCCACATTTTGGAGTTGTACAATCAACAACCATTTCAAATCAAGACTAAGACTTGGACTTGGCATCCATCTGTATCCAGCTCAAACTCTCATTACTTTAGATTGATTCAGTCTCCTAATAGATAGTACTGCACCGGCAAGGCCAATGATAATGCCACATAGCAAAATTATCAAAATAACCTGATTATTAATGAAGAGAATAGTGGTACGGGGATAGTTTGGTAATTTTGACATCAAATTTGCTGTGGCAATAAGATTTATGCTGTGGCATTATCATTGGCAAAAATTAATGGGGGCCACCGGCAATTTTCTTCCCAATCTTTTGGTTGTATTGAACTTGGCTTGTTTAATTTCATTTCGTCTTTCCCTTTTCTTGACTCCAAAATTAGCAACCGAGACATTGCTTCTGATTTAGGCCCATCGGATAAGATGAAGTTTAGGTTTGATTTGTACTATGTGTTTTTTTGAAGAATTTTAGATAAATATTGCTATAAGATTACAACACATTTTTTTTTTTTTTTAATCTTCATATATCAAACTCTAGAGTTCAAAGCTCTACTTAGATGACTTAATTTTTCACAAAATTATTTTTTAAAATTTTCAAATATGTTCGTTAACTACCTTTTTTTTTAATTGTAAAAACAATTTTATTTATTTATTTATTTAAAAAAAAAAAAAAACATGCTGTAGCTCGAGATAACAATATCACATTTTCTAGAAAATAAAAAGGTTATTAGAGAATGTGTTTGGAAGTTTTTGAAAACAGGCTTATTAAAAATTCAGTCATCCGTTATCAAATAAAAAAGTCAGAATCATCCAAACAAAGTTTTAAAGTCTGGGAGTTTGAAATCTGGATAATGAGTTGTGAAACTCTAGTCCTTTTCTTTTTTTTTTATTATGAGAAGTAAAGTTACAAATATTTGTAATAATTCTAACAATGTAATTTTTATTGTAACGAATGAATGTCTCAAAATTAAAGTGTGAGATAACTTAAAATATAAGAATGAGATATAAGCACTAAGAAATGTTTGTAAAATTTTTGAATTTCTATTTTCCATTTTTATAACAGTGACAATACTCACATTAAGTCTATTTTGACCATTACCTATAATTAACATTACTAATCTCTTATCTCTGCCCAGCAAAAAGAAAACATTAATCTCTGCCTTAGGCTACTTTCTACAACTAATATATGCCTGGCACAATCCAAAAAATTGCAGGATGAGAATTTGAAACCCGGCGTGTAGTTTTCTCGTGGTTAAAGAAGGAAAATATTTATATAGATCCGGTTTTTGGTCTCATATGTAGATTTTGTGGTATACAAGATTAAATTATATAAAATCTTTCTTACTTCAGTTGATATCATAGATTTCATAATATTTAATCTACATCACAAGGTCTATAAGTAGTGTTAAAATCAGGTCTACCTAAATATTTTTCCGTTAAAGAAAAAGTGTCTTACTAACTAATTATACCTCATTGTCTATTAAACACCTCAATTCAAACCAATGCGTATTAGGTGAGTTAGTCATTAAGTACTTATTTAGGTGTGAGATTAGGAATTCAAATTTTCTTGCATTTTTAAGATAGATGTTAGGTTCTCTATCTCTTGATCCAGTTAGGTCTCTCTTTCCTTTAAAAATAAATAAATAAGAATATGTTAGATTAATATTGTTTGAAAAATAAAATAAAATAAAGAAGGCCCCTGTTGAAAAACTTCATTAATATGGTCGCTACAAGTCCTGCAATTTATTGAGGTAATTTGTTTCCGTACAATTGACTTTCAAGTAGAAAGCTTGAATTTATCAAACAAGCATTTATTATATTCAAAACCTTCTCTTCTAGATATCTATAAATGAACTGTACACCAACTTTAGTCCAGTAAAATGCCGCATAATGGGACTTCTTAGGGAACTTATCTTTAATTTCTTGGCTTATAAATGTTGTTGAAAACTTCTAATAGGGTACTATCAGAATAAGAAAAGATTATTATTTGGCTCAAAATAGTTTTAAAAAAATAAAAAAATAAATTGGCCGATTGCTGGTTAAAGCCTTTTCGCAAAAAGTGTGAAGCTAAGGATTTGTCTAACAAATTAAGTTTAGAGATGATCTATTTTCAATAGTTTATCGAAAATTATGTATATATATATATATATATATATATATATATATATATATATATATATAATTTGAAAAGTAACTTTTTAAAAGAATTTATTGACAAAAATTAAAAAATTATGTATTTGATTTTCAAATTTAGAAAAGATAAAAAGTTGTTTTCATTAAAAAAAAAAAAAAAACCGTTTATAACTTTTATAAACAATTAAAAAGAAGGATAGTAATAGGACTTCCTATAACCTAAATTTCGATTGGAACCTTTGGTGAAATATTTTAAACGCTTTTGCATTAAGCAATTAAATAGGACGGCTTCATACTTATCAAATAAACCAGATTATCAATAGCGTGCAAACCCAAAGTTCTTTTGTGAACTATATTTAAGGTAGCTTCTTGCTGCCTATTCAATATAATTTTTTTTTTTTACTATTTATTTCGATATACGGTGTAAATATTATAAATTATTAAATGATCAAAAAATTATAAAATAATTTTACATTTTAGTTATTTTAATTATTATAATACACACCACATTATGAGTAAGTAATAAGACTTACAATTTAGGCGATTGGGGCACAAGACCGAGTCAAATGATCGAACAAACAAAACTAATGTTCTAATTCATATTTTTGTCCTCCCATCTTTTTTTTTTTGTTGCTAAAATAGTGCTTTCCGGAGTGTTGCATAATTTAGCAATAATTTTTTGGCTATTGATATTCCTAATTTCCAAACAATAAGTTTCGTTTTGAAAGATTCCAACTAATAAAAGTTCAGCCTTCATGTATTCCCTTTAAGGCTCTGACTTTACATTTAGTATGTTGCAGGCCTTTCCAGCTTCTCTTGTTCTTTCCTATATACATTAGGTGCGACTAAAATTTTCATTATCCAACTAAACTTGAGAATAGAGTCTATTCCAACTTAACCCTAGAAAGGAGAAAGAAAGCCATGTAATTGCCCTGAAACTATATAGGGAAAATTGCCAAAATAGTCCCTCAACTTTTTTACTTTAACCAAAATAGTCCCTCAACCTTTTTTTTAAACACAATAATCCTTTAACTTTTATTTTTTAACCAAGAAAGTCATTTTATGGTGGAATTACGATAAAAATCTTTTTCTTTTTTTTGATAAATTTCACATACACCCCATTAAGTTTACTTATTTTGTATAACCCCTATACTGTTTATTTAAAATGAAAAAAATAAGAAAGAAATTAATTTGAAGAGGTGAAAAAAAAAACTTCAAAAAACAATTTTTAAAAAAATGAAACTTTATTTTTTACCAAAAAAAATCTTAAAATCCTAATTCTTCCATCTTCTCCTTTTCTCAACCGAAACTATCACCCACCCAACTCTAGAACCACCCTTTCAGTCACCCAAGCGCCTCCCCCACCCACTAACGCTACTGCCAGATCCCCTCAGTCAACTACTAGGCATTTGTTTTTTAAAAAAAGTTGGCCATAAAGTTTTTTAAAATTTTAAATTAGTCCAATGTGAAAAATAACTAAACCACAGGGGGTGAATGTAGAATTTATCAAAAAAGAAAGATTTTTGTGGAAGGACTATTTTGGCTAAAAAATAAAAGTTGAAGGGCCATTCTGGCTACAAAAAAAGTTGATGGACTATTTCGGCTAAAGTAAAAAAGTTGAGAGACTATTTCGGCTAAAATAAAAAAGTTGAAGGACTATTTCGGCAATTTTCCCAACTATATATATTCACACTCCATGTCACATTAATGAGATGTTTTTAAAATTGTTGCTTATGAGACATATCCTAATTAATAAAACCTTCGTCGAGAATTAGGACTGAAATAATTTCACACTTTTGAACTAACAGTTTCAAGACAATAATCAAGTTGTTCATTCTTTTTAATAGGGGAAAAAAAAAGAAAAGATACTTACATGTCCCATACATTTATGTCAATAATTAGAGTTGGTAAGAAGAAACCAAATGGCCAATGCTGTAATAGATGCATCTTTTTCTAGGTCAAAAAGCTCGCATCATCAGTGAACTAATAACCCACCACCGCGTCTGATCATTAAGGATTTTTGAGAAATTTTTATATAAATTCGATTTATGATATAATGTTATAAATTTTTTAATTTAAAATTTTTTACATCATTCACTTGTAGTGATGTAATATAATGTAAAGTAACATGAAGATTCGTGAATCAAAAAATTTATAATATTATATTATGAATTAGATTTATATAAAATTTTTGTAAAATTTTTTTACACCATTTGTGGGATCATTTCAGCTTTAAAAATTTATATAAAATATATATATAATACTATATAAAATTTTAAAATACTAATTTAAAAAAAAAACAGTAAATTTTTCTCCCGCATCATTTGTGACTAATTATGGGAGCCTTCATGGGCTCTTCCGCCCACCCAGCGCCCGCCTAGATTGGTCACTGCTTACTCGAAAAGACATGCACCAATTACAACCTCCTATTCCATCTGTGTCCAGCTCAAAATATCTCTGAATCTTTCAATTTTTTTTTTTATAAGAAATTTTGTGAAACCCCACAGCCCAACTTGTTCTCTTGGAACCACCCTCTTACGTTACTTTTTTTCTCTTGTACATTTCCCATCATTTTCTTTCCTATAAATACCTACCAATAACCCCAAGTCCAAACCATCCTATCCTATTTCCTAGCTAGCTACAAATTTCTCTTCTAAGCACAACATTTTCTCACCTTATATTACTAATAACAATGGGTTTTTCTGTAAATTCAAATGCAATAGTATTTTGTTTATTACTCTCTATTTTTGTTAGCTCATTATACACTTGCAAATCTCTACAATGATGTCGACATCACATGGGGCGATGGCCGTGCAAGAATCGTCAATAACGGAGAGCTTCTTACTCTCAGCCTGGACAAAACCTCTGGCTCGGGTTTTCAATCCAAAAATGAGTTTATATTTGGAAAAATTGACATGCAACTCAAACTTGTCCAGGGAAATTCAGCTGGCACCGTTACTGCCTATTATGTAAGACTAGTACTACTAGCTATTTCATGTTAATTAATTATTGCTACCATCTATAGGAAAATTCTGTAATTCTTCTAAGAAATTATTTCTTTATATTTTAAAATTTTATATTATAGCGGAACCATTGTACAAAATATAGATCTATATATCTTTTTTATTTTTTGTTTCCGTTTTGAAATTTGTTACTAATACCAAAAGTTTACATGCATGTATGTGCTGCAGCTATCATCACAAGGGCCAACTCATGATGAAATAGACTTCGAATTCTTGGGAAACCTTAGTGGCGATCCTTACATATTGTTCATACTAATGTATTTAGCCAAGGTAAGGGAGGCAGGGAGCAGCAATTCTACTTGTGGTTCGACCCAACTGCAGATTTTCACACCTATTCCATCCTTTGGAATCCACAACGTATCATGTAAGTTAGAACTATACAAATATACAAAGATATGATTCCTATTACTTTTCTCAATTATCTTAAATTGCATGTCTTATTTACCTTTTTAATTTGGAGTAAAGTAACATCTATTTTTTCTGATAGGAACCTTTGAACCACAAAATACCCTTGTTCTTGAATATTTTACAACTGCAAAATAAGTGGGCTCAAATTTTCCTACGGATTTAAATTTCAGTTAACGAATATGATTGGCCAATCAGTCCTCAAAGTCAAATTTTCAGCACCAATTCAATACCACCAACAAGAAATTGTCACATAAATTATTAAAAACTACTTTCCGGCCTTCCTATGTTTCTGTTCTTGAGTGATCTTATCTAACACTTAAATGACCAATATTTGTCATTGCACGTGTCAATCATGTGTCAATTATTATTCGCACTAAATAGATAGCACAAGGATTAAAAAGCCCGATATATATATATTTTTCGAACTTTTAAACTAAATGTTTTTAACCTTCTCATAGCATTCAGTTTGGGACTAAGGAAGCAAGACCATGCATGTACCTATTTCTATCAACTTTATGACTTGATTGTGATTTGGGTTTGTTTTTTTTCAGCTTTTCTGTAATTCTGGTACACCAATCAGAGAGTACAAGAATCCCGAGTCACTTGGTGTTTCATACCCAAAGAACCAACCAATGAAATTATACTCTAGCCTCTGGAATGCAGATGATTGGGCAACAAGAGGTGGCTTAATCAAGACAGATTGGACAAAAGCACCATTCACTGCCTCCTACAGAAACTTCAACGCCAATGCTTGCATTTGGTCGTCAGGAAAATCTTCATGCAATTCAAATAATACTTCAAACAATTCATGGCTGAATCAACAGTTGGATGGCACCAGCCAACAAAGGCTACAATGGGTTCGGAAGAATTACATGATTTACAACTACTGCACTGATGCCAAGCGTTTTCCCCAAGGATTTCCTCCGGAGTGTGCTCTTCAGTAAACAGATAGTTATAAGTGGCAAAAAAGACTATTAAGGATTTTATAATTTGTCATACATGGATAGATATGATTATTGTATTTTATCAAATCAGATACTTCGTGCTGACTTGGTATAGCCAATAATTTTAAAGACAACGCCACAAAAAGATTTAAAAAATAGGAAGTGATATAATATATATCAATTATTTATTGGTGATCACATTTGATATTTTATGCATTTCGTACTGTGTGTTATGTAATTCTTTGATTCTTTCTTGTGTGTTCCTGAAATTATAAAATAAAGACCAAATAATTTTAGAATTTGTGTCTTGAGTTTATTTTATTGAAATGCATCATAAATTATGCTGCAGAAGATACATGTTTTTTTATCATGTCATATCTTTGAGAAGTATTCGACTAGGGTACTTGGTAAAATGAATAGCTCACTGATTTTATAATTCGATGTCACTCAAACGCGTCAATGTACACTTGAAAAAACTAGATGAACATCAGTCCAAAAAAAAAATTAATATAAAATTGATTTATAAACTGGCCTCTTTAATTTAATCAGATAAAAAAGTTACTTGGTAGTGTTTAAATTTAATCTTCTTCGTTCCACTGCGGCTTTTGTTCCATTTCCTTTATTTGGGTCATAAGATATTTATCAATTGTTTGATATTTTGTTTTCGATGTTCTCGAGAATCTCGACTATACCATGCCTCAGCAAATATTTAGATAGATCCGATCTTTGATTCTATTTGTAAACCCTATAATGTGGATTAAAGTTTAGAAAATCTATGACATCAATTAATGTAAGTAAATTTTTTAAAATTTAATCCTGATAACAGAAGATTCTATTTGTAAACCCTATAATATGGATTAAAGTTTAGAAAATCTATGACATCAGTTGATGTAAATAAGATTTTTTAAAGTATTTAATCCTGATAACAGAATTTATAAGTAAAATCAAAAATCAAGTCTACGTAAGTATTTTCCCTACCTTTCTATAAGCATCATTGTTTGACTCATCAGTTGATCTATTAACTACTCCAATTTTCTTTGTGATTTTTTATTTCTTTTAAAAAAAGGTAAAAAATGAATCGTGGGGCTGGAGTGTTTGGCCCTTTCTTTCTTTTCCTTTCCACTCATTTCAATTTAAATTACCAATTAAGCACATCGAAATTTTTTGGTCATGATTATGAGATTATTAGTCTTAAAATTGATTGCCTCGGTTGGCATGTTACATATTTGAATAATGTAGAACTAGTGAGAAAATGATTATTGTTAGAAGGTCAAGTCTGGCCGTGAACATGTGGTCGGGTTTATTCTGTTATTCTGCCATCATTATTTATTAGTGAAAAATACATACTTCATGAGTGTATAATTTAAAAAAAAAAAAATAGACAAATTCAAAGCGAAAAAAATATAAATATTGTAAATCTAATAAAAAAAGTTATACAAATAATTTAAAAAAAAAAAAATATAGGTAGTGAAAGGTAGATAGTGTATATATAAGTTAGTGGGAGATTATAGTAACCTACACACTCTTACTTTTGTATATTATAATTGATTTTTTTATAAGGGTATAAACAAAAATTAAGAAGGTGACAGACACAAAAATGAGGGCTAAGATTTTATATATGGTATAGATGCCAAAATGAATATGATAAGTGACTCTAATTTTTTAAATGGTTAATTTCACTTTACCTTCTTAACATTTAAAGTCATTATCTCTTTAGGGTCTGTTTGTTTCAACTGAAAATGTTTTTCGGAAAGCATTTTCGCTCATCCAGCCAAAATACCTAAGCCAGTATAAGATTATCCTGCGTGATGTGAAAACAGTTGGTTGCAGATACGCAGATGGGTTAACCAAGGTCAATAACTGATAGAGTAGAGTTGCTACTTATGGTTAAGCAACATCATAATAAGATTGTTGCACATTTTAGAGATAGCTATTTGGCCATTAATAGCGCTTACAGAGGGAGTGACACTGTTCACTAAGAGGGAGTTAGTGATACTATACCGCTAGAGGGACTTTCATGTTTTCGAAAATTTTGAACTGGGGTGAATAGTAGAAACATGAACGCAGTAAAGGTTTAATATTTTGAGGGAAAGTATTGTGGTTAGCTTGAAAGTACTTGGGAATAATAAGAATGTTCGACATGTAGGGATTATTTATACTTGGCAAACAGAGATTAGTCGTGAGATTAATTTCAGAATTACTGAGTTGGATAGATACCAACCATTAGATTACTTGGTTGTTTTGGCAAAGGGACAATATAAACAATATTTGTATGCATAAAAACTCAACTTTTAACTTGCCGATTTTATTGCAAAAATCTCAAAGAGTTCGAGATTTCCGATTATTGTAACCCAACACCTTGGTTGTTATCAGGCTCCTAATGTGCCAAGGAATTTGCGTTTTATGCGTATGATGCAGGTAAAAAATGATTCTTACACTTACCTAGACTACAATTCTGGAAGCAGAAACAACATATTTACTCTCATCTGCTACTTCAGGGAGTAGTTCTGCTGCCTCGGGAGTTGGGCACCTTCAATTTATAAACAACTTTTGCAAGTAAATCTCTGCATCCAACCTTATTAGTAAATATGACGGTTTGAAATTCAATAATTTCAGGTAGAAGTACATATCAATATATTGTGTAGAATTGAACAAAAGCTTTTGCAGGTATGAATCAGCCGTGCACCAAAAACTGAAATTCAACACAGTAACATGATTAGAATCAGCTTCCAGAATGAATAATTGTAATCTGATATTAAGCATGCCCGAGTCGTACAAACATTCCCCAAATGTCAACGTCAGGAAGGATAACAAAAAGAAAAGGAACAACACCAGGGTAAGTCAACCCATAAACCTTACAGACTAAGAAGCAAGAGTCAGCAATAATCAAGTCAATATGAGTCAAATGCGAACTCCTTACTGTACAAGAGAATGTACACTTGCGAGTACATCTAGGATACCTGTTGTAGAACAGATGTGGTCTTTGAGATTCCAGAGAGAATCTATGTCTGCACAGTCCTGAATCCTAAAACATTTGCCTGCATTGCCGAGCATCAGCAACTTTATACGGGAATAGTTGATGTCCAACACAATTCTATTCATCTTCCAACTCCACAATCTGTGCCCTCCTCTCAGCTGCTTTCTTCCTGATGAAAAAACCCCATCTCATTGCAGCCTTAATTTTTAGCCAGCCAACAACAGCCTTCCCAGGAGGACGAGTGCGATCCTCATCGTAACTGAAGTTTGTAGATGGCGACGGCATGTAAGCTGGGAAAGCAAAACTATCATCAGGCACATTAACAGCTGCATGGCCTCCCATGCTGAAAATTCTGAGCAAGTGCTGCATATCTTCATTCTCAAGCATCTCATGGCTTCTCATACGAATTTCCTCCTCTGACAAGAATTCATCAACACCCTTGTCACGATTTTGGGACCAGTCCTCATCAAAAGGATTAAGGTTGGATTGCTGAACTGATGACTCGACTGTCTGGAATGATGACGATGATGACTGCGGAGGAGCAAGGGCCAGTGCAGCACTATTATCGTATCTCACATTCTGAATTTGGTTAGAATTGTTTATTTGCTGGTCAGGCAAACCAAATGGTGTACTACCAAATAGAGTGCGGGAACTTGTATTCAGAATTTGAGAATGGTTAGTATATCTGGTAGCCATATTATCATTATAACCTGAACCTGGGATTGAAAGAAAAATGTAGATTACCGAAGATGTATAGCCCATATTACGATCATGTAAATTTAGCATAACACAAAGTGAGCTAAATACAGCATATGTTACCATCGTGAAAATATCACACATAAATTGAGCTGGTCAGTCTGTATACGTCAATTTAGGGGATGACAAATAGGAGACTTCATATGCATATATATGCTGTGTTAACTGGCAACAAGTCATCCCATTTCACACCCAAAAAATTGAACATCAGATATAACACATTTTCATTTGAAACTCTATAAGCTGATGCATACCTCCAATCAGCATGTTTGGATCCATTGGAGATGGTTCAGATGGAACTGGTACTGGTAATCGGGGAGCTGACAGCTGATTGTCCAAAACATTAGGATAATCCACTGGCCCAACTGGAAGTTCATTCCGAGATGCACTTGGTTTCTTATTTTGCTTGAAATTCAGAAGAGATTTACCATCATACTCTATAACTTGGTTCCAACTGTCATATGCTTTCTTAACCAGGCCATCGACATATACCTACAGTTTGAAGAAATGAAAAGTTTGTTAACATGCACATTCTTTCCTATGCAAATAAAGCTTCACAAGAGAATAAGACATTGCTACCTTTCTGGTATCTCCAACCACAATTAGTACATACCTTTTGTACGTCAGAAAGTGAATCTGCCGGATAATACTGTTCACCAGCTATAAGACCACTCAGCTCATAGATGTTGTTGAAGATGATACCAACATTTCTTGAATCATCAGAATAGTATACATAAAGCTTCCCACTAAGGACACACGTCTTTGCGTGCTCTATGAGGGCATCCCACATTTTATTTGACATACCACTGCCAAGAATCTGCTTACACCAAAATATATGTCAAATGACAAAAAAGCATGTTTCTTTAATAGGAAATGGGAATGGTAGTCTTACACTTCGCAGTTTCTGAGAGTCTCTGACCACAAGCCTGAGGAAGTTTTCAACTGAAAATATCCCTGCCTGGTTTAATCTTTTATGGAATGATCCATCCTTACCAATTTTCTCCAATCTCCACACTTCATCATTCAATGCAGGTGGATAATGTTTCTTGTACACTGTAAAAACAAAAGAAATATTTTGACCAATAACTAAAATTAACAAGCAAAAGATTAACCAACAAGTATCATTATCAAGCAGCCTACATTCCCCTCTGTGATCTTTGACAGTAAAAGCCTCGGTCTTTGCTTCACGTACTCGTATGCCTTCGCAATATCCAGATGTGATGACCTTCAAGCCAAGTCTGAACTTCCTACTTCTAATCCAACTTGAATTATCAGTGAAAGTAAGCTCTCCTAGAGTTCCTACACCTTCCTTCAGTGTCACTTGTAAATCACCAGTCAATAGTGGTCTCTTTCCTTCACGCTCTTTCACAACATGGCTTTCAAATTCTTCTTGAGTCCAGCCTTCATCATCTTCAGTGTTAAAATCACCTTCTAGAACCACAACATCCAGCTTAACAGAAGATTCCGGACCAAAAGTGACAACATGGCCTGTATTTGCATCAAACAAAACAACATGATTTACCAGCACCCTGCTCGCCTTCTACTTTACCCCCTGTAAACAGGGGCAGAGAAAGTCTGGATCTAAAATGCAGCTGCAAGTTTCTTCCATCTGGCCCTTCAATTCGTTTGGGTGATGACTGTATGAAAATACCAGATTTCAGGAAGCAAATTTCCAGTTTAAGAGATAAGCAAGCTCATCAATAGAAACAAATTCAGAAAAGAAAAAACAGATTAATCATTTCTTGCTAAAATTGTCACGTGCACTTCTCATAGCACCACTGCATTATTTATTTCAGCTTCACATGAAACAAATAAAATTTGTCACTTGCACACACTTGCATTCATCCAGCAGCATATCTAGCTGAGCTTTTGTCACTTAGTTATTCCAAGTGTGTGTAATAGTAAAAAGTCGTAACTACTTTACCAATAAAACTTTGCAGCTACTCATTACCATGCTGCAAGAAAAGAAACACATATACACTTCAAACCATATATGAGATGCAAATGTCTAACGACTTCGCCACCGAAATTGCATATAACCAAATAAAACTTTTTATAGCACCACTACATTATTAACATGGAACAAATAAAATGCCATTAGTGCATATTTGCATTCATCCAGGAGCAAACCTAACACCACATGTCTACGTCAGACCATGTATGAGATGCAAATCTCCAATAAGTTCAGAAATAAAAGTGTACATAAACCAAATCTACCCTGCAACAAGAATCATATTCGTATCACATACTTCGAAAAGGTTTGAAGAAGCGGGGAGAGTTATGTACTGTTATAGAAAATAACTACAATTTCAAAAATAACCACCACAAACCAACCTTCCAGTGAGTTTTGCAGGACCAAGCTTTGCCAAAGCACGTTCCACTTCTTCACTAACCTGTCAGTATCAAATTAAAACAGGAAAAGAGAAGCTCGAGACTTCATCAACCAAGCAAAAGATTAAAGGGCTACATAAACATAAGAAAAGTATATTCTTGGTAAAAAACCAGCTTGTTATCCTCATAATTCTCTCAAGAAATTCTACCACAAAACAAAGGTAAAATGTTCAGTAACATTGCTGACCAAAAGTCATAAGTCAGAGGAAGAAGGGGCACTAAATTAACTGCCAAAATGGGCAGATATACATAAAAATGTCAAACATAAACTAGATTTAGTTGATCATCAAAGTTGCAATTTCAGATACACACACACGAAAGTACATGTTATCACACAGAATACAAAAACTCAAACTATGTTTCAGGACAACCTATCATGAGTAAATCTTGTTTACACTGTCAATGTGTAATATTTTTTACACTAGCTGGTGCAGATACTTGACACAAGCACATTTTAAATTGTATGCATCATTATTTCACGTGGCAAAGATCTAATACTGCTCATGGAAAAGAAATTTTACACCGGCAGTCTATATAACACTAAACCAGATATAATTGCATGAAAAACCCTGAACATTAGACTGGAAAGCATAATCCAAACACAGAGTCAAACAAAATTTCTGGTTGCAGATGTTGAGTTTCAATATGAACAAATATTTAAGTACTTAAACTCTAAAAAAGAAGGAACACCAGTAAAACAATCATAAAGCATCGGTACTGGGCATACAACTCTACGAAGAATTGGCTCCAAGGATGAGCAGAGTTTCTGGAGACTATCCAACTTCAGAGCTTCCACAATTACACTGCATAAACATTGTACTTTTAGACACTGAAATATTACAATATAACTAGACATCAAGATTTAAAAAGGCTTACTTAGAGAAAGAAATATCAAACAAACAAGACTTCTTGCAGTTATCACAAGTAATAATAAGCTGCAATTTAGGCAGAAATGAATAAATTACACTTGATCAGACTGCAGTCAAAGACGATTTTGTTGGAATCTTATTATCACAAGCCACATTATACTAAAAGTTAGAATACTTTAATAGAAAGCTTAATGCCCCATTGACTCAAAAGGGCCTGATTTTTGAGTTGTCTACAGGCCACTTCTACATTAACCAGGGTGCAAAAACCACGGATATCTTCTTAGACTTTGAGAAATTTATAAGTTGCACTCTCAGCAGAAAATACATAATTTTCCAAATTAAACTGACATTTATGTAGTAGGTCTCTCTCAATTCTCAATCCAGGATATACAACTTGCCACCTAAACTAGCTAATATTCATGCAATCCGCAACGTTCTAGTTCAGTTTGGAGTATCTAGGAATAACTTGATCAAAGTCGGTACTTTAATTGGTGTCATAGTGAAATGAAATGTTGAAGCTCAAGACAAACTCTCTGTTACACAGACTCATCATTCAACCGCAAAATAGCTGTGTTCATAGGATACGACATGGATTCGGGTATGGGATATGTTTAGTATCTGGTCAAACATCAGTTAGCTACTTTGACTTAAGATGGGGCCCACTATGACCTTACAAGTCCCTGCTGAGAACTACTTACAGCCTAAGTATTCTTCTCAAATATCTTAGTATTAATCAGCACCTAGTAGATGTAGGACATTACAGTGGTGCAAGTATCACATGCTACTTCCAAGGCATTTAGCTTTTTCCGTCAATGAAATAACCAATTCAGCTATAACAATTCTGATATCACAACACGAACATATAGAGTTTCTTTGACTGCGAGATTAAAATTACTGATAAAAATATCTTTTGTGACATGTCCAAGAATCGTGTCTAAGCTTTTCGCCCTGTCTTGTGTCTTGTATCTTGTATTCGGTAAATTGGCCAACCTCACAGAAGATTTACCTAGGCACTAACCCCTATCAGATACTAAAACCCAAGTGGATGTAACAAACGACAAGCTCAACATTTTAAATCAGACTATATTCATGTATATTATGCCAGCTAAATTCGGCATTGGCATGTGGGCTCCAAAATAATGCTGCCAGCTATCTTTCAACATTTGAAATTAAATAGAAACTGAATTACGGATGTCGTTAGCTGGTTCAGTTATATTCAACTTTGGGAATGATTAGCTCCACCTACCTAGTCATCCTCCTTGGCTGCTGATCCACGCAAAAGATCAGAGGATCCCTAATAACACCACAATACAAAATCTACTCTCAAAATCAAATCTTAAAATTGTAGTGAAGGCCCAATGATTGCTTCTTGTGATCTCTATGTAAACTAAGAAAAGATTTGTGCTGTTGTTCACCATGAAAAACTCGTGTTTTCCCAAAAAGGAAAAGGAAAAAGCTGATTTCTGTGGCCCTGACACAGTAGTTCAATAGAACCAGATAGAGAAGGACAATGAGTTGGCTATGGGGGAAGGTGAGGTGAGAGCCAGACAGCAAAACTGGGGAGAAGAGAGCTGGAGAAAGATGTTAAAGTAAGATGTCGGTGCCAGATGTTTGAGCATTTCAAGTCTTTTAAATTTATCGCATTCCGAAGGCCTACATCCTCCAAACAAATGCCCTTCAATAATGTACTAATAGAAGAACGAGAGAGAGAGGGAGAGAGAGAGATTATAGTTTATGCTTGACATACGAGTCACCATCGCTCTACAGCTGTACAAATATATAGTGCAAGTACAAGTATACAAACATTAGCACAGAAATAAATACTACTGCTCTTGTGTTCTTGTTGAAACTTCGGTCTTAAATTCACAGAAAACCCGACCTTATTGTCAGTCTTAAACATATATGTCCGCTACTCAATTTGAAGCCTTCGTTAAGAATTTTGTCTTAAAGCCAAAGCTTTAAAGATCCTAAGACTAAAAGCAAGTTCTAATTCAGTAGAAAAAAAGTTAAAACAAACAAAGAAATCGACAGTACCATGTCCCAAACTCTCCACAGATACATAAAGCAAACTGTACAAAGCTTCAAAATCCCCCTACAATGCAATAGTATCTCAATTTTCAAGTAGCACTAAAACCAATAACACCAACTAATTCGCAACCAGATTGAGAACAAAAAGACAAAATCTTTTCATTTAAGTTTCATAAATGCCGCCCCACACTCTCTCATACACATAATAATTCAACCAAAATCCCAAAAAACGAGCCAAAGGCAATCCCCAACCAAATAAAATCAAGTCAAATTAAGATAAACAAAAATTGACGATATCAGCTAAAAATATAACTTATACCTAGCCAAAGCAGGTCTTTTCCGCTCTTGCTGCTGCTCATCTTCACCCTCCAAAATCCTCTTCCTAGTCTGCATTTCGACAAATTTCACAGACCCTACCCAAAAAAAAAACAATTAACAAAAAAAAAGATCTCAGAAATAATCCCAAATTCACCACAATCAAATCCAGATAATTATCCCAAAAATCAATCAATCAGCTAAAGCAAAACCCTAATTTCCACAAAATTACTTATCCAAGAAATTGAATATATACAAATACACGTATCTATATATGTATATTACCTGATTGACAGTTCAATTTGAGGTCACGAGGTTTCAATAATTTGTCCGAACGAGGAAAAAATTGAACTTTTTTTGGGGGATTATATCAGCGCGTGTTTTTAGGTGAAGTGTATTGTGTAGTCTACTCTGACGACTGACGGCAACAACCGCTCTTATCGTCGTCTTGTATAGTGTTTGAGATCTTTGGGAATTTGTATATTTGGTCCTTCAAGTTTGGTCTCGTTACACTTTAGTACTGGCCATTGTCATTCGATGGTCACAAATTCTGAAATTATTTTTAGTTTTATTTTTATTTTTTTGGAAATTTCATCTGTAGTATAATTGATACAAATAAATTAATAGTATACTTGTCGTGAGTGAAAAATATAGGATTGACTTAATACGCTAAATATTCAGTTATATACTATCTCTGTTCTATTAAAATTATTACAATTGATTTTTTTTTTATCAAACATATTTATTTTATAATCAATGGAGTAATTTATATAGATTATTGGTTAGTGATGAAATTTCTTCAATAAAAATAAATTTCTTTATCTATTTATGATATATTACATAATATAGTAAAGATTAATAAGCAAAGATAAGAGAAATTTAGTGATAGACATCTTCAAATTTGAATACAAAAATTAACTTTATGCTCATTTTGCTTATATTAGTACTACCAATTAAGTTGATCTAATAATTTTCCCATATAAAAGAATAGAGAGATTTTCTAATTCTAAAAAGAAATCAAGAAGTCAGAGATACAATATAAAGTGGCTAATTGTGGAAATTCTATCTTTTACGACACTTGAGATCCCAATATTATCTTTTACGACACTAAAAAGAAATCCAGGCCGTCCGTTAGCAGAAGTGTGACGGCTGCAGATGAAAAGATAAGAGCTGTCGCGTCAGATTTTGTCATCCCTCTATTTTGTTTTCTTTTCCTTTTACTACCTTTCATTTTCTGTTTATTTTTTTTTTTACCACTTTTTGATTTTGGTGTGGCCGTGGAGAAATATTTCATCATGGTATGTCAATATCACTTTTTAATTTTCATTTCCATTTATGACCATTTTATTGATTTTGTTTCATAGTGAATCTATTTCATTTACTCCAAATTTCCCTTTATTTACTTGTACCATTTTTGCACCAGGATGTTATATTGCATGGGAGGAAATAAATCTCTACTCTGATTGTTTTCTTTAATGACTTATATTCGTCTGTCCATGTTTGGTAAATGATATAATTGAAGAAAAAGCACTTTTAGTACTATAGTATATTTCTTAGTGTTAAAAGCTTATTATCTTTCTTTTTTTTTTTTCTTTTTTACTGTTATATGATTATTGGGGTGGAATAAAGTGAGTGAGTTCACACTATGTTATTTAACATTCTCTTTCCATATACATATATATATATATATATATATATATATATATATATATTATATTATGTTTTGGCTTATTTATAGGAGTCATTTATTATGCGAATCAAACACTAACGAGCTTTTTAAATCGAGCTAAAGCAATTAGATTGTATTAAAT
The DNA here is from genome assembly GCA_025175665.1 of Cinchona pubescens. Taxonomy (NCBI): domain Eukaryota; kingdom Viridiplantae; phylum Streptophyta; class Magnoliopsida; order Gentianales; family Rubiaceae; genus Cinchona; species Cinchona pubescens. Next base: position 2,224,102 of record JANKKI010000122.1, on the reverse strand, counting down.
AACTTTTTTTTTAATGTTCTACTTATTTATATAAGCTTGACAATTTAATCAAAAAAACATCAAATATGTTCAAATTGATTTGATTACCTCATAAATCAATATTTTTGTATGTTTTGAGGGCTAAACTGAGGAAGCTGATTATGGACAATGTGATACTTTTAATTAGTTGGAGGAAACTTTTGCATTTATACCTTTTGTTTGTCATTTCTCTTTAATATCTCATTTTACAATGAGGATGGTGGGGAAAGAAATAATCTGCTTGATGTAAATAACGTCCACATTGTAAAAGGACTTAAACCATTCAATTTCTTTAACTTTAGTTTTTAAATCATAGATTCATAATATTGTCAATTTTTTTAAGGCATACCAGAAATTGAAGTTCAACTCCTTGAAAGGGAAACAAAAAGTGATTAGTGACAACTCAAAAGCTTCTTTGCAATCCCTCTTTAACCTCTACAACACAATGGACATAAATCACCAAAACTATGGCTGCGTAAATGCCAATTTTTTTTGTGGAAATTCCTATATGAAGGCCACATGTATCAAGCCACATAAAATATAAATTTACGTGAGATTTAACATAAATTCACGTAAGATCCACAATTTAATTTTTTAGGTGTATATAAACCTCCATAAAAAAATTTACCAGTGTTTTGTCTCTAGAGTACTCAAAGTTAAGAAGTACAGTGAATTTCTGGTTGTAATGGAGATACATGATTAAATGCTATTTATCAAATCCTTTGGGGACCATGGTTGTGCAAATATATACAACAATTGGTTTAAGTAAATGATGTATAGTAATCTCTTGAAAGATGAACATTTTCATTATTATTTATTATTATTATTATTAGACGAAAGTGAATGAAAACTTGACTCTAAAATACAAATAATCCACAAATAGGGCTACTCATAGATAATTAAACATATTGAAGCATATGAATATGCTGTAAGGATTGATCTTTTTCTACAGTATATATATATATATATATTTATATTAGTGAATTTAGATGCGCAATATATGTATAAAAATAATATTAAAATTTAAACAATAATTGCATGATATACATAAAGAACAATAGTATAAAGAAATTTCTGTAAGATTAATTAACTCGTAACTAAAAGACTAGCTAATGAATCCATTTCAAATCAAAGTACTCGTTCTTGTAAATTCTTTTTTCTTCACTCAATACATTTCCCAAAAATGAATAAAAACAAAAAGAAAAAGAAGACTAGAAACGTAAAACTTGAAAGTGGATGATATTCAACCTATATTGCCACGTTCAATGTCCTCCATGGCTCCATGGCTGCATGTAGCCATTTGGCAAAACTTGCTCATGCATTCTCTACTTGTGCCACCTAGTAATTCATCACTTTAACCCCTTTTTTATAAATTCCATTGATCGAAACCACATTTTCCTCACACCCCTCTTCACCAAAATCCAAACCGAATTCTTACATATTATTTTGATGGCTTACATAAATTTTCTATACACTTTAGTTATCATGATGATGAACTTGTGCAATGATAATACAAGCTCTAGTAGTAGTTTTTCTTCTTCAGCTCAAGAAATTGAAGAAAGTGAAGATTTGCTCATCCAAATTCTCCTCCATTTGCCTGTAAAATCTTTACTTAGATTCAAATGTGTTTGCAAGAAATGGAAGAGCCTAATTTCTAGTCAATACTTTTCCATCAACCACACTCAAAGAAATCCAAACCCCATTTCATCTAGCCTTTTGATTCTTAGAAATCAGTCTTTAATCCTCCTTTCGCTCGGGAATCATGAGAACAACCCCTCGGAGGCCGATTTTCGAATCCCATCATTCGATTTTTTCAATATCACCCCGGATACGACCATGAGGATCTTGGGGATTTGCAATGGCCTAATGCATATCTTATATATCCTCATCCTTCAACGAGAATGAATATGCATTTTGTGTCAGCAACATCACATGTGTATAGGCAGGTAACCAACCTTCCTCCGCCTGGAAAGATCATAAACAAGCCAATTCTTGGAATAAATTTGGCTTTTGATCCATCAAATTCACCCCATTTTAAGGTCATTTGTTTTGGCCAATCCTTCATGCTTGAAGACAAGAGTTGCCAGCTCGAGATTTACTCGTCCGAAACCGGCTTGTGGAAGCTCTGGAATGGATCTTTCTCCAATCCTTTCCACATTTTAGAAGTTTTCGATCGCGGGGTGTTTTGTAATGGTGCCATCCACTGGCTCAGCACAATTTCTGATTCTTTCTATTTCGTTCTTGAAAAAGAAACCATGAAAACCTTGCCAATGCCTCCCATGCATAGAGACATTTACACTACAAAAAGGCTAAGGTTTTTAGGCCAGTCTGGAGGGTATCTAAATTTGATTGATTTTGAAGCAAACCTCTTTCACAATCATGCATCCCCCAATGGATATATATGAAATGAAGAAGGATTATTCAGAATGGGTTTTGAAATATAGGATTGATTTAAATGAATTAGGGCTTTTATTCCCAGAAATGATTAGGGAAATCCAGGTGCATAGTCAAAACACTGAGGATGAGCATGATGTTAGTGTTCATATTTCTAAGTACTATTTATGCTCAGTTTTGAGTGTTAGTAGGGCTGTGGATGGGGAAAGTGTGGAGATTATAATGTTGTTGCCAAAACATATTATTGCATATAATCCTAAGTATAATAGTCTGAGGGTGCTCCTTTGGATGGATAAGGGAACCATACAGCTTCAAGATCACAAGTGGTATGATTGTTATCAGTTCACTGAGACACTCTCTTGGCTTAATTAATTAAATTGCTGATGATGGATATCATATTGTGGTGTTGGTGGAATGAATTAAATCCATGTTTTTTGTAGCCTTCTTTCTTTTGCTATTAGGATAAAGGAAAAGGGTTGGATTAGTACAATTAGCAATACTCGCTTGTATAAAAGTATGAAGCACAGAGTACTTTATATTGAATGGCCTTTTACGGAAGTCTTTTAAGAAGTAGACAATCTCTACCGAAATTTATATTGAATGGTCTTTTAAGTCTTTTCAGAAGCAGACAATCTCTACCGCATGATTCATTAAATTAAGCATACTTTAAGGATTACTATGTGTGATGTATTTTTTTTTTAAATAATTAAGTAGATTTGATTTTTTATATTATTTATAGATTTTGTCATGTGAATTAAATATTATGTAATTTATAATATAGTAAGATTTTATGAATTAAATGTTATAAAATTTATGATATAATAAGATTTTTATAAAATTTAATCTTGATCGTATGAGTATAAATAAGTCTATATATATATATATATATATATATATATTAAGGTTAATTTGGTACATTTAGTGAAATCTATCAATGCTAGTGCATGGCTCAAAATGCTTCGGTTACGAGCCCGGAAAATATCCTACCATGCATATAGTTCTTCAGAAATGAATATCCAGAAAGCTAGTACTAATAAATGGGTAAATAAATTGAGCGAGCCACGAACAAATTCAAGGATTACCAAAGTGCTTTAATTTAAGCCTTCATAATACAATACTAGAAATGGTTGACCCTACTACGCACAGTCTATGCCCACAGTAAACTTAGTTTTTGGTATTTGGAGTGAACATTGTATATTATGATAAAAGTCTAGTCTCACATGAATGAGAATACATCTAATTATTTTTATCCAAAATCTGTTTAGTATTCAGATTATAGACCATTTTATTGCTAGTACCAAACTTTTTCATTGATGATTTTTTAATATTAACGAACAAACAAATCAAATTTTATTCTCATTAGATGGGGTCGGTTGCAGAATATTAATGATTTCTTAGTCCTTTTTTTCCCCTAAAATGTTAGTCCTCATAATAAGAGGATGAAAACTACATAATCAAAAGGCTAAAATAAAATACATACACTTAAATATTCAATACTACTTAGTAAAATCTTCAACATACGCTAAGCAAGCAATATAGTGTCCAATGGAAGAGCAAAAGTGATTAATATGTATAAACATGAATTAACTAAGGTAAATATGGGCCAATACATGCCTTACTGGACCAAAGATAAATCCTATTTGCAAGGTAGATAGATCTCCAAACTTAACATAGAAAAATTACAAAAATTACTCACTAGCATATTCTAACTAGCATATTCTAAGGAAAATTCTACAAACTTGTTAAAATTACAGGCACAAAATGGCAAAATGAAAAAAGAAAAATTAAGTAAAAATTGGGCGAAGGTACACAAATACCAATATAGTATAAGTGATTTTTTATAATGCAAAATAATATCATAATAGTTAAATTTAGAGTAATAGAGTAGAAAAAAAAAATGAAATCAAAGGCATACTACAATAATAGAAAGCACATATTAGCATGGTTTATATATGCACAACAACTTTTGTGAGTTTATAAGACCACTGCATTGCAGAAGAAGAAGGGAACATATGATCATATGAATTTGTCCTTGTCTATTATCCCCACATGATTATGGCATACATGTGGTTGTAACTGTCAAAGGTGGAAGAAGAACAGACTAATCATATATGCTTATAACTATCGATTTGAACAAATTATAAGAGAAATGAAAATATGAAATGTCAATGGCTATGTAACAGTGCTTCAGTGAGCAATCAAACGGTACAATTTGTATTAGTTTGGAATAGATTTCAGACTAATCCTATTCAGTGGGAATGACCAATAGTTTAATTAAATAATTAATGAGCTATTAAACATCTCATACAGACACAACCCATGACTTACCTCTCTTGTTAATAAGCCAATTAATGTGTCAGGTACAATGCGGAATAAACTGAAGCAATTGAAGGGATAATAAGCATTTTGGGACCTTAACTCAAGAAAACTATCACACGGAAATAGCTACGTAGAATTAGCTACAATAGGTGAAATGTTTTCTTCTATACTAGGTAGATATTAACTTTTAACTGGAGTCCCATAATTAGGACTGTCAATTGGATTAGGTTGGTACCTGTCCAAACAAAACAGACTCTAAAATTAGTGGACGATTCAAGTGAAATGAATTGAATTGTATTGAGATTGGGGTTAAAAAGTTTACATGATTTTAATGTGAAATGTGAAATGTGAAATGAGTTTGGATCACTTTAAAATCAGCATACTATTCAATATATTAAAAGTTTGGTCTAAAAAATTTGATCCAAATAACATGTGTATATATGTACTAGTTTTTGGTAATACTACGTAATGTATAGAGACACACATAATGACAAATTATGTTTTGAATGTTTAGTTATATCTTAGTTTTGTTTAAGTATTCTTTACTGTATTAGGGGATATAGCTGAAATAAAATTATAATTTCAGACTTCAATTTTGAATTGTAATCAAACATCATTTGCCTCGAGTTGCTACGAAACTCTAATTCATATAGCATTGTTGGTGTAAAGTTTTGTCAAAGAGATCAAAAAAATTGTATTTTATATCTCTAACTACAATGAAATTTATACGTATTGTGAATATTTAGTCCGAGGATGTTACACTTTTGTACCAAGCACATTTTATATCCATAATTTTACAAGTTATTCTGGCGTTAAGTACCCTAAACAAAACAATAAAAATACCAAAGATACAGTAGAAATTAGGGATACTCTATCATATGAGGGAGGGAAATATTCAGGTAGTTTAGTTTTTGATATTGTTTGTAAATCTTGTGATATAAATTAAATATTATAAAAATTATGACATTAACTTATGTAAATAAAATTTTATAAAAGTTAATTTTGACCACAAAATCTACCAGTAAAGTTCAAAACCGTATCTATGTTAATATTTTCTTATGTGAGAAACATATGCATATGCTTTGAAAGTTTTTTAATTTGTAAATGCCTTAAATTGTATCACATAAATTTTCAAAATTACCTTAACTATACTATATATAAAGTTTAAGCATTTTTTTAGGGAAATTTTATGGTCCCTTTTAGGAAACCATTATCCTTGTACTTTGAATACTTGTACAGTACAATACCATGTGTTTAAAAATTTTGTATTATACAAACTCTTAAAGTTAAGGGAATGATTTTCTAAAAAGGAGAAAAAAATTTCCCTTTTTTTTATTATTAATATTTGTCATTTTACATACTACCTATCATACCCTTATATTGATAGATAAAAATTACAATTATATTCAAATAACTACAATTAATCCCCACTACCAATAACTTATACACAAATTATTTTCATTTTTTCCTTATTAATTTTTTAAAACCGCACACACATAAAGTGTGCCGTACACACTACACTAATAGTCCCTTAATTGAACTATTTGGATGTAACAATTACGGAGCAAACGAACACGCTCAAAATAACAAAACACTGGGAATTATCGTTGCCAAATGTCAATTACTCCTACCAAGTGACAGAAAAAGGGAGAAAAAATAGGAATGAGATCAAGAATGAGAAAGTTCTTTGATGAAGTTGAAATCTCAAAAATCCAAAATTAAATTGAAATCCCAAAATTTCAAAATTCCAATAAAATTGAAAAAAGCAATCAATAATTTATGATTTGGATAATTAACCGGAAACTATAGTTAATCTAATAATCTCCTAACAAGTACTAACAAATAACATTATTAGTATTAGTAGGTGTATAAAATGTCAGGACCAAGAAGATCACATTCGGATTCCACACCACTCTTAGAACATCGTCACTGCAGTCACCATCATCATCACCGATTCTCTTCTCACCCCGCCACCGCCATTGAAATGACCACCCCTCCTCCGCCGCGTCGCTCCGTCTACCTCGGCGTTGACGTTGGCACTGGCAGCTCTCGAGCCGGTACTTCTCTTTCCTGCTTCGTCCGCCCCTTTCTCTATCTTGTGTGTATGACATGATAATTGAGTATAAAAATAGTTTAAATTGGCGGGGGTGGGTCTCCTTTTGGTTTTAATACAAATGGGTTGTGATGGGTTTTTGTTGTTTTTACTGTTACATTAATGTTTCTGATGTTTCTTGAAGTAGTTATCTGAATAGGCATAAGCAGAGTTAGATGGCTAAATTATGAAAATTTTGCTTGGGAGGTTATTGCAAAAGTTGATTGATTGAATGAATTAGTTTAGCTGAAGTTTTGTCTGCGATTTTATATTGAAATGTGATTTCAATTTGATGGAACTTCATTCAAAATTCATGCTTGGAATTTTTTTTTCTGTTATTTTCGCTCTTTTTTCTTTTAGTTTGAGGTCGATAAGTATAGGTTGTACTTCCCAAGGGAGGACATATTATGAAATTTCTTTGCTATGCGGGGTGACTATTACATAGTGTTGGATGATTAAAAAGTTATGGGACGCACTTACTTTTCAGTTATCTCAACGGCTGTCATACCCGCCCACATTATGGAGTGAGTAGCCAAGACTTACTCTATAACTTAAAAGCATAAGAGCTAGAAAATTATCTGAAACTGCTACCTTTGAAATTTGTACTATTTGATGTTGTTTATTATGCGCCAACATTATTCAGAAACAAGAAGCTGTGTTGTCTCCTCTTTAGTGAATCCTCCGGGAACTACTCAGTATGACATTATCAATTTATTAGAAAGTAAAGGAATGGATGTATAGTAAAGGGAGATAAAGATGAAGTGAGAGTGGAGCATAAATAAAAAGATGAGGAAGTCTGGTGACATATTCAGGTTAATAACTTGGTCAAAATCAAAAGTTTGAGCTTTAGTTGTCATTCAGCAATAAGTAACATGTTTCAGACTGAAAACAGATTTCCTTTTCTAGTGAAACTGAATTACTAACTAGTTGATGCATTTGTCATCAGATATGCTGAAGTTCATTTAAGAGACTTAGTTGTTACTAAAAAACTCCTTGCCCATTTTAGATTTTGAAGAGCAATTTCATGACCATCGAGCACAAGATTTAATGTGCATTGCGGAAACGTTCCATTAACTTCAGTTTGAAGTTCTGTTCTTTGTTGTTTCTTCAAGTGCTTTCTTGTATAATTTCTTTTTGGAGAAACATATTCTTCTAAGGGAAAACAGGATAGAGGCAGCACTGTTGCTAGCCTTTGAGGGCCTTTTAGCAAATGAATAACAAAAAGTGGCTAGGTGGTGTAGCACTTATATCATTGGTAAAGTGCAGACCTAGAAGAATGGGAAAAAAGACCAAGTCTTGCATAGATGAAAAGTACATGATCTTCAGGATTATTTAAGATAGACCTAATTGTAAGAAAAAATAAATCAGCTAGAAACAGTTTTGGGGAAAACATTCTAGAAATTATCTTCTCAAAGGCTAGGATTACCCATAGTTCAACCCGACAATGCTACAAGCTTCAACTCCTTCCTTGGTGCCAAGAAATATTACCATGTTAGTTTATTGCCTTGAGCTTTGAAAGAAATTCTTCAAGTTGAAGCTCAAGCCACCATACAATCTCAGCAGCTTATTTTTGGTTGCAGGTCTCTTTGATGAGGATGGCAAACTTTTGGGTTCTGCAAGTAGTCAGATTCAGATTTGGAAAGAAGGTGACTGTATTGAGCATTGTAATTTTGGAAGCAAATATATTGATCTGGAGGACAGATGCTGACTTCTTGAATTTTTGTTTGTAATAATATAAACTTTCTCCAGTTAACCTATTCATTTGGAGGGGATGCAATGTTAAAAATATGTCAAACATGTAAGGCACTCGTGTAATAGTACATTTTTCTCTTACACACACACACACACTCTCTCTTGATAAGTCATCTTATGCAATTCAAATTGACCTAAAATTTGTGTTGAGAGTAATTGATTGATATCTGACATGCCTAACAAACTTTTTTGAGTGCAGCAATCTTCAACTGATATTTGGCTTGCAATCTGTACTGCTGTAAAAGCAGCATGCTCCCTTGCAAATGTTGCTGCAGAAGAAGTAACCAGTTTAGGTTTTGCTGCTACTTGTTCCCTTGGTTTGTATTCTTGATCATCTAATGCAAATATCAACACGTAAATTTGTTCAGCTGTTTCAGTTAGCTGTTATGGCCATTTTTGCATAAATCAAAATTGGATAAAGTGATTTTGAAATGCAGTTGTTGTGGATTCTGATGGTGAGCCTGTATCAGTTTCTTGGAGTGGTGACACTAGGAGAAATATTATAGTTTGGATGGATCATAGGGCAGTAAAGCAAGCTGAACGCATCAATTCCTCTAATTCACCTGTGTTGCAGTATTGTGGTGGAGCTGTGTCCCCTGAAATGCAACCACCTAAGGTACATAGGAAACCCAAACATTGTTGCTTTTTCCTTATTTGCTAGCTTATGGAGGCTTAAATCTGGTCTCATAAAATAATGTATCCCAGAAGCTGTGTGGATACATGCTTCTTCTGATCTGCTCTCCTCTTTATATTTCTAAGATTAGAAGTCTGAACTTTTCTTTAGTATTGTCTGAAAATTTTGTGGTCATAGAGTTGCATTGTGGATGTAATGGGTCATAACCATTTTTGCAGCTTTTGTGGGTGAAAGAGAATTTGCAAGAATCTTGGTCAATGGCGTTTCGGTGGATGGACCTTAGAATGATTGGTTGTCTTACAAGTAAGCCCTGCTATATACTTGGGTTAACACATTTTCTGTTTCTTCTCTTGTGGGCTCTCATGAGTTGATTTTCAATTTTCCTAGAGCAACAGGAGATGATACTCGGAGCTTGTGCACTACTGTCTGCAAATGGACCTATCTAGGTCATGCACACATGCACCAAGCCTCTGAGAAAGACTCTCGGGACATGGAAGCTTGTGGATGGGATGATCAATTCTGGGAGGAGATTGGCTTAGGTGATCTTGTTGATGGCCATCATGCCAAGATAGGTATGCTTTAAATTTGTTCTAACTTGTCTAAATGCTTGATGGTGTATGGCTTGGCAATTGTGTCTCTTTGCTTTTACTAGGAGAATAACTCTGTATCCTTAATTTGGAAATGGTAGGTATAGATCTCTGGTTAGATTAGTGAATGTGCTCTTTTCAGTGAATTTTTTGAGATGTATGATGCTATTTGTTTCTCAGATTCCAAAACAAGAGCATGTCCATCCTTTGTTTTTTGTGGATGAATTAAGAACTATCAATTGTAGTTGCATGCATACAGCCAGAAGCTTTTAGCTTTATAATGTCTGCAGGATTGGAGTGTCCATGTGTTAGCTTGTGAAAAAGAGTTCTATGAGCTGGCTTCTTGTGACAAGCTTATCCATTGTACTTTTCTTGTTGATGAGTTAATCTCTAGAGATGGTTCCATTTATGCTGGTGAACTTGAATGTCAAATTTAAACATTTCAAGTGCAGTTGACTGGACATTTAAATGCATGATTTCCAAGGTTAATTCAAATAAGACTTCTCATAACTGGACGAAGTGAAATCCATATTTTGGTTCAATATTAGCTAACCCAAGAAAATAGAGAAAAGAAGGTCAAAGAACAACAAAAAGGAATAATAATTTAAAAAAAAAAAAAAGAAACAGAAAAAAGTTATTTATTTAAAAAAAGAGAGAGCAGTCAATGTGCAAATACCTTCTTGCTTATCGGTCCTACAACTTCTCAAGTAAAGTAGAGAAAATTCATTCAGTATGTAGAATGTAAAACATGTGAACTGAAGATGCTCCAGATAATCTTTAGCTTCGTACAAGTTATGCTTCTTGTGTACTTCGATCAGTTTGTCTGTTACTTCAAATGTATACAGTTGACCTTTAGCATTGTTATTGAACAAATAAGAATCTGCTTGCTTATTAGACTACAAACTTAACATATCCAATTGATGTCTATCCACTTATTCTGTATCTCCTCAAATTTTGCTTTTGGTTTAAATTTGGTGTCCTATAGTATTTGTCAATTCAGAGTATCATAATTTCTTGCATAGGGAAGGTAAATGTTATTGTTGTCTTCTGAGAGCTAATAATTTGCCATTACTTAAAGCTCTGGATACTCGGTTCTGTATTTCCCTTGACATACCTGCAAACATGTGACTGGAGATATTAAATTTCCTTCCTTTTTCTTATAATGGTATCTTTGAAAACTTTTCTACTTGCATTACTCATGCATGTCTTACTTTATCATCTCTCTCCTTTGTTCTATTGTTCAACTGGAAATAAAATGTAAATAAGTGATCGACTAAGATTCATACTTTTTATTCCATATATGAGAAATGTTGTGGCTTTCAACTCCTTAATTGCCTTGTGATTTGAACGTACTTGCATACAGGACGAAGTGTGGCTTTCCCTGGTCATGCTCTGGGCTCTGGTTTAACACCAGATTCTGCTAAGGCAAGTTCTCATACTGAATAGTTCAAATAGGTTATAGTGTCTTCCACTTGAGGTCTATCAATTTTTGGTCATAATAATGCAAATTTATTCTTTTTGAGGGGTTCAGAGGATGATCAACACTTTTCCGTATTTAGTGTTACATTTACTCAGCCAAGCAGCTGTATCTGTCTTCAGGAGTTGGGTCTTCTGACTGGGACACCAGTTGGTACTTCGCTGATAGATGCCCATGCTGGTGGTGTTGGGGTGATGGAAAGCAAACCTGTTTCAGATCCTAAATCAAATGGTTCTTGTTGCAAGTTATAGAATGAAGAGTGATTGGATTTTTTGACTTGGCTTTGATTTATTTTTTGTTGTTATTGACTCGTGTTTGTGCTTTTAGAGGATGATGAGGAAGCTATATGTGGTCGCATGGTGTTGGTATGTGGAACTTCCACTTGCCACATGGCAGTATCACGTTCCAAACTGTTCATTCCGGGGGTCTGGGGACCATTTTGGTCTGGTACGGTAAAGTTCCATAATTTGTTCAATGGAAACAAGTTCTTGCCATAGTGTTTAGAAGTTGCAAGGTATATTGATGACTGGACCATGTCATTCGTTATCTAGGTTGACAATTTACACACAAACTGGATTAGTTTTTGAGTCTCTAACTATGACTCGTCCTTTGGTGACATTTAACCTTTATTCACCTCTCTATTTATTAAGGAAAAGCCACTAATATATTGTGCTAACATTCTACTTGATGGTGGTTTAGGAACACAGTGCCCCTAGAGGCTGTATTTTTTTAATGAAGGTTTATTGAAAGTATGTAATTCCTGATATTGTAAAAGCACGTATAGGGACCTTTTGTTTACTTGGAATCTTGAATCTTTTGTTGAATTCAATGTCTATACCTCCCTCGCTTAAGGACTATTATACACAAACTGGACTAATTTTTGAGTATTTTACTGTTTAACCAGTTGACTCGTCCTCTGGTTCTATTTAACCTTTATTTGCATCTCTTTTTATTAACTACAATGTTGCACTAACATTCCACCGAATGCTGTTTAAGAACGCGGTGTTACTTGAGCCCTTACTCTTAATAGAAATTTGTTGAAACCTGATATTTCAGCCATGAAAAACAAGTATAGGGACCTATTGTTTGCTTGAAATCTTGAATATCTTGTTGAATTCAATTTCTATACCTCCTCGCAAAATGAGATGGATCAGTTCCTGGTGATTGGCTTTTTTGGCCCAATAAATTCTATAATTAGGCAGAATTAGTACCTTTTTTCAATTAAATGATACATTTTTTAGCAACACCCAGGTGTTCTGCAGTTAAGCATCTGAAGAGTTTATATGCTTCGTGCACACCTTTTTCAATAAGTTAGTAAATTCTTTTTGTTTACTGAATATCTGTAGCTATGGTACCTGAGTATTGGCTCACTGAGGGTGGCCAGAGTGCCACAGGGGCAGTGCTGGATTATGTAATTGAAAATCATGTTGCTTCACCTCACCTGGTGAAGTCTGCTGCTTCACGAAGTAAGCTGTTGTTTTGTTTGTCACGGCATTTGATTGAACCATATTGTTTCTTTCAAATCATATCCTGGTATGGATTGAAGGAGAACATTACCTGAGTCATTTATAACTCATAGGGATCTCAATTTTCGAATTGTTGAATGAGATATTGGAATCAATGAAACATGAACTGGGATCTCCATTTCTTGCTGCTTTGACCAATGATACACATGTCCTTCCAGACTTTCATGGTAACAGGTAATTATCAAAGATGAATAATGTTTTCCCATACAGTGTGTATGCGTTTTCGAGAATATATTTACTGATGGTAAACCTGTTGGGTCAGGTCTCCCATTGCAGACCCAAAATCAAAAGGAATGCTATGTGGCTTAACTCTTGACTCAAGTGACAAGCAACTGGCTCTTGTATACCTTGCCACAATACAAGGCATTGCGTATGGTACACGGCACATTGTAGAGCACTGCAATGCCCATGGACACAAAGTAAGATTAACGTGTTATTCTTGCTAGAGCAATTTAAAATCTTAGTTGTCATATGTCATGTGTTTCATTTATGAAGAGCCCGGAATTTTCACTTAAATTGTGATAACATAGTTAAAGTTATATAAATTAGTTTTCTGTATAACTTCTTCAAAAAAGTGAATGAAGTAGTAGGTTTAAATAGAATGTCTTCTCCTATTGAACTTCAGCTTTTCAATTTCTAGCAAGGTTTATTTTTAATATGAGGCCTCTCAGTTCTAATACTAGCAAAAGTTTCCACCTGTGTTGATTAGTGTCCTTGTCAGTCTTACTAAAGACAAATTCCCAAAATTCTTTTTTAAATGAGCACTTACTATAAATTCTGATCCATTTCAAAGGAACTTCTAGTACATAAACTTGTAGGATAAGAATACTTCAGCCATATGCATATGCATAACTGTCTTTTGAGATATTTACTGTGAACATGTGGAAGAATTTCGATCAACCAATGATGATGACCAATAAATCTTATCATCCATTAACCTAAACAATTTACAAGTTCTCTAGCATTAGCCAAGAGCTTACCATGAATCTTATATTATGCCTCAATTTCATATTGACTATCTTCCTGGTGATGCTTTTTCAGCTGGGTTTTTGAGACCTACCATGAACAACGGTGATTTGTATGAAATAAATGTTTATTCGTTGTACTTTTTAATTAAGAAGAGACTTGTCATGGCATGACAATGGTTACCATGCCCCAGATACCAAATTTAGGATTATTGTGCAAATTGATACCCATTGTCGGGATTTATGTTTGTTGGACTCTATTAAAGCAAAAAAAATCGTACTATGCTATCAAGTAACAACAACACATTTGGTAGAAATAGCTGGGTAGATGTGTGTTCTTGTTGTTTATGCTATAATAATGGTTTTATGCTTCTGGCGTTTGGGCCCGAGTCCTGATTGAATTGTACCATACTAAAGCAGTTTGCGTCATAGGGGGGGTGTTCATGGACCAGGTATCCGACCCGACCCAGTTATACCAGGTCGAGAAAAAGCGACCTGGTACCCGGTCCACATGCATAGGGTACCCGGTCAAAGCAAGTTGGATGATCGGGTACCCAACCCAGTCCAATAATACGTTTTTTAGTGCCAAAATTTTAAAAAAAATTTAAAATAACTACTCCCTCCGTCCCATTTATATTATCACACTTTTCATATTGGGATGTCCCAATAAAAATATCACATTACCTAAAATGGATGATTTGCATTGTTCAAATTTCAAATTTACCCTTCCAAACATTCAAAATATTCGCAACTCCAATAACCAATGGGTCTTAATAGTCAATTTATCACCCCTCTATCCTATCTTCTCTCTCCTCCTAATAAAAACTCTCTAAATTCAAATTTTGTATTGAAGTCGATGCAAATTAATAAGGGCATTTGTGGACGTTTAGCAAAAATTTATAGTTACCTAAAACTTTGTGCAAATGTGCAAGGTGACGATTATATTGGGACAGAGGGAGTTTTAATTACATTTATACCCCTGTGAATGGGAAAGGGAGGAGAAAAAATCTATTAATATAAGGCCATAATATGAAAAATTACATAATTATCCCTGTATATGAATTGGGTCAGGTACCCGTCGGGTCACAAATTTCCGACCCATTACCTGACCAGGTTTTATTAACGGTTCGGATACCCTATTTTACTATTCAGAATGGACCGGTTCAACAGGTTTTTCGGGTGAGCAAGTCAAGATGAACACCCCTAGTTTGCAATTAATGAGAGACCCATTGTGAGTGTTGCATATCATGATTTTTTTTTTCTTTTTTAATGTAAAAAGCATCCTTTTTGATATTGAAAGGACACCACATACATGTTGTGCTTAGATGTCCATGTGAGAGAGAGAGGGTGAGAGAGACGGTGTGTTATGTGTGTTTACACACTTTTAGTTCTTTTTCTTGCTAATATGTGGTCTCTCTTATACAAATTATGCTTATGCTAAATCAAGTGAGGCTGTGCTAACTCTGTACATTGATCACATACAGTGGTACTCAGTAACTTATTTCCGTAGTTGCTCATTTTCATTCACTTATTTCATCTTGCTCCCAGATTGACACATTGCTCGCTTGTGGTGGACTTGCAAAGAACCCTCTTTATATCCAAGAGCATGCCGATATCACTGGTCTCTCTCTCTCTCTCTCTTTTTGTGTTCTTTTGTTTTTCTGTGTGTGGATGCGCATGCCTATGCAATATTTACTGATCCTGCTCCGCAAAAGTGTAAGCTCATATCCATAAAAGATGTTTAGAAAACCTTCAATAGCCAAAGTATGTTGAATTTATGCATGAAGATCTAGGG
This sequence comes from Cinchona pubescens, assembly GCA_025175665.1. NCBI lineage: Eukaryota > Viridiplantae > Streptophyta > Magnoliopsida > Gentianales > Rubiaceae > Cinchona > Cinchona pubescens. Next base: position 2,208,543 of record JANKKI010000122.1, on the reverse strand, counting down.
TTGGCCCAAGTGTTAAAGCCATCCTTCCTGCAGTGTATCAAGCTTGGCAACATGTTAAAGTTTGATCTTATTGCTGATATTACTGCATTCCCCTTCCCTTAGATTTTTGATTGATGTACTTTAAAAGCATTTAGGATGCATGTACCGCTTCCATTTAAATTTCTCTTAAAAAAGCCTGAACTTGTTGTAACAACTTGTATATTTCATTAGCATTTGGTTGTATCTTGTTGGATGTGGACGAAATATTTATGCTGTTACAGTTTGTTGGCTGCTGCTATTTCTAGATTCCTTGAGCCACGATAGACATTGAAAAGGGAGCTAGAATACATAATACTGCCTATCAGATTCTCGAAGGGAAAAACATCTTTTAAAAATTTAAGTTTTATTTCATAGTTTAGTTTAACTTCTGAAGTTCAAAATCTTATGCACCTTTATATGCTTTCTGAACTGGGAAAAGAAAAAGAATCCTGAGTTATACTGTCTTAAATATGTTGACAAGAGTGACCAGGTAAAAAATTGACTATATAATGTAGATGTAATGATACAGAAGTTTCATTTTAGGCCGAATTTCTTGACAAAGGATGAGGTATGTAATATTATACGACATACTGAATGAAGATTGAAAAGAGGAAAAGGGAAAAAACTGCTGAAGTTCCGAAAGGACCTGGTTGTTTTTTTGCTATTTTCAAAATTTGTTGTTATCAGTCAGATGTATGTGTTAGTTGGCAACATCTAGCTCTTGACATTTTAGGTGTTTTCATGATTTTATCAGGCTATCCTATAATTTTACCACGGGAAAATGAATCAGTGCTTTTGGGAGCTGCCATTCTTGGGACTGTTGCTTCAAAGAAATACACTACCATCCGAGAAGCCATGAAGGCATTGAATGCAGCTGGTCAGGTATGTGAGCCTTACTTGGAATTGTTTAACAAACGAACTGTTGCTTGGAGGGGAACCTACCTGTTGTATATTTCTTTTTCGAAGGCAAGATAAAGTTAAAAATGTAATGCCAACTTTCATGTTATGACAATTTGTGATGTAAAACTACAACAAAGCAGAGTTTGGAAGATCCTTGCACTGCAGGAATTGTCCGTGTTTAAGTAAAATTAGATTTATCAAGTTTTGATGGAGTGAACAAGTTAACACTAGGAGGCTTGGGATCAGTACATTGATATATATGTCTATCAAATATCAAATATGATTATCTAGTAGCTGAAACTGATTTCACTTGGGGTCCCTAATCGTTTCCCTTAAATTTCGTTTCTTTATTCCTTAGTTTTTCTTTTCATTTCTTTTGTTAGTTTTGAGAATTGCATCTTTCAATCCTGGCAGGTTGTCTACCCATCACAAGATCCTAAGGTGAAGAATTACCACGATGCTAAATATCGTATTTTCCGTGGACTTTACGAACAGCAATTGGCTCATCGTTCAATCATGGCCGAAGCTTTAGCATAGGGGATTTATTTTGTTGCAATTGGAAAAGGTTCGAGCGACGTGTTTTGAAGAGCTAATAATCATGCTTTATGGCAGATTAATGCAACTCAGATGTCCATATGGTAGATGTCCTCTCTAGTTGTAAACTGTATTCAACTCATACTTTTCATTTACCTTTCTCTCGGCCTTGTGGCTTGCGTCTAATGTAAGTAAAATTTATGTCTTTCTCATGCTCATCAGTTTTTACTCATGGCCATAATAATTCTTACACTTGAAGAATTGAAAAGCATCTTCTATGTAGGTTGAATTTAAGTTTTTATTTCTCTAGGCATATAAATGGGATCGGTTCATTTAATCAGCTTATAAATGATATCTGTTCATTATGGGCTAGGTCTCTTCCTCCTCTATCTGCAGTAGAAGTGTATGCTTCGGAATGAAAATTTTACTCCTCTTTTTTGGTAATATAAATAATTTAGCGTTTGACAGTCTCACTAATATACTGTTTAGTGCAGATACTCTGGTCAACGTATTAATTTAAATTAATCTGTAACTCTGAAGACTTGATCTCTAAATAAGTTTTAAACAGTCAGTTGATTCAGTTTAAAAATTTTAAAGACGTTTCTATGTATTCAATTTTGACTACTATGCAAATGCAATTCTATTAAGTAATTGAACAGAAATTGCAGAAGTAGATGTAACAGAAATTACATCACGTGTTTGTTTTTTATAACGCAATGAATAGACTAGTTTCTCTTACCTGACAAGTTGTCAAAAAAGCTGTCAACTTAAATACTATTTGGAGTATGAACAATTAAAAGATAGGCTTAAGAAATGTTATCCTGTTTGACCAAAAAAAAGATAGGCTTAAGATAAAAACAATTTATTGACCTCAGCATGAAATTTCTTTGCAATTAAAAGATAGGCTTAAGAAATGTTATCCTGTTTGACCAAAAAAAAAAGGCTTAAGATAAAAACAATTTATTGACCTCAGCAACCAGGGGCTAAGTTCCTTAGGTGAGCCATGTGGTCTTCTTTTGATAAATATTAGATACACAAATTTATTATCTTATAAATTACTGTAACACGGACGCTTTTTTTTATTTATATTTTTGTGATAATTCAATCACCAATGGTGTACTAAAGCTTATTAACCATATGTTTGCATATATATATATATATATATATATATATTAAATGTTTTAAAAAAAATAACTATTGTGTATTCGTATTTATATTATGCATCAAAGAGTATTGAATATTTAATAACTATTGAAAATGATTAACCTGTAAAAATGTGAAAAAAATATAAGCCACAACGAGTTCAAACATGACCTATTCAGTGACACGTAAATGCATTTTGGCTTGGACCTACAATCCACGCTCAAAAAGAAATGTTCAAACTTCACCTCACTGTTTGGTTTTGGTGCTTCATACAGATTAGGTAACCATAGAGGTTTTCAGGTCTAGACCTGCTTCCAATGGCTGAACAATTCTTTCATTTTCTTGTTTTAGTGTTCACTCAAGCTTTCTTGATTACTTCAGGTGCTTCATCAACCAATGAAACTGACCATCTATCTTTGTTGGCTTTCAGAAATCAGATAACAAATGCCAACAGAACTGTATTAGTTACAAACTGGACTGCTGATACTAACTCTTTCTGCAACTGGATTGGTATCACTTGCGACCCTTTGAGGCAAAGGGTCATGGCAATAAATCTTGTTAACATGAACCTTCAAGGCCTGATCCCTCCATCAATTGCAAATCTGTCATTTCTAGTTGAACTTGGTCTTGGTAGCAATAGCTTCCATGGCAGCCTTCCATATGATCTTGGCAATTTACGTTCGCTGCAAATAATTGATCTTCACAACAACCAGCTTCAAGGAAGCATTCCTGAGAGTATATGGAATGCTCCAGAACTTAGAATCTTGAATCTTTCAAGAAATAGCATTTCGGCTTCAATTCATTCTTCTGCTGCAAATATTTCAAGGTTAGAGAGGCTGAGTTTAGATGGAAACAACCTCAATGGTAAAATCCCCGAGGAGATCGGAAACATGAGCCAACTCTTAGAACTTGATCTTTCTGAAAACAAGTTTACAGGATCAGTTAGTCCCTCCATTTTCAATATTTCATCGTTGCGTAAATTATATATCAGACACAACAATAGCTTATCTGGATCTTTAATGTTCAACAAGAATGATGATTTTTCTAATCTCGAGTATATTGATCTTTCTGACAATCATCTCACTGGTGAAATACCTTCTACCTTATGTCAATTTGTTAAGCTAAGATTTCTGTACCTGTCTAACAACAACTTAACAGGACAACTTCCAAGAAACTTTGGTTGTTTAGTGAGGCTTGAGAGATTCTATGTGACAGACAACAGAATAACTGGTACTATTCCTCCTTCTGTGGGAAATATTTCTACTTTGCAGTTTCTTGGATGTGTGAATAATCACATAGGAGGAAATATTCCTAAGGAGTTAGGAAACCTGCCAAATTTGCAGATGCTAGGATTTGACTATGATAATGTTACTGGTGAAATACCTGAGGCTATTTACAACATATCTTCTTTAGTATATATAGCTTTTACTGATAATAGCCTTTCAGGGCATATTCCTGCAACTGCAGGTCTTCAGCTTCCAAACCTTGAAGGAATAGCTTCTTGCATATTTAGCAGACAATCTGCTTGAAGGGGGGATTCCATTATCCATCTTAAATGCAACCAAGCTTAGAGAATTGGAACTCTCCTATAATTTCTTCACTGGAATGGTGCCTACTCATTTGGGAAGTCTAAGGGAGCTCCAATGGTTGAATCTTGCAGGAAACCAACTTACCATCGAACGAGGGAAAACTGAACTTGGATTCTTAAGTTCTTTGGTAGAGTGTAGGATGCTTCAATTTATAGTACTTGGTAACAATCCTCTAAGGGGTACCCTGCCTGACTCAATAGGGAATCTTTCATCTTCTATTGAAATGTTTAATATGGAGAATGGTCATATTAATGGCCATGTTCCCAAAGGAGTGGGTAACATGAGCAGCATGATATCACTAATCTTGAATGGAAACAACTTGATGGGAAGCATTCCTCAAGAGGTTGGTCAGTTAAAGAAACTTCAAAGGCTATACCTAAGCAAAAACAAGCTCCAAGGGCAAATTCCTGAGGAAGTGCCCTAAGATGCGAATTATCTGACTTAGGTGAGATTATTCTTTCTGAAAACCAGCTCTCCAAAATGATACCATACTGCATAGGGAATCTTAGCAGACTTCAAAAACTCCAGTTGGATTCTAATGGTTTAACCTCAAGCTTACCTCCAACTTTATGGGAAATGAAGAATTTGATTCTTTTAAATGTAGCACAAAATTCTCTACAAGGAGAACTTCCACCAGACATTGGAAAGTTGGAGTCTCTAGATGGATTAAATCTTTCTAGCAACAAATTTTTTGGCATAATACCAGATACAGTAGGCAATCTTAGAAGCTTGAGGTACCTGTCTCTTTCAAACAACTCATTTCAGGGTTCAATTCCATCTTCATTAGGAAACTTACTAAGCTTGGAAATTTTGGACCTGTCTTCAAATTTTTTGACTGGTACAATACCAAGGTCCTTGCAGAATGTTCAGTACCTTAGGGAAATCAACGTGTCGCATAATCATTTAGAAGGTGAAGTACCTAGTGGTGAATATTAAGAGTTTTTGCTAATGCTTCCTATCAATCTTTCTTGGGAAATAGTGATTTATGTGGTATGCCTAGACTACAGATCCCTGTTTGCAGCAGAAATACTAGTGTACATAGATCAAGGTCTAAAAATCTTGTTATTAAGATAGTTATCCCTGTGACTGCTTCGATGATAGTGACAGCAGTTTTAGTGCCTTTATGGATCACGAGAAGACAAAAGAGAGCAAAATCAATGAACCGGGAAGACTTGTTAGAAATCATGACACACCAAAGGATTTCATATCATGAACTTCAACAAGCCACAGATGATTTCAGTGCATCTAATTTACTAGGAGCAGGAAGCTCGGGTTCTGTCTATAAGGGCGTACTGTCTGATGGAAATGTAGTGGCAATAAAAGTTCTGCATTTACAAGATAAAGAATCTTGTGAGAGGTTTAATGCTGAATGTGAGGTAATGAGACAAATCAGACACAGGAATCTAGTAAAAGTGATCTCAGCTTGCTCTACTGATATGAGACGCTGAAAGCCATCGTTCTACCATACATGCCAAATGGAAGCCTTGATCTTTGGTTACATGGACGACAGGAGTACCATTTGGATCTCCTTCAAAGAATTAACATTATACTTGATGTGGCAATGGCACTTGAATATCTTCATCATGGTTATGATCAGCATGTGATTCATCGAGATCTAAAGCCGACCAACATCCTTCTAGATGAAGACATGGTGGCACATGTAAGTGATTTTGGCATCTCAAAGATCATAGCTCAAAACGGGTCATTGACACTCACCAAGACATTGGGGACAATTGGCTACATAGCACCAGGTACTGTAACTTCTGTCTTTTCCGCACCCCTTTCTCATAAGAACCGTGAAATTCAGTATAGATATATTCTTAGTATTTAAATGGAATAAAGGAGATGACAACTTGAATTACAATATGATAGTTTCCTTTATATTTTCTTCCATTCTTGTGGCCTAAAGCCAGCTTCAGCAGTGAAAAGAGAGAGGCTTTGAATATATTTGGTTCGAACTATTATTCACTAATTTTTGGTTCATACCTCTTCAGAGTATGGATTGGAGGGGATGATTTCCACATCTGGTGATGTTTATAGCTTTGGTATAGTCTTACTCGAATCATTTACCGGGAAGAGACCAACCGAAGAGATGTTCACTGAAAATCTGAGCTTGAGGCAGTGGGTTATAGCATCATTTCCAACTGCTTTGATTGATATTACAGACAACAGCCTTTTGCAGGGAAAAGATAAACTAAGCCTTGAAGAAGAAGTTTGCATTTGCTCTGCCTTGGAATTAGCTCTTGACTGCTCCAGGGAAACTGCAGAAGAGAGGCCTAACATGGACGAGGTTGTGATCAGGCTTACCAAGATCAAAGACAGGTTTTTGGAAAAGAAAGCACTGTGAACTTTAACTTAAAATGTTAAACTTTTGATTATTTGCTTCATTACTAAAGGTACTTTGATAGTTTACAATTGCTGACATATGATTGTACAATAACAAAATAGGCAGATAACTTCTTGCATTGTACTTCTTTTCTTGAAAATGCAATTCCAAGAGCATGCTAATTAGTGTTGTTCCGATCACTTGACATTGCTACTTAGTCGTTGAAAAGTTCTCATTTTGCATTTCAGAACAGGTATTAATTGCTCTATACTTGTTGGCAACTGATTGATCACAAGACTCGTATGGATACATAGGACAAAAGCTGTTCTTTCTTGATTCAGAATAGTGTCTACACAACCTTTACATTGAAAGACAAGACAACCACAAAAAAAGTAGTGCAAAAAATTCTTTTTCCTCACAAATTCACATTTTCCAAGGCTATTATCTTCTGTCCAGACAGAGAAATTGAAATAGCAATTAAGATGTGACAGAACTGATTATTGAATGAGAAGTGTTCTATCCATACAACTTCCTATAACTGCCCAATGACATAGTAACATACTATAGTAGTTTGTAACCGGCAGGAAAGCGACCCTTTAATTTTTGCAAAGGATGAATTATTTAAACTACTAATATCTTCTCACAAAATAAAAGCAGAAAAAAACCCATTCTTGCAACAGGTTGAAACATGAAAGAATGTACCAATACTCAATAGAACAGTACAAACTACAAGGGGCATACCCAGGTAAAATTAACTCAAGAAACAGGACCCCAAATCATATGTTCAAGACTGACAGAATATGTGATCGAATTGACATAACTAACAGTAAGTAAAGCATTTTTTGGGATAGTTATTAAACACTGAAAAAAATAACTTTGAGCTAGGAAAGAACTCAACAAAACGTCAAGAATCATTTGATATAGTATGTAGATCTAACCAACCTAAAATTTCCACCCCCTAACTACATATGACAACTTTTAGTACTAAATTTCGTGTGAATTACCACCAAGAAACAGATAACTGCATCATTTTTCTTGCTTCATTATGAGTATTGTTTGTGTTGAGTAGGGGCGTATCCAGAAAATGTGTTCACTGGGGCCAAAATATATAATACAAATTGAGAATAATTTTTTTGTATCTGTTTTAATATTTCATTCTCCTAATATAATTTTTCATTTTCTAATCGTTGAAATTCTTTTAAATTTTTAGGTTTACTTAAGTAATAAGAGTTATTTACAATAAAACTAATGTTAATAATAATTTATAAAATACCAGATAAAATTTTCCCTCTATTTTAAAGTGAATCTACAGTGATTTTTCACATCCACCCCTTGGTGTCATGAACCATGATTTTATTGGGATGTATGGTCTTACCATTTCAATTACAACTTATATGCAACTTCTAATTTAAAAGAATTATACTAGAATTTAACATATAATATTTGTCGTGCATGTTTTTCTTACTCTAAATGTATTCTTTTGAATATGATAATTAGAAAATTAGACAAAATTTAAAACTTATGAAAAATTCTATCATCTCGTTGAGGGAACCATCTCTTTATACTTTAAAAACTTGTACAATATAACACCATGTGCCTTAAAGTCAATGGCGAGACTGTAGAATTTTCTAAAATTTATATTGTTTCTTTACATTGTTTATTAATTATTAGAAAGACTGAAAAAACAAAAATCAATTGTAAATTTTGCCAATACTTAATTAATTAATTAATTACTAAAGCAATAAAATTGTAGCTATCTTGTTAATTTGTAACTAAATTATTTTTCTATTAATCAAAGACAATTACCCGATGACAAGGAAGAAACATGATTCTTTTGCTTAATTCATATCATATTTTACTTGCTAGTGGGGGCAAAAATATTAAAATTACTACACATTTTCAAATTTGTATAAACATATATACATATACTACATATGTACATATATATGTACACGTATATATGTGTGTATATATATATACATATATATTTATACATATATACATATACAAATATATATATATGTATATATATATATATATATACACACACAAATATATACATCTATACATATATATGTGTGTACATATATATGTATGTACATATATATACATATATATATATACACACACACACACACATGTATATGTGTGTGTGTGCTCGCGCGCGCGTCATAGTCCCAGAATTTGGGGCGTGACAGTAAGGAAGAAAACATGAAAACATGATTAAAGGAGCTAATCTAGCTTCTAAACTGTCACTCCCCTAACCCGTACTTGCCAGACACGTGTCATTCGCCATATCCTCAAGAGCAAATCCCAAAAATACAAGGTATCATAGCATTTACTATTTACTTTAAACATCTAACTATAATAGAGGAAGCAATTCTCTAAAATATATTAACTTGAAATAGTGTGACTTTTACCAAATCATAAACAAATGTACAAATCGTTAAATATGGATAATTATTAAGAACACGTACGCTTAACTTACTAGAACAAATCTATAAACAAATCCCTAATGTAGTGACCACCTTAAATTCCTTCCTTACTCTCGAACGTTTAGTCCTTATCTTCAACTAATATATACGTGTATTCGTCTTCTATACAAAAATATAAGAAACATGGGGTGAGCGACAAGTCGCCCAGTAGATTAGTACTTACTCCTGTTGGATCATACTGTTACATATATATATATAGCTCATACATACATATCATACTATCACATGCTCATCTTGTAACATCATTCTTGTAAAATATGTAAAGAAATAAAGTAACATACTCCTGGCATTCTTCATATATCATGTAGCATTTCTTCATGTATCATGTAGCATTTCTTCATGACTTGTATTTTCATGTAAAATACATATTTTTATATCATAAAACATGCATCTATTTAAGTGGCTCAAAAATATCAAGCAACCATCGGCTTCTGAATACCCAGCCTAGTGATTAATCTCACTAGAAAAGGATGTCAAGAAGTTCTGCAATCCCCTTGACCTTCTTCTTGCATTGCCAAGTCTTTCTTGGCTCTATTGTCAAGTCTTTCTTGACTCTGTGTTGCCAAGTCTCTCATGGGTCTGGTGTCAAGTCTTTCTTGATTCTAATTTAGAATTATAATCCCTATCGACTATTTCGTATTCGTTTAGAGTCATAATATCTTATTAGATTACCCATACAACGCATACATGTCACACATAATCAAAACTATAAGTAATAATGTATTTCCATACGCTTTTTAAAAGCAACCAGTCACATAACCATACATGATTCATAAAATCGTGTATTTATTTGTCTTTGTTCCTTGTAGATAATCCTTAGAAGAAAATTGCAATACTTTATTACTAATAATTCAAACAAATATTCTTTTGTTAAATCCTATGAAATCCTATAGCAAATTCCCGAAAGATTATTCCCTTTTAATTAAGGTCTAACAACCTCAACTACTTATCATATTTTCCAAGTCTTTATTTCAAATTAATCCTTGTATTAATCAATGATTTTTAGAAATAATTGAGTTCATGATAGTTCCAAAACAATATTTATCGTATTAGCCAAAGTACTCAAATTATTTTGTTTAACGAATCAAAATACATGTATTTCGTGTTTCCAAAACTTATGGTACTTTATTACAACTTTTCAAAACATTTTGAGTTTTCTTACAGTCACTTATGGAAAACATTTTAGAACTTTACTAATAATTTAGAAAGCATTAGAGCCTTTTCTGTCAACTTAGAAAATTATTCATGTCATTTCAGCAGCTTTAAAAAACTATTAAGAGCTCTTAGATAACTTGTAAAATACGTGAGGGAACTGTGGTAACTTTAGAAAGTCACTTGGAAACCTTTGCGTGGGGATCATTTGTTTGCTTTACTAAAGTTTAAGGGGTCAATTTGAAGTTCTCAAAAAAACTTTTTAGGTTTTAGTGATAATTTCCTAATGTGTGGGACTATTTTGCTAATCCAGGGACTACTAATGACCTTATAATGTTGTCTGGGTCAAATCACAATTTACATAAGTTGAAAAGGATGCAATTCGATGTGGGTTAAATGTATTTCAGACCATAATATAATATCATATAACTAGAGGATCAATATTGTCATTTTCAAAACTTTGTCAAGTCAAATTCTTCTTCCCCACGATTTCATCACCTTTCTGCAGTGTTTTTAAAATCGGACCGGACCGGCCGGTTCGACCGGTCGGACCGCGAACCGGGAGAACCACCGGTCCGGTCCACTTTCACAACCGGGTGGAACAAAAAACCACAGAGAACCGGATTGAACTGGGAAAATCGGTAAAAATCGGTTCAACCGGTCCTTTGCGGTTTTCAGTTTTTACTTTAAAAAAAAAAAAAAAAATTTCTGGCGGTAGCAACAACAGCACCAGCACGTGATGCAAATTGCAATTGCAACTTTGCAAGTTGCAATTTGCAATGCGGCAGCTGCCATGTTATTTTTTTTCTATTTTTTATGCATTTATTTTGTTATTTTTCTTGTCCATTTTTCCTATATTTATGTTGTTATTTCTCTTATGTTATTTTTTGGTGTATTTTTCATGCATTTATTTTTATTATTTCTTTTCCGTTATTTTTTTCTATTTTCGGGCATTTTTTTTTCCTTTCATGTTTTGTTATATTTTCTTGTTTATTTTTCATGCATTTATTTCATATTTTATTTTCTGTTTTTTTGTCTATTTTTTCTCCATTTAATTTTATTATTTATTTTCGGTTTTTTGGTGTATTTATGTTTCTTATTTCTTTTCCACTACTTTTTTTTTCTATTGTCCTGTGTTTATTTTATTATTTATTTTTTGTTATTTAAGAGACTGTTTTGTCTATTTTTCTTGTATAGATTTTCTTATTTTTCTAAAAGTCCTTCATTTTATAATATTATATTTGTCTATTATACACATCTATTATGTTAAGAGAAATAATTATTTTGTAAAGTTAAATTATGATTTTTCATCCTTTTATGTTATTTTTTAGTCTAGTTTTCTCATATGGATTTTTTTACTCATAACAATACTACTTAAATAAAAATAATTTTATAAACAAAAAAAATTATTGTTGTTAGTTTTTTGAAGTCGAAAATGATGTTGGACAGGTTAATGTTGATTGTAGAGATGATGTTGGTATTTGGCAGGTTATTTTTAACTTAGAGATGATGTGGTATTTTTATTTTTTAATTTTATAGAAATGTATTTTAATCTTTAAGTCACTTTAAATTTTATCACACTTAAAAAAAAAAAAAAAAAAATCTCTAAGTTAAACATAACCGATTCAATGATCGATCCGATTTTCAAAACATTGCCTTTCTGCATAGAATTGCCAGCTGAACTCATCACAAATTCCCGATCGGACTTTGACTAAAATTCAAGTCGGCTACCATCCTAAGCGATTGAAGTGTTATTTTCTTATGAAATTATTATTATTTTTTTAAGAAAATATTTTCCAGAAATAAAAATTTCATTGATTAATTAATATTCTTTTTAAAAAAAAAAAATAGATGTTACAATATTCATACTATTTTGAAATTCCCAAAATACAAGCATGAAAGATATTTGCTTTCTTTTCGAGGTAATTTCTTTTATTATATATATATATATAATGATTTATAATAAATATATATATTTGAAATAAAACATTAATTTCAAAAAAAAATCTATAAATAAATTTTTTGAAGAAAAAATTTCAACAATTCCTAATTAACCCAATCTCTTAACTCCTTCCTAAATTAAAACCAAACCAAATCATCATAGAGTTTACATCACAATTAACTCAACTCCAAAATAATTTCTATATCTAATCTTATAATTATATACATAATAATATATGCAACCAAAATAATAAAACTGTATATATATATATGTTAATATAATAAAATAAAAATATAAAAAAAATAATATTTTGAACATAAACTTAGAATAGGTGAAACTAACCTGAAGTGTAGAGAATTTTCTTCCTCTCCTTTGTTTTTTTTTTTTTTCCTGAAGTTTAAGTTAAACGTAATAAAATATCTGCTATACTATTATATATATATATATAGAAAAATTCTACAGTCCCTTTTAGGGAACGATTCCCTTGTGCTTTAAATTCTTGTACTGTACAAGCTTTTAAAACTAAGGAAATGGTTCCCTAAAAGAGATTTTAGAATTCTCCTATGTATATATATATATATATACTACTACTATTATATATATATATATATATATTACTACTACTATTCTATTCCCTTAGGACTCTCGTGGTATTTTAATCCTGTAATAGTTCAGGAATTTTCACCTAATTAGTCATAATATAAATTGTACTTTATCCTTTAGAATTCTCCACCTGATTAAACATAATAGTAATTACACTAAAAGAGACTGTAGAATTTCTCTAAAAGGTGAAAATTCACCTGATTAAGGGTGTGTTTGTTTGGATTGAAAATATTTTCTTCCTTGGAAAATATTTTGCATGAAAAAGTATATTTTCCATATAATTTTTCGGTGTTCGATTGACAAAATATAAAATATTTTGAAATAAAAAATTTTAACGGTTTTATATTTAATTTTATGAATACAAGTTAAAAAAACTTATAACAATGGTAATAAATACCTTACAAGTAATTGTGATTAATAAAAGATTGATTTTGTTCAAAATTAAATGGTAGTACAATATAGTAGTAAAATACGCATAATGATAGTTATATTAGTGTGGGACCGATGATTGAGAGAAAAACGAATGAAAAAGAATTGAAAACAAAAATAAATTTAGCAAACAAAATTCTAAAAGTAAGTATTTGAAATTTATGTCAGTCTTGAATTATTCGAAAAATAAATTACGCCCAAAAATTTCGTAAGTTATTTTCAGTCAAAGGAAGGAAAATTGAAAAATATTTTACATCGAAAAATATTTTCGGTGTTTGGCACCAAAAAAATTTATGAAAAATATTTTCTTGAAAATATTTTTAGTCCAAACGAACACATACTAAACGTATAAATGGTTCCCTAAAAGGGACTGTAGAATTTTCCTCATCTATGTATATATAGTATTACTATTACTCTATTCCCTTAGGACTCTCGTGGTATTTTAATCCTATAATAGTTATAGGAATTTTCACCTGATTATTCGTAACATAAATTGTACTTTATCCTTTAGAACTCTCCACCTGATTAAACGCAATAGTAATTGCACTTATCCCTTAGTACTCTATACTTGATTAAGCATAAATTAATAATACATATCTAGGAAAAATAAAATAAAATAAATAACAAAAGTAAATAAAAAAAAACGATTATCACCCCCTTTACAAAATGTTTTGTCCTCGAAACTTCACGAAAAAATAAATATATTTATACATTTTTTTATTACATACTATAAGTTTGATATTTCAAATGTCGATCCTTAGTAAGTAAACTCATCTGTCCACATCGAGAACTTAAGATCGTTTGGTCCCTTTCCATGTCTTAATCACTAGATGCGATGTTACTTTACCTATTGCTACTTCATTCCAATTATAAGTGCATATGACCTTAACTATTAAGCTTCCAACATGGCCTATCCCAAATCCTGAGATTGTTTAAGTTCATAACCTAACAAATATTCCCTTATGTGTTTTGATGGTCATGTCCGATATACCACTTGATCACTTAATTCTAATGCTTCATTACCTTGCCAAATACTTATTCTTAGGTTTAAAGTAAGGGTGTTAACCTTACCAACTTTTCCTTATAGAAGATATTTCCAAAACTTTTCAAATCAGGCATAATTTATATTTTTATGTTCGAATCATATGTTTATCTAACGCTCCTTGGTTATCCTAATCAAATTTTAACAAGGTACATTTTCTATTCTAAGGGAGCATACGTAAACGTCCAATATATAGATTCCCAAGTAAATCGATTTATCAGTGTACCACTACAACCAATTATATTAAACTACTATTATATTGTCACTTAATTAAATTCAAATTATTGGCATTTAAATATAGGTTGACATTCTACCAACAAAATCGTATAAAAGTTCCAACGGCAATCTTATGCTAAAGTTATAATGCTTATAACTTTGTAAAATAAGTCATGTATGTCTTCAATTCAAGATCCTCGTATTTTAATTTCTTATGCTCCATAAGTCAAATATCAATAAGATCCACAAGGTCAAGGTTAGAAAATATCATAGTCCAATACCTAGATGGTCTTACTCCCAATCCATAATTCTGTGCATACACGAATACTTTTTCTTTTACCTATTCACCCTTACATTTGCTTAACCAACCAAATTGGGTTACACACTTAGTGGTGATTCTTCTCAAAGTGTGATGTATGTTAGAGATACCCTAACTATTATTATTCCTTGAATTACATGAAACCATGTCCTTTCAATTTACTCCAATTCCTCCTCTAGTCCTTAGGACAATTACAAAAATATCTTTTACAGATATGCCGAATCATTGCCTTAAGGAGGAATTTCAACCAAATGGAATCACTCTATTATCTTTCAATTACTTAACGCATTAAGAAATCACCATGCATGCTTCTTATATCAGATTTCTTTCTCATGTGTACTTTATCCAATACTCCCAAGATCACCACTTCTTTACTTCACTTCAACCAAGGGTTCAAAGTATACTTACACAATATCTATTCAAAGTGCCACGTGCTTGTAAGATTAGTACTATAACTTCCTTCACTTTTCACACCATGTCAAAATTTTGACTGCTACACGTGTCTTTCTTTATTGGAATTAGGAAAACAAATTCCGTTTGTATTAGATTTACTCTAGTATTCCTTATATTTCAACTCCTACTATATAATCATTATCCTAGAGACGAGAGTCTAAAAATATTATCTTCTAGCATACCCTTAATATCAATAGAGATAAACATGCATTTGCATAGCTCTAATGATTTGAAATCTAATTCGAGCACCATATGCCTATCTAGGGTATTAGTGAAAATTTTCAATATAAAATAATAATAACTCGAAAATATGTTTTACAAGCCAAAGTAAATTTTTTTTTCAAAATGTCTTTATTATTATTAATAGTAAATAATTTTCAATCAATATAATCACTCTTAGTCTAGTGTATGAGATATTCTATTTGATTATTAAAAGTCTAGTGAACAATTTAATTTTTCTTATAAGGTAGTATAAAATTCTATTATCATTCCAAAACGTGATTTTTATAGTCATCTAGGAATTCTTCTTTCTCCTTTTAAAATTCTATGGTCCAAAACCACAAATCCCTTAACTAAATACTAATGTAATGGGAATTTACTTATTATTTATTTCTCTTTTTCATTTCCTAATTCCTTAAGCCTTGAGGGCTATGGGTTTGCCATGCTTCGCTACACCAAATGAACTTAACATCCAGTATTTGATGCTTCCTACTCATCTAGTTTGCAAACAAATCCTAGAGGCCATTAATTTAAGCATTTTACTTAAATCAAGCTATAGAATTCACTATCGAAATAGCATTGAAAATGATGGTGTTCCTTTATTTCCATAAGCAAATTACTTAGGAGAGCTAACTTAGAAGGGCACACACTAACATTGTGTCACAATCCACTTATCATCCAAGTCTTTGGCATTTCTTAATCTTATTAACTATGCTTAAGTCCCATAGTCCAATATCATACGCATCTAGTATATGACACGTTACAAAGATCATAATCTAAGCTTGATACCATTAAAAATGTCACGCCTCTGATAGTTACTTGCCAAGCACGTGTCATTCGCAGTATCCTCAAGAGCAAATCCCAAGAATACAAGGCATCATAGCATTTACTATTTACTTTAAACATGTAACTATAATAGAGGAAGCAATTCTCTAAAATATATTAACTTGAAATAGTGCGACTTTTACCAAATCATAAACAAATGTACAAATTGTTAAATATGGATAATTATTAAGAGCACGTACGCTTAACTTACTAGAATAAACCTATAAACAAATCCCTAATGTAGTGACCACCTTAAGTTCCTTCCTTGCTCTCGAACGTTTAGTCCTTATCTTCAATTAATACATACGTGTATTCGTCTTTTGTAGTTCCAAAAATATAAGAAACATGGGGTGGGCGACAAGTCGTCCAGTAGATAGTACTTGCTCCTGTTGGATCATGCTGTTACATATATAGACAGTTCATACATACATATCATACTATCACATGCTCATGCTTTTATCCAAATCATTCTTGTAGAACATGTAACATCATTCTTGTAAAATATGTAACGAAATAAAGTAACATATGCCTGGCATTCTTCATATATCATGTAACATTTCTTCATGACTTGTACTTTTATGTAACATACATATTTTCATATCATAAAGCATGCATCTATTTAAATGGCTCAAAACCATCAAGTAGTCATCGGCTTCTGAATACCCAACCTACTTTTATGTAACATACGCCTGGCATTCTTCATATATCATGTAACATTTCTTCATGACTTATACTTTTATGTAACATACATATTTCATATCATAAAGCATGTATCTATTTAAATGGCTCAAAACCATCAAGTAGTTATCGGCTTCTAAATACTCAACCTAGTATGAAGAATCCATGATTAACCTTAATAGAAAAGGCTGTCAAGAAATTCTGCAGTTCCCTTTGACCTTCTTCTTTCATTGCCAAGTCTTTCTTGGCTCTATTGTCAAGTCTTTCTTGACTCTGTGTTGCCAAATCTCTCATGGCTCTGGTGTCAAGTTTTTCTTGATTCTAATTTAGGTTTATAATTCCTTATCGACTATTTCATGTTCGTTCAAAGTCATAATATCTTATTATTACCCATACAACACATACTTGTCACACATAATCAAACTATACGTAATAATGTATTTCCACACGCTTTTAAAACCAAACAGTCACATAACCATACACGACCCACAATTGCACAGCAAAATAATTCTTGAGTAAAAACACATTTTCACAAATGACTTTTAGAAATTATCCACAGCCATAAAATAATTTTTAAAATACATAGTTTAGAAATACAATTTTGAAAGTACATAAGTAAGTACCACCTATCTAGAACATCGAATAATCGTGTCTTTATTTGTCTTTGTTCATTGCTTGTAGAGAATCCTTAGAAGAAAATCGCAATACTTTATTACTAATAATTCAAAAAAATATTTTTTTGTTAAATCCTATGAAATCCTATAGCAAATTCCCTAGAGATTATCTCCTTTTAATTAAGGTTTAATAGCCTCAACTACTTATCATGTTTTTCAAGTCTTTATTCAAAATAATCCTTGTATTAATCGATGATTTTTAGAAATAATTGAGCTCATGATAGTTCCAAAATAATATTTGTCGTATGTTAATTTAACCAAAGTACTCAAATTATTTTATTTATTGAGTCAAAATACTTGTATTTCATGTTTTCAAAACTTATGGTACTTTATTACAACTTTCCAAAACATTTCGAGTTTTCTTATAGTCACCTAAGAAAACATTTTAGAACTTTACTAATAATTTAGAAAGCATTACAACCTTTTCTATAAACTTAGAAAATTATCCATGACATTTTATTAACTTTAGAAAACTATTAAGAGCTCTTAAATAACTTGTAAAATATATGTCTCTCCGTGAGGATACTTTAATAACTTTAGAAAGTCACTTGGAAATCTTTGTGTACCTTACAAAACCTTCGAGGATCATTTGTTAGCTTTACTAAAGTTTTAGGGGTCAATTTGAAGTTCTCAAAAAAACTTTTCGGGTCTTAGTCATAATTTCCTAAGTTGTGGGACTATTCTGCTAATTCCAGGGACTACTAATGACCTTACAAGGTTGTATGGGTCAAATCACAATTTACATAAGTTGAAAAGGACGCAATTCGATGTGGGTTAAATATATTTCAGGCCATACTATAATATCATATAACTAGCGGATCAATATTGTAAATTTTAAAACTTTGTCAAGTCAGCTTCTTCTGCCCCATGATTTCATCACCCTTCTGCACAGAATTGCCGGCTGAACTCCTCACAAATTCCTGATCGAACTCCAACTAAAATTCAAATCGGCAACCACCCTATGCGATCCAAATGTTATTTCCATATAAAATCATTATTATTATTATTATTATTTTTGGTGGTAACAAAATATTTTTCAGAAATAAAAATTTCATTGATTAATTAAATTCTTTGTTTTAAAAAAATAGATGTTACAATATTCATACTATTTTGAAGTTCCCAAAATACAAGCATGAAAGATCTTTTCTTTCTTTTCAAGGTAATTTCTTTTATTATTAATACACACACACACACACATATTATATATATATATATATATTTAAAAGAAAACATTAATTTTAGAAAAAAAAACCTATAAATAAAATTTCAGAAGAAAAAATTTCAACCATTCCCAATTGACCCAATCTCGAAAATAAGATTTCTTAACTGCCTTCTAAATTAAAACCAAACCAAATCATCATGGAGTTTACATCACAATTAACTCAACTTCGAAATAATTTCTATCTCTAATCTTAAATTTATATACATAACAATATATACAGCTAAAATCATAAAACTGTATATATATTCATTAATATAACAAAATTAAAACATAATTTTTTTTTTTTTTATATATTTTGAACATATACTTTTTATTTTTGCACTTATCCCTTAGGACTTTGTACTTGATTAAGCATAAATTAATAATACATATCTAGGAAAAATAAAATAAAATAAATAACAAAAGTAAATAAAAAGTACGGTTATCCCATTAACTAGTCTATAATTTAGGAGCAAAACTAGGCTACAATTTAGGTATAATTATACAGAATATTTACTTTACACATATTCATATGCTCACATTCCCTCTCAAATTCAAAGTGGTTGAGCACAACCAATTTGAGTTTAGAAACCAAATCAAGAAAGCGTCCGAGATGGTGTGCCTTAGCGAAAATATCAGCAGTCTGATTAAAAGATTGAGTAGAAAGAAGCTTTACCATATTTTGGAGAATGTGTTGTCGAAGAAAATGACAATCTTATGGAAAACATCATTGTGGGTAATTTGGATGGCACTCTGATTGTCACAGTGAAGCATAGTTGGTGAAGTATGAGAAACGCCCATATTGGATAGTAACCAACGAAGCCAAACAAGTTCTTGGATGGCACCTCAGCAACAGCACGATACTCAACTTATGTACTAGATCGAGAAACAACACTTTGGTTGTTACTGCGCTAGTATAGTAGAGAGTCATGTAAAAAGAAATAGAAACCTGTAGTAGAGAGACTATTATAGTAGGATCTCCTGCCCAATCAGTATTAGAATATGCACTCAATATGAGAGAGGACCGAGAAGAAAATAGAAGACCATGGTATATAGTGTCTATAAGATATTGAAGAATATGAAGAACATCTACAAAATGAGAACTCCGGGGACTAGCCATAAACTAACTAAGAATATGAATAGCGTAAGCAATGTCAGGACAAGTGATAGTAAGATATACCAAGCTATCAATGCGTTGCTGACAAAGAGTAGGATCAGGAAGAAGTACACCATCGTTAGGAGTGAGATGAGCATTGGCTTCAATAGGAGTAGAGGCAATCTTATTGTTAGTTAACCCAACACAAGTGATAAGATCCGAGGTATATTTGGCTTGTGTAAGGTAGTACCTATTAGGATGTGGAAGAGACCTGAAGACCTAGGAAATAGTTAAGGAAACCAAGATCTTTCATCTCAAAATAATGTTCAAGTACGCCTTAAGTTCAGTGATGCCATTGAGGTCATCTCTAGTTATGATCATATAATCAACATAGAGAAGTAAAAGAATGATACCATTGTCCGTATGACTAACAAAAAGAGCTGAATCACACGAATTGGATTTAAAACCAAATTGTTCCACTGTGCTACTGAATTTAGAGAACCAAGATCTTGGATCTTGTTTTAGGCTATAAAGTACATTGCGAAGATTACATATCTTGCCGGGGTCTGCAGAATGTCGGAATGGTGGCTTCATATGAACGTCTTCTAAAATTTTGCCATTAAGAAAGGCATTTTTTCACGTTCATTTGAAATTGCTCCTGGTGTCGCACAGCAACTACAACAAGTAAACTTCAGATAGAAGTAAGGCTAGTAAATAGAGCAAATGTTTCTTCGTACTCAATGCCATACTCGTGAGAATATCTGCTTTAGCAACAAGGAAAGCTTTGTAGTGATCCACACTACCATCAGAGTAGGTTTTTATTTTGTAGACCCACTTGTATCCAATAAAGGAATTTATTCGGAGAAAGATCAACCAAATCTCATGTGTGAGTTTTAGCAAGGGCCTGCAAATCTTCAATCATAGCCTGCTACCACACAAGACTAGAACAAGCTTCTTTACAGGATGTAAGCTTATGTAAGGAAAAAATAGTAGAGAACCAATGGAAATCACGAAGACGAGTTGAAGGTTCTCTTACTCTGGTAGATCGATGACTAGGAAAAGATTGAGATACTAGAGGAGACCCAATAGGAGGAGAAGTATAAATCTATCAGGTGGACGTTGATCCTCCGGTAGAAAATTATGCTGATCATCTGAATAGAAGCCTCAGGAATAAAAGAAAAAGAATCCATTTCCATTGAGGATTAGTATCTGGAATAAAAGAGATCGAGCATGGGATGAATAGATAAAGAGGGTAAGGGAGTCAAAGATACTTCCTCAGATTGAACTTGGACATTGATGAAAAAATCTTGCGTTCCTAAAAGATAACATGAAGAGAGACTGTAAGCCTTTTTTAATGAGGATCCCAACAATAATAAACCTTGTGTTCAATACCATAATCTATGAAGTAACATAACTTAGCAAGAAACTCTAAGTTGTTATGTTCATGAGGTTGTGAAGTACAAAACAAGCAAAACCAAAGACTTTCAAATTCTTATAGTTAGAAAGGGAGCCATAAAGACATTGATAAGAAGACTGATTATCAATAATAGGAGATGGAACCCGATTGATGCTATAAACAGCAGTAAGAGCAACTTCACCCTAAAAGTACTCAGGATAAGAGAAAGAGAGTAAGAAAGTACGAGTTGTATCAAGAATGTGTCGATGTTTATGTTTAACACGACCATTTTGTTGAGAAGTACTTGGACAAGAGCGATGAAAAATGGTACCTTTTTGGTGAAGAAAATGAAGAAGAGATATTTTCTTGTGCTCTATGGCATCTAAATTATCAGTTCGAAGAATTTTGATAGGATAAGATAACTGAGTTTTGACTATTGTGGTGAAATCACGATTAATTTTTGGTAACTCAGATTTATTTTTTATGAGAAAAATATAGGTAAAACCATAGTAGGTGTTGGAGAAGGACCCCCTACATTAGAGTGTACTAAATCAAATGGGACAGTTGAAATAGACTCACTAATAAGGAATGATAATGCATGATTTTTAATAAGTTGATAGGAAACACAATCAACAGAGTCATTTTGTATAGATATTAACTGTATAATTAGAGACTAATGATTCAATTTAGCCTAAAGATGCATGACCTAGATGGGAGTGTCAGAGACTTAATGAAGGAATATTAGATGTAAAAGTCACAGATTGTATATGAAAATGTGCTGAAAGTTTTAGATCATCTAACTCAAAGAGACGCCTAACTTTGCAACCTGTCCCGAGGAGTTGTCCAGTCTGACGGTCTTGTAAATGATAACTAGTAATAGGGAAATAAATATCAATGCCAGCCAGCAGTTTAACTAGTTATCCAATAGAAATAAGATTTAAAGTTAACTTAGGAATGTGAAAGATATCAGGCAAAGAAATAGAGGACGTGGAGATAGTGCCCATGTGATTAGCATACATGAGTGATCTATCAGTAGTTTGAATGGATGATGTGTGTGGGTTTGGTTTTGAAGAAAAAGTAGTACAGTCGATGTCGTATGATTAGTACATGAAGAATTGATGTACCAACTTGAACTTGAGATTACAGAGTATGTATTATGGTGGGATGGAATTAGTTTAGATAATATCTGCTTGATGATCAATTCAAGATTATCGTGAATTATAGGAGTTTGAGGTGAAGTAGGAGTTATTATAGAACTATACAAAACCATTAGGGTAAAAATAAGAGATAAACCGAAAGAATAAACTAAAAAATTAAAGGAAAACATCACCTTAGAAGCCGATTTCAGAAAAACGAATTGATAAATAGATTCAAAACATCGAAAACTATAGGGAACCAAGTTGAATTCTCCGGAAAAGAACCAAATTGGATAGAACTGAACTAAAAAAATAGTGTTCTGGTCCGTGAAGCGGACTAGACCAAGAATGAACTAGGACAGGAGAGACAAACGGCTGATGTGGCTACACATGACAGAACTAGGATAACGTGGCAGATAGTGTGTCAGACACATAGCAATGACATGATAGTACACGTGGCTGATTACATGTCAATGATGTGGCAGTACACGTTGCTTGTTGACTCGGATCAGATGTAGGACAAGACTAACACGTGGATGATGTCATGTCAGACGTGGTAGGACGTCGTTGCTTGCTGACTAGGAAGAAGATGTGATTGGCTAACACACCTTTATAAGAACAACTAAAGGCGTGCTTTAGAAACACACTTTTGTTAATCTTTTACCTTGAAGACAAACTCGTTTTGCAGACGGGCTAGGAACCAGGTTTTTCATGTGATGGGCGTGGCGAGATCTCTAACGACGGGGTTTTCACTAAAATGAATAAGAAACTCTTGGGAAGAGAATGTATAAGAACATTGGTAGTAGTGGTGATCGAAAACAAACGGCTGGGAAAAAGAGTATAATTGGAGTAATTTCAAACTGGGTCAAGAAAATAAGAATTAACAATAGCTGGAGAGTGGAAACGATTCGGGTTCCAAGCTCAGATACCATAATAGAGTTAATGGAGGAAAAATGTATATATATTCTATACAATACAATAATACAATGCTGGCCCATATATAAGCTTGATAAGTACATAAGTAACGAATAAACAATGATTAAAGGAGCTAATCTAGCCTATAATTTAGGTTGTAAACTAGTCTACAATTTAGATAGAATTATATAGAATATATATTTTACATATATACATATTCTAACAATGAAATTGCAGCATATTACGTTTTCCTTTCTCCCTTAACAAGAACCAGTACACAACTTTCCATCAACTCAAACAGCCTACACTTCCACCATCTATCCAGCTTTAAGCCTTTTCTTTTTAGTTCTTTCAATCCAATTTCCGGTTAGACTCTCCTTAATTAAACCGCTTCCCCAATTGAACCCAATTCTTCTCATTATTCTTAAGAAAGGAGGACTTACGATTTCGAAGTTTAATCCCTTCCCTCTTTGTCAGAAACTTAGGAGAATCCATATCAAGGGTATATGATCCTCGCAAGCTTCAATTTAAATAATCTTCACACAACTTCTTTTCAATCACCAAAGTCTCCTCACCAATAATGATTTTCTTATTATCCTTGAATACGGGTCCAATACATTTCTTGAATTTAGGAGGTAGCTGCCTTGCATTTCTTGGATCATATTCTTCTTGTCTTCTTTGCTTGGTTGAACTCGAATTCGTTCTTGAGCAGAAGAAGAACTCTTCTCTACTTTTTATTGAGGATGAGTTCTCTTCTTGTTCTTTCCTTTCTGCTTTTGCTCTTCAACATTGCTGTTTCTTGATTGATTCAAATTCTCTATCAGGAATTGCAGTAGAAAGCAATGTATTACACTGAAACTTTTGGAGTCAATGATATTATATTCATATCTCATCTTCAATCTTCTTGATATATAGAAAAAGCTAGCAAGAAGATTTTAGCTGTTGAAGCAGAAGATGGTAGTAACTATATGTATTTGAAAAGTCATAATTCTTCAAGTGTTGAATTCTGACAGAAGAAATGATTTATCTCCAGGAGTAGAAATAATGTTTCTTGATGGAAATCACTCTTTCTTCCGAGAAAAGAAATATTAATATTGTTTCTTGATGATGAAAAAAAAAAAAAAGAAACTCTGAAAGAAAATCTTAGGTGTTAAAGAATTAGAAAGCTTGATGAGAAAATGAGACTGCTTTTCTATACCTATTTGAGAAACTCTAGACTTCTTGCTTATAGTAGACTTATGTTGAGAAACTCCAGCTAGCCAAGATAGTTGCTTGACAGTTACTTGATGGTCATTTTGTAGAGATAAGCTTCCAATGAATTTTATGTCATTTCTAAACTTTCATTTTCTTCATTCATACTCTCATTTCTCCACAATCTGTTCTCTTTTTTCTGCTCACTTTCTCTTTCTAACTCCAATTTCCAGTTACAATTGTATCACATTCACATTGCAACTTAGTTGGGTGACCAGTTATCTAAAATAGACAAATTTAACAATAACAAGCTGAATTGAAACTTGATGAGTAAAATGTCAAATTAAATTTGGTATGAAAAATTCAATCCTAGTTTTGCAGATTTCTTTTCCATTCATTAAAAGGCACTAAACTAATATTGGCCTAATTACCATTTTATAAAATTTACTCTTAAGTTGTAAAAGAGTTTTGCGATCACATAATATTCCCGATACCATTCTCCATTTAGTCTAACCCGCTTGTATCCGATGTGTAACATTTCGATCTATACCACCATCACTCTGAAGAACTGATCCTAAATATTTAAAATTGTCATCTATGGATATCTCTTGATTTTCGATACTAACCCCTATTATATTCCTATGTGCATTTTTGCTAAATTTAAATTCAATGTATTCTATTTTTGATCTATTAATTTTAAACCTTCAATTACCTCAAGTGTCTCTCTCCAAAACTCGAGTTTAGCACTAATCCCGTCTTTTGTTTCATCTACTAAATCAATGTCATTTGTAAATAATATACACAATGGTATTTCCTCTTGTACGTGCCTTGTAAGTTTATCTACAACTAATGCAAATAAAAAAGGATTTAGAGTTAAACTTTGGTGTAAACCTATGTTTGTAGAGAACTCTCGTGTCAACTCTCATAGTATTCTCATACTTATAACCATATTCTTATACATCTCCTTTATTGATTCTATATATGTTTCATGAATAATTACACAAAAACCTATTGGCTTTTAGATTAAAAAAAAAAAAGAAAGAGACAAAATTTAATCAGCCAAACAAATGAAAATATTATTCAGAGTGCTTTTCTAATATTTATCACATACACAAGTTTAGTAGATTTTTCAGAGTTTAGTGGATTCCAAATGCTGACTTAAGCATCAACATGAGTTTAATTAGTCGATTCGAAAGGTTGATTTAAGAATATTAGTGTGATCCATCTAAATTCGATATGTTTTGCAAGTACTTAGATAGCAGGACGATTTCGGGATAATCAATCACCTAAATTATGTTTCCTTATTACAAGCAACGAAGAGTTGATAGACTCTTACGATCTAAAATTCTTGTTGCACACATAATGTTTTGATTGGATAGAATTAAAAAGAATGATTTAATTGCACATTTATTAAGGGAAGAACGATTTTTCCTTCCCCGATAACTATCAGTAGATGGCTTGTAATTTTGAAGCATGACACTAACAGGCTAGTAGCCATACACTGTTATATTGTACATGTGATAAATGGCATCGCATACAAAGTTCTTGACTCGGGTGAGACTACCCCCGGATTGGTGTCACCAATCACCAAAATGCAACGGAACCCATGCAAATGTGTTTGCTTTTGCTGTATATTAATGCATACGAACCATCTCAGGGAGTCCTCGTTGATTAATGGGACTGTCAGACCATCACATGATTTTCTATCTTGGTTTATTTACTATATTAATTTTATATTCCACTTTTTAAATGTTTGCTACTTGTATCCTATTATAGTTCATTCTTGTAACCAGGGACAGAGCTAGGGGTGCAATTCCTTTGGTATGTACGGATCAACAATAATGTAAAATTGTCTTGTTGTATTTAATTTTAAAATTTTCAAATTATTCCTATTCTTATATTAATTTTTTCATTTTTTTTTTTCGCAGGATATGATAGACATTTAATTTTCCTAGGCAATAAAGTAAAGGATAAATAGAATTTAAAAAAAATAAAATTAGGGGGTAATGTAAAGAGAAAGAAAATTTAAAGAATTTAGGGGAGCAAATGTTAATAAATAATAAAATTCAAAATTTTTATAAGCTTAGTTTTTATGTTTTTCAAAATTGAGGAGTGCAATTGCTCATCCTAGAGCCAATGTGACTTTGCCCTATTTGTAACACGAAGTATACATATATGACAAATATCTAAATTGAAAAAAGAAAAAGTGAAGATAGTGAAATAGAAATGTAGGATTCGAAACAACAAGAATTTCAAGTTTTTGCAATGCAAACTGTCCATAATATCAAGTGGGAGTTTCCCCAAAAATGTATTTGTTATGTTCATAATCCATACTTGATAGCATGAAGTGACCGAGACAACAAAAACTGCCTGTGCTTTTCAGAGTCCCACACCCTTTACCAACTCGATTAGATGATTTAGTGTGTAAGTTTCTGTGTGTTGTTGAAATATCTGGTTGACCTGATTTTCTTTCCCTGAATGAAACGGCGTTGATTGGTGCATGGACTTTTGGGGCTTTCTAATTATTGAAGCAACTACAAAGTTAAAATTATCTAAGGTCAACTCTGATGATGCCGGCATCAAATATATACTATTTTTCACACTGTCTAGAATTCTTGTACCTAATACACGGGGTACGACTTTTCAATTGTTAGTCAACATCTCACGTGCCACTTGGATTCACGGCACGTGACAGGTGAACGTTGTAAATTGTAAATTTTAATACTGTTTGATACGTTCTAAATTGTAAATTTTAATACTGTTTGATCAGTTCATTGTTGAAAAACATCATGTTAATTTTTGCCCTAACAAAATTTAGAGTACGTACTGTGACAAAAAAATGACAATTTATTTACAGGTAGGAGTGTCGGTCAATATTTGGGTTCACAATTTCTTTCTTTCTAATAGTTTTTACGTGAATTCTTGTGGGATGATATATTGATATGTATATTTGAATAAACGTACTACAATTAAAGGGTAAAAGCCAATACGAAAAGAAAGAGAAAAAGCAAAAAAGATTAAAGGAAATAGGACCAATTAATATAAAGAAAGACCAATCAATTTTACGAAAATTTTATGGTTCTATTAGGATAGCATATTTTTGTATTTTAAATCTTATATTGAACAAGTATTTAAAGCACGCAATATTATACTCTCCCATATACGTATTTAAAATATAATAGTATAGTATCTTATCAAAGTTATAGAATTTTCCATAATTTTAACTGAAAAGAGGGAAATATAATAAAAAGAAAAGGTGCAAGTGCATGGTAATTGGTAGGATGGGCAGGTGATAAGGCACAAGTCAATTTCTTGGATGCCAAAAAGTGATGGATTTGTTAAGCCATGGGGTTGACAAAGGTATAGAAAACTTGTGATTTGAGGGATTAGGACTATAATTGAGCTCAGCAACTACGTCTGTTTGTAGCATCTTGCTTGGTAATTTACAAAAAGTGCATGGCGATAATAACAGCTTGATTAAACTAAATGCTACTTTAATTAAATTAAACAAAAAGTCATTAGAGTCTCATTCAAGGAATAATTTAGATCTAGAATAACAATTAATATGTTTCTTCATGAGTCCCCTGTTTGTCAACTACTGTGAAAAGAAAACCTTAATTTTCTGGTTCGTAGAGTTTTGCTACCTTAATATACGAAGCCATCCATAATTTTAATTAAATAATTAAATAAAGTATGTTTTCCCATTATGTAGAGGTGTGACAACTAGCATGGAGCAAGTCGAGAGTATCCATGAAGATATGTTTACCGTCTTAATTCAAATGGTCTTTAATTAGACAATCAAGTACTACCAAAACCGATACGGCTCATCTCCCGGTATTGGATAGTATAAGCCATTAGTATCGACTACCATTTTTTTTTTTTTGGTGTGTGTGTGTGGGGATGCAACAATTAAGTAGGAATTAATGATTTATACCCTCGCATGCCATGTATAAAACATATTCAAAATATAGAGGATTAATTCTATTTTGTATCTCTTAACTTTTATTTAATTCTTACTTTGCATCTCAAATTTCTATTTTAGATATTTTGTACGCTCAACTCTCAAATTAATTTGTCTCACTTTAACCTCTTTTTAACCCCGTTCAAAAAGTTAACGGAATTTTATTTTTGTATGCAAAAACATTGTTGTATATTTTGCTAAATTTGTCGTACACAGGAAAAAATTCCATTTAGACAACGTTGAAAAAAGAATTGAAATGTGACGAATTTGAGAGTCCAGGATGTAAAATTTTTTGCAAAATTAAAATTTGGAGTGCAAAGTAGCAATTGA
Source organism: Cinchona pubescens (assembly GCA_025175665.1). Classification (NCBI taxonomy): domain Eukaryota; kingdom Viridiplantae; phylum Streptophyta; class Magnoliopsida; order Gentianales; family Rubiaceae; genus Cinchona; species Cinchona pubescens. The sequence goes on along the minus strand of JANKKI010000122.1, from coordinate 2,179,760 downwards.
ATATAAATTAAGGGGTGCAAAATAAAATTAATCCAAATATATATGGGGAGGAGTAATCATTGAATCATCTAGTATTGAGCATTAAAATGCATAACGTATTAAGGTTTGTTCACGACATCCTATTGAAAACTGTTGATTTTTTTTTTTTTTGAAATTAAAAAATAATTTCTTGACAATAATTAAAAAAATATTTTTGTTTTTTGTATTTATAAAAGTTAAAAGTTGTTTTCATTTTAGTATGTTTTTTTATATGTATTTTTTCTTTTTAATTTCATAAAATAACTTTTTATAATCAATCGAGAACAAGTCATAACTAACTTAAATAGCTAAAATCAAATTAAAGTTTTTGTATAACAACATTTAGGGGAGCGATTGCTTGCTAGTGCGTTCTTACATAATTCGTCCTGACGTAGAAATTTTGTCTACACGTTAGCTGAGTTCAATTATTAACTTATACATTTATCTTTCTAATTGAATTTTTCTTATGTTAATGCTTGAAAGACAACATTTTTGCTGCCGCGTACCGTCATCAATTTTTTTTTTTTTTTTTTAAGATTTAAAATTAAAAATTTTCATACTTTTTGTGTACTGCCACTTTTGGTTTTTCTTTTGATCCAATATCACCAGCGTTTTTTTCAACCTTGAACAGTCCTCCTTTGCTTCTTTTTCGTAATCACAACGAATAAAGGTCACATCTGAATCCACCTAAAAAAAAAAAAAAAAAAATGTTAGTCAACAAAATTGTTATTTGCATGGGCTCAAAATGTGTAGTAAACAAGGTTTTCCAAGAAATTCTGTCACAGGAATAAAAGTTGGACACAAATAACTACTGCTTATTACCGCGTACAAAGTCTATGCTTATTTGAAATTCTTATGGCCAATAACTAAATGTTTTCTGAAAATAATTAGATGTTGCCTTTACTTGGGTATTACCATAAAATAATAATAATAATAATAAAAAAGTAGAAATGCCATACCATTTTTTCTGTGGTCTAAGAGAACATATTTGTATTTTGCAAAAGAAAATAAAGATAAAAGTTCACATAAGATACTAAATTTTTCCACTCGTATATGTCATCCTCCATAATTTGGATGAGGAAAGAATGTTTGTTATTTACTCTGCAATGCAGAGTAGGTATCCTAAATAATTAGATGATAATATTTTTCAATCATATCAATGATTATAAGTAGCACAAACTTATTCATTAATAAGAATATCAGAGTAATTTGTTTGACTACATAAAAGGAATAAAAAATGATAACGAAGTGCAATTTAGGATATAAGACGATTCTCGTGCGACTATTAATCATTGATTCGAATCACTAGAGAATGGAGGTAAGGTTTTTTTTTTTTTTTTAAAGAACAGAATTAAAAATATCTTGTAATTATTTTAGAAAATAAAAGTGATATTTTTCAAGAAACTCCTAATTTGTACACAACCCTTAACTTGAAACATCATATACATCACACATAGTATATACACGTAGTTCTAAAGCGTTATTGAGTGTACGGTAGTTGTAACTTCACCAAACTTCAACTTGTACTTCGGGGGTGTGTTTTGTGTATGTGTTTGAGAGAGATTATTTAACAATCAATAGAAGTCAATTAAGTTAGCACCAATCATTCCAAATTATTTTGGTATTTAGAAAATTGCGGCCCATTCTTATCTTCTTATCAAGAAAACCTTCACCAGCTCTAATATTTAAATAATTAAACCTTAAAAAAAAATCTTTAAGAGGGCTGCCGGTCTTCTTTTATGATGCATGAAATGCAGTGTCAATGGAAAGAGAGAGAGATTCTAAACATGAGAGAAAGACAAGCAGAAACATGTTTCCTTCATCCCAAAGATCTGAGTCCATTTAATTTGCTCATTAAGATATTAATACTCTCTAAGAATCCCTTTTTGAAATTTGTTAGTTTTCTGCTTGTTATTTCTACACTAAGTTCGGTTCTGGGCCTCCTTGTTCTTTTAATTCAACAGCCAACCCATAACCATAGCATTTAAAATATTAAACAAGGGAACCAAGGTCAATCAGTAGGCCTCCCTCTCTAAAAAGTTAATTGGATATTTTATGCAACAAATCATATTATAATTATTGGCATTAATTATAGTTTCTAAACCCCATCTTGCCAACTTATGACACTTTTAAAGGTGTACAAAGCAAAAAGAATGACTATAAAAACCAAGATTTATCATGATGCCGTAATTAGCGACGTCATGATAAGAAATTGAGTTCAGGCAACAGAAAAATCAACTTGCCTCTATGATGAGGTTGAATTATAAAATTAACAGCGCATTATGTGTAAATTTATAGTTTGTAATATAAATAGAATTGGTAGGTATGTGTTGCAATTTAAAAAAAAATAAAATAAAAAATTTATTATTTCAGCGCACATGCGCGCGGCACTGTAGTGATACTGTAGCAGACCGTTTGAAAATCGAAAACGAGTAAAATGGAGAGAGTTACAACTTTTGGTTCAAGAGAGGTGTTTCATGGATTGAAAAGGTTACCTCTTTCAATGAATTCGTCTGACCTTCCATCTCTATAAAAGAGAGTTATATCCACCAATTCATAACAACATTAAAGTTAAAAATCTGTCTTTTCTTATACATTGTTCTTGGGAAGATTTTTAAGTTTTGCTATTAAAAATCTTCAAGAATTTGTTGTATCATAGAGGTAGATTGCTATTCACCCAAAAGCAAACTATTGAGTATAGTGGGGGCCATCAAAACCTTAAGGAAAGTGATATACACGCCTCGAATTCTACAGGTTTTGATATTCTCAAATTCCAAAGGAAAACACTTGTTTCTACTCCATTCTTGCCATTTCATTTCTTCTATTATTAACAATTTTAAGGTTTTGATTGTGAGTAATCATAGAAGCAAGTGGTGAGTTTGCCTTTAAAGTAATGAATCAAGATTTCGTAAAATTGGATCGTCTTGATGGAACCGAAACAAATTTCAACCGGTGGAAAGACAAGATGATATTTTTCCTCACTGCACTAAAAGTTGCTTATGAGAAGCTTTTGGACCCTGCATTGCCTGAAATTCCTGTACCAACTATTGGAGATTCAGAGGAACTCAAGGCACAACGGGAGAAAAGGAAGGAGTATGAGATTGTGTGTAGAGGTCACATTCTCAATACGCTGTCAGACAGTCTCTATGATCTTTTCACAGTGGTCAAATCTCCAAAGAAAATTTGGGCTGCCTTGAAACATAAATATGCTACACAAAAATAAGGTGCAGACAAATTTCTTATTAAGAAATATTTTGAATTCCGTGTTATTGACTCTTCTTCTATTTTGGATCAAGTTCATGATCTTCAAATTATTGTTTCAAAATTAAACACATCTAGGTGTTGATAAGAGATTGAGAGTGTCTTGACAATTATTGCAGAAAATTGCCTTCTAGTTGAATGATTATCAAAAGAAAATGCTTCATACTACTGAAATTTTAGCAATTGATCAAGTTTTGAAACATATGAGAATCGAAAAAGATACTAGAAATCTTCATAAGAAAGATTTAGAAACTTGTTTCAAAAGTGAATTTTGTTAATGAAAATAAGAGTCAAATCACAAGTTCTAAAAGAAAGTTTTCTGAAAATACTAATTCTAAGGACAAGTTCAAAAAGAACAGAATATGTTATAATTGCGGCAAGAAAGGGCGTTTTAAAAAAATGAGTGTAATTCCAACAAGAAACAAAAGAAGAATAATGCCCCTAAAGCAAATCTTGTCGAAAGAGATGCTGAAATTGTTGCAATGATATTTGATTGTCACATTGGTATGATTTCTGAATTAAATGTGGCAACTTTAACCAAATCAAATGATTGGTGGTATGACTCTGGTGCTACTGTGCACATTTGCAATGATAAGTCTCAATTTAAGACTTATGAAGATGTTCCTGATGGCTATGAAGTGCTTATGGAAAATCATGCTTCAGCCAAAGTTCATGGCAAGGGAAGTGTGGAGTTGCAATTCACTTCCGGCAAGAAGTTTGTGTTAATGAATGTACTTCATGTTCCAAAATTATTAAAATCTAAATCTTGTATCAGCCGATGTATTGAATAAGAAAGGGTTGAAAGTGTATTAGAGTCAAACAAAGTTATCTTGTCCAAGAATGATGTATTTGTAGGAAAGGGCTACTCTTGTGATGGCATGTTTAAACTTAGTATCAATAAAGACAATGTTTCTGTTTATATTGTGAATTCTTCTTATTCTTTATGGCATGATAGTTTAGGATATGTTAATTATAAAATACTTCATTTTATGACTAAACATGGGTTAATATCTATCAAAGATAATTTTGAGAAGAAATGTGAAACATCCGTTCAAGCAAAAATAACTAAGTTGCCCTTTCCAAAAGTAATTATTAAAACTTGTGCATTCGGATGTTTGTGAATTAAATGGTTTTCTAATAAGAGGTGATAATAGATATTTCATCACTTTCATTGATGGTTGTTCAAGATATGTGCATGTTTATTTAATGAAATCAAAGGATGAAACATTTGATATGTTTAAATCTTATAAATTTCTTGTAGAAAATACAATTGGATAAGAAAATCAAAATGTTGAGGAGTGATAGAGTTGGTGGATATTTTTCTACCGAATTTTCAATATTTTGTGAACAAAATGGTATTATACACCAAACAAGTGCTCCATACACTCCACAACAAAATGGTTTGGCTGAAAGAAAGAATAGAGCTTTAGTAGATATGGTTAACACCATGATTCTAAGTTCTGGTTTGCCAAGAAATTTGTGGAGAGAACCTTTGTTGGCTGCTTGTCATTTACATAATCGAATTTCGTCTCTCAAGACTAAAGTGTCACCATATGAAATATGGAAAGGGAGAAAATCAAACTTAACTTATCTTAAAGTTTGGGGATGTATAGCCTATTATAGAGTCCTGGATATTAAAAGAGTAAAGTTGGGACCGAGAGCACTTAAAAGTGTGTTTGTTGGCTATGCTGAAAATTCTAAAGTCTATAGACTACTTGACATTGATTCTAATGTTATTATTGAATCAATGAATGTTGAATTTTTTGAGAATAATAATAAATTTCTTAAAAATTTAAATATTGATTTGGATCCAATTAAAGTACAAGAACTGATTCCAAATATTGATTCCTCTTCTAGTAATAAAAGGAAGGAAATTGATACTTCTTTTGAACTTAGAAGAAGTCAAAGACAAAGGAAAGAAAAATATTTGTCTTCTGAGTTCATATCTTCACAAGCTATTATTTTATTAGTTGAAGGTAATAGAGATCACTTATTTAATAAGATTCCAATCTTATTAAATGTAGAAGATGATTCTAAATCGTTTGGTGAAGTTATGTCATCAAGGGATGCAACATTTTGGAGAGAGGCTGTAAATGATGAGATGGACTCAATATTATCAAATAATACTTGGGTTCTAGTGGATTTGCCTCCTAATTCTAAACCTATTGGTTGTAAATGGGTGTTTAAGAGAAAATATGCCCCTAATGGATCCATATTGACATATAAAGTAAGACTTGTAGCTAAGGGTTTTAAACAAAAAGAAGGAATTGATTATTTTGCATACTTATGCACCTGTTGCTATGATTACATCCATTAGGGTACTAATGTCATTAGCTTCCATTTATAACTTGTGTGTATATCAAATGGATGTTAAAACAGTCTTTTTAAATGGTGACTTGGATAAGTGTATATGGAACAACCAGAAGGTTTTACATTGCCAGGAAATGAACATAAAGTTTGTAAACTAATTAAATTTCTATACGGTTTAAAACAAGCACCCAAACAATGGCATGAAAGTTTGAATCAGCTTTACTCTCTAATGGATTTAGATATAATAATGCTGATAAGTGCATTTATTCCAAATTCATTAAATAATATGGTGTGATTATTTGTCTATATGTAGACGATATGCTAATTGTTAGTACTTCTTATAAAGGTGTACTTGAAACTAAGAAGTATCTGTTTTCTCAATTCAAAATGAAAGATTTGGGTGAAGTAGATACTATTTTAGGGATTAAAGTTAAAAGGCATAGTAGGGGTTATGCTTTATGTCAAACACATTATATGTGTTGAGAAAATTTTGAATAAGTATCAACATTTAAATGTGAAAGAAGCGAATACTCCTTTTGATCCAAACTTTAAATTAAGTGAGAATACTGGCAATCCTATTGTTCAACTTGAGTATGCAAGTGTAATAGGGAGTCTAATGTATGCAATGAGTTGCACAAGGTCAGATATTTCTTTTGTCTTGTGTAGATTGTCTAGATATACTAAAAATCCTGGAAATGATCATTGAAAAGCAATTGGGAGAGTCCTTGGTTATCTTAAAAGAACTAAAGATTTAGAACTTTTTTACAATAATTTTCCAACTGTGCTTGAAGGATATTCTGATGCTAGTTGGTTTACTAGTATTAGTGATAAAAACTCTACAAGCGGGTGGCTTTTTATGTTAGGTGGATGAGCAATTTCATAGGTTTCAAAGAAACAAACAGTAATTGCTTATTCCACGATGGAAGCTGAATTCATAGCCTTGGCCTCAGCTGGTAAAGAAGCGGAATGGTTGAGAGACTCGTTGTATTAGACATCAAGTTGTGGCCTCAACCAATCCCAGCCATTGCTTTGAATTGTGATAGTGAAGCCACAATGTCTAGAGCATTGAATAAAATATACAATGGTAAATCTAGACATATAAGTTCAAGGCATACTTATATTAGACAGTTGTTAAATGATGGCATCGTATCAGTGGTGTATGTAAGAACATACAATAATTTAGCGGATCCGTTGACTAAACCTCTTGCAAGAGATTTGGTGAGATTGACGTCATTAGGAATGGGATTGAAATCCTTTGTCTAAAACTACTAGCAATGGTAACCCAACCTTGATTCTAGTACTACCACTAGATAACAAGGTTTAAAGGGTAAAAACAAGTTGCTAATAAGTAGTTGTGAGCACTAAAATTATATGTATACCATTCCATGTTGTTAGTGTAAATGGTAACCCTTAAGTGGGAAGGGTGAATATATAAATATTTATATTCTTAATGAAACTATCTTGCTGTGTTTTTAACTTTAAAAGCTTGAGAAGATTTCACCTATATGATCATAAGAAGTGGTGCCGCTTCTAACAAAAGTTTTGGGTTCTCTTTTGTACATGATCATGAATTAGGATAGAGCACATGGCCTATAACAGTGCTAAAGCTATTTTGTGAACATATGTATAAGGTTAACAAGTTCATGTATGTGATAATTCTAATATAATTTAAATCATGGTTTAAGCAACAAATGCCACCTTGATTTGATTAAGTCTAGTGAGTTATTTACACTACAGAAAAGTTTAAGACAATAGTCAGTTTTCTTTATGAATGATATTAAAAGAGATAGTGAGTTGTATTTATATTACAAACTAAGTGGGGGAATGTAAATTTGTAGTTTGTGATATAAATAAAATTGATGGGTATGTGTTGCAATTTAAAAAATAAAAGTAAAAAAAAAAAATTATTATTTCAACGCATATGGGCACTACTGTAGCAGCGCATGTGCGCTGAAGGCAGTAGCCAGCATTTTCAGCGCACATGCACTGCTACAGTGCGCGCATGTTGCGCACGGCACTATAGCGGACCGTTTAAAATTTGAAAATGGGAAAAATGGAGAGAGTTGCAACTTTTGGTTCAAGAGAGGTGTTCCATGGATTGAAAGGTGTATTCCAATAGATTCGTCTGACCTTCTATCTCTATAAAAGAGAGTTATATTCACCAATTCATAACAACATTAAAATTAAAAATCTGTCTTTTCTTATACATTGTTCTTGGAAAGATTTTTAAGCTTTGCTATTAAAAATCTTCAAGAATTTGTTATATCCTCGAGGTAGATTCTATTCACCCAAAAGCAAACTATTGAGTATAGTGGGGGCAATCAAAACCTTAAGGAAAGTGATATACACGCCTCAAATTCTACAGATTTTGATATTCCCAAATTCCAAAGGAAAACACTTGTTTCTACTCCATTCTTGCCATTTCATTTCTTCTATTATTAACATTATGCGTGTCTTAATCCTGGCTAGCTTATCTTCAGGTTCGTTGTTTGTTGCTCGAGGAAAATTATAAGACCTCTTCAGTCATTTTGTAAAAGGTTGAAAAGCATGATTATGCTGGTGAAATCTATGGAAACTTTCATGTACTTAACGTCGCATTCATGATCCAGTATTTTTTGACAAGCAAGGGTCACTTACTTTATGAATACTTCAACGTTATTATTAGTCATTTCTTTTTGAGATTCATGAAACAGAAAAAGCATAGCGGGAATTGCAAATAAATTTCTCAATTTTTTTAAAAATCTCATAGACCTCATTTGATTGGCAATAAAGGAAAGTATAGTTCATCCGGATTATGATTCTTTGGAATGTTTTTTCATAGAAAAATATTATTTTATGATGTTTGGATATTTTTGAGAATTTTGTCAGGAAAATTGTATAAATACCAATTCTCATGTTTGGTTCAAAATTTATAACAAGGTATGCATTTTACATTTTTGTTAGATTACCAAAAATAACCTACAAAGCATAATATGTGAAAAAGAAAGTTTTATTTAATATTTTAACTTTGAAATTATGAATAATTAATATGTATTAGATAACTAAAAAATTACATCACATAAATGAAAAAGAATTATTTTAAAGCTGGTAACGCTCTAATAATTAGTGAAGTATCGGTTTGTGAACTTCAAAATTGATATCCAGTTTGCACAATACCAAATAAGTATCTTTTAAGTAATTAACCAGTTGTGGTTGGACAGAGATTGTTTAAGAGTGTGTAGCATATTTTAAGATTAAATTACTATGGAAAGTAATCAGAACCAATTGAATTTGAGAATTTAGACTTCTAGTATTTTGCATCAAATTTTCTTGTTTTTAGGAAAGTTTATATTTTTCTACCAATTAAAAAAGAACCAAATACAAGAATTTAAATTTCGGGAAAAATATTACTTTCTCTACTTAGAATTCTTGCCAACAAAATTAGGCCACAGAGGTTTCTCAAATTTTTATTTTAGAATTTTTTAGTATCTTATCTTTTTGTCCCACGAAAGTTCCAAAATGTTTTTTTCCATAATTTGAAAGAGGTCTAAAAAATTTTTCTAAATTTTCTAACATTTTCGTCTCTTAACTATTTTTGTAATCCTATACAGGTCCCTCAAGTGTTTTTCCCCCCCTACAAAAGTAGTCACTTGGCCTTAATACAAGAAAACAAATTGAGTTACAATATTTAAAAAAAAATGAAGTGGACCTTTGAGGGATTAAAAAATACTTGAGGGACCAAAAAAAGTTTATAAACAAATTGGGGTACTTTTGTGTCATTAAAAACTAGTTGAGGTATACAAAAAATTTTAAAGAAAAATTAAGGGACCTCTCTATGAGATTTTTAATAGTTTAGTGACTAAATTTATATTCTCCCAAAATATTCAATATTCTCTTAATGCGTCCCAGTGTAACTTGTAAACATAGTTGAAAGACTCGACAGAATTCGAGTAGTATCCGGAATGGTAAGTATCATTTTGATACCGATACATATCAGACAATGTAGATCTTATAAGATGATCTTAAATTGTAATATAAGTCTTATTTTTAGCTAATTAATTTCTTAGAACTAATCTACAGCACAAGTAACAATTTCTACTTTACTTTTTATGATTTTAGACAAATTCATTATTTGATACTGATTTGATATTATAGTGATCGATGTGAAACGGTCATTATCGCGACCATGGCCAATATCACAATTTTGAACCATGCTTGTAAAGCCAATCAAACCACATGTACACATCACACATGGATGAAATTTCTTGCTAATAATATATAGAGTAGTTCCCTTCAACCTTTTGGGAGGAGGAGGGGGAGGGGGGGAAGAAAAGGCCAATAAACTTCCTTATTTAAAATATGTAACTTTTGCCTGGCAATGAAATACAATTTAGGTAGTAAGATGCTTTTACAACTTATTAGTCATGAATTCGAGTTACTGATGGATAGGACGAGAAGATTTTAACCAAAGAACTTTTACTTAATTAATAACTTGAGTTTGTTTAAGATATATTTACATCGGCTTGATAACGAAATATAATCTAAATAGTAAAACTATATTTTTTTTGTGAACTAGGTCATAGGTATTCTAGTTACTAAAGAGATAGGTAGAGATCTATTGTAAATTATCTTTTTTTAAAAATAAACAAATAAATAAATACATCGTCTCATGGAATAAGCTTTATTACATCTAGGGGTGTCAATTAGATTTTGTGAGCCGAACTTTGTAAAGTCTAAATTCAGTTTACAAATTTATTCGGATTTCGGGCCTTAATTGAGCCAACCCAAACTCATAGATGTGAATCTCATACTCGACGTACAAAATTATTCAGGTTTTGGGTTTTAATCCAGCTGGCTAAACCTCACATTATCCAATAAATTTTTATATAATTTATTTGTTAAAATTTTATTTTTTTACACTCGATCAACATAATATGGAATAGTATATACTATTTATGTCAATAAATAACTATTAACTATATCATTGAACTGTAATATTTCAACTAAATTGACTAATGATATTGGGTTATTATTTTTAGTTACCTGAGTTTAGTTCAGTTAATAGAATACTAGAATATTAATCATTATTTCACATAAAATTAAGTACTAGTATTATTTAATTTAGGATAAAATTAGTATTACACACACACACATATATATATATATATTCAGGCCGGGGTTTAATCGAGCTAGTAATGCCCAAATTCAACTCATATTTTAATCGGATATAACATTTAGACCCAAATTCAATCCATCTCACTTTAATATAAAGTTCAACTTTTATTTATCGGGCCGGACAAACCGTACTTGGACCGGCTCGATCCGACCTCATTGACAATCCTAAATTTACATCAAATGAGAAATTGCACTGACTCCGTAACTTCTTTCAGAGATGTATGAGCAGTCAGGAATCATTTAAAGAAAGTAAAAAGGATTAAACAAAAAATAAAACATATTCTCTCTGATTTGAAAAGCAAATGCCAACTAGAAGGCCAAAAGCACTCGAGGAAAATCAAAATTTCATCCCAATTAAAGCTATCTGATAGGTGTTGAACAAGTGTATATAATAACTTCCCCCTTTTTCTATTTCAAAAAGAAAGTAACCTTTTGAAGGATTGAATCTCTGTTTCTTGGTAGAATTTGAGGCGTTGCTCACATAAACTTAGACAGACAGGCTCACCTTTACAGTCACATCACTCCCATTCTCTTCAATTTTAGTTGGAGCTATGATGCAAATATACGACTTCATTTACACAGTCGTTTTCTTGACTGGCCTTTTTTCTTTTTCTTCTTCCAATACATACATTTATTCCCTAAGTAGTTCCTACCAAGTCCCTTGATGAAGTACAATAAATCCTACTTTATTTAGAAACATCTCAATGCATGATTAAAATCTAGTTATCATTACATTTCCTCCATTTCAGTAATTGTTCGAATTTCAGATAATTAATACTCTCTACGTTATATATCTATATCTCTAGAGATAAGCATGATAGTAGCGTACATATATAGACTGCTCATCTATCTTTACAAACAACATCAATAAACAAAATTTTTTTACAGTAATGTGTCTCAGTTCTCATAGTTCATGATGAAAACGTTATAATTTAGACTGTCAACTAATTTCTGATTTTCCACAAACTAACCAAGATGTAGTTTTTTTTTTTTTTTTTTTCTATAGATTTTCTTTAGAGATTCAGTTCAAGGACTACAAGTAAATTGAGATAATTTTGAACGAATTAATATTAAGAAGGCTTTTCTGTAAGGTTGCTTGTCACAATAATTTTGTTCTTGTGAACGTTTATGATTTCATCTCTAGCAAGACATAAAGAAAGCAGGCTAATAATAATTGAACATTTCAAAGAGGTGGAGGCTCTTAATTTCTTGAATTTAGCCGTAGCATTGCCTCCACATAATAAATTAATGATTAATTCAAAAAGTTACCTGATTATTATAATTGATTTGAGAGAAATTTGCGTAGTATTTTGTCGGATTACATCTAAAGTAACTAACAAGGAATAAAATAAGTTGACTGAACTAATCCAAATGTATGTCTATCTAGATGTGACAGAGGTGCAGAAACCCTAGAATTTTGCTGACTTTTGGTTCTCATAACCATTGCACACATCACGCCAATCTTCCTACTATAAAACCTAGTCTTCTCTTCCAACATTTTTCCATCCAACATATTCCATCAACAATCAAAGACAGCTTCTATCTGATCCGGTTTCTCCCACGAAAAACAAGCAAATAAAGAAGTAAATCAAGAAAGCTGAAGAAAGAAAAATATGGGTAGAGCTCCATGTTGTGACAAAGCAAATGTGAAAAAGGGTCCTTGGTCTCCCGAGGAAGATGCCACGCTGAAGGCATATATTGAAAAACATGGAACTGGTGGGAATTGGATAGCTCTTCCCCAAAAGATTGGTATGTTTTTCTCTCTTTGATATCATATGACTCAAACTCATGACTAATAAATCATGAGTCAACGTTTTGCCGCCTGAGATGCATTTTATTATCAGATATTTGAATTCTTGATCACCCCAGATTTGAATAGTAAATATAACTTGATGAATTTGATTTTCAGGTCTTAAGAGGTGTGGAAAGAGTTGTAGACTTAGATGGCTAAATTATCTCCGCCCAAATATCAAGCATGGTGGATTTACTGAAGAAGAAGACAACATCATCTGCAGCCTCTATATTAGTATTGGTAGCAGGTATAATTATCCTCTTTTTTGGCAATTGCTTGTCCTCTAGTCCTTGTCAACTATATTTTGTCTCAAGAACAAATTCTTCACAAGTTGCAATATTGTAATCAAGATTCAATCTATGATTATGTGAAGTGCATGTGCGGAATGTTAGGTGGTCGATTATCGCAGCCCAGTTGCCTGGAAGAACTGACAATGATATCAAAAACTATTGGAATACAAGATTGAAAAAGAAGCTACTGGGAAGGCGCAAACAAGCGCAAATGAACCGAATTTCGTCTACCGGGCAGGATAAAAAATATGTAGCGAATGGTGCTGATGAAAACGCCTTACAAAACTTGAGCAACTCAGCGCTTGAGAGGCTTCAACTTCATATGCAACTTCAGAGCCTTCAAAACCCTTTCTCTTTTTACAATAATCCAGTGCACGTTGGCCTAATAAGTTAAATCCTCTTCAAGAGAAGATTATCCAACAAACCCTCCAAAATCTGAATAAATCCCAGAATAATACATCATTAATGCTGCCTGGATTAGGACAAAACCTCGAACTCCTCGAGCATTCGGCTATTTCCGTCAGGCTTCAAGGTCAAGAACTAGAGAATTCGGACAGCTCTAACATTATTGCTTTGAATCCTGAAAATACTCGTTTGGATTCAGCCGTTGCTCCGAAATCAAACGTTATACAACAGCCTGATTCGATTTCGGGGTGTCATCATCATTCCATCTCAACAACATTCACACAAGCTGAAATTGACAACTTTCTCAACAGCAAAGCCTCTAGTTTTCTATCATCGGATGATAATAATCAGATGGCTGAATTTGATGGTCTAAAAGAGATGGATGGCTCGAGGGACAGCCTGATTTGGTGGTCTAATGAGATGGATACAAATTCAGCATCATCAAACTCGTGGGATTCTTCTTCTCAGGTTTATCTTACTTCTTCAACAATCTGAAGGATTAATGTATCAGGAATATGCACCACTAGGGTACAACATGTAGTAGCCTAGTAGTAATTTGGCCAAGTTATATCAACTTTTCTAGGAGATTATTATTTTACTCATAAGAAGGAGAAAGTGGAGAAGCTGATTATATCACTGAAGTGTTGTAAGTTGTGTGAATAATGTTATGTCATTTGTCTTCTTGGAAATATGTATTAGACATGACTGTTGATGGACAGAATTGTTGTATATGAATTTGTGCTTCGACCTTTTCTTTCCCTCTCTAATTTTTTGTCCTATCGATGCAATTATACAAATAGGCCAAGAAAGTACATAGCTGTAAGTTTAACAACAAAGTTTTCAGAAAGAAATAGGAAAGAAGCCATTTATGCCTCTATAGATTCGAAAGAAACGGGAGGCTTTTATTTATTTATTTATTTATTTTTAATTCTTCTTTACCCTATATTGACTCAAATCTATAACTAATAAGTTATAGAAAAATATGTTTCAGCACTGTATTTCGTTATCGAAAGAAAACTGGAGGTTATGATACCTTCGTTTAACATTTCATTCCTAACACAGAGCAAAAGGCAATTTACTAGTTGCATATAGTTTTGGTGCAAAATGTTTCAGTTCAAAGTTCAAACTCCACTACAAATTTCATAGATTTAGCTACAATTGGGTGATTACAAAATCAATGCCTCCTCCCATCCAAAATAGTCTCCGAGTGCTAGGAGTATTAACTGGAGATTGTAGGCTCCGCAGTTAATATTGTGGGTTTCACCGTCAATTGGTTTAGTTGGGACATTTGCTATAATAAAATGGGGTAATTACACTTTACCCCTGAACCAGGGGGTAATTACACTTTGCTACCATGAACTTAAAAAAGTAGACACTTTACCCCCTTATGTCAATTAGTCAACCATTACATTTTCAACTTTATCAAAATAATAGGTCTATGGACAAAAGTACCCCTTAAAGTTAATAACACTTTACTCCCTAAGTACGGGGTAATCCCACTGTGCTCCTTAAAACAAAAAAATAAAAATACATTTTATCCCCTCTATAACAGCTATTTATTAAATGCATAAATTCAATAAAAATAATCTAGTTTAATGATTGAATTGTTCATACTAAACCAACGTGGAATAAAAAATATTATATATATATATATATATATAGATATACACACACACTAGAAAAGAGCACGTATTTTGCACGTGTAATATTTCTAATTTATTAAAAAAAATTATTTTTAAAAAAATAAATAAGTAATTAGTAAATGATAACCAAGTATGAAAATTTTAACTGTTGAATTTTTTATACAAGATTTATATATTTTTAATATCTTTGCTTTTTTTCATTGTAATTATTTTCACCTATCTTTTTTTTTTCAATATTGTTTGTTATTTGTTACAAAATTATATATAAATTTCATTTTTTTCTTAAAAATTAAACAAATTTTCTCTTTTATGAGAACAACGTATGATAATTGTATTTTTTTTTTTATATTTTCTCTTCTAGGTGCCTAGATTATAACTTTCATACAGTGTCACCACTAATTAATTAAACAATTAAAGGTTAAGATATGTTCCATAGTATTGAACTTTTTAAATATTTGTGCATATTCTTTGTCATTACAAAAAAGATAATATCATTATCAAGTATCAAACATTATATAGATGAAGTATTTTAAAATTATATTAGTAGCGAAAATATTAATAGGTAATTGGATGATATATAGATAATAATTACAAAAAATTATTAATAAAAATTTCAAAAAATAAGAAAGAAATGGAATCTAATTAAAATATAAAGAATATATAAATCAAACAAAAATTATGTCTTATGTATAGGATAACTAAACATATCAACTATATATTCTCCATATTATAAATAGGTATTATATAATATATTAAATCATTATAAAAAATTGAAATAATAAATTGTTCTTCTGTCTCACTATAAAATGCAACGAATGTTGTATAAAACAATCATTTATCTTACTCTACAATGCATATGACGAAATGCTAATGAAATTGTAGTTCTAAATATAACTAAAATTACATGTTATTACTTTAAGTGAGATTTTATATATTTTTTGTATCACAATTAATTTTTTGCTAACATATTATGTAAAATATATATACATATAGAGGATATATTGTTATGTTATCTTTTAAAGTTATGATAATATTCACTTCAATACTTAATTAACGCTATAAGCTCTTTATTCATCTTTAATGACATAAAATGTAGTTAACTCCGATCTAAAATAGTTTTTATTTTCCTTTTAGGTTCATAGGTTATAATTTCTAATAGTGACACCACCAATAACTTACTCAATTATAGACAAAGACTTTTTCTATAATATTGAGCTTTTTTTGAGATATATCTATATATTCTTTATCATTTGTAAAGGATAAAATCAACGTCAAATATCAAACATCATTTAATAAATGAAGCATGTCAAAATTCTTTTATTAATGAAAATATTTATAGGAGATTAAATAATATACAGTAATAATAGATTACAAAAATGATTAAATAAAATTTCAAAAAATAAGAAAAAATAAACCTGAAAATAAAGAACAAATATATCAAACAAAAATTATGTTTCCTGTATAAGAAAACCAACAAATTAAACTAACATGTTCTGTATAATATGGATAGGTATCACGTAGTATATTAAGATCATAATCAAAAGGTGAAAACAAAAATTTATTCTTTTATCTTACTCTAAAATACACAGAAAATTAATGAAAAATCCTTTATATTACTCTAAATGCACGCAACTCGAATGAAAAATATTTAATTAGAAAGACATTCAAAATAACATGTACTTTCTATAATTTATATTCTAATTACTTTTTTTTAACATATTGTGTAAATTAATTATGTATCCACATAGAGAATATATTGATATTTTTTATATTTTTTAATCTTGTGATAATATTAATATTCTGAACTCTTCCATTCATCCTGAATGGTATCGAATATGGTTAACTTCAAAATTATATTTTGATATAATATTTTATGCGTATGACATTAAATTTGCATCTATTAAATATTTAAACAAAATGAAGGCTAATAAAAGCGTATGGATTTATTTATTTTTTATTTTTGTACTTTTTTAATTAATTTGTTTTATTATATACCAAGATATTTAATCTATGTTTTTATTATTTTGTTAAATAGTGAAGAATTACATTATAATTTCCAAAATCAACATGTAAAATCAATCTATATTTGAAATTATTTTAGAGTATGTAATAGTATGACTATATTTAAAAAATATATGTTGTCTTTTAGAGTAGTTACTCACTTATTTTTTGCTATATTGTCATCCTACAATTTATAAGCAGTATTCTTATAGGTCTTGTAATAATTATTCTAGACTATTTTGAGCATGAATCACACAATTGATTTAACGTTTTTTACCTTATCAATAGTTAGTCCAAACCAATATTTCTTTGTTGTTGTAGCATATATTATAACAACTGGTATTGTAGTTTCTAAATTTGACATTTAAATTCATTGTATGGACAACTCATAACTATTTAGAGTAGTGTTACAGTCATTATTTCAAAATATTTTGGGTATATGCATTGTATCATGGATTGAACTTTTTTTTTACCTCATCAATAGTTCATCTAAACTAATATTCTATAAAATGATGTTCTTAAAAATAAAGATTTTGTAATAGAAATACTATTAAAGAGATATAAAATTAACAAATATTTTTATCTCAATCAAAGATTATAAGTTTTTTTATTTTATTCCTGAGCTTTACTTTCATTGCTTGGTTAATTTTCGTTTCTTCATGTAGGATAGAAAAAACAAATCTAAATTAATCATAATATAGACTTAAAAAATAAGGAAACAATGTTATATATATTCAATAATTTTCACTTTATATAAATTTTAATTATTTATTTTATGATTATTAATTTTGTGACTTTTAAGTTAGAACATACTCAAAAATTCTATACTCATGGATATATCTCTCATGTTAACCAAAATTTCAAATTAAAGAAATCACTATAATCAAGAGTCATGAAACCATTATAATTGACCATCAGTTAATAAAAGTTTTGTTTAAAAAATAATATCGGCCAAATTTGTCATCTTCTTCAATTAATCCCAGCCAAAAAGGTTAGCAAAAATGCCAAATCAACTTCAATGTATTTTTTCATCAAATTCTACATGAATTAAATATTCTCTTTATGAAAAGTTTATTTATCAAACAAAATAAAATAAAAAATATTAGAATATAATAGGGGTAAAATGGTCAACATGTTTAGTTGACATAATAGAAAGACTTTACTGGTTAATAGATAATGTTAGGTATTAACCAATCAATGATACTAAAAAAGGGGTGAAGTGTAACTAACCTTATATATAAAGCATGCACGAGGAAGGATCTAATTAAGTTTCCTAAACTAGGCATACTTGATTGAACAATTAGAGAAAAGAAAATAATTGTAGTGAATTTGAAATATTTATAATAGTTATAAAAGATTGTTTTTATTACGATTAAAAAATAGAAACAATTTGAACATGTATATAACAGTTACAAAATATAATGTTTTTAGTTTATTCTTTGCTTAAATTTAAATGATATTTCTACTCTTAGAATTATATACATTCTTATTATGTATTTATGCCAAAATTTCGTAATAAGTTAAGGTGGAAACAATTTATTTTATTAAAATTTCATACATTTTAGAATAAGATAAAGGATGTTTTCATGACATTTTAGAATAAGATAAAGGATGTTTTCATGAACATTCCATTCATTTTAAAGCAACACAAAAGAACAAATTATTATTTTAATTTTTATAATGAAATTAATTACTATATTATACCTATTCGTAATATGAAGAATATATTTGTTTAATTTGTTTAATTTCTTACACATAAGACACATTTTTGTTTGATTAATTTAGATTTTACATTTTAATTAGATTCATTTTTTATTTTTTGAAATTTTAATTATAATAAATATTTTTAAAGCAATAAAAGTCTTCCATCTTATTTCATATTTATGTTGAAATAAATGGTTGCAATATCCTAAACAATAGATAGAATAGATTATTAGTAATTTAATTAATTATGTTTTCTTATTAGCAATCAGAAATTATATGATTCATTTTTTTTATTTTTTGAAATTTTAATTATAATAAATATTTTTATACAAATTAAAATCTTCCATCCTATTATGTATTTATGCCAAAATAGGTGGTTGTATCCTAAAAAATAGATAGAATAAATAATGAGTAATTTAATTATGTTTTCCTATTCGGAATTGGAAATTATATTTCATTTAGGCCGGGTATTTGAACCATTACAAAAAAAAAAAAAAAAGTTAGAGAAACACTTAAAATATGTTTTCCTATTAGGTATTGGAAATTATATTTTATTAAGAGCGGATATTTTGGACATTACAAAAAGAGAGAGAAACAGTTATATATGTTTTTTTTATTAAGAATTGTAATTATATTTCATTAAGGGCGGGTATTTTAGTCATAACAAAATAGGGGAGAAACAAAATTTGAGAGAAACAACTCGCATATATATATATATATATATATATGTGTGTGTGTGTGTGTGTGTATACTTGTTTCTTCAATTTTTTGTTTCTCCCAACTTTTGTTTCTTCCCTCAAAGTATTTCTCCTTTTTTTGTGATGACTAAAATACCCTCTCTTAATGAAAGATAATTTCTAATTTATATATAAAATATATATATTTATATATTAGTCATATATATATTTATATATATATATATATATGTATAAGTGTTTTCTTCCCTTCTTTGTAATGTCTAAAATACCCGTCCTTAATAAAATATAATTTCCAATTCCCAATAGGAAAACATATTTAAGTGTTTCTCTACTTTTTTTAATGCCTAAAATACCCGCCCTTAATGAAATATAATTTCCAATTTTCAATAGGAAAACATAATTAAATTACTTATCATCTATTCTACATATTTTTTAGGATACAACTACCCATTTTAGCATAAATACATAATAAAATATAAGATTATTATTCATATAAAAATATTTATTATAATTAAAATTTCAAAAAAATGAAAAAATGAATCATATTTATTATAAAAATTATAATTAAAATCACATTTATTATGAAAATATTTATCATAATTTCCAATTCCTAGAAGAAAAATATAATTAAATTACTCATCATCTATTCTACCTATTGTTTAGGATACAAGCACCTATTTCGGCATAAATACATAATAAGATAGAAGTTTTAATTTGTATAAAAATATTTATTATAATTATAATTTCAACAAATAAAAATGAATCTAGATTAACTAAAAAAATGATAAATCTGACCGACATCATTTTTTAAGTAAAACTTTCCTTAACTGATTGTCAACTATAATAGCTTTACTACTTTTGACTAGAATGACTTTTTTAATTTGAAATTTTGGTTGACAGGATAGATACACCCATGCATATATAATTTTTGAGTATGTTCTAACTTAAAATTTACAAAATTAATAATCATACAAATAAAAAAATTAAATTTTATAAAGGAAAAAAATAGTAGAATATATAATACTATTTTCTTCATTTCTTTTAAGTTTGTATTAAAATTAATTTAAATTTGTTTTTCTCTGTCCTATATGAAGAATAGAAAATTAACCAAACAATGAAAGTAAAGTTTAGGAACAAAACAGAAAACTCACAATCTTAAAGTTTTTATTTTTTATTTATATCTCTTTAATAGTATTTTAATTACTAAATCTTTATCTTTAATAACATCAATTTATAAAACATTAGTTTAGTTTAGAGGAACTATTAATGAGTTAGAAAATAAGATCACTCCATGATACAGTGCATATTTCCAAAATATTCTAAAATAATATTTGTATTTAAATGTCAAATACGGAAATTACAATACCAATTGTTATAGTATATGATAAAACAACAAAGAAATATTGGTGTAGAGTAACTATTGATAAGGTAAAAATAGTTCAACCAATTGTATGATTCATGACCAAAATAGTCTAGAATAATCATTACAAGACTAACAAGAATACTGCATATAAATTGTAGGAATGATAATATAGAGTAAAAAAATAAGCAGGTAAGTATTGTAAAAGACAACATAAGTTATTCAAATATAATCATACTATTAAATACTCTAAAATAATTGCAGATATAGATTGATTTTACATATCGATTTTGGAAATTACAATACAATTCTTTACTATTTAGCAAAACAATTAAGATACAGATTAAATGTTTTGGTAACTAATAAAATGAATTAATAAAAAAGTATGAAAAATGAAAAAATAAATCCATACATTGTTGTTAGCCTTCATTTTGTTTATATATTTAATAAATGCAAATTTAATTTCATACTAAAATATAATATCAAAATACATTTGGAGTTAACCACATTCAATACCATTCAGGATGAATGGAAGACTTCAGAATATCAATATTGTCATAAGGTTAAGAAACATGAAAAATACCTATATATTCTCTATTTGGATACATAATTAATTTACATAATGTGTTAAAAATAATTAGAATAAAAATTATAGAAATTAAATGTTATTTTGTATGTCTCTTAGAACTAAATATTTTTCAATTGAGTTACATGTATTTTAGAGCAATATAGAGGATTTTTTCATTATTTTTTTGTACAATTCAGAGTAAGATAAAAAAATAACTTTTTATTTTTACCTTTTGTTTATGATTTTAATATACTCTGTGATACCTATCTATATTATATAGAACATATTAGTTTAATTTGTTGGTTTCCTTATACGGGAAACATAATTTTTATTTGATACTTTGGTTTATTTTTTCTTTTTTTTAAAATTTTAATTAATCAAATTTGTAATTATCACTGTGTTATTTAATCTCCTGTAAATATTTTCATTAATAAATGAATTTTGACACGCTTCATCTATTAAATGATATTTGATACTACTTGATAGTGATTTTATCTTTTATTAATGATGAAGAATATATAGGTATATCTCAAAAAAGTTCAATATTATGGAAAAAGTCTTCATTTATAATTGATTAAGTTATTGGTGGTGTCGTTATAAAAAATTATAACCTAAGAATCTAAAAGAAAAATTAAAACTATTTTAGATCGAAGTTAACTACATTTTATATTAATAAAGATGAATAAAGAGTTTAGAGTTTGGTGGTGATGCTATATGAAATTATGAATTAGGCACCTAGAAGAGAAATTAGAAAATACAATTATCATAAGTTGTTCTCATAAAAGAGAAAATTGATTTAATTTTTTAAGAAAAATAAAATTTATATATAATGTTATAGCAAATAACAATATTGAAAAAAAAAAAAGATAGGTCTTAAATAATTACAATGAAAGAGAAAAGATATTAAAATATATATTTAAAATATATAAATCTTGTATAAAAACTAAATAGACAAAATTTTTATAGTTGGTTATCATTCACTGACTATTCATTTATTTTTTAGAAAATGAATATTTTCAATAAATATATAGAAGTGTTACACGTGCAAAATATGTGCTATTTTCTAGTGTGTGTGTGTGTGTGTGTGTATATATATATATATATATATGTTAATAGTTTTATTTTATTTAATTTTATTTTTTAGGAGATAATAGCAACAAGGTATCACTTATTCCTATCTTTCTCCCCCCTTCCCCCGAGGCGAGAGGACCTTTTTGGCTTTTTGGTAAAGAAATTGTATTGACAAAATTTACTATAGAAACCACAAATTTTTAATCACAAACCCTTATTTTTCACTCATTAACATAGGATAATTTTAAACCACTTAGAAAACATGTGTAGTCAAATCTGCAATAGGCAATTTTGGATATATAATACCCTCTATAAAAAGGGTCTCTCCAATTTTTACTCCTAAGGACACATTCTTGCATGGACTTTGGTATTTATATATCAAGACACATAAATTGTAGGTTCCATGTGAGTCCCAGTATGGACCTCACATAAGGCTCACAATTCCTGAGTTTTGGTGTATGTAAACTAAGATCTATAGAAGAATTTATCTTTATAAGCATAGTAAAGCAAATACAATTTAGCTAGTAAAATATTTCTTTTATGATTTAGTGATTTATGGATTCAAAGTCATTAAAAAATAGTGAGCAGAAATCTTTTTTTTGAAAAAAAAAAAAAACAAAGCAAGTAAACAATATCCCCCCTCAGAAAATTAATTTCGGGCTAGTGTTACCTTACCATTGTATGCTCTATTTTCTGTAAAAGCATTTAACATTTATAACACCGCACAAACATATGATACCTCAAATTTTAGGGTTAATAACACTTTACCCCCTAAAGTATAGGGGTAATTATACTTTACTATCCTAAACTAAAAAAATTACACTTTGCCTTCATTTATAGTACTATTCATCCGTTAGTCATTCAAACACCGTCAAGAAACGTCAATTAAATAACTAAAATACGCTTATCTGTAAAATTTGTGACTTTATGGACAACTGAAATGTGAGATAACTTATAGTCTTTCTCAATCTCTATTATAAAAAATGAAGGAAAAAGTTGCCTTTTTGAAGGCCTAACTATGTCAAAATATATTAGGCCAATTCCAACTAATGTACCTTTTCCGCCCCAAAATGATCTATTGAACTTGCTAAAAAGCAGTAGCCTAGTACTAGTAGATTAAGCCCAAAAGCCCCATTGTACTTTCCTCTAAGACTGTTGTCTTAGTGGGAAATATTTAGGTAGATTTGATTTTTTTATTTCACTTATATACTCTATAGTATAGATTAAATGTAATAGAATATATGACGTCAACTGATATAAATAATATTTAATAAGATTTAATTCTGATCACAAAATTTACAGATGTTATCCAAAATTGGATCTATATCAATATTTTCCGTTATCTTATTTATCCCCACAAGGCAAAAACTTATGCAGGCTTGGCCTTATAAACCACAAGATACAAAAGGTGGATCCCTCTCCTTTGTGCCTTTGTAGTCTTGCCCTTGTGAACTACAAGATCATCTCTAATTAAATATTGACCCCCTAGTCCCTGTAAAAACTTCTTAGTGATTTAAGACTAGCTCCAACCCTTTCGAGGACATTTGATAAAAGTAGAATGATATAGAAAAGATTTGTGATGAGCACCAAATTTTCCTAATGGTGAATGTGGATATGCACCTCTCTTTTTTTGGCAGCAAGAAAATCATACCAACTAGGTAAGACTACGGTTTCAAAATTGTTGGTTTCGTTTTTGAGAAGAGCCAGAACTGGAACTGAAATCTTGGAAGCCGGTTCTCCAGTTCCAGTCATGGTCCCGAATTTGATATTTAAAAAAAAAAAATTAATACAAGCTAAAATGAGAAAAAAAATTATATTTTATTTATATTTTAATTATAGACTTTGTTTTTAGAAAAAAAAGTACATTATTGTATTATTTATTGAACCATTAAAAATTAAAGTAAAGATATATTTTAGAAAATCTATACGTTTTGAGAGTATTTGAGAGGATTAGAGAGGATTAGAGAGATTAAGAGAATTGTGTGCTGAAACTGTTTGGGGTATTTATAAGTAAAATGGTAGGGAAAGAATTTTAATTTTTTTTTAAAAAAAATTATTGCCAATTTCGATTCTAAAAAATAGAGAATTAGAATCGAAACCGTGTCTATAATTTCGAATCCGATTCTGGGAACTATCAACCACGTTTCTGTTCAATTCTTGATCTGAAACCACGGCCATGCCGAATGCCAACATTAGCCAAGATCCTGTCTAACGCGAGGTAAATCTGAATGCGATATTAGTCATTTTGCACGTATTAAACGAAAGGAAAATGACCAAATCTCGCCAGACGATCTGGCTTGAACAATATCATCTAATCCAATTGAACACTTAGTTTTCATTTTAAAAAAAAAGGAAAAAAGGTTTTTTTTTTTTGGAAGAAGGTACGGAGTTGAGATCCTCTTCATTATTTTTTCTTTTAATTTTCTTCAATAATCTATTATATTTCGATTATATATCAATAATTTTGTTTTGATATGTACATCAATATATTTTAAAACTAAATCTATTCAAAAATATTTTACAATTTGCATGAAATATTTGAATGACAAAGCTAATTTGTTTATTTTCAAATTTTATGCATAACAAATATATAATAAATTATTCATTAAAAAATTAAAATTATATATTTGTTAGGTGTATTGAAATAACTTCAATCCAATTAATAAGAGGAGCTTAGCCCGAAAGTAAGGTTTTTTTTTTTTTTCATCATTCCTCAATTCGGGAATATAGAGAAAGGGAAATCTATCTACCAATTTCTAAAAATTGTCACTTTCTGGAATTTCCCATACATGCGCCATATGTTATATGTATCAAAGAAAAAGGCTAATTTGCCCATTATTTTTGGAGTATTGATAAATTTGATTCTTTATTTATTGAAAAAATAATTTGGTCCCTCACTTATGAAAAATTAATTAATTTAAAGTTTTTAACGAAAATTATGGATAAACTAATGGAATCGTTGACAATACATCTATTGATGCGTGATTATCACGTGACTCGATCTATTAATTTATCCATAGATCAAATTAATTGATATCCCAAAAATAAAAAACTAAATTAGTCTTTCTTCCTATGTATCAAATGTATGTGAACTTGATTAACCTTAAACTCTTGCCAAAGCATCTAGATCAGATAAATGTTGCAGGCAAAATTCATCTGGAGCTGATAGGGCTAACAATGTATAATACGAATACGATACGAAATTACTAAATTATGATATAATTTGTATTTTGTCAAGTGATTATTAGATCGACTTGTTTATGACACAAAAATAAATGATTTAGACTAGATCACACTATGAATTGATTTAATAACCCGTCATTTAAGGTTTCTTAAAATGTTACCTCAATTACAATTTAATATAACACGCATTAATAGCGTGATTAATAGTTTTAATGTAAATTGTTGAATCAGATATAATAATTATTTTAAATACTATCTAAAAATTTTAAAAAGTGTAATAATATGTTATAAGAAGAAGTTATATTGATAATTGTTTAATAAGTTATTAAAAAATTAAAATTTGATACTTTTAATCCAAATGGGTGAGTTATATAATTTGTCAAATAGATTGGTTTCTCTCTAAAAGTAAATGACACAAACACGAATACGAAAAAAATCCAAATAAATCCGACACGAAGATAAGTAAAAAATCATATATAACACTATAATAACTAGTCTCACTTGCCATGACTTCACCCATTAACACCCACTACAAATTAAAAAATTCTTGAATATATTAAGGTGCATGTATCTTGTGATCAAGAATTAGTTACATAGTCTAGGTAAAAAGATTAATTTAAAAATTAAAAAAAAAACTATGTAGATAAATAAAATCACAAGATACATAACATGCCATGCACTTGGTCTACTAAAAAATTTTCCCCACAAAGTGTACAAAAACTTAAAAAAGGATTCACAAGTTGGAAATTCCCAAAATGGTGGCACATCCCACTTTTTTTTTTGGGACCAAGGTTACTATCCCATTGGCAAATTCTATTGCTACAGCTATCTACCTTAATGCTAAAGCAAAATGGGCAATGATAATGCCACAGCAAAAATTTTATTGCCACAACATATTTTTTCTTAATGACAAAATTATCCTCTGAACCCCGCCACAAAGCCTTTTCCTTCCCTCAGTCTGCATCCCAACTCCCAAGCACCGTCGCCCTGTCCCTTCTACCCTTAATCTCTGATCATTCAACTACGTACTCGAAAATGCATTAGAACTTCCTAACTTCATCCGTGCATCCGTTTACTCTTCGCATCTCCATCCACAGAAAATATTTTCTTGCCACAGTACAATTTTATTAGATGATAAAATTACCCTCAAATTCTCTCCAATGAACCTTTTCTTCCTTACCACCGTCCTTGCTCTCCCTCTTTATACACCCAGGTCGGCAACCATGACTAATAGCTTTAATGCCAAAATTTGTAAGCCAGCGGGTTTTGGGTAAAGATATTAGGGATACCTTTGAAATTGGAAAGATGGAATCCTTGGAATTTTATCAAACATCTTGTCCGCATTTTTGTGAGCAGCTAATAAATCATTGAGGAGGGTAAGTTTGTCCTTTTGCGAATATGTGCTGTGGCAATATCATTGCCCAAGCAAAAATGCTTTAAAATAACCAAGAGTACCATTAAGAAGCTGTGTACAACCTTGCCCCTAATGGATTAAATACGCACTAAGTAATCAGCCGACATAAAGAGAACACAAATATCACTTTCTACCAAAAAAAAAAAAAATCTCTTCAATCCACACATATTTCAAAAGGAACAATACTTAGTAAATCCGATATTTACACCAATCTTGTGATCAAGAGATCTTGTGGAGTCCTAAACCAAAATTAAGTTTATCTAAATATTTTTCTTCAAAAAAGAAGCCGTAAGTAGTACTAGTAGTAAAATTTATCCTTAGCAGAAAGTATCAAAATACCCGTAAAGCATCACAACATCCATCATCATCATCATCTGCTAAAAACTCTTAGACAAAAATATACCACAAGGATATATGCTTCTTCACCCTCCTTAACAACTGCATATATAGCTAAGATTATTTATAGTACTTGATGCCTGAGGAATACCCCTTGGTGGTGGTGATTTTCTTGAACTTGACTTCAGTATGGTACTCGATACTTCGGACCCACCAACCTTGTTATTAACCTTGTAGGAAGACTTATATTTGACTTCTTCCTTAAACCCATGATTGTCCACAAAATCTCCAGCATTGTGGGTCTTGGCAAACTGGGTTTTTGTTGTCAGCTTCCCTCCTTGGTAGTGATGACAGTCCTCCTTGAAACTAGCCTTTGTGGTGTTTTCAGTCTCAAATTTCTCATTTTTCCTAGGCCTTTTGTTTGATGAGTTCACCAAATCATCATAACCATCGGTAGAAGTTGCGGAGAGCATCCAGTTGGTCCCAATGTAGTAGCAATCTTCACCCATTTCTGATTTGGGATTTGGATTTTCTTTTTCTAGCTGATGTTGTTTGGGGGTTTTTCTGGGCAGGGCAGTTTGATGGGTGACTCGTGTTTATCAACTGAAATTTGTCTAGTGGACTTCAAATTCTTTTACTACTAATAGTTGCCAGGGTAAATTTATTTTTTGGCGTCCGTGTATTGCATGTATAAATTTTGTTAGTGTAAGACCTAATATTTAAATAAGTTTAATTTACGAAGCCATCAAATGTATATTTAAATATGCTAAATGATGAGTTACGTCACGTCAATATATTTTACACGAATGAAGTTATTGATAACTGTGTTTAACATTTTATCTTTTGTTTTCACTGAAGGAATTTAAAATTGAGTTAATTTTATTTTACACTCTTAAATTATTAACATTCAGTGCATCCTAAAGTAGTATATCATTTTTGTAATTTACTTTTAAAATTTTAACTTCTTATGTTTTTGCATTTTACATAATCACAATATTATTTAATGCAATAAATAAATACCAATCTTTCATCATTTTCTAAAATTGATAATTTGTAGATATTGTAATCAAAATTAAATTTTATAATGTTATGTATATTATATATTATTTATTTCATATAATTTAATTTATATTACAAAATTTATAAATAAAATTAAAAATACAATTTATTTAAATATTTCTCTCCTTCTATCACACACTCACAATTCACGGATACCTGAACTCACAAATTTCATTATCACTTTTTAATTTTTTATTCATTTCCACTATCTCCTCCTAAAATGAGTGACAATTGATACGACGAACAACCACTACAATCTTGATTGATTATTTGGGACAAGGAAAAAAAAATTAAAAATTGATTAAATTCAGTTCTTCATTTAAAACCCTCCATCCTAAGATCATTGCCAATTTAATTGAATTTTGAATTAATAATTGTAACCTTCTCCTAAATATTAAGGACATCTCTTATACCAAGCTAATTGTCATAAAACTTTTCACACTGTACACTTTTGATTACTTCTAATGGCTATTTTGCCTTCATAATAAAAAAGATATTTTGATTATTTTATTTATTTATTTAAATTCATCACATCTCTTTATTTTTTAGTGATTCAAATTTATGACTAATAAATTAGAAAAGAAATATCTTACCACTTATATTACATTTTATTGTTATTTTGATCATTTTATAACAATATTGAATTTCTTGGTGTGCCAACCAACAAGTAAAATTTGCGATTTCATTTCATCGTTCTATTTCTACTACAAGATAGTCTCACATGGTGGCTGTGTACCAGAGGAGTCGATGGAAAGTAGAGACAATCAACCAAACAACCTAATACTTCTAACAATTGGAAAATAATTAGACCTAGTTTTTTTTTTCTTTCACTTATAAATTTCGTAATTTAAATTAAATTTATAAAATAAATAATAATTCATATATATATAATTTAATTTTAATAACAAAGTATGTAAGTGAATCTTAAAATTATATCTATCTAAATATTTTTATAAGATTAAATCAAGTCTTTATTATTTGTCAGTGGCCTAGGTGTCATTATTTGATTGGTTGTGATATAATTGCAAAGTTAAGGTAGTAACAATTGCATAGGATGTTGATTTATGTTTGTCCAATTGGGACTATGCCTTATTGGGACTACCCCTTCTTATTATAAGTACATCTACTGCGCCGTTGATGTGATTCCATAGAAAAAAATTTGTTCTAAGAAGTGCCTAATTCTCCTGGTGCCGCTACTGTTTCCGGATTCTATAATTGCCATGGTTTTCGTTTTAATTATATTCTCTCTCTGATTTCTTAGTTTTCCTGGTGGTGGGTTAATTTATTTTGAAATTTTAAAGCTTACATAGTTTAACTTCCACAAAAATAATCATAATTAAATGTAAAATTCGAATTGTAGAAAATTCGAATAATAAATTTTATTTGGATTAAATTATATTTATCTAAAATTTGCATAATTTGTATTAAATTTTATAAAATAAATAATAAATTCATGTATATATAATTATATAAAATTTAGTTTTAATTACAAAACCTCTAAATAATAGATCCCAGAATTATATCTATCAACATATTTTATTTTTTTCACTAATTTAACCTCCCACAAAAAAAAACATAATTAAAAATGTAAAATTTGAATAGTAGAAATGCACTTAAAAATTAACATAACTTGCAAAATATTATATCATGCCATTATAGTACACACTTGCGAAAAAAAAGATGCGAAAAAAAAGGTACAAAAGACAAGATAAATGTTTAGATAAGATTTATGGGAGGGAGATAAAAGATGGATCCAGCTAATTATTTTGACAAACGACTACATCTCCAACAAAAAAAGGTAAAAGTCAACTGCATATATGGCTAAGATTACTTATAGTACTTGATGCGCCTGTTGTCTGAAGAAGACCCCTTGGTGGTGGTGGTAGTGGTGGTGATTTTCTTGATCTTCACTTCAGTATGGGACGCGATCCTTGCCCCACCAACCTTGTGATCAACCTTGGAGGAAGACTTACAGTATTTGACCTCTTCCTTAGACACATAATTCTTAGATCTTCTGTCCACGGCTATGGTCGTCTGGGTTTTTGCTGACACCTTCGCTTCTTTGGATTTATACTCCTTGTAAACAGCCTTTGTGGTGTTTTGTATCTCAAATCTTTTCTCGTTCTTTTCGACCATCTTGTTTGAGATCACCCGATCTGCATAATCAAATGAGGGGCGCTTCGGAGTTGGTTCCGGTGTGGTGGCATTCTTTGCCCTTTCCTGAATTGGGATATCGGATTATGATTTCCATTTTTCTAGCAGATGTTGTTTAATGGTTTTTCTCGGCAGTTCGTGAAATGAGTGAGTGGTATTTATTGAGCGAGGACTTCAAATTGGTTAATTCGTGGGGACCAAATTGGACAATTTGCAAAGCATTTCCTTGTGTAATTTTAAGAGTTAATAGCACTAAACCCCCTGAACTATACCTTTAGCGGTACTTTGCCCCCTCTAACTTATTTTTTAGGTACTTAATTCATTAGTTTTGTATGATTGAACAACAATATCCTTATTAAGTAATTGTTTTTCTTTTTCCAACTATTCATTCTCACCTTTTTTTTTTTCCTTTTCCCCTTCTTCTTTTTTCTTCTTTTATTTTTCTTTTTATTCACTTCTCGTTTGCCATTAGCTACTTCTTTCATTCTGATGTAAATATTTTTACACTTAAAATAATTTTTTTAATTTTATTTAACTACATAATTATTTATTTTGTTGTCTTTGTTTATTTTTTAATTCTTATTGTAACAAAATAAGCAAATTAATCAACTAGTAATATTTTTATTTGTTATTTCTTTACATTGATAAATTATTAACCCTCATTTTTGTTTTCTTCTGTTTATTTGAATTTTTACTAATATTTCATTTGTTGAGACTCAAAATTTGAATTATTGAAACCCTAATTTACTTTTTAAATACATTTTGATGAAACTAATATACTTTTTAAATTGATATTTTATGTAACTAATATATATTCTATTATAAAGAAAATTATAATGAATTTACAATAATCAAATTTAAGAAACACATGAGTTGCGAAAAAAAAAAAAAGAAATAAAAATATTACTAGTTGATTAATTTGCTTATTTGTTTTCAATGTAGTTGACTAATTTTAAATCCAACTTGTTTATATATGTTTTTTATAATTTATAATTTAATTTAGATAAAAATACTTTATCAATATAGCAAATATATATCCTCTTATAATAAGAATTAAAAAATAAATAAAGACAACAAAATAAACACTTAGTTAAAAAAAATAAAAAAATTTATTTTAGATGTACAAATATTTATAGCAGAATAAAGGAAGTAGCTAATAGAAGGGAGAAAAAGAAAAAAATAAAAGAAGAAAAATGAAGGAAGGGAAAAGGAAAAAAAAGGTGGGAAAGAAAAGTTAGAAAAAGAAAAAGAAAAATAATTACTTAGTACTTTTATCCAATCATACAAAAAGGAGAGGTTAAGTCCTATAAAATGAATTGGAGAGGGAAAAATGCAACCAAGGGTGTACTTCAAGGGTGTTTAGTGCTATTAACCATACATTCAATTCTTTCCGTCATACATCCTTTTTTTTTTTTTTTCCACATTTCCAATTGGTTTTCACACAGCTATTCACACCATTGATTTCTCACGTAACTTTCTTTTAAATTTCCAATTTTGTTTTCAAGACGGCATTATACAACTCGGAAATTTTTTTACATAGATTCGATTCGTGGTATAGTTGGTATTCGTCATGAACCCCTTAATCTATATTAGAACATATCACTTGTTGAAAAACAATGATATTATTATTTGTAATTTTGATTAAATATAACTATATGCTATAAACGAAACGCAAACATATAAATATTTACTTGGTAAAAGAAAGTCAATCAATATGACCCGATTCAAATAATTGTTGCCACAGATTAAACCCTTTGTCCTTAAGGTGTAAATGCATGTCACTTTGTGCAAACATATTTTATACAATTATCTCCTAAGATTTCACTAACTTTACCCTTGTGAGTTACACTACTTAACAAGGCTTATGAACTCATGGAATATATCTCAATTTTCTCTCTACGAAACACAATTCTTAAAGATCAAGAGTAAGAGTAGAAGATCACGAAAAAAGGAATAATAAACATGAAATGTATGTTTGTTCTCCAACTCCTTGATAATACACTTATTTATAGGATTTTTGGAGCTAATTAATAGATACAACATTAATATACAAATGAGCATTTATAATTCATAAGTATACACATAATTCATGAACACAACATTATTGACAAATGAATAATTTTTTATAATTAATGAACACATCATTAATTATCTATATATGTAAATCCACAATTCAAAACTGCATTAATGAACACATCATTAATAAGTCCACAATTCAAGAATGTATACAACATTAAGTACACATGGATGAATGTTCATCCAATTAATATTATATAGAGTTAATGAACACAAAATAATTCATTAAACAAATTAATGTCATTCATGTTTATTACTTTGAATTAATACTTTTTTTATGTATAAGAAAATTGTTGATTAGACAGGGAATAAATTGGTAAATAAATTAACATTCAAAGGTTCATTGAGATTAATTTCTTATTCACCAATTCCAACAATCCCCCACATAAATGAAAATTGTCTAACCAGTACGAAAACTCAAATAATTCGTAGAGAGAATTGAACTGAAGATCACTATATCAGGAGAGGTAGCTTTTGGTTTTGATCATTCCCTAGTGAAATGCTATACACATCATCGGATTTACTCGGTTAATTGGTGAACATGATGTCTTGAACTATTCAACCTTTAGTCTAAACCACGACAATAGTATTCATATAGTTTCTTCTTAGATATTCTATTAGTTCTCATGGTTGTGTTCATTTTGGCTATGAACAACTCCTGTTTTCATAAATGCTTTAGAGAATTAAGTCTTTTAAAATTCTCAAAGAAATGGCCACTTTCTCATTCATACAGGTGATTTCTCATTAAGAGTATGCTGTGTATACCCTACTTGAAAATCAAGCTATGAGAGTTATTAAGAGTTTAGCTCACATTTTTGTTGTTGCAACTAGCACTCCCATAATCATAGGAATAGGTAAGAAATAAATTTCCTAGAGTGCTACTGAGAATGCAATATGACTTAATTGTCCCTTTGAACCTAGATCTTGGGATGTTCAGTCAACTAAGTAGGGTTACCATCATAATACTCTTTTATCTTTTAAAGACTTTAAACCTATTCCACTCGATGACTTATACAGACAAACTCTCTCGTCAAACCTTTGGTTAGCGGATCCGCAATATTTTCTTTTGAATTCATATAGTCCATGGAAATAATTTCATTCGAGAGCAAGTATGATGTTGTGTCTACGATGTATATATTTAAACTTACTATTATATATGCTACTTTGTACCCTTTCAATTGCTGACTGACTGTCACAATGGATACAAATAGCTGGCACTGGTTTTGGCTAATATGGAATATCCTTTATGAAATTTTGAAGACACTTAGCTTTTTCTCCTACTTATCAAGAGCAATAAATTCTGATTCTATTGCGATTTTGCAATACACATTTGCTTAGAGAATTTTCAAGACATAGCTATACCACCGAGCGTAAAGACATATCCAGTTATAAATTTTGAGTCTTTAGTGTGGGATATCTAATTTGCATCACTATACCCTCCAATACTATCTAGTATAGTGAAGATCATAGTCTAAGGAGTATTTCAAATACTTAAGTACCCTTTTGATAGATGTTTCTCACCAGGATTCTATTAGTAAATCTACTTAGTTTACTAATAGAGTATGCTATATCCGGTCTTGTGTAGTTTATAATATACATCAATCTACCAATGATTCGAGAATACTCTACTTGATATATCCCTTCTCTTTTATTTTGGATAGATGTACACTCAAATCCATTGGTGTTTTAACAATGCTATTGTCACTGTTGGAGTATTTGTTAGGAATTTTCTCAACATAATAATATTGGGGCAATATCAATCCTTCAGATGTCCTAGAAATTTTAATTCCCAATGTGATATCTGCAAGACCTAATCTTTTATGTCAAATATTTTAATTAACATGGTTTTTGTAGAATTGATCATATACTTATTGCTGTCAAAAATCAACAAATCGTCTACATATAGACATACAATGGCATAACTCTTATCAGTGTTTTTTATATAAACACACTTATGAACCTCGTTGATTTTGAATTTATTTGACAACATAACTTTGTCAAATTGCTCATGCTATTATTTAGGAGCTTGTTCCAAGTCATATAATGACTTAACAAGTTTACACACTTTCTTTTCTTTTCCTTTAAAAACAAATCCCTCGAATTGTTGCATGTAAACCTCTTCATCAAGGTCACCATTTAGGAAATTTGTCTTTACATCTATTTGATATATTTTCAACTTATTAATACGTGCAATTGCTATTAATGTTCATATGGATGTTATTCTGGATACAGGAGAGTATCTATCAAAATAATCCATACCTTCATATTACTTGTAGCATTTAATAATTAGCCCTACTTCATAATTGTCAATAGTTCCATCAGTTTTCATCTTTCTTTTAAACGTCCATTTACAACCTAATGGTTTACTTCCAGAAGGAAGATCTACTAGTTCCCATGTATAATTTTGCATGATGGATTCAATTTCACTATATGACTGCTTCCTTCCAATAAGAAGATTTAGGGTAGGACAGCGTCAGTGAAAGTTCGAGGTTCATTTTCCAACAAGTTGAAAAACTGGACTAAACGATTTTGTTATTTTGTATAAGCCCTCTGCTCCTTCTTGGTTATAATTCATCAACTTCTAATTGTTGATTTCCACTTGAACTTCCCTCATTCATTCTTTTGAGTGAACAAACTTCTTGTGCCTCTTTAAAAGGAAATACATTCTCAAAGAATGTAGCATTCCTTGATTCTGTAATGGTATTAGGATGAATATTCTCAATACTAAATTTATGCACAAGAAAGCAATATGCACTACTATTATGGGCATATCCAATGAACACATAATCCATTATTCTAGGCCCTATCTTGATCCTTATTGGCTCAAAGATTGCCATTTTTACAAGACACCCTACACTTTGAAATATTGGAAAGACGGTCTCCTTCATTTTCATAATTTATGTAGTGTCTTTTCTAACTTCTTATAAGGGACTTTAATCAGTATAAGGTTGGTAATTAGAAATTCCTTCCCCACAAGTTCTAAGATGCTCTTGAACTTATTAACATGACATTCATCGTTTTTTTTTTTAAAGTTCGGTTCTTATGCTCAGTTAACAGTCTACAATGCCATTTTATTCAGATGAATAAGGAATAGCAGTTTGGTAGATAATACCATGTTGGGAATGAAGTTCACCAAATGGTGCCTCATATTCTCCATCTCTATCACTTCTAACCACCTTCATCTTTTTATCAAGTTGATTTTCAATTTAGTCTTGTAATTTGTAAACATTTTAAGAGCCTCATATTTGCTTTTAAGCAAATAGGTATAACAATATCTCGTGCAATCATCTATAAAGTGATATAATACTTTTTACCATCTCTAGTTTGCACATATTTTAAATCACCAATATCAGAGTGAATTAAATTTAGAGGTTCACTACTTCTTTTAACTGAATGAAAAGAAATCTTTGTGAATTTCGATTCCACACAAATTTCACACTTATGATTTTTACCAAAAACCATATTTGGTAATAAATTTTAATTTATTAACTTTTGTATAGAATTATAATTAATGTGTCCAAGTCTGCCAAGCTGCATATCACAAGACTCAACAAGTAAGAAGTCCAAGATACATTATCATTATTCTCATCCTTGGTTACAATTGTCATTATATTTAACTTAAAATGTCATCACAAAGATACCTTTCTCCTACAAACATACCACTTCTAGTAAGTATGAATTTATCATTTTCAAAAACTATTTTGAAACCATTTTTACTCAACAATGAGCCAAACAATAAATTCTTTCTAATGTTAGCTATATGAAACACATTGTTGAAGGTTAGAAGCTTTCTAGAAATCATTTTCAGAATGACCTTTCCAATGCTATATACCTTGGATGTAGATGCATTTCCCATGAACAGATGTTTACCATCCACCTCTTTGTAGATAGTAAACATCTTCTCAATACAGACATATCTTGTGGCACCAGTATCAACCCATCATTCTTCAGGGTTGTTGACCAAGTTGACTTTGGAGACAACTACAACCACTTGGAAGATTCACTTAGAACCACTTCATCTACATGAATATCATGTGTAAGTTGAACTTTTCCAACTTGGTATACTAGGTCAAATTTTTGAATCAATCATCTCATAGTCAAGGAATTTACCAACTGTAAATTTTCTTAAGCCAACATCTCCAGCGTTGAATTTTCAATCCAAAACTTTCCATAGTGCCTTAGCGCTAAGTATGGACTTGTGCACATTAGATAATGAATTTTCTAGACCATTCAAATATTGTTCTTGCGCATGAAATCACTAAGATTCTATGTATTCATAGCAGCCACAACAACGAGATCGGATTTCTCACCCTAGAGTTTAGGTATAGTTTCAATCAAAAACTTAGCCAACTCCAAAATGGTCAAATAGGCCAATAACTTTGGTTGCCACTTCTTGACTTTCAACTCATTGAACTTTTCAGATTTCTCACCAAGCATCACTGAGAGTGTTGGTGGAATCCTCACCTCATAAGAGGTTGATACTGTAGCTTTTTAAATAGTTATCATACCAATATATAACGAATAAATATTGGTCACGAGTAGATTTTGATCGCATGTATATATAAGAATAGTCATACCAATAATTTTTTAACAAATAAAAAAATTGGTTAACAATATGCAAAGGATTATCAAAGAAAACAACTAATAAAAATTATGCCTTAAGATTGTTGGAAAATAATGATATTATATTTGTAATCTTTGTTTGAATATAATTATATGCTATAAACAAAGTACAAACATATAAACACTTACTTGGTGAAAATGAAGTCAATGAATACGACCCGATTGATATAGTTGTTGCAAAGGATTAAATCCTTTGTCCTTAAGCCGTAATTGGCCGTCACTTGATACAAACGGATTTTATGTAATTGCCTTGTAGGATTTCAACAACTTTACTCTTGTAAGTTGTAATACTTAACAAGGCCTACAAACTTATGGAATGTTTCTTAATTTTCTCTCTACAAAACACGATTCATAAAACTCTAGAGTAGGAGTAGAAGATCAAGAAAGAAGGAATAATGAACATGAAATGTATGTGTTCTCCGACTCCTTGATGACATACTTATTTATAGGATACTTTTGTAGTCAATGAATAGACACAACATTAATACACAAATGAACATTCATAATTCATGAATACAACATTGATGATACATAAATGAATCTTTATAATTAATGAACACATAATTAATTATCTACGGATGTAAATCCATAGTTCATGAATGCATTTATGAACACATCATTAATAAGTTTACAATTCATGAATGTATACAACATTAATTGTACATGGATGAATGTTCATCTAATTAATATTATACATAGTTCATGAACACAAAATAGTTCATTGAACACATTAATGCCATTCATGTTTATCATTTTGAATTAATACCTTATTCATGTGTAAGAAAGTAGCTGATTAGACAGGGACTAAATTAATAAACAAATTACCATTTAAAGGTTCATCGAGATCAATTTCTCATTCACCAATTCTAACATTACTCACCTATTATCTCACATCACTTAGGAGGATGGTGTGTTTTAAAATAAACTAAAAAATCTATGATACTATACTATAGACCTAGTGGAGGATTCATATAAGAATTTCTCACACAACATAGTATCGATAGCATGTTGAATAGTGTTTTCATGCAAATGAAATGAAGAAATTGTGTTGCTCTATTTTGTCGCCTCCCTACATTGGTTTCTCCCATAAACAATAGACTAACAAAACTAAACCTAGTCTAGAAACATTGGCTTCGTTTGGATTGAAAATAATGGACCATTATTTGGTAAATAATAATTGGGTTTTGACTTAGTGGTTTTTAAAAATAATTATAATATTTGAAATAATGAAATAATTGTTTGGATTCAAAATAATATTTCAAAATACCTATTTAGATTACAAATAATGAATGTTTACTATTTACTTTTCATTTTTTTTTTTTGCAACTTTTTTTTTTTTTTTTGCAACTATAAAGAATTCCCAATTATAATAATTGGATATTGTGGACCTACACATTTTGACTTGTTAGTTACACATAGTTGTTTTGTATTTTTTATGTTAGATTTGAGGAAGTACAAAGAACTGAACGACTAAAATACTTATTGTGAACCTTTGTAATTTCAAGACAAAAAAAAAAAAAACTAATATTAAGAATTGATAATATCTAATATATTATGAATTTTATTTAGATGTGAACAACTTGTCATTGTTGGACAAAATTTGTTGCGTGGTATATTCACATGAGAAGACTTAATTCTTATCAATTCGGGTTTTTCTATTCGTCTTATATTACTTAATTTGGACTAGGTTAGTTTCTAAAAACGTTTCTCACTTTAACTACAAATCTTTCGTTAATTATTTGTCAATTTTCGTAATTAATTTTAGGCTAAATTTTCATCCAACTTAAGTAGCCAAATAATAGTAGGATTTGAGAATAAATTAGCTAACTTATAGGAGTTAAAGTTTGGAATCTTTTGAGAGTTAAATATGTATAAATATAAAACTTCATAGGGTTATATCATTATTTATTTGGCCGATATTTTGGGAGCTGTAGGGAGAGGATTTTTGTGTGGATTAGGAGCTTGTTATATATCGAATACCGGTATAACTTTACAACCTAAGTTTTTTGATAATTCTATTTTTTTCGTTTATGTTTTTCGTATATAAAATATCATGCCTGGGGTTGTGTTTTCCATTAATTATTATTATTATTCGACAGACTGATTTGGATAAATTTATTTATTTATTGATATATTGATTTATTTATTTATTAGTTGGAATCTAATTCAAAGTATAAAGATCCAATTATGTATTTGTTCTAAAATTATTATGATTTTTGTTAAACTATAGGTGGTGGCATGTGTGGCTGCTGGAGAAATAAGGAAGAAAAGATAAAGAAGAAGAAAGAGAAAGAAGAAAGGAGAAAGAAAAAGACAAAGGAGTTTGAGAGAGAGAATGAGTTGACTAGGAAAGAGAAAAAAATAAATAAAAAAAGGGAGAGAAAGAAGTGAGTTGACGAGAAAGTGGTGCAAAAAGTTTTAAAAAGCTTGGGTTAATTACATTATAAGCCCCTTAAGCTCTTGACAAGACGTGTACTAGTTTGGGATATAAGCTGTAATGGCATAATAAGTCTCTTAGGTTTCTGAGATTTGGTTTTGAATTGAAAACTTTAATACTTATTGTATAAGTAATTAAAAGCTAATAAATAACTATTTTTGTAATAACTTATTGAATGCTTTTGTAGTTTTAGTAATATATTTTAACTATTATGCTTTTATATAATTAAGAAAAATATATATATTAGTATGGACATGATGAAATTTTAGAACTTGAATGATATTATCGATGGCATAATAGTCTATATACGACTGGCTTTATTTTGAAATTGAACTCTAGTAATATGTGATAGTTTTATTTAAGAAATTAGCCAGTTCTTTGCTACGATTTTTGTACTACTTCAAGGTAAGTGATTATCACTCCTTTGTATTTTCGAAAAAATATTTTGTCTGAAATATTATTTTAACATGTTATTTTAATTATTAAACTTGAACCCTACATGAATATTTAAATCATTTGATATTATGAATTTATATAAGTGACATTATTTTGAACTTCGTTAATATGATTTTTTCGCACGTGTATGTTTGAATTATTTGTTTAGTAATTAATAATGGACCAAAACTCCTAAAATAATCATGAATAGTCTGTAGGGATTATAGTTCTGACTTTCTATTCGAGTGACCTATACCTGGTATCCTGTTTGGGTGACCTAAGACCCAATATTCTGTTTTTGAGTCAAGGTAAGTTTTGGCTGGACCCCTTGACAACCTTTTCTAGTAGGGTCTCTTAGCACTAGGTTGAGCTAAGTAAGCCGATGATAGCGTGTTAGTTTTATGAGCCTATAATGAATCATGATGTGAACTTTGAAATTTTGACAATAAGCTTGACTCTGACTTCTGATATCAAATTTTTGAACTTTGATTATGAACTCTGCTTATGATTTTCGGTAATGGTTATGAACTTTTGACTTACGTGAAATATTTTCGTAAAGCCGATGATTTAATACCACTTTCTTTGAATATGTATATAATTATGTTTTTTTTTTCAAGAACGATTTTCCAAAAGAAAAGAAAGCTTATTACTGTGATGTGAAGCTGTGTGAATAAAATTTTGACGAAATATATATATGTATAAGTTGTCTAGTCCAGCAAAGGTGGTACTAGCTACTTGTTAAGTGACTTGTCGCTCATTCATTTCTTAACATTTTGCGGAGGTAGAGAATTTTGAGGATCTGTAAGTTTAGCTGCGCTAATGTCTTGAAGCATTCCAATTAAGAGTAGTCCGTGAGTTAATAAATTATTGATTAGTTTAGTTTATTTGATTAGAATGCATGTTGGTTTAAAATTTATGGTATGACTTAGTTTATATTAGTTTCGCCGCATAAGTGAGACAACAATTATTGTTTATGCTATGAACTTTATTATTATTTAATTGAGGATTCGGTTTGATTCGAACCTTGTGCCTTTGAGGGATAACTTTTGAGGGTACGACAGCTGTCATGTGCTGATGTACGCGGACACGGGACGTTACAGTTTGAGTGATATCAAAGCTAAAGTTTAGGTTCTATGAGGCAACCATACTATGGATTAGAATGTGGAGACTTAAGTATAATTTGATGACTTTGAATATTTTAAGATTGATAATAATTAGGCAAGTGATTTGGAGTACGTATATCATATTTAGTTTGATAACGTAAGGAGATGAAGGTATTGTAGATAAGAAAAAACTAACTTGGAATATTTGAAATTGAATGACAAATGTGAAGAATGGTAAAAGACCTTCAAGAAATGGATGTGTGTTGTTAGAGCCTATTTTAGGATTGACTTTCATTGGATTAAAAATCTAAGATGAGGATTTTGATATGCCCTATGGGAAGAAATTGAAAAAAAAAATTTGAGATTAAAATGAACATGTTAGTGAAATATCAAGACAACACCCTTTTCAGGATAAAGGACATGATAACGTTAATGTTTTTAAGGACCTTTGGAAAATGATAAAGAGTAAAGAGATTAAAAAAATGATAGTATTCGTTAGCATTTGAATTTTGATGGGTATTAGTTATATGAATTTGATTGATTTTTGGTAGATATTCTTGTAGGATTCATTTTGGTATGTTCATTGTTGTTAGTCAAGAATAGATTCTAGAATATATTATGTGTTATTTTGACTTTTTTTGATAATAAAAGTATGATTTATTTGTTGCAACTTTTTTGGCTTGAAAAAATTAATTTGCTATACTAATGTAATATTTTAAAAACTACAATATTTAAAAAAAAAAAAAAAAAGATGATTATGTAAATTTATCATAACTTATTTTGACAATTTTTTTTTTTTTTTGCATATATATTACATCTATAAACTATAAAATTATTTTTTACTTAAATTGATACTTGATTTAAACAAATACTGCTAATTATGGGATCCATAATCAAAATTTTGAAGCAAGCACCTAACGTGTCGGTTGATAAGTTCATAATTATACTATATTTTATGTATGATTTACCATGTTTTTAGGGTTGTAAGCAAGATTTGACTTATTATTGAGCTTAATTTGGTTATTCTTAGTTTTTATAGGGTTAAAGTAAAAAAGAGCTGAAAAAGAGACAGCATGTTCCATGAAAAGATAAAAGAAAATGCTAAGGGCGGAACATGCATGAGTATGAAGCTATTTCGGATGCTGTTTTATATTTCAAGCATAACTTTCGATTCGAAACTCCGATTGAGATTATTTTAGATGATTTGGAAAGCTAATGAAGATTTATACAACTTTCATGTTCTGAGTTTTCTGGGATTCTATAGTTATCTTGTTCAAAATTGTAAAGTTTGAAAATGTGCACCGAAAAGGAGCTATTCTGACACAGTTTGGTATATTGAGCATAACTTTCTTTTCTGAGCTCCAATTAAGGTTATTAAGTATGTTTTAGAAATCTAATACATGGAGCTACAATTTTTATGTTTTGAGTTTCTCCAAATTCCAAAATAATCAAGGTGAAAATAGAAGCCAAACATGAAGGCCCAACACACATGCGCTGGGGTTGTGCAGAGCATATGCGCCGAGTCCATAGGAGAAAATTCCAGCACTGTGTAGGGCACACATGCGCGCATTCGGGCAGCGTCCATGTGTGCCTAAAACAACAAAGTTACATATTTTTTGGATTTTTAACAAATTTCTTCGCCCAGTTAGACTCTTTTTTATACGATTTCATGTTCTTATCCTTAGACAATTATTATAACCCTAGTATTATAAATAGCCCAAGTAGGGTGATTAGAAGATGACATTTTTATTTTTACATTATAGCTAGGATTTTCAGCAGAGAAATTATTGTTGATTCTTTCATGGCATTTAGTGCCTGAACCCTGTTTCTTAGTCGAGAGATTTGAGGTCATGGTCAATTCTACTATATTGTGAGACTTTTTGTTCTTGAATTTATTCAATTATATATCAAGTATTGATATTTTTTTCTGCGATTAATTTTATGATTGTTTTTTTAACTTGTTATTGCTGCAGAATAATTAAGTTATTGGAATTAGTTTGCTGCTAGATTGTTTTAACTGTGTGCTTAATTCAATTTGTGAAGCAACTGAATTTGATAATTACTTGATTAGTGTTATTGAATTTAGGGGAAATACACAATCAACTAATTGGCATAATTGTGTGTGTTTATGTTTAATTAGCCTAATTATTCTTATTGATTTTAATACTTCTATTCATTAATCTTTGGCGCGTGTCTAGATTAAATTAATGGTTAGGGTTAATTGGATCGCGTGTTGAAAATTCGCAAACTTTAGAAAGAAACAAGAATCAACTTTGAATTGGTATTCGGGTTAATTCTTCAATTAGTGCTTGGTATAGAATTTGAATTATCTTTGGTGTCAATGATCGACTAGTAAAATTGCCATGGTGGATATGACCAAAACCAAGATTTTTTTTACATCGAATTCTCTTTAGTTATTTTATTGTTTTAGTTTTTAATTTAAAAGCATTCAAAAACCCCTATTTCATTTAGCACAGTAATAAACTCCATTCTCTGTGGGACGAATTTGACTCACCACTACTACATTATTATTGAGAGTTGCTAAATTTGGATACTTACGACAGCATTTCTCTCATTCACACCATCGGCTATGGAGCATCATGTTTGTGGTGTGGAAAGGTTTGTTCCTATTAAGATGGCCGATAATAAGTCATGGAAGATGAAATCATAGTAGGATTCAAACTAAGTTGGTAAAGGTAGGACTTTGGAAAATGCATAAATGCTCGCAACTTAAAATTTGGGAATATTTTGGAATACCTTTGGTACAACTTGAGTGGTTCATGGAATCTTATGTGTAGTTACTACGGAATACTGGATTTTGATATATCATTTGAAATTAGTGATTGTGATTGTGAAAATATGTAGAAAAGAATCTAAAGTTAAATTAGTCCAAATTAATATAAGTGATTTCGAGACTATCTTTAGGAATGAATTATTAGCTAAACATGGTGTTAAGGTGTACTATAGAAATAAAAGTGTAATCTTTTATGAATGGGTAGCATTGACTTATCAAGGTAATACAGGTAAAAGAAAGACACCTCGAGGTATATTGGTGAGTGCAATACAAGCAATGAAGGTAAGAAAGGTTATCAAGGATACTTAATGCACTTCTGTGGTAGACAACTAATAGAATGAGGAGAATTTAATGATTGCGTGGTTAAGGAATGTTTGGAAGTATTTACATAAGAATTACTTAGAATATCTTTGGAATAATGGAATTGATATAAAATTGGTACATGGGCTATTCCAGTATCTAAACACTATATGGGATGGTTCGGTTGTATTGAAGGAACTGAATGAGCAATTACAAGAATTATTGGATAAGAAATTTATTAGGCTAAGTGTTCCACCATAGGAGCACCTGTTTAGTTACTAAAGAGGAAAGTTGGGAGTTTGAGGGTATGTATTGATTATAGAGAGTTGAACAAGAGTACTATTAAGAATAAGTACACTCTCCCTAAAATGATGATTTAATGATTAATTTAAAGGTGTGAAGGAATTGTATATTATTGATTAAAGATTAAGGAGGTTGTTATACTTAAGGGTAATTTTGGGATGCATTATGAACACTAAAAAAATATTTTTGGAAATATCATTTGGTTTGACCAATCACACTCGTACAAGATTCATGAATTAGTTCTAGGCCTCAACAGGATAGATTGTGGTAGTGTTTATTGATAATATTTTGATTTACTTTTAAGTAAGGGAATCCATGAGAAACATTTAAGAGGATTTTTTGGTATTTT
The DNA here is from genome assembly GCA_025175665.1 of Cinchona pubescens. Lineage (NCBI taxonomy): Eukaryota > Viridiplantae > Streptophyta > Magnoliopsida > Gentianales > Rubiaceae > Cinchona > Cinchona pubescens. The sequence continues at coordinate 2,134,919 of JANKKI010000122.1, read as the reverse complement.
TAAAGGAAGATAGGTTTATATAAGAGTAACTTTTATAAGACATGTTATTTAATATAAGGAGTTGATGATCCTAAAAATTAAGGACAAAGTGGACTAGCCAAGATCTACAAGCATTACGGAGGTAAGAAACTTTTCAAATTAGCTAGATACTGTCCAAGATCGTTAAAGGGTTCTCAATTATTGTAACACCATGAGAAGAGTTGACATCAAAGAAGGTATAATTGGTGTGATCTTTGAAATAAGGAAAGAACTTTCAATATTTGAAAGAGAAGTTGATAACGTTACCTATTTTTAACCAAACTACTTGGAACTTGGGAGTTTGTAATGTTAAAGATGAGTTTAAGAATAGATTAGATAGTGTGTTGATACTATGCAATAATGTAATTGTTTACCATTATGCCAACTAAAACCCTACAAGATGAATTATCTTACACATGATTTGAAATTAGCGTAGGGTTCGACTTGAAGTTCTACAAACATTATTTTTATATAATGGACAAAAAGAGGTGTTCGCGGATCATAAAAGTTTTAAGTATTTATTTATTCAAAGGGAGTTAAATATGAGACAAAGGGAATTGATAGAATTACTGTAAGATTATGATTTGACAATAAGTACCATCCTGTAAACCAAATAAGATGGTTGATGCTTAGAGTCATAAAACTGAGACTGGAAATTGGAAGTACAAAAGGATAAATTGGGAATGAAAATGATAGGATCAACAAATCACTTATCAAATACTTTGATTGTAAAACCTACTTTGGTTTAATGGATTTAAAAGTTAAAGTAATTAAAGGAAAGCTTGATGCCCAACTTTAGTGTAAAGTGTAAAGATATTTTATGGATATGTGGTAAACTGTGAACCTAATAATAAGGAGACTTAATGAATGAGATTATGAAGGGGAAAAAGATGTATTAAGACCTTGAGAGAAATTTTGGGTATAAATGGAATAAAGAAGTCAATTGCCGAACATGTGACAAAGTATTTCAATGTCAACAAGTTAAGGCTAAATATCAAAGACCAACAAGTTTGCTTAAATATTTGGAACTTCACAGTAGAAGTAGAAACGTATTATGATGGATTTTTGAAATAAGGATTGGTAGTGACACTATTTGGATATTGAAGGATCATTAGACTAAGTCAACACACTTTAAATCCATGTATAAAGGGACAATATGGAAAAGTTAATAGAGTTATTTGTGAGTAAATTATGAGGTTTCATGGACTACTTGTGAGTATAATGTTGGACCGAAACTGTCATTTTACTTCTTGTTTTGGGTTTTTTTATATGGACGCTAGAGTAGATTTTCCCTATATTAGAGTTGAGTTAGTGAAAAAAATTATATTTCTAAATTTGATTTGGTGACAAAGAAATTGGAAAACGGTAAAAGTTATTTGGATTAAACTCTTGATAAGTAGGGTCATTCGAGATATTGGAGTGGATTGGAAACTAAGTGTATTAGTTAAGTTTTGACACCTAATTGGTCAAAGTACATAATGTATTTCAGGTATCGCTACTATAAAAGTATGTACCTAACTCGAGTTATGTGATCAAGTTCTAATCATTGGACGTTAGAGGAAATTCTTATGAAATGATCATCACTAATGATTGTAAACCACAAGGACGCAAAATTTTCAAAGAAGATAGATTTCACATGTAAAGTTTCAATGAACTAGTCAAATTGTAGGAGAATGCGATATGGAAACAAAAAGAAGATATATAGATGAGAAACATGTTCCCTTTGATCAAAGTGCGCAAATTTTGAGGACGAAACTTTTTATAAAGAGGGTAGAATGTAAACCCCTATATTTTCAATAATAATAATAATAATAATAATAATAATAATATAGTAGCAATTGATAATATCTAATATACCATGAATTTGTATTTGTATTTGAACTACTTGTCATTGTTGGACAAAATTTGTTGCATGGTATGTTCACATGAGAAAACTTAATTCTTATCAATTCGAGATTTCCTATTCATTTTGTGTTATTTAATTTGGACTAACTTTGTTTCTAAAAACATTTCTCACTTTAACTACAAGTATTTTGCTAATTGTTTGTTAATTTTTTTAATTAATTTTAAACTAAATTTTTGGCCAATTTAAGTAACCCAATAATAGTAGTATTTGGGAATAAATAAGCTAACTTATAGGAGTTAAAGTTTGAAATCATAGGTTTATATCATTATTTATTTGGCCGATATTTTGGGAACTTTGGGGAGAATGTTTTTGTGTGCATTAGGTGCTCGTTATATATTAAATATGGTATAACTTTACAACCCAAGTTTTTTGATCCATTTTATTCGTTTATGTTTTTCATATATAGAATACATGCATGGGGTTGTGTTTTGCATTAATTATTATTATTCAACGGACTGTTTTGGGTCCTTATAAATTTATTTATTTATTTTCTAGTTGGAATTTAAGTCAAAGTATAAAGATCCATTTATGTATTTGTTCTACAATTATTATGATTTTTGTTAAACTGTGAGTTTTCGAAAAAAAAAAAAGAAAAGAAAAGATGATGAATTTGGTCAGCATTTGTTTGGAGGATGTGGCAAAGATAGTAGGTAGTATGGAGGCGGTGGCCAATGTTTTGAAAACCTGACCGGCCACACAACTCTGATAAGAGAATCATTTTGGAGTTATTTCAAGATTTTTTAATTTTTCTCTTTATTTAAATCATTTTTTATTCTGAAATTTAAAAAATTGATTTTTTGCGGGTTCCCGATTTTTACCGATTTCTGATTTTTTACCGATTTTGTCCGATTTTTTGGACAACCCGGATATGTAGTTGGACCGGACCGGTGGTTCTTCCGAATCTCGATCCGATCGGTAGAATCGGCCGGTCCGATCCGATTTTCAAAACACTGGCGGTGGCATGTGTGGTTGTTGGAGAAATAAGGAAGAAAATATAGGGAAGAAGACAGAGAAAGAAGAAAGGAAAAAGAAAAAGACAAAGGAGTTGGAGGGAGAAGATGAGTTGACTAGGAAAGAAAAAAAAAAGGAGAGAGAGAGAGAAGGGAGTTGAAGAGAAAGTGGCGCCGAAAGTTTTAAAAAGCTTGGGTTAATTACATTATAAGCCCCTTGGGCTCTTGACAAGACATGTACCACTTTGGGATAAATGGCATGATAAGTCCTTTCTTGCTTTTTGAGATTTGGTTTTGAATTGAAAACTTTAATACTTTTTGTATAAGTAATTAAAAGCTATTAAAGAACTATTTTTGTAATAACTTGTTGAATGCTTTTGTAGTTTTAGTAATATATTTTAACTGTTATACTTTTATATAATTAAGAAAAATATATATATTAGTATGGACATGATTAAATTTTAGAACCTGAATGATATTATTGATGGCATGATAGTCTATATACGACTGGCTTTATTTTGAAATTGAACTCTAGTATTATTTAAATTCATCGACTTTAATGCCTAAAATTACCTATTAAATTAATTTAATAAATCAAACCTTTTGACGTTAGTGCCAAATTTGCCTTTAAGGCACTAATCGATTTTAGTACCCAAATTTGTTTTATAAGATATTAAATCAAATTAAATTGGCTCTCGTGTCTACGTTACCATTTATGGTAATTAAAAATAAAGACACGAATTAACTTTGGACTTTATATCTGTCTTGTCTTTCAAGATTGCATCACAAAAATGTTAAATAAAATAATTGTACTAGTTTTTTAAGTCATCTAAATTATATTTGCCTTTAATGACCAAATTCCAATTAAATGTTAATTGCCTTAAAAGGTCCAAAAGAATTGATATTTAAAAATTGTAGTTCGTCTAGAACTACATGTGATTTGATTCCAATTTGGATAGATAGGAAACTCTCCAAAGGATTCAGTCACAAGAATTACAAAAATTTATTATTCTGTAGTTTTTCCATCAACTAAAATTCTAACAAACAGAAAATGCGTCAAATTCAAGTAACCCGTCAAAAGTTCAAAACGGGTTAAAATTAATTCGTTTTCCTATTAAAATAAAAACAAATACTCCAAATACAAGTGAATTTAAATTCATACAAATTACGTAAGGTTTGATCTCGATAAGAGGTATGTAAGCAACTTAATTATATTACTTAGGTGCAACCCCAAAAAATAAAAATAATTTAAATTCTCCTATTCTTATTTGTTTAATTGGAAGTCTCTTCGATTAATTAATTAAAAATTAGAATCAAAAGACGTTTCTCTGAAATTAGAGAATGTAATTAAGAGATTTAATATTTTGAATGGGTCCGATTCACACAAATAAAAACTCGCGTGAGTAAATTGTACAAGTGAGATCAAGTTGAGTAAGAGTTCAATGTGCAAAGTATTGAATTTTTGCCTAAAAATGACTTTAATGCTATTATTTTAGAACTTTCGTTAAGGGTAAAATAGATAAAATATCTTTTATACACTTGCTTTTTTTAAGGAGTGACAAATAATTTGACACAAATTAAAATAAAAAGAATGACACATAAAAAGGGATGGAGAGTGCATTAAATTGCATCAGTTTTATCCAAAAACATAGTTTAAAATGACTAAATTATCTTTTTATATTGAATTGTCCAATGAAAACGTAGCAAAACAAGAAACAACAAATATATCAAAAATTCTAGTACGATTGCATGTGTGTTATGAAGTATTAAATAAACCACATGAGCAATGTAATGTCATTTAAATGACATTAACATACTTCACATAAGTGATGTAACGGTGACTTGTATAACAGTTGTAATTAGGGGTAAGAATCAGTTAATCGATCAGTTAATTGATCAAATAATTTGATTAAAATCTAAAAATGAGTAATAAAATTATTAATTAGTTCAAATTTTGAATTAAATTCTGAATAAAATTTGGTTAATTAAATTGAAATTCAGTAATCTGTCTCGAATTTAGTTAGCCACATTGGTCAATTGGGCCCATTGACATTGGATTGAAATCCTTAATTCAACAATTGAAAAAAAAAAATATTATCTATAGCACAATCCAACAAGAAATAAAAGTGTTCATAATTTTATATTATCAAAATTACATCATACTTGAATGGATGCAATGTTTTGTTAAGATTATATATCCGTAATTCAAAAATTGAAAAAAAAAAAATTATCTATAGCACAATCCAAACAGAAATAAAAGTGTTCATAATTTTATATTATCAAAATTACATCATACTTGAATGGATCATAGCAGTGTTGTTTTGTTTTTGATTTTATATATATATATATATATATATATATATATATTGTATACGTATTTGTTTTCGCATTTGCATATACAATATCATTTGTATGACCATATATGTATTTTATAAATAAAATTATAATATTTGTTTGTAAAACCATATTATATAAAAAGAATACTTACTTAAAAAGATGAAGTAATGTTGCAAATCTTCAACTTGCTTTGTCGGCAAGTACCAAAGATTTTTCTTAAAAAAATTTGAGTTTGAAAATCTCTGCATACATTTTCCCAATAAGTATGCATAGGGGGGAAATAAAATACCGAATTGAATTAAAAAATTAGTTAATTTTAAATTCAAAACTTAATTTTAGTTTCGTAACTGATTTCCAATTTCAAATTTTGATCGGACCAATTAACTTACCGAATTCAAAATAACCAATTTTGAATTTTCAATATAAAAATGAAAATAGTTACGAATTCGATTAATCGGTACTCACCCCTAGTCATAATCCGTCTATGAATAGGCTTGTAGACCAAGGTTACTAAGAATTTCCTTTCGTTTTTTGCTTAAGGAATTTTAAATTGGGTAAGTTTCACTTCACACTCTTAAATTGTTAATAATTTGCACTTTGCATATGGGTCATTTTTGCTTCGACCCTTGATCTTGAATGAGCCATGTCACATCCAAGACAGAAGGATTCAAGTTACTATATCTTGAATCGAGTCCCTTTAAAATTTTTCCCTAAAGTAGTATCGTTTTTGTAATTTCTTACCCCTATCAACTTCTAATCTTTTTTACTTTTTGCACCAATTACACTTGAAAAGTTACCCAATTTTCCAAAATATCAATTCTTCCATTAGAAAATAATTAGGTAGATCTAGTCTTGATTTTCACCCATAAATTTTGTAGCTAAAATTAAATCTTATAAAAACTTGTGTATGTCAATTAATGTCATTTTTTTAATATAATTTAATTCACATTACAAGATCTATAAATAAAATTAAGAGCCGTATTTTTAACTTAACTATTTTCCCTCATCTATCACACACTCACAATTCACGGATATACTTAAATCACAAACTACACTATGAGTGACAATGTATTGGACGAAAAGCCTATTCAATATTGATGGATTATTGGGGACAAAAAAAATGCAAATTGACTAAATTTTGTGCCTCATTTAGAACCCTCGATCTAAAATCATTCCCAATTTAATGAATTTTCGAATTCACAATCGTGACCTTCTCCTAAATATTAAGGACAACCTACCTAGCAAATTGTCACTAAAGTATTCATACTGTACACTTTTGGTTACTAAACAGTGTTGATATGCTAATCAAGTCGCAGTCCATTAGAAAAATTCAACAAAAAAGGTATTGACAACGAGAAGGAAAGAGCAGAAAAGGCTTCATTGTCAAATTTGGATAATAGAATAAGCCCATATAATGCTTTTACCCATATGCTACAGACTTAAAATACCAAGGTCTCCTGGTTTTTGGGTTGAGATGCATCCTACCTTCGACAGAATAAACAAACATAAAATAGAGAAAAAGCAAGGCAATAAGCCAAGGCTTGAAAAATCCAATAATTAGTCTCTAATCTCTGTATGATTAAACATCATTACAAAAATAAACTTTGAAACAAAGAAGAAATGTACAATACAGATGCTAGCTAACTTAGAACCGTTATAGTTACGGCTGTCGTTCTCCGGGTTTTGGTCGCTAGCTCACCTGTCATCACGTTAGCAATTTCCTTGACTTTCCAATGCTGGGTTGGCGTCAGCTCTCATACATAGTCTTACGACTTTGCGAAAACCTGTGTATTTAGTAAACAATCGCTCAGGCTTGGTCACTGTAACCCCTTTGTGAGAGGCACCCCTTCTCCCAAAGTTACGGGGCATTTTGGCGATGCATCCTCCCTTTTGAATAAACAAACATAAAATAAATAGTAATTATGCATAGAGAAAAAAGCAAGGCAATAAACCAAGGCTTGAAATGTCCAATAATTAGTCTCTAATCTCTATATGAAAATTAAACATCATTACAAAAATAGACTTTTAAACAAAGCATAAATATACAGACAATCACAATATTGTACTATTTAAAAGCAATTTCAAGTAAATGAGACGATAATTAGAAAATGAAATATGAGTCTAATTGTTTCAAAGAAGACTTATATGCAAACACAGTAAAATTGTAAGATAAGGAATGAAATATATTCTCAATTGCCAAGATATAAAAATGTGGTGATGGTTTCATGAACCTAATTGTGTCCTATCTTGGATATTATTACAGATACAATCAGAAACAATTGCAACACCTTCTATTATTCTATATGCTCTCACGAATTTCCCATTTCTTGCATCCAGGACGCCACATTGCCAGATACATCAAATTTTCACTAGATGCAATAGCAATAAGACAATTAGGGGAAGAGGAGTTAGCATCTGTAGCAGATAGAAAGAATGCGGCATTTATATCTGTCAATCACAGGAAGCTTAATCCTTTGTTTTGCATGAGGGTTCAACAATAGCCAAGCCAAAATATTCATCCGAACACACGGGATATCTCTCGCAAAGCAATATGCATGAATTTCTTGAATAGAAACAGCGGAGGTAGAAACAACAATGAGGGACAGCAAATGCCCGAAAAGACATGCTACGATTACCAACAAAAGAGGCCATATATATTTCTAGTGCTCCAACTTCACTGCACGGATAAAACCAAGTTTTTCAAGTAGCAAGCTCCATCTCCAGGTTTAAATTATCAGCTCCTCAGACATTTGCTTGACATGGTACATTGATAAGTAACTGTAATACAAAGAGAATTACTAAATACGGTACGTAATAGGTTACACAAGAGCAACAACATAGAAAAAAACATATATTTGGCAACACAATTATGCTTCATAACTAGAAAAGCAAAACAAAATTACTCACCTTCATAAAGGAGATTGTGTTGGATCCAGAATCATGACATTAGATTATCGTATTTTATCCTCTAAGAGAGATGCACTTATTCCATATGCTGCATGTCTCTCTCGACAAAGTTAAAAAATGGAAAACAATAACTTTCGTGATTAATGTGGATCACTAAGTAGCATATCAAGCAAAAGAAATGGATAAATATCAACAAAATCATCCCTCTAAATCACAAATAGGGAAAAAAACATAAGTATCCAATTAGCATACCATACAACATAACTATAATAGATCCTACCAAAATGTTATTCTGGCCACAAATTTCGCCATGAAATTCTACAAACTACCATGTGGAAAATCTTCTTTTTATAAGAGAGGAAAACCTTATTTTCAACAATCAATGATGCAATGCAGTATTGAGGTTTATGTTCAATAGTGTAGCAAATCGAGTGCACAATGCTCTAGTAATTTTCTCGATCTTGAAATGAGAAGAACCTTAACAATGCTCTATAGAAACTAATGCTCATTACCCCTTTTCAACCCCTTAACCGAGCAACCTCATTCAGGTTGTCAAACACAAGTTCCTTAGCATAGACAAGAAAAAGATAATTCCGTAATTAAACATACATGTATCAAAGTTTAAACAAAGTAAAAAAAAAATAAAATAAGAAGAAGAAGAAAGAAAAAAAAATCCCACTTCAATACAATTCATGATAAAGCTCAAATAAAAAACATGCATCCATTCAAATAAAAAACATGCATCCTCGATTGCCATTCAAATAAAAAACATGCATCCATCCACCTTGAGTGAAACAATGAACTCGTTTCCCGCAAAACACCACACCAAGATAGGAATTAAAATATTCATTAGGACCCTGAGTCTAACAAATTTCCCATGTCTTCCACCCAAGACACCACATGGCCACATCTACCAAAGAGCCACTAGAACTAGACTAGGCTGCAATAAGGGTTCAAAAACTCGACCAAATTTGAGTCGATTCGATCTAGTCGTAACCATAAGTTAGCCAAGCATTCCAAGTTCGCAGTGTTGGGGATTTCACAAGTGGTAGATCCAAATTAACAAAGTAATCACAATAAATATATATCACAACAAATAGCTTACTTATGTAAACACTAAGCAGCTAGGTTCAATCACACAACAATGGGACACTAAAGGCAATATAAAACTCAAACATACAAGAGGACACACTACAAAATACAAACATAGAAGGACTCAAACTCTCAAAACACCAACTGGAACTTAGGAGAACAAAGGACTTACATTGGTTGTAGAATGAAACATTAGCCCATATTTATAGTTAGCTAATGGTGGTAATGGCTTAGTCTAGGTTAGTTTAGAAAATTCTAGAGGAGACTAAACAAGATCTTGGAGATCAAAGATCGGAGTATTCTAGACTTCTCTAGAGAAATCGTTGCAAGCTCAACATTCCCCTTCAACAACTTCTCTCTCTTTTCGTACTATTCGAATATTTTTTTCTTCAACTTGTTTCTGTTCTTTCTTTTCGAAGTTTTCTTCAAACGATTGACTTGCTTCTTCTTTTGTGCCATTCTTTATATTTGCTCCCCCATAGTTTCATTTGACTCCTTGAATTTACTTGATTGGTGCATTCCTCCAATCTTTACACACTCATAGTGCCTCTTTTCCAAGGGTTCTTACATTTTCCTTGCAACTCGACGAACGAGTACTCAATTTTAGCACTCGAATTGCTAGGCCTTGCTTCCAGCTCTTTTTTTTCTTTCACTTCTCCTCCTTTAGAATTGGGAGGTAGTTTAACTCGGGAAGACCACTCATCAAATACCACATCATTTGTTTTCTCAGTTTGGGCTTCCTGGGCTGTGATGACATCGATTGACTGCAGTCATTTATTTTTCATGATTAACTCACCTATAACTTTCAAATCATGGAATACTTTTACGTCATCTAGCCCGAACAACACGTAATACCTTGACCGTTCCATTTCAATCAACGACAGCTCTTCTTCAAGTGTAATCACATATGATCTTGTCAACTCTTCAACTCTAGCGGTTCCTGACCCCTTGATAGCAACACATGCTTCGTCGTTCCGCTCTTCATCTGATAGAAGGAAAACTTAGCAGTCATTCTCTTTCTTAAGTGCAGTTTCTTTCCATTGCTTTTTCATATCCAAGGCACCAAGCTCTTGGGAATCCCAACACTTTCATTGTCCTCTAAAAGTGAGACTGATGCATGGACCATATTCGTGTTTATTGTCATCTTTGCTATCCAATGCTGCAACATTCCCTTCGACTACCTTTTCTAAATTTACAATTTCTGGCAAAATGTCCTCTTCTTAGAATCCTAATTGATTTAGGATTATAATTTATACTTATTACCAACGTGATTGAGAGCCTAAAGGGTCACACACTTAAGGATAATTAATTCAGGATTAAAATGATTTGATAAGTATCTTATACTTATGGGTTAATTTATGAGATTAATTAATTCTTGGGTTTAATTATAATAAGTTATAAACATTACTAATTAATATGTGAGACATATTAAGAGTCCTAATTATTTATAATTATTCATATCCCATGACCCAAACTGATTAGAATGTATGATTCTCTTATACCCAAATTATTGGGATTAATATATTATTATATATATGATATATTATAATATATATAAAAGGAAGTAGTACTACTGGTATAGATATACATGAACGGCCTTTTGGCCAAAATAAAAAAAAGGACTAGTACTTGTCTAGAAAAGCAAAACTACAAAAAGGACTAGTACTTGCGGTTTTTATTTTGGGAAAAAGCCAACAAAATTCCTTTTTAAATCGTGAGAGTCACGATTGACAAAGCAAATAACTAATCTTCTCATGGTTTGGGTCAATCAATCTTGTGAAGATTCGATTTAATTATCTGTGGATACCTTCTTGTGGATTGACGTCCCAAACATATTGGAGATTTTACTGCAATTTTAAGGTATGATCTCTATACTTTTCTTGTACTACACATAAATTAATCAAGGTGATCCGTGATAGGAAAGTAAAAATTTTAAATTCCGCTGCGTAAAGTCTCTGATTTACTAAGAGACAGTTGGAATGCATGTCTCCATGTTGAGCTCCCCCTCCTTGGTAGCTCTCCTCTGATTGCCTCATCATTTTGCCGTGCTCCTCTCTATATGGCCTTGCGCTTCTTTGCCAACCTCTAACTTGACTTCTATACAACACCACCTCCTCATCCTTATCAATACAACCGCCATTTTCTTGGCCAATGATTCTTGATCTGCCAACAAATTCTCCAACTCATCTATGGTTGGTTGCAAAGCCCAACCTTGTATAGCTGTAGTAAAACTTCAATACTCGGGTTTTAACCTGTCATGAATAAGAATCCTCCTCATCTAAGACTCCTAGGTTTTGGAGTCTAAATCAAGTTCTGAAATTTCATGACGCAAAGATTTTACTTTCTTAAAATTATTATAATTGTCATATTCTTTTAAGTTAGAGACATCAACTCATTCTCAAGAATTTGGAGGCACGAAACATCCTCCTTGGCAAAATGCTTGGCTAAAGTGCCCCATGCTTTCTTCAGTGTGATGGCTCTCTTAATGTGCTCGATCATTTCATCCTCAATTGACATTTTTACGGGGAACATTGCCTTCGCAGTTTTAACCTTCCATTTATATAGTGCCCGTGGCATCAGCTCTAGGAGACGGTATTGCATCACTCCTCGTAACGTACTCCGACAAGTCTTGACTCTTCAAGTAAGACTCCATAAACGACCTGACCAGAAGTTGTGGTTGTTTAATTTCTTGACATAACCTACTGTGATATCCATCATCGTGAAATAGTATTATTTTCCTTTTCAAATACTAAGTTAGGAATAAGTTGGATCCTAGACCAAGTAGTTCCACAATCCCAGATTATAAGCACGAATAAGGATATCTACAAACTCTAAACAAATCAAAGTTGATGTAGCCTCCAAACAAATCGGGATTGATACGACCTTCGACCAAATTGGGGTTGATACACCTCCGAACAGATCGGGGTTAAAAACTTCCCCCTACCAAGATAAACCATACAAAAAAATATAATGTCCTAAATCATCCCGCTCTGATACCACTTTTTGGGGATTTCTCAATAGTAGACCCAAATTAACAAAGTAATATGACAACAAATATATATCACAACAAATAACTCACTTATACAAATATTAACAATCACACAATAATGGGACACTAAAAGCAATATACAACTCAAACATATAAGTGGACATACCACAAAATACAAACACAAGAGGACTCAAACTCACAAAACACGAACTGGAACTTAGGAGAACCAAGGACTTACCTTGGTGGTAGAATGAGGCATTAGCCCATATTTATAGTATAATAGCTAATGGCGATGATGGCTAAGTCTAGGTTAGTTTAGAAAATTATAGAGGAGACTAAACAAGATCTTGGAGATCAAAGATTGCAGTATTCTAGACTTCTCTATAGAAGTCATTGCAAGCTCAACACGCACTTCTTTACTTCAGAAATGCTAGAACTGGAGTTAACTCGCTCAGACTTAGCCGATTTTGTAGATTTAGAACACCAAGTTACAAATGCGGTGAGACTCGGGTATTCACGAGATGGACAGGATCAGAAGCAAATGAAAAAGATAACACTGAGCAAAGGGGCTCCAAAATTGCTTAGATGTACCAATGATGCCGAGTACGTAACTAGGCTATGCAATCTGAAGGGTATTTGGAGAAGCTTTTTCCGGTAGAGAGGGTTTATGTGGTGGAAACTCTCCTCAAATGTAAGAAGGGAATTGGAAGTAGACGAAAGGCTAATTATAATTAAGGTAACAAAAAGGTGTTTTGATGGTTTGTTAAGTTGTTGGATTTAAGTCAAAAGGGTGGTCTGCCAAAATAAACAAGCCTAATATCTCACCTTACTGACTCACTAATTTGAAAAGATTTTTGGTTTGATCAATTATTACCAATAGTTTAGGTGGACAAAACTCTTCTCTTTTTATGGGTGGATTGGATTTTTTATTGAGCACCCATTATAAGCCTAATAATACTAATTTATTATAGTGGTTCAACTTGAACAGTCTAAAAAAAGTGCCAAATCACCATCTAATTTTCAAATTTGTTAATTTTTAATTTTCATTAGAAGATTTATTTTTATTGGTAAATACTCTTTTTTTTTTAATTTTAAATACTTATATGAAGACCAAATGTTCAGTTTTTCTTAAGATAAAATTTAGTATTGGAATTTGTTACTTAATCTATTAAAATGCTTTATATAATTCAAGTTTGCTAATCCAAGATTTGTTCTTGTCAAAGGAACAAAAAATTATCTTGGATGAATTAATTAAATAAAGGATTCAAACTATACTATAGGAAGCTTTCCCTTTCAAAGTTTTATATCTTTTGGAGTTCATTAGAAATCTATTCTTAATGTTTAATGTCTAATTCATATAATGAAATTATAGATTGAGTTGTTTTAAGTGGTATTCACTTGTTTATAAAGTATATAGTAATGATGCTACTTTACTGATATAATTTGAAAATTATATTAACAATGGAATTATATATTTTTCAAAGTTTTTAAATAATTATTTACTTAGCAAAATATGTGTATAACCTGATCTGATTTGACATTAATATGTCGCAACTAATGTAGAACTGTAATGTCTGTGACTACGACTTTAAACTATGGTTGCAATAATACAATCAAGAGAAGCATTTGCATCTTGATCTGTAGCCGATACAAAGAATGTGACATCCTTGATATTGAATAAACCAATGACAGGAAGATTAGTTATTTGCTTTGCGAGTGGTTTCATCAATACAAGGTCTCACATTTATGGCAGCAAGCAGGATTTCTCTGACAAAACAATATCCAGGATTTTCTTGAAAAAGATTAGAAGCAGCGAAAATAGAAACAAGAATGGGGGTATTCTTTACCTCGAAACAAATACTTCTATAGTTATTACAAAAGGGCCTAATCTTCTAGTGCTTCAACTCCACCTAAATGTCAAGATTTTTCAACAAGCTTCTTCTCCAGGTTTAACGACTATCAGGAAGGGAAATATAAAAGATTCTACAGAAATATTGGTCAAAATAGAAGGAGTTGAAAGAATGATGCCCACGGGCACAATGCACAATACTCTGTTATTCAACATCGCTTGTGCCTAGGAAGGTCTAAATTATCAGCTCTATTCCTAGCTTCCTCTTCCTCATGCATTTTCTTGACACCTTTCACTAATACACGAATGAAGAAATGGAAAACAACTTTAATACAAGCATAGTTATATAATGTTAAGTAATTTCTAGTGTGTGATACGGTACACAATAGCTTACTTAACAATATATCAAAATATAACAGGTGATGTCAAAAAATGGGATAATTGGAAAATGAACATTCATTTCTAACAAGATTTGGATTCAGAAAATAGAGTAACATTCTAACCCACATAGCAACTTACTGTTGTTCGAAGGAGGTTGAATTGAGCCAATCTGACTATAAACACATTTGTATCTAGACTTCTTACATTTTTGTGCCGAATGTACTTGGCAGGACGCTTGGAAAATATTTGCAGCTCCCCCTCCTAATACCGAGAACCTCCATAGAGAAAATATCTATGGAAAATGTAAAAACAGCCAATTTTTTTTTTTTTTTAAATAAAAACTTATTAACAAATCAGGTTGCCCACAAGTTAATATGGTAACCAGAACCAATCACTCAATTACAATAGAATTTCACCTGGTAAAAAGATCTCGAATAAAAAAAAAATCATATAAATCGAATCAATCTCTTCCATTAAATAAATTAGATAATTTGTCTAAACACACAAGAAAAAATATTTATTTTATCTATATATACACTAAGCAACATAAAATAACAGCAACGAGGGTATATATTACATTGCTAGGGTCACATCGGAATCGAAACAATCTCATTGGATCGTTTCAATTTCTAAAATTATCTATGGGTTTATGCTATTCATAAATCTATCTATCTAAGATTATCACTACTAGGACTTGGGTTAGGGTTAGTAGAAGGAGAACAAGAGTTGAGTTCCTTACCCATCCACTTTTAGGAAAATAAAATGTGTGTTATATGACTAAATATAGGGTGTTAATTGCAATATACACATGTATACTATAACATGTTTGTTGTTTATCCTTTACAATATAAATTTTATGGGAAAATAGTTAAATGAATCTCATCTTTGATCCTATCAATAAACCTTATTATGTAAATTAAATCTTTTTAGAATAAATGACACCGACCGATGAAAATAAAATTTGATAAGATTTAATTCTGATCACAACGTGTACAGGTGGAGTTCGAAATCGACTCTACTTAGATATTTTCTTAAATCAATCTTGAATTATCAAATCTTTTGCAGATTGGTGAATAGTAATATCAATTATTCAGGACTATAAAAAAAATGAATGTCTACCTAATTTGCATTTCTTTACTAAATTAGGCTTATTCATTAGGGTCCATTTAGTTCACAAACTGGATGCGATTCATGTTCCAGTCGTTCATTGTTTAGCTAATATTTGCTTTCCATGACTTTGAATTACAGTATTATTATATTGACAGAAGTACCCCAGGCAAGCTCATTGTGTCGGTCAAGCTGTAAGCCTGTAAGAAGATCAATTCATCAACATTTTGAGTTCAGAATTTTATTATCTCATGTATGACTCATCTTATAACTTATACAACTATTAGAACTAGTCACTCAGGCGCACTCAATGAGTGTGCAAAGGAGGAGATAAGAGTTAAGAGTGGAAGATGAAAGTAAGTGAGCGATTAAAAAAGATGGACTAGAGAAAGTTGTAAAGTGACAGGTTATTCAAATGAATTTAAAGAGGTATTTTTTGAAATATAATATTTTGACATTACACCAAGGCTCATGCTTTATATATAGTTAGATTAATCTAGATGAATTTAAATGGGTATTTTTGAAAATATAATAATTTTGACATTACACCAAGGCTCAGACTTTATATATAGTTAGATGATAGAGTATTGGAATTGTGTGTATATTGGTAAAATAGTGTTTAAATATAGGTAAATTCTACAATTCCCTTGAGAGAATCATTCTCTTGTGCTTTAAAAGATTATACAGTACAATATCATGTACTTTAAGGTTTGTACAGTACAATCCTTTAAAGCCAATAGAATGGTTCCCTAAAAGGGACTGTAGAATTTTCATTAAATATAAAGTATAATAAACTTATATTTATAGTCATACAAATATAAAGAATGTAGATTAGACAATGAATCTAAAAAATAACCAATAAGGTAACCAAGTATTCTAAACTAAGAAAAGTATACATAACAGATTGACATAAGATTTGTGATAACACTAATTGATTAACACTAACACTCCTCTCAAACTCAAGGAGGTTATAGAGAAACCATCTTGATGCTGTAAATGATATATATGGTCGGTTCTTGAAACTGGTCTAGAAATAAACTTTTATAAGGATGGTGTCTTTTGCCCACATACCTTGGCCGTGGCAGGGAATAGTCACACCGTAATTCTAACGTAGTAGTTGAGACAGAAGTAGAGTGTGGTGAATCAAGTGGGGGTGAGGCTTCTCCTTTTCCCCAATGAGAAATAAAAGGGACTCCGAGTTAAGACAAAAACATTTACTCTCAGCTGCCTGCGGTCGATTTGGATTCGATTGAGAAATGGTTTGAACAATATCATATCCCTGATGACATGAAGGTCAAGGCAATGGGACCAAAACATAGACCGTGTTTGAATTACAATGATTAAGTATCTGTATATTTGGTTCAATTGGAGGCAGGTCTGAGGTTTCCATCACACTCCTTCCTTTTGGAAGTTTTGAATAACTATCAAGTCGGGTTCGAAAAGATTTTTGTTAAGTCCTTTGGATGCATTAATGCATTTATCCTCACCTGCTGGACTTCGGGAGTGATCCCTTCCTTACCTTTATCCCATTAATCATTACTTTCGGATTTCGTCTACTGTACTTGGTATCATTTTTAGTTTCAGATCTAGGATGAGTTTACTTGAGGATTCACAAGCCCAAAAGAAGATATGGAGGAAAAAATACTTCTTATTAGAGAAGAGTCTGGATTGGAATTTTGAAGTAGACGCCTCGAGGTTAAACAAGTTAGTCAAATTGAGCAACCATGATCAAGAAGCCATTGAGACCCTTAGGGACGCAAAAAAAGTCCCTTGGAAAGTAGTGAGGGATGACCAAGTATTGGCTTCAACGTGGTTGAATCTTGCTCCTCTTGACCATCTTAGTCCCATAGGTTATCCTTGGACAAAATTTCTTTCATCATACTGTATTCTTTCTTTATCTTTCTGACATTTATTTATCTATTATTTTGGAAAATAAATTATTTTTTCTTTCTTGTGTGCAATGACTACCAGATCAGATATTGTCCGGGAACGAGCACTGACCCGAAGAAAGGACATGGATCTTGACATCCTTGACCTCGTGGCCAAAACTCGCGACCCAGGGAATAGGACTGTCAATTGGGCCTTGTGAGCCAGGTTTTGCAAAGCCCAAGCTCGGCTCACAAAATTATTCAGGTTTGGGCTTTAATCGGGCTAGCCCAAACTCATATTATCCAATAAAATTTTTATAGCTTTTTTGTTAAAAATTTGTTTTTTGCACCCGATCAACATAATATGGAATAGTATGTACTACTTAGGTCAATAAATAACTATTAACTATATTATTGAGCCACAATATTTCAACTAAATTGATTAATGATGTGAGGTTATTATTTTTAATTACCCGAGCTTAGGTAAGTTAATAGAATACTAGAATTATTAACCATTATCCACATAAAATTAAGTAGTATTATTTAATGTAGGATGAAATTAGTATTTTATATATATATGTGTGTGTGTGTGTATATGTGTGTGTGTGTGTGTATATGTGTGTGTGTGTGTGTATATATATATATATATATATATATGGGCCGGGTTTTAATCACTTTGGCCGAGCCTAATAAAGCCCAAATTCGGCTCACAATTTAATCGAGCCTAATATTTAAGCCCAAACTCAATCCAACTCACTTTAACACAGGTTCAACCCTTTATTTTTGAGTTGGACGGGCCGAGCTCAGGCCGACCCAGCCCAATTGACAGTCCTACCAGGGAAGAAAAAGAAGAGATCTTTTCCACCTCCCCCCACCAGTACATGTTGGAGGAAATAAAATCAGGATTCATCCGACCTCTACTCTGCTTCCTAGGTCTCTTGTTGAGGAACCTACTGAGTCAACTCCTACTACGGAACCACCGGGTCAAGTGTCCGAGACTTTGGTGCCAGCTGTCCAGGAAGTAGTTCGGGATCGTGCTCCTCCTCAGAGTGGTTCTTTTGACTACTACCTAAAGCTAGTTGAGGACTTACATTTCTCTTGTATTTCTAAACTTGAGGACAAGCTCAACTGGACAACCAAGCTATATGAGGAAGAAACCAAGAAGCATAACAAGGCAAATCAAAAATGCAAAGAAGATAATGTAACACAGAAGATCGACGAGATAATGAAAATCAAATATCAAGCCACCGAATCCTTAGAAAAGGTTACCACTCGTGTTGATTCTCTTACTGTAGAATTGTCCCAATTAAGGGCTAAGGAAAAGAAGATGGTAGATGCCCATAAGGAAGAACTCACATCCACAGAGAAGAAGAGCAGACAACAAGCATTACTTGAATTCCTTGATTCCTAAGACTACTAGGATCGCCTGCAGAAACACTTGGAAGACTACCGTGCTAGTAAGGAGTTTGATGAACTAGTGGTTGATCGGAGCTCGGACTACTGCAGTGAGGGTTACATTGATGCATTGAGGGGTTGTGAAGAAAGTTCATCCCTACCTAAACGTTAAAGATCTTATTCGGGGTAATCTAGTACATTAGATGCTCTGACTGATGGAGGTGCATCAGGTGATGGTGCCAAAGACATAGCTTCGGGAACTACTAAGCAATAGGAGTAGATTAGGCATTCATTTTAGTTGCTTCTCCAATTCACTAGACTAGCACATAGTTTTATAGTTATTTGTTTTCGTGGCCTTAGAGCTCATGGTCTTCCTTTTGTATGAGCTCTTGAACTTTGTTATACATTTTTTTTTTTGTTATCTTTTTTTATAATTGCCACTACCATGCTTGGTTGGGCTTTGAGTTGGGGCCTCTACCTGTACCAACTCCTCAAATGTCATATTTTCTATCTTTCTATGATAGTATGCATTTTTTTTACCACTTGTCCACAGTATATTGAGTTTGGAACTGTATAATCTTCCTGCCCTCTTTAGTCATTTAACTTCAGTTGAAGTGACTAAGTGCTATTATTGTCCTTAGCAGATTTAGACTTTATTTTTTCTTAACAAGTCCTACTCCGAGGAGTAGGTACGGCCTAGGTACTTCACGTTAGGAAGACTTTAGCGTCGTCCTTGGAGGGATATGGCCCACTTTGAAAAGTAGGTATAGTACGGGTACTTGACTTTGGAAAGATAGGCATTGCCCCCGGAGGGGTGAATCCTACTGTTACATAGGGGAGTAGGTAAGGCATAGATACTTCACTTTTGAAAGTTCTTCGAACTGTCTCTGGAGGGTTAGATCCGACTCTGGGAAGTAGGTACGTCTTGGTACTTCACATTTGGAAGACCTTGGAATTGGCCCCGGAGGGGTAAGTCCTACTCTAGGGAGTAGACATGGTGTAGGTACTTTACATTAGGAAATCCTTGGCATTACCCTCGGAGGGGTTAGTCTTAGTGTTGGAAGACTTAGGTTTAGACTAGTTTTTTTTTTCTTTCTTGGCCTTCGGAGGGTTTATTCCTACTCCGGAGAGTAGGCATTAGTGCTTTCTCCCAATGGGTGTAGTTGACCCTCGGGGGTCGTAGAGTCCCAGAGGACTTTGGTGTAGTCTAAGCTCGGGTAGAAGGTGATGTTCTTGCGAAGAATTAACTACTTGACTGTATGTTCCCCACCCTTAGGAAATTTTATTCAAAGAAATTGAAAAAATTACAAACTACACAAGTTTTACTTCACTTCAGAAGATGATACTAACGTGGCTTTAGAAATTACAACTGAAGAGCTTAAACTAAATATAGTGAACTTAAAAATAAATTTTTTTGAGATTTTGAACATTCCAAGTGCGAGGCAGGATTTTTTTTGTCCGTGGTTTTGAGTTTGTAAGCCCCATGAGTAGATGCTTCAATGATTTCACAGGGTCCTTCCCAATTTGGTAAAAACTTTCCTCGAGATTGAGGTTGACTGATCTCCGCTTTCTTGGTAATCTGATTACCTACTTTGAACCTTCTTTCTCGGACTTGCCGGTTGTAGTATCGAGCTACTCGTTGCTTGTCTATCTATATTCTGAAGAATGTCTTATCCCTTTCCTCCTCAAGTAGATCGAGGTTAGACCTCAAACCTTCGTCATTATTTTCTAAGTTAAAGTTGTAGACTCAGAACCCTGGCATTTCGACTTCTACTGGAATAAGCGCCTTGGTACCATAGGTAAGATTGAAAGGCGTCTCTCCAGTTGTATTCTTGTATGTGGTGTGATATGACCAAAGTAGTTGCTGTCTCCATTAAGAGCTCCTCTACCCAGTTTCCTTTAGCACTGTCTAATCTTTTCTTGATCCCTTCTAAGATAGAGCGATTGGTGCCTTTTGCCAAGCCATTACTTTGGGGATAACCTACTAAGGTGAAGCACTATTCTATCCCCAAACCTATACAGAACTTCTGAAAGTTTCTCCCTGGAATTGCAGTCCATTGTCTGAGATAAGTGCCTTAGGAATGCCAAAGCGACATATCACGTTTTTTCAAAAAGGTTAATGATTTGCTGAGGAGTGATTGTTTCTAAAGCTTCAGTTTCAACCCACTTGGTAAAATAATCAATTGAAATCACTACAAATTTTTTCTTAGTTAAAGCCAGTGGAAAAAGGTCCCAAGATGTCAATACCCCACTGGACAAAAGGCCAAGGGGGTGAGGATAGGGACTAGCTGTTCAGCTCGGACTCGGGGTTGGTTGAAATAGAATTGACATTGTTTACACTTTCGCACATAGTCCATGACATCCTCTAGCATCTTTTTCCGGCCAGTAATAGCCCTGCCTCTGCACTTTTTGAGCAAGTGCTCTACCGCCAACGTGGTGTCCGCAAACTCCTTCATGCACTTCCGTTAGGACATACTTGGCCTCATTCGGATTAGGGACCAGAGATAAGGCATTGAATAAGATCTACGGTACAGAGTCTCTCCAATGATCAAGTATTTTACTGACCTCCTCCTAACCCTTTGGGCTTCTACCTTGTCCTACGGTAGTTTTCCTTCCTTAAGATATTGAATGACCGGGGTCATCCAATTCGGAGTTGTATCCATATTCATGACTTCTGCTTGTTGGACACTCTTCTCCTTCAGCAGTTCAAGAAAAACTTCCTTTAAGACATTAGAGTGTACTGAGTTGTCTATTTTGAATTGGGCTTCTGCCTCCCTGTTTTCTTCCCTAGTTATGTGAGTTATATCTCAAATTTGTCAAAGTGTGAGATCAAACTCTTCACTTTAGTCAAGTAGAATTGCAGTAAGGATTCTCTTGCCTCAAATTCTCGTCATTCTTTAACTTGCAGCACTACCAAGTTGGAGTCCATATTCACTACTAAGTTCTTCACTCCTAACTCTTTGGCTAACCTAAGTCCGGAGACCAAGGCCTCATATTCTGCTTCATTGTTACTTGCATGAAACTCAAATCTTAGGGCATAACTTGTCTTCAGTCCCTCCAGAGAGGTCAGAATTATGCCTGCATCACAACCTTCAGTATTGCTTGCCCCGTCTGCATGCATAATCCACTAAGGGGATTCCCTGACTTGCTTCCCGAGAGAGGTAGTCTTTCCTTGTTGTTCTTCTTCCTCTACTCTTTCGATGATGAAATCTACTAAGGCCTGAACCTTGACGGCTATCCTCTGTTGGAAGTGGATATTATACTCACTTAGTTCAACAGACCACTTAACCAACCCTGACACTTCTGATTTCATGAGAATAATCTTAAGTTGATGGTTAGTTAGTACCACTATAGGATGACTTATGAAATACGGCCTGAGTTTTCTTCCGGTCATTACCAGGGCCAATATAAGCCAACCTCTCAGTAGTGGGGTATCGAGTCTCTAGGTCACTCAATACATTGCTGACATAATACACCGGCTTCTGAACTTTATTTTCCTCTTTGATAAGGACTGCACTCACTGCCGCAGCTGAAAAAACCAAGTTCAAGTACAACGTTTCTCCCTGCTCAGGCTTAGTAAGGAAATGAGGGAAGTCTAAGTAATCCTTCAATTCCTTAATGGTTCTTTGGCATTCTTCAGTTCACTGAAAGTTCTTAGCATTCCTCAAAACCTTAAAAAATAGAAAATTCCTATCCCTAGATTTGGACAAGAATCGACTTAAGGCTGCAAGGCGGTCGGTCAATTTTTGCACGTCCTTTATTTTTTTAGGAGTTTTCATGTCTTGAATTGCTTTTATTTTAGTTGGGTTTGCCTCAATTCCTCATTGAGTCACCATGAATCCCAAGAACTTGCCCCCTGTCACTCTGAATACACACTTTTTTGGGTTAAGTCTCATCTTGAATTTTCTCATAATGGTGA
This sequence comes from Cinchona pubescens, assembly GCA_025175665.1. Taxonomy (NCBI): domain Eukaryota; kingdom Viridiplantae; phylum Streptophyta; class Magnoliopsida; order Gentianales; family Rubiaceae; genus Cinchona; species Cinchona pubescens. The sequence goes on along the minus strand of JANKKI010000122.1, from coordinate 2,112,201 downwards.
GGTTTCCCGAAGGTCCTCCACATGATCAGCGTTCTTTTTGTTCTTGATAAGCATGTCATCAATATAAGCTTCCATGTTACACCCCAGTTGATTGGCAAACATTTTATCTACCATTCGCTGATAAGTCGCTCTAGCATTTTTAAGTCCAAAGGGCATCACCTTGAAACAGTAATTGCCGGAATCAGAGACAAAAGCTGTCTTGCCCCGGTCCTTAGGATTTAGCCAAATTTAATAATACCCCTTATAGGTATCTAAGAAAAATAAGACCTCAAACTCGGAGGTTAAGTCCACTACTTGGTCAATACGTGGGGTAGGGTAACAATCCTTTGGACAAGCCTTATTTAGGCTAGTAAAGTCAACACACATTTTCCACTTGGCCCCAGACTTGGGCACAATTACAACATTGCTAAGCCACTCCGGGTATTGGATTTTTTCTATGGTCTCGACTTCTAGTAATTTCTTTACTTTTGCCTCTACTGCTTGCCCCCTCTCCCTGCCAAAGTTATTTTTCTTTGTCTGAATTATTGGCTTGTATCTCGGATTCACATCTAGGGAGTGCATCGCCACTTTGGGGTCAATTCCTGGCATGTTCGATGGATTCCAAGCAAATAGGTCTTTAAATTCCCTAAGTTTGGAGATGATTTTTTCCTTCAATTTCCCCGGAAGGGAGTTTCAAATCTTTTCCACTTTATTGGGTTTACGTTCATCTAAGTTAACATCTTCTAATCCTTCGGCCGGTTCTCCTTTATGTAGGTATTCCTTCACCTCGTCCACGACATTGATGTTGTACGTAGGGGCAATTTCCTTCCCCTTGAATTTCAATGAGCAATGTAGCATTGTCTGGCTGCTACTTGACCTCATTTAATCTCTCCTACTCCATTCTCCATAGGGAACTTCATCTTCATATAGTTGGAATATGGGACTGCACCAAATGCCCTTATGGTTGGTCGGCCAATTATGGCATTTTAAGGAGATGATGCTTTAGTCACTACAAAATCCACCATCACTTGGGCATTCTGCGATAGCCGTACACAGGAAGAGTGATATACCCAAGCGGAATGACCATTTCTCCAGCGAAGCCTACCAAGATGTGGTCATAGGCTCGAGATCTTTTTCCTCCAACTTCATCTCCTTGAAAGCAGAATAGAATAGTATATCAGCAGAGCTGCCATTGTCAATAAGTGTCCTCCTTACATTATAGTTTGCCCCCAATAAAGTTACTACTAACGGGTAAATGTGAGGATGGAGTACTTGTTGTGCCTCTTTCGCTGTAAAGATAATGGCTTGACACAATTTGGGTCGCTTCAAGTCAGATTGGACTAAGTTCACCTGACGAGCATACGCCTTGCAAGATGACGCGGAGTCATTACTTGTTGCTGCACCAGAAATGGTGTTGATAACTATTCTTTCTTGATTCTCTACCTCGGCCACTCCGTTTCTCCGAGACGGACCTTGATCTCTCCTGTCTGGGATCCTGGCCTGTCGCTGGGGTGACCTTCCTCTATCCATTTCTCGGATGAACTGTTTCAAATGTTCTCTCAAGGACATCAGATCAAGTCTTCGATTACATTTTTAAGGAGATGCAATTATTAGTATCATGGTCGTGGTATTTGTGGAAGTAGCAAGTAGCACCACTTGTTTTTGTTGCGACGCTCCAAGTCGCTCCTCATTGCTCCTGGCCATTTCACATATGAATCATTCTCAATCACTGCTAGAATTCATGAATGCGTGGTATTAAGTGCAGTATAGGCCTTAGAAGGTTCAGGACTCCTCCGATGGGGCACGACTATGGATAGTCAGTCCCTCACATTACTCTTCTTTGAAGGTCCTGCTACAATGGCCACACTATTAGTCTTCCTCTTCTTACTATCGGCTCCACCTACTCTAGTCTCTATCTTTTTCTTCTCACTTTCATCTTCTTAGGCAAACTTTTCAGCCCTACAAAAAAGATCACTGAGAGTAGTTAGAGGTTTGAAGTTGAGGTCGAATGAGAATTTTTCTGGCCTCACCCCAATCTGGAAGGCCATGATTTGCATATCTTCTGTAGCTCATTGGACTCTAGACAACCTTCCAATAGTCTCATTTTTTAACCTATCCACATAATCCATGAGCGATTCATTTGGTTCTTGCTTAAGTGTACGCAAGTGTGTTCTCGTCTTTTGGATCCTCTTTTGATTCCCAAACTTGTTAAAAAATAAGTCTAGCAGTTGATCAAAATTTTTGATGTCACCCTTCTTATACCCTCTAAACTAGTCTGAGGCAGCGCCCTTGAGGGCTCCGGGAAACCCTCGGCAGAGGATAGCATCAGAAGCTCCTTGGAGGCACATTTTAGAGCGGTAGGCATCCAGGTGCTCCCATGGATCACTACTCCCATCATAAGAGTCAAAGTTCGAAGTCTGCCATCTTTTAGGAAGAGGTTCTTGCATGATATCGTCAGTGAAGAAAATGGAATACTTGTACCTAGTACTCCTTCCTTCTCTATTGTCCATTCTGTCCACCCTAACCTGCAACTCTTCCAACCTTTTCCTTAGGTCTTCTTCTCTTTTAGGGACTACCAACATAGTATGGTCCCTCTCTCTCTATAATCTTGGTGTCGTCTTCTTTTATGAGCTATAGATCCTGCTTCACCTGGGCTTCTTTCTCTAGTACAACACAGCCTTGATAAGGCCGCTCTTCTAGATTCTAGCCTGGCAGTTTGGCCAGTTCGTTCTTGCCTGGCAGACTGATGAGGGTGTTCCTGCCGGGCAAACCTTACAGGAGTTAGTTCCCTGGTCTTCTATTCCTCTTTGTTCCTATCTCCTTGAGTTTTTTTTCTCTTTCGTCAGCATGAAGTTGGGGGTGGACAATCCAAGGATTGCTACCCGAATGGCGAATGTGTTGTTCGCCTTGAGAGAGGTGTTACTCCAATTGCTGTCTAATGAGCATTTCCTTCAATTGAGCATTTTCCTGCCTCAACTTGTGAATCTCTTCATCCTTGTCCACAACTCGGGGACCGGAAACCCCTTCGTGTTCTCTATGCCGATCCATCTCCCTGTTGGATCAACCGGAGTAATGTTGAGTTAAATTTTTTTTTCCCTTGCCAACGTTACTCTGTGAGTGTTATAGCGTGTTAGGTGCCATATCTTAGTAATGACTTTTAGTGTAAAAATAATTAAAATAATAACAATAATTAAAATAATTAAAGTGTAAAAAGTGTAAAAAGTGGCAATTGTAGAAAGTGGCAATTGTAGAAGAAGAAAAATTGATGAGCTGATAAATTTTGAGGTTGACTGGCTGAAGTTCATGGATCCCATAGTTGAACTGCTGAATTCTGAGAATGATTTCATCTATATACTTTATTGGGTAATTAAGAAATTGTCAAGTGCCTAATAGAATGCTACAAAATACAAAGGGCCCAAAACACAATTTCCAATCGACTGGAATAGCCCAGAGTTGAACTATCTGTCCTGCTTCCAGAATAATTACACGAAAACTTATTGGCTTTTGGATTAAAAAAAAAGAGACAAAATTTAATCAGCCAAACAAATGAAAACATTATTCAGAGTGCTTTTTTAATATTAATCACATACACAAGTTTAGTAGATTCTTCAGAGTTTAGTGGGTTCCAAATGTTGACTTAATTTGGATCAACATGAGTTTAATTAGTCGATTCAAAAGGTTAATTTAAGTATTGGTGTGATCCATCTAAATCTGATATGTTTCGTAAGTACTCAGATAGCGGGACGATTTCGGGATCATCAATCACCTAAATTATGTTTGCTTATTACAAGCAAGGAAGAGTTGATTGACTCTTACGATCTAAAATTCTTGTTGCATACATAATGTTTTGATTGGATAGAATTAAAAAGAATGATTTAATTGCACATTTATTTAAGGGAAGGACAATTTTTTCTTCCCGATAACTATCAGTAAATGGCTTGTAATTTTGAAGCATGACACTAGTAGGCTAGTAGCCATATACTGTTATATTGTATATGTGATAAATTGCATCGCACAGGAAGTTCTTAACTAGGGTGAGACTACCCTTGGATTAGTGTCACCAATCACCAATATGTAGGGGAACCGATGCAAATGTGTTTGCTCTCGCTGCATATTAATGCATACGAACCAGCTCAAGGGAGTCCTCGTCTAATTAATGGGACTGTCGGGACTGTCACGTGATCTTCTATCTCACTTACTGTATTAATTTTATATTCCGCTTTTTAGATGCTTGCTACTTGTATCTTATTATAGTTCGTAATTGTAAAATCCAGACTTTTTGACCCACTACTAGTATTTAAACCCAAATACTTGTATTAAATCCATGGCCTTAGTCATTAGGCAAGGATTTAGGCCCAAAATAGAGTGTTTGGGGTTAAAATATAATTCAGACTAAAGAGAGGACTTAAGTATAATTTTAAGAGTTTATTTTTATAAGTAACGATTATTCCTCTTCTTTGAACCAATAATTATCATTCCTTAGAGTCTAGAATTATGAGAAAACAAGAGGGTCATCAAGAGTCAGCAAGCGGTGAAGAATTTTTATGATAATTCATAAGAATTCGGAGGTAATTACGTTAAACCTTGTTATTAGATGATTTAGTATGTGTTTATAGACAAAATTATAGAATTAATTCAATGGTGTTCCTAAACTTTGAGGGTTTAATTCAATAGTGTTCATGGAGTTAGGATTCGAATTCAGAATTCTTGATATGAGAATTAATTGGCTTTTGTTATTTAAGAATTTGTGTAATTATATTGGTAATAGAATAAAAAATTAAAATTAAGAAACGGAACTGGGTGATAACAGCCCGTCTCCATTCATGCAAACGAGAATTGGCAGCGAGGCTCACTGCCAAGCCAATCATGTTGATTAATTAAAAAAAAGGGGGTTGGGCCATGGCTACGTGCCAGCAGCCATTTATTTGTAATTGGAGCTGGGATTCCAAAACATACCAAATCCTCATGTATGTCTTTTGCAATTATTAATAGTAAATAGGTCAGTATGCTTTGGGATTTATGTTGGTTTGTTTACGGCTCTTTATTCGGCAATTCAATAGTTGGAGTTTATTGTTTAGTATTTGTAGAGCAATATTGTTAAATATTTTCTCTTGAGCCAAGCTTTGGTGTCTCTTCGGATCGAGCGTATAACCTGCACTTAGTTAATTGATTGGTCGTGGCTTGTATTGAATAAAGTCAGAGAGTTTAGTTTTGGTATTAGATAACTAAATTTAGGGAAATTTTGTAGTCCCATTGAGAGAATTATTCCCTTGATTTTAAGAATTTGTACAGTACAAATTTTTAAAGCAATAGTACTGTACAAGTCTTTAAAGCACAAGGGAATGGTTCCCTAAAATTTTTCCTAAATTTATTGGTTATACATTGTTTAAAGAAATTATAGATATTATTTGATGGGAAATTATATCTATTGTAACTATGTTATAGGTGACGAGAACTGTTTGAAATTCGAATATTGAGTTAAATATAACACTTGGATAAATTGTTGAGGTAAGGGGTTCTACCTCTGTTCCATATTTTTGAAAATTCTTCGTAAAACTCTTGTTTGGAAATTACATTTACATATTAAATTAGAACGGTATGGTTTACTTTTCTTGTTTGATTATATAAAATTATCGTAAGTGACAATTTGACTCGATAAATGACTTGTAGTGATGCATGCCTAATGTTGGCTATTTATATATTGTTTTGACTCTTGACTATCTTTGATGGAGTTGGTGGGAGCTAATTCCCAATTGTAGACACCTATTTTTGTCCCGTAAGTTCTCCCCTATTTTTCATTTAATTTGACTCTCAATTTTCTTTTTAATTTCCCTCTTAATTTCTTTTTAAACCTACTTTTTGATTTTCTCTTAATTTGTCCTTTAATTCTCTCTTAATTTGTCTTATGGTGTTTAATTATTATGTGTTTTATGTATTTTTGAAATACAAAGAATGAGTTTTAATATTATTTAAGTTTTTAGATTTTTCAAAAAAAAAAAAAAAAAAAAAAAAGAAGTTCAGCGCGTGAACAGTATGTGAAAATCTTCCCATTCCTGTCTCTTATACACATTTAGATGTGTAAAACAGAAAGTAATTCAGCAAAAATTTCAGATGGCCATACTCTCCACATGACAAGGAATGGTCCTTGACCATTTTTACACTCAATCCCATTTCGTTAAAAGCACAAAAAATCAGTCTAACGGGAGAGAGAAAAATTTTCTGGAGAAAAAAAATTTCTGAAGCAAAGGAAATCTGCCAAAACAGCCCACTTTGAGCCAAAATTCCATGCGATCACAGAGGAATTAGACTAAGCTCAAAGAACAAAAGTTGTATAGGGTCCCTGGAACTACAATTTCTCTTTTGAAACCCAAAGCAAAATCATCCATTTAGAGGGTCAAAAACGTGGTAGAAAATACTATATCTAACAAACTTATATTAAATCTCTTAAGTCTGGAAAATTTTCCAGACCACCAACTTTGAGCAAAGATTTCAAGCGATGGAAGAGGAACTGGATTAAACTCAAAGAATCAAAGTTGTAGACCGTTCCTCAACCTTCAATTTTTCTTTTCAACCCCGAAGCAAAATCGTTCATATTCTGGGTCAAAATCGTGGTGGAAAAAGGCTGGTAGCCCACCAAAATCTGCAAAAAAAAGAAAGGTTAGAAAAGTTTTTTTTTCCATTTTACTCCCCATATTTCAGTTTTCTTTTAGTTTAGCCCGAGAATATTTTTTTTATTACATTTAGGCCCTTCTGATAGGGCCCACTTGGTGCCACGTCATCGATGACGTGGCACCCCCAGATTGCGCCACGTCATCCGTGACGTGGCACCACCGGATTGTGCCACGTCATCGATGACGTGGCACCACCGGATTGCACCACGTCATCTGTGACGTGGCGCCACCAGATTGAGCCACGTCATCGATGACGTGCACGTCCCAGCTTCCGCCACGTCATCTGTGACGTGGCTCAACCAGCTCCCGCCACGTCATCTGTGACGTGGCTCAACCAGATTTCGCCACGTCATCTGTGACGTGGCTCAACCAGATTTCGCCACGTCATCTGTGACGTGGCTCAACCAGATTTCGCCACGTCATCTGTGACGTGGCTCAACCAGATTTCGCCACGTCATATGTGACGTGGCTCAACCAGATTTCGCCACGTCATCTGTGACGTGGCTCCACCGGTATACAGAGTGCGCCACGTCATCGATGACGTGGCTCCACCAGATTGCGCCACGTCATCGATGACGTGGCATTTTTAAAAAAAATCCAAAATTTCAGAAAAATTTTGTATCAATGACGTGGCGCACTTTGGTGGAGCCACGTCACAGATGACACATCTAATGTGTATGGTTACAAAATTACATTTAGGCCCCTAAGGACTTTTCTTTAATATCTTAAGTTACTCGAGCGGATGTGCATAAGAGCCATTCACATATTTTATGTTGAATAATCACCTAAGTTTTTGTTAGATTTCAGAATGGCATTTTAATAAACACGAAAGGGAGGAGGGTAATACACATCTAGATGTGTATAAAGTATGAGTGTTTAATTGTAAATATACTTTGATCTTTGCACATTTTTTATTAATTGATTTTGTGATGATTGGTGCTTTATTTTAATGTTTATTGGTCTCATTATAATATTTATGCCTTATCTTATTTGTTAAAGTAGGTGAATTTACTCTTTTGCCCTCAAATTTTGGAACGTCTGACAAGTAGTACTACAAACTAATGTGTGCAACTTTTAATTAGACCCGGGCTAAATCTACTTGTCAATGTTAATATTTACTATTTATTTTCGTTTCCTCATTAACAAGTACATATTTTATTACTTTTAAACTATCTCAAAGCACACGTAAAGCTACAGGCTTTGTGTCCTGCGCCAACACACCGGTGGCGACTCCAGTCTTGTTTTCCTAGTTTAGATTGTTTTTATACAATTCATAGTCGCATTGAAGGCCCGTTATGTAATAGTAAATAGGTGATTCATTTTATTTGTAATAGTAAATAGGTAATTTATGTTTTGTAAATTGTAAGTAGGATTTTTGCATTCAATCACCTATTTCACGAGCACCACACGTGGCGACGGTGCAGTACCACCGGTGCTCGCGGTAAAGGGGGCGCGACATGAACGGGGTAAAATTGAGAGAAATATTTAAAATCGTGCGCCCGGATTCTCAAAGTCCTCCACCTATAACATATGGAACAGAGGTAGAACCCCTTACCTCAACCGCCTGTCTCTTATACACATCTAGATGTGTATAAGAGACAGAGTGAAAAAGTGTAAAAACGTGTCTCTTATACAGCTCTAGATGTGTATAAGAGACTCTTATACAAATCTAATGGTGAAATTTGTCATCTGGTGTGCCGACTTACGGATTTTAGCGACAGTCTTTTGCCTTATACGGAAGTCATTGTATTCACTTCAGACTTTACTGTCTCTGATGGCATCTGTTTTGTCTGCCAATTTGCTCGATTTAGGTCTCGTTTTACGTGCCATATCCTGTCTACTGTTGGTGTGATTTGTTCTTGCTTTATTGTACATATTTTAATATATCTTGCTATTATACCTGTTTGTGGTTAATTTGGGGAAAATTTTTGGGGTGTTGGGGTGCATCAAACCTTTAGAGCCAAACGCGCTAAAATGTGTGAATCTTACCGCCTCCAAGTAAACACAGCATAACACATGTCTCATTTATTGCATGTCCTATTTTTGTGGGTGTCGTTCCCACATTACCTGTAGGAATTGAGATAATCTACCCAAGGATGGTTCAGGGTCTTGACACAATGTGCATGTCCTGGTATCTGTGACTGATAATCTGGGAGGGGTTTCTTAGGCACGGGCACTTGTACTTGTGTTTGGTATACGGGTTGAGGATAGTATTGGTTCGGGAACCAAGATCTAGATTGCTTAGTAAGCCTAGCCTCATGGTCATATAGCTTAAACCATAGGGCAGAACTGTGTGGACCTTGTTTAGGACACTAGACACGAGGCGGTAAGACCCACCCATTTATCTGGCTGTGTATAAGAGACAGAGCCTAGGTGGCCTCATAAGGGGTTTCCTACATGCAACAAGGGATTTTGTCTCTTATACACATCTAGATGTGTATAAGAGACAGGCCTACGGTGGCCCTACATTGGTGGGGTTATCCTACATGCATTGCATAGGGATAATAAAGGGTCAAAGGCATATGGTTGTCAAGCCCTAATAGGAGACCCTTCCCTACAACATGTTTCAAAGTTTTATTATCCCTTGTGTGCATGTAGGATAACCCCACCAATGTAGGGCCACCGTAGGCTACTTATTGCATATCACTAGCCGTAGAAGGGATACCTTATCGGATACCCGTACATAGAATTGCATACCTATCCCTAGGTACATAACCTACAATGGGATTTGCAAGATTGCGTGTTCATTTTATAAAGGCTCTGAAGGTACAAGCCTCAGGTAAGGCTAACATGTATTTCATGCAGATGAGTTCCGCTCGAGTAATTGGAAAGGCGACCAAAGTGCCCTATTTGCTACAGGAGTGGGAACGAAGATAGCTCTAGATAAGCACAGGCAAGATTACAAAAGACTTCAAGAACAGCAATCCTGTATTCGAGAGCGAAATACAACCGAAAGAGGCATGCACCGAGCTGGGATAAAACTTTGAAACATGTTGTAGGGAAGGGTATATGATTAGGGCTGTCTCTTATACACATCTTTCGTGTACAAGGAGCACATAATGAAAATACAGATACCATCTGATATGTATAAGCTCGCCATAAGTTCAAACGGGCTTCATCCCCTTTAGAGTTTTTTTTGCTTTCAAGGTTCCTGGGGAAGGAACCACGTTTTATGCTGTAAATTTATGTTTATGTTTGTTTATATATCTGAATTTTTCTTTATGTTTTAATATGTAGGTCCTAAGTGTCAAAATAGCTGCCCAACGCAGCCCTATTTATACCATTAGCGTGCACATAAGCTCCGATTTGAAGACAGTATGAGCACCGTACCAGCAAAAGATGTGGAAGGGACCAGTGGGGATCAAAACCCAGAGATGGCAGAGTTGCGCAAACAGATGGAATCTATGATGGCTGCTATGGCCAGTATGAACCAAGAAATGCAATGGTACAGGCAAACTTATGGGCCTCACCCCGCCAATCAGGAGATGCTACCTCCTCATATTCCTAATCCCGGCATGGGGATGCCGCTACCCCTACCATGACAGAATCAACCTCCTCCAACTCCCGTGCCACCACTGACAGATCCAATTCCACAACCACTGGTGCTCTTGAGTTGGAGTACACTGTCGGGAGAGGAAGCTGAATTAATGCCACCACCACCCACTGTACCGACTGTCAATGATGCCCTATTGAAAAAGATGGAGCGGTTCGATAGTTTCATGAAGTTGCTGACAAGAGACAAGATAAATTTGTATAAGTATCGACTACCAAGATCTATGTCTTATTCACTGAGGTGCAATAAGAGCCAGGTTTAAAATCCCAGAATTTCCAAAGTACAATGGCACTGGGGATACAGCTCACTGTTAAAATGTTCTGCAACTTGCTATTCCGACAAGTGACCCTCGGATAGCAATGAGGGTATTTGCCAGAAGCCTGGAGGGAGATGCGTTATCATGGTATTTAATGCTTGATCCCAAAAAACTGCAGGATTGGACGGACTTGACAAATGCTTTTGTGAAACAGTACGAGTTTAACCGCGACCTAGAGCCCAACCGTTTTGCTCTAATGAACTTAAAGAAGAAGCCCTCAGAGGAGTACCGTGAGTATGTGAAAAGATGGAGGGCGTTAGCTGCCAGAGTGAGCCCACCTATGACTGAGACTGAGATGGTTAAACTTTTTATTGATGCACAAGAACCTCCTTACTATGAAAAGTTGACCGGGTCTATTGGCAAATCATTTTCAGAAATCGTCCAGCAAGCAGAGGCTATTGAAAGGGGCTTGAAAAGCGGGAAAATTATTGAAATGACAGCTTTCAAACTTCAGATAGAATCCATGCAGGGGAGCACGTCTGTAGCTAAGAAACCCCTGAGCAAGAAGCTTGACAAGAAGGAAGAGGAAGTGACTTTTATTTTCAACCAACCCATCCGCCAACCACCACGCAATTTCCATCAATACCAAAGACCTAACCCACAACCCTTTTATGCACCACCTCCACTACCACCTCAATACTATCCTCAACCCGTATACCAAACACAAGTACAAGTGCCCGTGCCTAATCCACACTGCTCATATAGTTGCTCGATGGGCCGTCCCAAGTTCAAACAGTCAAAGACCCAACCAGCCAAATAACTTCCCTCCACCAAACTCCAACCAAGCCAGACCACATGACAGATCACCCCGCAATTTCACCAACTTGGGACGGCCCATCGAGCAACTATATGAGCAGTTGAGATCTGCAGGGAGATTGAATCCTATAAGACAGCTTCTCCTCAGTATCCGAGGGGAGTTCTGGATAGGTTTGACGCCAACGCCCGCTGTGCCTATCATTCAGCCCCAGGGCATTCCACGGCTAATTGTTGGACGTTGAAGAACAAGGTGCAAGACATGATCAATGCACGAGAGATTGTCATTAGGAGGCCGGAACAAAGGGCTCCTGAAGTAAACACTAATCCGCTGCCACGGCATGAGCCTCATGTTGGGATGGTTTGTATGGAAGCGGAGATCGAAGAGGAAGAAGGAGCAATCAAAGAAGTGACAATGACTCAGATCAAACCGTTTTATTTGGGATCGGAGCCATCTGAGCCTTTTATCATAGCCGTGGATCCGTTTGAGGTAGAACCCCAAGATCCCGTTGTGATTGAACTACCAACACAATTGCCAATTGAGAGCACACATGCAGTGCCGTGGAATTACCAACCCTCAGCTGTGATAGTCGGTGGAAAGCCAGTTTCTGAGGAGGAAGTGTCTGTCACGAGGTCGACCGAATCACAAATGACAACAGCTTTGAGGGCGGACAATCCAAAGAAAGGTAAAGAGCCTATGCAGGCACCTAAGGTCAGAGACAAAGATGTGGAGGACTTTCTAAGATTGATCGAAAAAGTGAATATTCGGTAGTGGAGCAATGAATAAGATGCCCTCACAAATTTCTATGCTCAACTTATTGTTAACATCCGAGCTACACAGGAGGCAGTATTGAAGATTTTGAGTGAGGCCCATGTGTCTCGTGACATTCCCACTGACAAACTTGCTGGGTTAGTGGGCAGTGTGCTGGCATCAAACCAAATTTGTTTTTCTGATGATGACTTAACTTCTGAAGGGAGCGACCACAACAAGGCTCTATTCATCTCGGTTAGATGTGAGGGAGCTTGACTAACCATGCGTCAAGACAAGCCACCGGAGAGATAAACCTTGTTTTGGAAGTCGGTCCATCTCGCTCATCGATCACTTGCCAGGTTCTTCCAATTGTTGGGGTATATAATTTGCTGCTGGGACGTCCCTGGATCCATTCTGCTGGGCTATTCCGTCATCTTTGCATCAAAGGGTTAAATTCATTTACGAGCTTAAGCTAATTACTGTATTTGCCGAAGATGACCACGCCATGATGGTCAAGGAGGAAGTTGGAGAAAGCAGCGACACTCCGGTGCCTTTCCTAGCTTATGATGTGGTCTCTGTCAGCCGAGGGCCTGGAAAGCAGTTATCAATGAAAGTTGTCTGGGATAAGGCGAGTGTAATGATTGCAAAGGAAATGCTGCGTGGAGAATATCGCATCGGCCAAGGTTTGGGGATGAATTTGCAAGGCAAAACACACCCTATTGATCTACCCACGCAGATGAATACATTTGGGCACGGTTTTCGCCCGAATGCCAGACAGTTGAGGGAGATTAAGGAGCTGAAGAGAGCTGAACAGGAAGGTCGAGCATTGCCTATTGCCATTCCACCTCTTAAGATTACTTTTTCACGTTCTGCTGCCATTATGGCTCCTGATGCAGATGAGGCTGAAAAGGAAGACCTTATCCAAGGGATAGCCGAATTATTTGCGGGGGTAATTATTCAAGAGCAGGCAGAGGTGGATGACACTGAGCTGCCATTTGCTGAGGTCGAAACTGGCACTGTTGGACATACTGATGATCTCCCTAGTCATAGGGAGTTTCGGTATAACTGTGAAAGGATATTGTCATTAGTTCTCATTTTAATTTCATTTTTGTATATATGTTTCGTACTTCTTAAGTTGTTTTGCTTATGTCATCTAGTCAAGAAGTAGGTGCATTCACAGCATTGTATTCATGATTCATCTCATTCATCTGTTTTGAAAATGAGTCTTGAAAACAATTTGAATAGTAAAGCAAGTACAATCATGATATTGCCTTCCTCATTCATCTTATTCATCTATTTTTTAGGCATAATTCTGAAGACAATTAATTTTTATAGGATGGCCAATGAATGTCAAGTTTATGTTCTCTAAGATCACTTGTACAAATCTTTGATTAAAAGAGAACTTTTTTCTTTAAGATGTTTTAGCTCATTTTGTTTTCTTTCATTTCATACTTTATTTTCTCCCAGATGGCCCAAAATCAATGCTTTTCATCCTTTGGATACTACCGTTTATGAGGCCGATGAGTGCAATTTTGATATCACACCCGACCCTGATTTTACACAGTCTAAGAGTGATGAGGACGAGTGTGATATTGAAAATGAATTCGGGCGACACGAGGAAAAACCAAAGCCTAACTTGGAAGAAATAGAAACGGTAAACATTGGGACAGACACGGACGTAAGAGAGGTTAAAATCAGCATACACTTGACTAGAGGGCAGAAGAAAGAGATGATAGAATTTTTGATTTTATTCCATGGCGTCTTTGCCTCGTCTTATGACGATATGCCTGGTATTTCAACAGATGTCGTCTGCTTTCAGGTTAGTGGTTCACAAACTCCCCACCGATCCTAAATGCCCGCCTGTAAGGCAGAAGCCAAGGAAGGTTAAGCCGAAAATGAGCTTAAAGATCAAAAAACATACACATCTAGATGTTTTGGGATCCCGAATACATTGGTTACCGACAATGCCAACATTCTGAACAATGACATGGTAGATGGTCTTTGTGCCCAATTCAAGATTAAGCATCGGAATTCCACCATCTACAGGCCAAAAATGAATGGGGCCGTTGAAGCAGCTAACAAGAATCTTAAGAGAATTATTCGAAAGATGATTGACAGTCAGCGTGATATGGCATGAAAAGCTGCCATATGCACTGTTGGGTTATCGGAATTCATTCTCAACTTCACACTGGGTCAAAACATTACTCCATATGTACTGTCTCTTATACACATCTATAACAGCTGTGTGTCATGGCCAATGTTATCAACGAAGGATGGCCCGAGCTTACAACAAGAAAGTCAAGCCCGGACATTTTCAGGCTGGCGATCTAGTTTTGAAACGTATATTGCCAATATAGGACGAAGCAAAGGGCGAGTTTGCTCTTAAACTGGTGAGGGAATTCATTGTACATAAAGTATTATCAGGAGTAGCTGTCTTATCCTTACGGAGATGGATGGACAGGTTTTCCCTCAACCGATAAATGCGTCTCTGGTCAAAAAGTTTTTCATCTGATTTGACAGACTGTAAACCTTTAAGTCATTTGCAGAACGTAGGATAAATTCTACCGTTGTTTTCTTTCCTTTTACCCACATCCTGGACTAAACCCTTTCTGGGACATTAAGTCTTAAACGGTAAATGACAGCATTATTTAAATTGAGAGGTTTGACTGGGAATTCAGTGCACCATCTCCCAAGTGGCGAAATGCTGTCTCTTATACACATTGCTTATTTGGGGTGGCAAGAAAATGTAAATACGAATGAAAACCCGAAAAAAAAAAAAAAAAACAAAACAAAAAAAAAACACAAAAAAACTTAGATAATAGATAGCCCTGTCTCTTATACACATCTAGATGTGTATAAGAGACAGGCCCCAATTATAACAAAAAAAAATTGCCCCAATTATAACAAACTGAGTTTTGTTGGCTTGCCTTCAAGTAAGACTCTCACCAAAATCGATGTAATTCTTTTAGATAAGGGACATAACCAGCTTTTCCTCATATCACAAACCCGCTCTACACATCCCTTGTAGCTATATTCTTTCCAGTTAAAGCGCCCATCTTAAATGGGCAAGTTTTTGTTAAGATAATCCCAATCTTTACCAATCACACGACTTAACCCATTTTGACCCTAACTATCCTAAGTTCGCATAGGCTTAAAGGGAGCAGTTTGTAAAAACTCGGCAGTTGATGCTAACATGTCTATCCCAATAACATCTAGGCAGCCTTACTGATGCCGAAAAACTTTGAAAACTAAAGTTCGCATTCATACATTGGAAAAGGCGATTACTTAGCCAGACGTCTTCCGTTTACTCCCACACCTTGCTGTTTTACTTGGACCTCCTAGGTGAAAACCCGGAAAGGGCACCTTTGTTTTAAAAAAAAAAAAAAAAAAACCCAAAAGCTAAAGAGAGGCTAGGTTGAAAACCCTACGGGGCGGCCTAGGCAAAAGGAGAGTGTGCGGAAAAGAACAAAAATAAAAATAAAAGGGAGGGGAACCTTAGCGAAAACCTGAAAAGGCGCTTAAGGAAAGGGCCAATCGAGCAAACGGTCAAAATCTGGTTGATGACTTCTCTGAGTCCACGTCTGGGAAAGTGTTCAATCGAAATTTGTTGACTGAAGTTAGGCTTATTGGTTGCCTCTATGTCGCTCTCTCAACACAGTTATACACATTTAAGAGGCACGTATCCGATGGATCCAAAGCATTGTCTGATCGGGTCCAAATAACTTAAAATGAAAGGCAAAGCGGTGTTAATACGGTGATGGCACGATTTTTACTAAGATTGCTCCCATGTGCCTGTATTATTTATTCATGTCCTTCTACCTAATCACACATGTGCTTAATGATCCATCGGATGCGTGCCTCTTAAAATAATCTCTTATACACATCTAGATGTGTATAAGAGACAGCCTGTCATTCGTTTATCAGGTTAAATGAAAATAAGAGGCAGCTCTTACCGAGCTCGGTCACCTTGCTTATAGTAATGTTCACTAAGATTGACATTTTTTGTATGTTATGACACTGACCAATTCGAGTTTTCTTTACTCAATATCGCATTATTTTGAGTACCTGCAGGTACACGAAAATAAAGAGGACGCTAAAATCAACGACACTGGGGCAAATTTTTATTGATTGGATATCCTTCATAAACAACAAGGGACACACCAATCCTCTGTTTTGATACCCAACAGTCTTTCTTTGCATTTTGAAAGGGGTGATTCACGCCAACCCCTAATGAAGCAATCAACCTCACAGGTAATCACCACTTGGGAGATGGTGCACTAATTCCCAGTCAAACCTCTCAGTTTAAATAATGTTGTCGTTTACGCTTAATGCCTGTAGATTTCCTCCTGTCTCTTATACACATCTAGATGTGTATAAGACCACTAGCCATTGGGCTTACCCAGAAATGAAGTGTAAAATTATGAAATGTGCGTGTCATTCTTATAGCATTTTTACCCGATAAACGAATTTCGGGTTCTCATTTTTCATTTCATCAACCTGATAAACGAATTTCAGGTTTGCATTTCATCCCCGATAAACGAATTTCGGGTTCTCATTTTCATTTCATCAACCTGATAAACGAATTTGAGAACCCGAAATTCGTTTATCGGGGATGAAATGCAAACCTGAAATTCTGTCTCTTATACACATCTAGATGTGTATAAGAGACAGCACTGGGGACCCCGATAAACGAATTTCAGGTTCTCATTTTCCATTTTCATTTTTTCCCCTTAAACGAATTTCGGGTTCTCATTTTCATTTTCATGGTCGAACCTGATAAATGAATTTCCTGTCTCTTATACACATCTAGAAACGAATTTCGGGTTCTCATTTTCCATTTTCATCGACCTGATAAACGAATTTCAGGTTTGCATTTTTCTCCCGATACACGAATTTCGGGTTCTCATTTTCATTTTCATCAACCTGATAAACGAATTTCAGGTTTGCATTTTCATACCCGATAAACGAATTTCGGGTTCTCATTTTCATTTTCATTAACCTGATAAACGAATTTCAGATTTGCATTTTCATCCCCGATAAACGAATTTCGGGTTCTCATTTTCATTTTTCCCCCGATAAATGAATTTCGGGTTCTCATTTTCATTTCATCAACCTGATAAACGAATTTCAGGTCTGCATTTTCATCCCCGATAAACGAATTTCGGGTTCTCATTTTCATTTTTCCCCGATAAACGAATTTCGGGTTCTCATTTTCATTTTCATCAACCTGATAAACGAATTTCAGAATTGCATTTTCATCCCCCGATAAACGAATTTCTGGTTCTCATTTTCATTTTCATCAACCTGATAAACGAATTTCAGGTTTGCATTTTCATCCCCGATAAACGAATTTCGGGTTCTCATTTTCCATTTTCATTTTTCCCCCGATAAACGAATTTCGGGTTCTCATTTTCATTTTCATCAACCTGATAAACGAATTTCAGGTTTGCATTTTCATCCCGATAAACGAATTTCGGGTTCTCATTTTCATTTTTCCCCCGAATCTAAATGTGTATAAACAGGTTCTCATTTTCATTTCATCAAGAGATTGGATAAATATTGGTTTCAGGTTATGCATTTTCCTCCCGATAAACGAATCCCGGGTTCTTATTTTCATTTTTATTTAACCTGATAAACGAATTTCAAGTTTGCATTTTCAGCCCCGATAAACGAAAATGGAACCCGAAATTCGTTTATTAGAAAAACTGATAAACGAATTTCAGGTTTACATTTTCATCCCCGATAAACGAATCTCGGGTTCTCATTTTCATCAACCTGATAAACGAATTTCAGGTTTGCATTTTCTTCCGATAAACGAATTTCGGGTTCTCATTTTCATTTCATCAACCTGATAAACGAATTTCAGGTTTGCATTTTCATCCCCGATAAACGAATTTCGGGTTCTTATTTGCATTGTCATCAACCTGATGCAAACGAATTTCAGGTTTGCATTTTCATGAAAAACGAGATTTCGAAATTCGTTTTTCATTTTCATCAACCTGATAAACTGTCTCTTAGCTTTGCATCTTCATCCCCGATAAACGACAGTCACAGATGACGTGGCGAAATCTGGTTGAGCCACGTCACAGATGACGTGGCGCATTTTTCTCCGATACACGAATTTGGGTTCTCATTTTCATTTTCATCAACTCGATAAACGAATTTCAGTTTGCATTTTCATACCGATAAACGAATTTCGGTTCTCATTTTCATTTTCATTAACTCGATAAACGAATTTCAGTTTGCATTTTCATCCCCGATAAACGAATTTCGGTTCTATCGGGGGAAAAATTTCTGGATAAACGAATTTCGGGTTCTCATTTTCATTTTCATCAACCTGAGAAACGAATTTCAGGTTTGTATTTTCATCCCCGATAAACGAATTTCGGGTTATCATTTTGATTTTTCCTGATAAACGAATTTCGGGTTATCAGGTTCATTTGTCCTGAGAAACGAATTTCAGGTTGGCATTTTCCACCCGATAAACGAATTTCGGGTTCTCATTTTCATCAACCTGATAAACGAATTTCAGGTTTGCATTTCATCCCCGATAAACGAATTTCGGGTTCTTATTTTCATTTAACCTGATAAACGAATTTCAGGTTGGCATTTTCCAACCCGAAATTCGTTTATCGGGTTCTCATTTTCATCAACCTGATAAACGAATTTCAGGTTTGCAATTCATCCCCGGTAAACGAAATGCGGGTTCTTATTTTCATTTAACCTGATAACACGAATTTCAGGTTGGCATTTTCCACCCGATAAACGAATTTCGGGTTCTCATTTTTATTTTCATCAACCTGATAAACGAATTTCAGGTTTGCATTTTCATCCCCGATAAACGAATTTCGGGTTTTCATTTTTCATTTTTCATCAACCTGATAAACGAATTTCAGGTTTGCATTTGCTCTCCTGATAAACGAATTTCGGGTTCTCATTTTCATTTTCATCAACCTGATAAACGAATTTCAGGTTTGCATAAGAGATACCCGATAAACGAATTTCGGGTTCTCATTTTCATTTTCATCAACCTGAGAAACGAATTTCAGGTTTGCATTTTCACCCGATAAACGAATTTCGGGTTCTCATTTTCATTTTCATCAACCTGATAAACGAATTTCAGGTTTGTATTTTACCCGATAAACAATTTTTGGCTTTCATTTCAAGTTTACATTACCCGACAAACTCACCGTTTGGCTTTTCAAGAAACTCTTGTTACCTGTAGACACAAAGTCGGGTTTTCATTTTAATTTATATGTCTTTCCCCGATGACATAAAGTCGGGTTTTCATTCGTATTTACATACTCTTGCCTTGATGATACAAAGTCGAGCTTTTAATTCATATTGCTTGTTAAGTTTCATTTATGTCTCTTATGGTTCATTTCAATGGGAGTCTTTTTATTCATTTCTTTCCCCCAATAAGGACTTTTCCGCTCTGGATGAATAGATAGATCTAATCTCCCCAGTGTGTTTGTCAAGATGGTGAATTTTTCCTTCCATGACCTCATGAGCTTAAGGTTGACATGTGGCAAATTTTGTTGCACGATTGGAATCATCCAGTCATGCGGTGTCTAATCGTGATCAATGCCTAGAGTTAGCTTCGATGTGGATTATACACATCTAGATGTGTATAAGAGACAGGTTTCATGTGGAGAGAAAATACAATCTGAAATTTTTGCTGAGCAAATGGGTGAAAAATGCAGAAAAAACGTCTAAAACAGCTTTTTAAATGTAAACGATGATTTCCATGGTTTGGCCACGTTTTTTCTGCGTTTTTCACCCATTTCTCAGCAAAAATTTCAGATGGCCATACTCTCCACATGACAAGGAATGGTCCTTGACCATTTTTACACTCAATCCCATTCGTTAAAAGCACAAAAAATCAGTCTAAAGGGAGAGAGAAAAATTTTCTGGAGAAAAAAAATTTCTGAAGCAAAGGAAATCTGCCAAAACAGCCCACTTTGAGCCAAAATTCCATGCGATCACAGAGGAATTAGACTAAGCTCAAAGAACAAAAGTTGTATAGGGTCCCTGGAACTACAATTTCTCTTTTGAAACCCAAAGCAAAATCATCCATTTAGAGGGTCAAAAACGTGGTAGAAAAGCTGTTGGTCCAGAGGATTTTCCAGAAAAATCTCTTAAGTCTGGAAAATTTTCCAGACCACCAACTTTGAGCAAAGATTTCAAGCGATGGAAGAGGAACTGGATTAAACTCAAAGAATCAAAGTTGTAGACCGTTCCTCAACCTTCAATTTTTCTTTTCAACCCCGAAGCAAAATCGTTCATATTCGGGGTCAAAATCGTGGTGGAAAAAGGCTGGTAGCCCACCAAAATCTGCAAAAAAAGAAAGGTTAGAAAAGTTTTTTTTCATTTTACTCCCCATATTTCAGTTTTCTTTTAGTTTAGCCCGAGAATATTTTTTTTATTACATTTAGGCCCTTCTAATAGGGCCCACTTGGTGCCACGTCATCGATGACGTGGCACCCCCAGATTGCGCCACGTCATCCGTGACGTGGCACCACCGGATTGTGCCACGTCATCGATGACGTGGCACCACCGGATTGCACCTCTGATGGGGACGTCATCTGTGACGTGGCGCCACCAGATTGAGCCACGTCATCGATGACGTGCACGTCCCAGCTTCCGCCACGTCATCTGTGACGTGGCTCAACCAGCTCCCGCCACGTCATCTGTGACGTGGCTCAACCAGATTTCGCCACGTCATCTGTGACGTGGCTCAACCAGATTTCGCCACGTCATCTGTGACGTGGCTCAACCAGATTTCGCCACGTCATCTGTGACGTGGCTCCACCAGAGTGCGCCACGTCATCGATGACGTGGCTCCACCAGATTGCGCCACGTCATCGATGACGTGGCATTTTTAAAAAAAATCCAAAATTTCAAAAAAAATTTTTACTTTTTGGCCCTCCAGATTTCGGATTTCTGCATTTTTATCCCTCAAATAATTTTTTTAAAAATTACATTTAGGCCCTTAAGGACTTTTCTTTAATATTACTGTTAAATTTTCTTCAAATTTCTTCCAAATTACATGTTTTATGTCAATAATCACCAAGTTTTTGCTCTGTATAAAGATTGATTTCAGTTTGGCATTTTAATATGTTTTAATTATCCTTGGATTGTGAAATTACTGTTTTGCCCTTATGAGTGTTTAATTGTAAATATACTTTGATCTTTGCACATTTTTTATTAATTGATTTTGTGATGATTGGTGCTTTATTTTAATGTTTATTGGTCTCATTATAATATTTATGCCTTATCTTATTTGTTAAATTAGGTGAATTTACTCTTTTGCCCTCAAATTTTGGATTAGTTGCACAACTAGACGTTAAATATTTGAATCAAATTCAATTTGGCCCAGGACTTAATAATTGTATCAATAATATAAAATTGGGCTAGAAATAAACTCCGGCGTGCATGATAAATGACTATTTGCCCCTTGGGAGTTAAAGGGTACTACAAACTCAATGTGTGCAACTTTTAATTAGACCCGGGCTAAATCTACTTGTCAATGTTAATATTTACTATTTATTTTCGTTTCCTCATTAACAAGTACATATTTTATTACTTTTAAACTATTGAGGCTCAAAGCACACGTATGCTACAAAGCCGGCAATAGATGAATACTAAAATTGAAAAGCGAAACGCGATAAAATCACGCAACCGGTCCAACGCCGGGTAAAGTGGGTGCCGAGGGAAATTCAAATCAATCCCAAACCTTCCCATTTTACAACAGGATTCCCGAACTCATTTTCTTGAGTTACGTGGACCAGGAGTCAATCTAAACTAGGGTTTATTTTCTTTTTTAAATTTTGATGTATTTTTTGTGTCATAACGGGGCCACACGGTGGCGACTCAGTCTTGTTTTCCTAGTTTAGATTGTTTTTATACAATTCATAGTCGCATTGAAGGCCCCGTTATGTAATAGTAAATAGGTGATTCATTTTATTTGTAATAGTAAATAGGTAATTTATGTTTTGTAAATTGTAAGTAGGATTTTTGCATTCAATCACCTATTTCACGAGCACCACACGTGGCGACGGTGCCGGTACCACCGGTGCCCAATTACTGGGCATGAAGGGGGCGCGACACCAATAGTCTCTATATGAGTCTTTTTATTGCCCTTTTTTCAACGGGTTATAGTGGTTAGACTTTGTTATGGCCTTTTCCTAGCTGGTTATAGTAGTTAGAACTGGATATCCAGTTTGCCAATAAAACTATAGAAAACTCATGAGGTAATATTGATTTTTGTATTGTGTTTGTACTTTTGTCATGGATATTTAGTATTAAATTGTAATTATTTGAATTATTGATAATGCCACTTATCTATATATGTACTCATACTTTACCGCCTTAAAATATTTGCTCATATATATATGTATGTATGTTAAGATATGTTTAAAATAAGTTTTTAAAGTATAGATATTATATAACATACTCGTTCCAGTAGAAGAAAACTCGAACTCCTTACTGAGTAATATGTATGCTCACTCCATTATATAATATTTTTGCAGGGTGTTCGTAATTTTCCTTAAGGCAAGTGATCGGATATTAGAGATTTTGAATCTTGTGTCCTTGTGGAAAGGTGAGGGCACGGCGTGTTACAAATACATCGTCCCCGATTTTGAGGTGTGACAATACTTGTAACTAGGGACGAAGCTAGGGGTGCAACTCCTTTGATATGTACAGGTCAACAACAATGTAAAATTGTCTTGTTGTATTTAACTTTAAAATTTTTAAATTGTCCCTATTCTTATATTAATTTTTTCAATTTTTTCGTAGAATATGATAGACATTTAATTTTCCTAGGGAGTAAAGTAAAGGATGTATAGAATTTAAAAAAAAAAAAAAAAAAAGGGTGCAATGTAAAGAGATAAGAAAATTTAAAGAATTTAGGGGAGCAAATGTTAATAAATAATAAAATTTAAAATTTTTATAAGCCTAGTTTGTATGTTTTAGAAAATTGAGGGGGTGTAACTGCTCATCCTAGAGCCAATGTGACTTCGCCCTGCTTATAACTCGAAATATACATATATAACAAATATCTAGAAATTGAAAAAAAAAAAAAAATGAGATAGTAAGATAAAGGGTTCGAAACGACAAGAATTTTAAATTTTAGCGATTTGCATGCAAACTGCCCATAATATCAAGTGGGAGTTTCCCCAAAAATGGATTTGTTATGTTCTAAATCTACTTGCATGAAGTGCCGAGACAAAACAAAAACTGGCTGTGCTTTTCACGAGTCCCACACCCTTTACCAACTTGATTAGATGATTTAGGAGGTGTTTGGTTCACATTCGGGAATCGGAATCGGAATGGGAATCATAAACTCTACTATTGGTATAGATTTATATCATTTCTCCTTACTTGTTTGGTTTAACATAGGAATGAGTTTCATTATATTAATAAGTTACTCAACTTGAAACCTACGTCACAAGTGGAGAATGAAAGTAGGTATTTTCTAACACTTTTATTCTCATATAATAATTCCCATAGTGTTCAACCAAATACCATCTATGGGTATCATTAATTTTGATTCTCATTTCTCCTCTCATACCTATAAACCATACACCTCCTTAGTATATGAGTTTCTGTGTGTTGTTGAAATATCTGGTTGACCTGATTTTCTTTACCGTGCATGAAACGGCGTTGATTGCTGCGTGGACTTTTGGGGCTTTCTAATTATTGAAGTAACTACTAAGTTAAATTATCTAAGGTCAACATTGATGATGCCAGCATATACTATTTTTTGGAAAAAATATTTAGGTAGATTTAGTTTTTTACTTTACCTGTAGACTCTATAGTCAAGATTAAATGTTAAAAATTTTTACTTACATCAACTAATGTCAAAAATTTTATAAAATTTAATTCATACCACAAGTTTACAAGTGAAATTAAATACCGAATCTACCTAAATATTTTCCTTTTTTCAGAATGTCTAGAATTCTTTTACCTAATACACGGGCTTCGACTTTTCAATTGAAAGTCAACATTCTCACGTACCACTTGGCTTCACGGCACGTGACAGGTGAACACTAAGGTTGTAAATTGTAAATTGTAATACTGCTTGATCAGTTGATTGTCGAAAAACATCATGTTAATTTTAGCCTTAACAAAATTTACACAAAAACATGACAATTTATTACTATTACAGGTGGGAGTGTCGATCAATATTTGGGTTCACAATTTCATTCTTTCTAGTCGTTTTTACGTAAATTCTTGTGGGATGATATATTGATATGTATATTTGAATAAACATACTACAATTAAAGGGTAAAAGAAAATTAAAGCCAATAAGAAAAGGATGAGAAAAATCAAAAAAAGGTTAAAGGAAATAGGACCAATTAATATAAAGAAAGACCAATCAATTTTAGGAAAATTTTATGATTCCATTAAGGTAACATATTATTGTGTTTTAATCTTGTACTGAAGTAATTTTCCTTAATTTTAACTGAAAGAGGGTTAAAAAGAAAAGGTGCAAGTGCATGGAAATTGGTAGGACACATCAGGTGATAAGGCACAAGTCAATTTCTTGGATGCCAAAAATATGATGGATTTGTTAAGCCATGGGTTTGACAAACGCATAGAAAACTAATGATTTGTGGGATTAGGACTCTAATTGAGCTCAGCAACTGCGTCTGTTTGTAGCATGAGCTTGCTTGGCAATTTACAAAAAGTGCATGGCGATAATAACAGCTTGATTAAAGTACATGCTACTTTAATTAAATTAAACAAAAAGTCATTAGAGTCTCATTCAAGGAATAATTTAGATCTAGAAATATAATAACAATTTGTTTCTTCACGAGTCCCCTGCAGGTACATTTGTCAACTCCTGTGAAAACGAAACTTTAATTTTCTGGTTCGTAGAGTTTGCTACCTTAATATATTAAGCCATCCATAATTTTAAATAAATAGTCTGTGTTCCATTATGTAGAGGTGTGACAACTGGCATGGAACAAGTCGAGTATCCATGAAGATATGTTTTACCGTTTTAATTGAAATAGTCTATAATTAATTAATCAAGTACTACCAGAACTGATACGGATCATTTTTTTCCCCTTATTTAATTCGAGCCTTATTCATCCATGAACTTGGTATTGGATAGTGAGCCAATAGTATCGACTACCTTTTTTTTCTGGGGGATACAACAATTAATAAGTAGGAATTAATGATTTATACCCTCGAATGTCATGTATACAACATATTCAAAATATAGAGGACTAATTTTATATTGCATCTCTTAATTTAGATTTAATTCTCACTTTGTATCTTGAATTTTAATTTTGAACACTTTACATTCTCAACTCTGAAATTAATTTATCCCACTTTAACCCTTTTTTAATCCCATTAAAAAAGTTTAACAGAATCTTTGTTTTTGTATGCAAAAATATTGTTGTACGTCCTACTCAATTTGTCGTACATGAAAAAAAATTTTGTTAATTTTTAGACGACGTTAAGAAAATGACTGAAATGAGACGAATTGAAAAGTTCGAGATATAAAATGTACAAAACTAAAATTTAGAGTATCAAGTAACAATCGGATATCAATTAAGGGGTACAAAGTAAAATTAGTCCAAACATAGATGAGGAGAAGTATTCATTGATCATCTAGTATTGAGCATTAAAATGCATAACGTGTTAAGTTTTGTTCTCGACGTCCTAAAGATTGAAAACTGTAGATTTTTTTTTAAATTAAAAAATATTTTTGTTTTTCATATTTATAAAAGATAAAAGTTGTTTTCATTTTAGAATGCTTTTTCATATGTATTTTTTCCTTTCAATTTCAAAAAAATAATTTTTTATAATCAATTGAGAACAAGCAATAACTAGCTTACATAGCTAAAATCAAATTAAAGTTTTTGCGTAACAACATTTAGGGGAGCTATTGCTTGCCAGTGCGTTCTTACATAATTCGTCCTGACGTAGAAATTTTGTCTACACGTTAGCTTAGTTCAATTATTAACTTATACATTTGTCTTTCTGATTTTTCTTCTGTTAATGCTTGAAAGACAAAACATTTTCTTTTCTTAGCAGAAAATTCTTAGTTCTCCTTGCATCTTTGCTGCCGCGTACCGTCATCAATTTTTTATTTTTTGCTATTTTTAAAATTGAAAATTTTCATACTTTTTGTGTAGTTCCAGTTTTGGTTTTTCTTTTGATCCAATATCACCAGCTGTGTTTTTCAACCTTGAACACCCCTCCTTTGTTCTTCTTTTTCGTAATCACAACGAATACAGGTCACATCTGAATCCACACAAAAAAAAAATCTTATAGTCAACAAAATTGTTTTTTGCATGGGCTCAAAATGTGTAGTCAACAAGGTTTTCCAAGAAATTCTGTCACGGGAATAAAAATTGGACACAAATAACTACTGCTTATTACCGCGTACAAAGTCTATGCTCATTTGAAATTCTTATGGCCAATAAATCGAGGTAGTTAATGTTTTCTGAAAATAATTAGATGTTGCCTTTTACTTGGATATTACCATAAAAAGAAAAAAGAAAAAAGAAAAATAAAGTAGAAATGCCATACCATTCTTTGTGTCTACGAGAACATATTTGTATTTTGCAAAAGAAAATAAAGATAAAAGTTCACATACGATACTAAATTTTTCCACTCGTATATGTCATCCTCCATAACTTGGATGAGGAAAAAATCTCTGTTATTTACTATGTAATAGAAAAGATAGGTAATCTAAATAATTAGATGATTGAAAAATAATATGATTCCTTACTTTTCAGTCATTTCAATAATTATGAGTTACACAAACTTATTCGTTAAAAAGATCTTCATTAAATTTATCTGACTACATGAAAAAAATTAAAAATGATAACGAAATGTAGTTTAGGATATCTTCTAATTATTTTAGAAAATAAAAGTGATATTTTTCAAGAAACTCCTAATTTGTACATAGCCCTTCACTTGAAACATCGTATACATCACACATATTATATATATAAACGTCGTTCTAACGCTTGATTGAGTGTACGGTGGTTGTAACTTCACCAAACTTCAACTTGTACTTTGGGGGTGTGTTTTGTGTATTTGTGTTTGAGAGATTAATTAACAATCGATAGAAGTCAATTAATTTAGCATCAATTATTCCGAATTATTTTGGTATTTAGCAAATTGTGGCCCATTCTTATCTTCTATACTTCTTATCAAGAAAACCTTCACCAGCTCTAACAAGATTTTAAATAATTAAACCTTAAAAAAAAAAAAAAAATCTTTAAGAGGGCTGCTGGTCTTCTTTGATGATGCATGAAATTCAGTATCAATGGAGAGAGGGAGAGAGTAAACATGAGAGAAAGACGAGCAGAAACATGTTTTCTTCACCCCAAAGATCTGAGTCCATTTAATTTGCTCATTAAGATATTAATATTCTCTAAGAATCCCTTTTTGAAATTTGTTAGTTTTCTGCTTGTTATTTCTACACTAAGTGCGGTTCTGGACCTCCTTGTTCTTTTAATTCAACAGCCAACCCATAACAATAGCAAAAATATTAAACAAGGGAACCAAGGTCAATCAGTAGGCCTCCCTCTCTAAAAAGTTAATTGGATATTTTATGCAACAAATCATATTATAATTATTGGCATTAATTATAGTTTCTAAACCCCATCTTGCCAATTTATGACACTTTTAAAGGTGTACAAAGCAAAAAGAATGACTATAAAAGCCAAGATTTATCATGATGCCACCCAGTAATTAGCGACTTCATGATAAGAATTGAGTTCAGGCAACAGAAAAATCAACTTGCCTCCATGATGAGGTTGAATTGAAAAATTAACAGTGCTTTATGCATGTCTTAATCCTGGCTGGCTTATCTTCAGGTTCGTCGTTTGTTGCTCCAGGAAAATTGTAAAAGGTTGAAAAGCATGATTATGCTGGTGCAATCTCTAGAAACTTTCATGTACATAATGTCCGCGTTTAATTCAGAATTTTTTGACAGGTAAAGGTCACCTATTCTATGAATAATTCAACATTATTATTAGTCATTTCGCATTGTGTGACTAGGGAAAATTTTTCTTTTTCACACTCATGAAACAGAAAAAGCATAGTAGGAATAGCAAATATAGTCCCTCAATTTTTTTTTTAAAATGTCATTGAGGTTCCTCAAAAATTTATTTTAGAACTTTTTAGTCCCTTATCTTTTTGTCCCACAAAAGCTTCAAAATGTTTTCCCATTATTTGAAAGAGGTCTAACAATCAGATTTTTCTTTTAATTTTTTCGTCTCTCAACTATTTTTGTAATCCTATACAGGTCCCTCAAGTGTTTTTTTCTTTTTTTTTTTCCTACAATAGTAGTCACTTGGCCTTAGTACAAGAAAAAAAATTGAGTTACAATATTTAAAACAAAAAATGAAGGGGAGCTTTGAACGATTACAAAAATACTTGAGGGACAAAAAAGTTTATAAAAAAAACTTGGGGTACTTTTGTGGTATTAAAAACTAGTTGAGGTATGAAAAAGTTTTAAAGAAAAATTAAGGGACCTCTCTATGATATTTTTAATAATTTAAGGACTAAAATTGTAATTCTTCCAAAACATATTCAATATTCTCTAATGCGTCATGGTGTAACTTGTAAACATAGTTCAAAGACTTAGATCGAATCCAAGTTGTAATCGTAACGGTAAGTATGATTTTGATACTAATATGCTGCATCGGTCTATGTAGATTTGATAAGATGATCTAAAATTATGGTATAAATTTTATTTTTAATTAATCGGTTAACTTTTTAGAACTAATTTAAGTAACAATTTACGATTTTTGCTTTATTTTTTTTATGATTTTAGACAAATTTGTTGTTCGATACTGATTCAATACTAACGCGACCAATATGGAACGGTTATTACCGCGTCTGCGACTGATACCACGATTTTGAACCGTACTTGTAAATCCAATCAAACCACATGTACACATCACACGGATGAAATTTCCTGCTAATGTATAGAGTAGTTCCCTGCAACCTTTTGGGGTAAAAGAAAAGGCCAATAAACTTCATTATTTAAATTACGTAACTTTAGCCTAACAATGAAATATAATTTAGGTGGTAAAATATTTTTATAACTTATTACTTATGAGTTCGAGTCACTGATACATAGGAGGAGAAGATTTTAACCAAAGAACTTTTACTTAATAACTTTAGTTTGTTAAGATATTTTTACATCGGCTTAACATCGAAATGTACTCTAAATAGTAAGATAAGATTATATATATTTAGTCATATATATATATATATTTGACCCACTTCATGGGATTCTCATCACTAAGAGGATAGGTGAATATTTGTTGTAAATCATTTTTTTATTAAAAAAAAAAAAATACATGGGCTCAGGGAATGAGCTTATTACATCAAATGAGAAATTGAACAGACTCCGTAAATTCTTTCAGAGATGTATGAGGAATCAGGAATCATTTAAAGAAAATAAAAAGGAATAAACACAAAAAAAAAAAAAAAAACATCTTTTCTCTGATTTGAAAAGTAAATGCCAACTAGAACCTCAAAAGCTCTAGAGCGAAATCGAAAGTTCATCCCAATTAAAGGTATCCGATAGGTGTTGAACAAGTATATATAATAACTTCCCCCTTTTTCTATTTCAAAAAGAAACCTCTTGAAGGATTGAATTTCTGTTTCTTGGTAGAATTTGAGGCATTGCTCACATAAATTTGTTAAAGTAGACAGACAGGCTAACCTATAAAAAGAAAATATTTTGCTACTCACTCCACAAAAGCAATGCGAATTAAGTATTGGAAACTGTTAGATGAATAAAAAATGATGGGACTCTCTTATTTTTTATTCATTTCAACGTCTATCATACACACTCTGCATTGCGGAATAAATAGTCAAGAACTACTCCCTTTACAGTCACATCACTCCCATTCTCTTCAATTTTAGTTGGAGCTATGATGCAAATATACGACTTAATTTACACAGTCGTTTTCTTGACTAGCCTTTTTTCTTTTTCTTCTTCCAATACATACATTTTTCCATAAGTAGTTCCTGCCCAATTCAAAAGTCCCTTGATGAAGTACAATAAATCCTACTTTATTTGGAAACATCTCAATGCATGATTAAAATCTAGTTATCATTACTTTTCCTTCATTTCAGTAATTGTTAGATTTCAGATACTTAATACTCTCTACGTTATGTATGTATATCTCTAGAGATATGAATGATAGTAGTGCACATATATAGACTGCTCATCTATCTTTATAAACAACATCAATAAACAAAAATTATTTTACAGTAATGTGTCTCAGTTCTCATGGTTCATGATCAAAACGTTACACTATCAACTAATTTCTGATTTTCCACAAACTAACCAAGATGTAGTTTTTTTTCTATAGATTTTCTTTAGAGATTCAGTTCAAGGACTACAAGTAAATTGAGATATTTTTGAACGAATTAATATTAAGAAGGGTTTTGTGTAAGGTTAGCTTGTCACAATAATTTTGTTCTTGTGAACGTTTATGATTTCATCTCTAGCAAGACATAAAGAAAGCAGGCTAATAATAATTGAACATTTCAAAGAGGTTGGTGACAAACTAAAAGGATGGAGGCTTCTTAATTTCTTGAATTTAGCCGTAGCATTGCCTCCACATAATAAACTAATGATTAATTCAAAAAGTTACCAGATTATTATAATTGATTTGAGAGAAATTTGTGTAGTATTTTGTCGGATTACATCTAAAGTAACTAACAAGGAATAAAATAAGTTGACTGAACTAATCCAAATGTATGTGTGTCTGTGACAGAGGTGCAGAAACCCTAGAAGAAATGCAAGACTTTTTGGTTCTCATAACCATCACACATCACCCCTATCTTCCTACTATAAAACCTAGTCTTCTCTTCCAACATTTTTCCATCCAACATATTCCATCAACAATCAAAGACAGCTTCCATCTGATCCGATTTCTTCCGCGAAAAACAAGCAAGTAAAGAAGTAAATCAAGAAAGCTGAAGAAAAAAGAAAACTATGGGTAGAGCTCCATGTTGTGACAAAGCTAATGTGAAGAAGGGTCCTTGGTCTCCCGAGGAAGATGCCAAGCTGAAGGCATATATTGAAAAACATGGAACTGGTGGGAATTGGATTGCTCTTCCCCAAAAGATTGGTATGTTTTCTTTTCTCTGGTATCATATGACTCAAACCATGAGTAATAAGTTATGAGTCAGCGTCTTGCCGCTTGAGATGCATTTCGTTATCAGATATTTGAATTCTTGATCACCCCAGATTAGAATAGCAGAAATATAACTTGATGAATTTGAATTTCAGGGCTTAAGAGGTGCGGAAAGAGTTGTAGACTTAGATGGCTAAATTACCTCCGCCCAAATATCAAGCATGGTGGATTTACTGAAGAAGAAGACAACATCATCTGCAGCCTCTATATTAGTATTGGCAGCAGGTATAATTATCTCTCTTTTTTGGCAAACACTTGTCCTCTAGTCCTTGTCAACTATATTTGTCTCAAGAACAAATTCTTCACTCTTTGCAATATTGTAATCAAGATTCAAGACTGATTATGTGAAGTGCATGTGCGGAATGTTAGGTGGTCGATTATCGCAGCCCAGTTGCCTGGAAGAACTGACAATGATATCAAAAACTATTGGAATACAAGATTGAAAAAGAAGCTGCTGGGAAGGCGCAAACAAGCGCAAATGAACCGAATTTCGACTACCGGGCAGGATAAAAAAGATGTAGCGAATGGCGCTGACGAAAACGCCTTACAAAACTTGAGCAACTCCGCTCACCTTGAGAGGCTTCAACTTCACATGCAACTTCAGAGTCTTCAAAACCTTTTCTCTTTTTACAATAATCCTGCACTTTGGCCTAATAAGTTAAATCCTCTTCAAGAGAAGATTATCCAACAAACCCTCCAAAATCTGAATCAATCCCAGAATAAGACATCATTAATGCAACCTGGATTAGGACAAAACCTCGAACTCCTGAAGCATTCGGCTATTTCCGTCAGGCTTCAAGATCAAGACCTAAAGAATTCAGACAGCTCTAATATTATTGCTTTGAATCCTGGAAATACTCATTCGGATTCAACTGTTGCTCCGAAATCAAACGTTATACAACAGCCTGATTCGATTTCGGGGTATCATCATCATTCCATCTCAACAACATTCACACAAGATGAAATTGATAACTTTCTGAACAGTAAAGCCTCTAGTTTTCTATCATCAGATGATAATAATCAGATGGCTGAATTTGATTGTCTAAAAGAGATGGATGGCTCGAGGGACAGCCTGATTTGGTGGTCTAATGAGATGGATGCAAATTCAGCATCATCAAACTCGTGGGATTCTGCTTCTCTTCTTCAACAATCTGAAGGATTAATGTATCAGGAATATGCACAACTAGGGTACAACAAGTAGTAGCCTAGCAGTAATTTGACCAAGTTATATCAACTTTTCTAGGAGATTATTATTTTACTCATAACAAGGAGAAAGTGGAGAAGCTGATTATATCACTGAAGAGTTGTAAGTTGTGTGAATAATGTTGTGTCCTTTGTCTTCTTGGAAATATGTATTAGACAGGACTGCTGATAGACAGAATTGTTGTATATGAATTTGTGCTTCGACCTTTTTTTTTCCCTCTCTAATTTTTTCCTATCGATACGATTATACAAATAGGCCAAGGAAGTACATAGCTGCAAGTTTAACAACTAAGTTTTGTGAAAAAAATAGGAATGAAGCAATTTATACACTTCGGATATCCACCTGCCTCTATAGATTCGAAAGAAGCACGAGAGCATTTATTTATTTATTTATTTTTCAAATCTTCTTCACCCTTTATTGAATCGAACCTATAACTAATAAGTTATAAAAAAAAAAAAAAATTTACCACTGTATTTCGTTTTTGAAAGAAAACCGGAGGTTATGATACCTTCGTTTAACATTTCATTCCTAACACAGAGTAAAAGGCAATTTACTAGTTGCATATAGTTTTTGTGCAAAATGTTTCAGTTCAAAGTTCAAATTCCACTACAAATTTCATATATTTAGCCACAATTGGTGATTACAAAATCAATGCCGCCTCCCATCCAAAATAGTCTCCGAGTGCTAGGAGTATTAACTGGAGATTGTAGGCTCCACAGTTAATATTTTGGGTTTCACCGTCAATTGGTTTAGTTGGGACATTTGCCATATTAAAATGGGGTAATTACACTTTACCTAGGGGTAATTACACTTTGCTACTATGAACTTAAAAAATTGGGTACTTTGCTCCTTATGTCAACTAGTCAACCATTACATGATTCTTTCAACTTTGTCAAAATAAAGGTCTATGGACAAAAAAGTACCCCTCATAGTTAATAACACTTTGCTCCCTAAGTAGGGGTAATCCCACTGTGCCCCTTAAAACGAAAAATAAATATATATTTCATCCCCTCTATATTAGTTATATATTAAATGCATAAATTCAATAAAAATAATCTAGTTTAATGATTGAATTATTCATACTAAAAGAACGTGGAATAAAAAATATTATATATATATATATATATATATATATGTATGTATATGTATGTCAATAGTTGAGAAATTTTATGTCGGTCAGAACCAATTACTGGGCATGCCTAATAGTTGCTCCTTAACTAATGGGAGCCTTCTAATTAGAATAAGGGGTTCATATTTCTGAAAAATAAAAGCGTCATCCTATTCATAAAAATAGGTCTGCATTCCAAATGGTCTGCATTCCATATGTTAGACTCCTATTGGTTGAGAAACAACTATTGGACACGTCCACTATTTGTTTCTAACCATAGACTTTATAAATAAAAATTTTCGTTAATAGTTTTATTTTATTTAATTTTATTTTTTTAGGAGATAATAGCAACAAGGTATCACTTATTCATATCTTTCTCCCCCCCTTCCGCCGCGGCGAGGGGACCTTTTCGCTTTTTGGTTAAGAAATTGTATTGAAAATTTTTTTTATAGAATCCCACAAAGTTTTTAATCACAAACCCTTATTTTTTCACTCGTTAACATAGGATAATTTTAAAACCACTTAGAAAACATGTGTAGTCAAATCTGCAATAGGCATTTTTGGATATATAATACCCACTATAAAAGGGTCTTTCCAATTTTTACTGCTTTAAGGACAAATTCTTGCATGAATTTTAGTATTTATATACCAAGATACAAATTATGGGTCCCATGTGAGTCGCAAACCTCACATAAGGCTCACAATTTTCTGAGTTTTGGTGTATGTACACCAAGGTCTACAGAAGAATTTATCTTTATAAGCATTAGTAAAGCAAATACAATTTAAATAGTAAGATATTTTTTCATCTTATGGTTTAGTGATTTATAGATTTGAGTCATTAGAGAATAGTGGGAAAAGATTTTTTTTTTTTTTTTTTTATCTTTATAAGCATTAGTAAAGCAAATACAATTTAAATAGTAAGATATTTTTCTTATGATTTAGTGATTTATAGATTCGAGTCATTAGAGAATAGCGGGAAAAGATTTTTTTTTTTTTTTAAAAAAACAAACAAAGCAAGTAAACAATATTCCCCTCTCACAAAATTAATTTCTTGCTAGTGTTACCTTACCAGTGTATGCTCTATTTTCTGTAAAAGCATTTAACATTTATGACACCACACAAACATATGATACTTCAAATTTTAGGGTTAATAAAATTTTACCCCCTAAAGTATAGGGGTAAACAAAAAAAATTACACTTCGTCTTCATTTATAGTACTATTCATCCTTTAGTCATTCTAACACGGATAAAAAAAGTTAGTTAAATGATTAAAATACCCTTATATATAAAATTTGGGGCTTTATAGACAGCTAATATGTGAGATAACTTGTAGTCTTTCTCAATCTCTATTATCAAAAATGAAGGAAAAAGTTGCCTTTTTGAAGGCCTAACTATCTCAAAATGTATTACGAATGTACCTTTTCCGCCCCAAAATGATCTTTACTTGCTAAAAAGCAGTAGCCTAGTACTAGTAGATTAAGCCCAAAAGCCCCATTGTAATTTCCTCCAAGACTGTTGTCTTAGTGGGAAATATTTAGGTAGACTTAATTTTTGACCCCACTTATATACTCTGTAGTATAAATTAAATATAATGAAATATATGACATCAGATGATATAAGTAAGATTTTATAATATTTAATTCTGATCACAAACTTTACAGATGAGATCCAAAATCGGATATACAAGACAAAAACTTATGCAGACTTGACCTTATAGACCACAAGATACAAAAGGTGGATCCCTCAACTTTGTGCCTTTGCAGTCTTGTCCTTGTGAACTACAAGATCATCTCTACTTAAATATTGACCTCCCTAGTCCCTAACTGAAAACTTCTTAGTGATTTAAGACCAGCTCCATCCCTTTCGAGAACATTTGATAAAAGTAGAACGATATACAAAAGATTTAGGACGAGCACCAAATTTTCCTAATGGTGAATGTGGTTATGCACCTCTCTTTTTTTGGCAGGAAGAAAATCATGCCAATTAGGCATGACCATGATTTCAAAACTATCAATTTTGGTTCGGAGAAGAGTCGGAATTGGAACTAAAATCTTGGGAGTCGATTCTTCGATTTCGGTCATGGTCCTAATTTCGATTTTTAAAAAAAAAAAATTAATACAAGCTAAGATGAGAAACAAAAAAATTATATTTTATTTATATTTCAATTGCAAACTTTGTTTTTTGAAAAAAAAATGTATACTATTGTATTATTTATTGAACCATTAAAAATTAAAGTAAAGATACATTTTGAAAAATCTATACATTTTGAGAGTATTTGAGAGAATTAGAGAGGATTAGAGAGATTAAGAGAATTGTGTGCTGAAAATGTTAGATGGGAGGGTGTATTTATAGGTAAAATGGTAGGAGAGAATTATATATGTATATTTTAAAAATAAAAAAAAAATTATTGCTAGTTCCAATTCTAAAAAAATGGAGAATCAAAACTGAAACCATATCTACGATTCCGAATCCGATTCCAAGAACTGTCAACGACGGTTTCAATTCCAGTTCTAGAACTGAACCCGTGACCATGCCTCATGCAAACATTAGCCAAGATCCTGTCTAACGCACGCCCTATCCTTATAATCAGGGGAATTTAAACTTACCTTAAGAAGGTAAATCGCAGTTAGTAAATGCGAAGTTAGTCATTTTGCACGTATTAAACGAAAGGGAAATGATCAAATCTCGCCAGACGATGTAGTCTAAAGCAATATCATCTAATCCAATTGAACACTTAGTTTTCATTTTCAAAAAAAAGAAAAAAAAGGTTTTTTTGGAAGAAGATAAGGAGTTGAGATCCTCTTCATTATTTTTTCCTTTAATTTTTTCCTTTAATTTTTTCCAATAATAAATCTATTATATTTTGATTATATATCAATAATTTTATTTTGATGTGTATGTGCACAATGAAATATTCCAAGTCTGTAAAAATTGAACAAACAAGAAATATAGTGATAAAATATTTGAATATATGAATATATGAAAAAAGGGTTACAATCTCTAGGATACTCTCAATATGTGAAGAAAATTCTTTTGATTCTTTACTTCAGACACGATCCTAGGGCTTCATAGCTTATTCCCAAACCAAATATTGAATTCTTCAAATCTTGATATGGAAGACTTGAAGAACACTTTATTAAAATCTTCAAATCTTGATATATGGAAGACTTGAAGAGAAAATTTGAAAACTCAGAGCTTCCACAACTTTTAGACTTCAGAAATATGTATGTATGTGTATATGTATATGTGTGTGTCTTGAACCTCTGAGAAATTACCCCTATTTATACATGTATGGGAGGGGAACAAGTTAGAAGACTTGTAGTACATGTGTAACTTCTTACTTGCATACCAAGAAATAACATGCTAATTCTTATCTCTTTACACACATAAGAGATATCAATACATAAGGATTGTACAATTTTGATATTATCTCCTTATTTTAATTTATTAATAAAGAGATAAATACTAGTGTACAGATATCCCGATTGGCCAAGTCTTGCAGACATGTGACATGGCACAATTTAATTGGAAGAGCCACACAAATACATTTGATTGGTCGAACCACCTCATCTTGACATGTGGAGCAATAAAATTGGTTTTAAATTAACCAATGTTCCAAAATATATATGACATATGGCTTTAGTTAATTGGATCATAAATATGCCAATATAATTAATTTATAAACAAATGATAGTTTTAATTGAAATAAAATTCAATTGTCTACAAATGCCCCCTCGAAACTTGTTTGCGAATGCCAATCTTCGAATTAAGCTTGAGCGGACAAGTTGAGATATTTTTCGTGAGATTTATCAGAAATAACACCAACTTATACGGCTTAAATTCATAATTCAAAAGAATAAACACAAATCTCTGGACTTTTTCAAATGAATATCCCAAACGGAATTAACACAAGCTTGGACATTTGGTTATTGTAGTAAGCCAAAAACATAAACCACTTCACATATTTATGCACGTGTACTTTATTTCCACATTGCATGAATTGCACATACTTGCACCATTTAATTCCAAACAACTAAAGGATTAACTTTGACAAAATTTGATAAAAACAATTCCACTCCAAATCAATCAGCCGCAAGTCCCAATTCTCATCTAATTATACTGGAGTCTTAAAACCGAAATTCGCTGAACTAAATCGAAACCAATCACATATCGAATTGGACTTCTAAAGCTGGTAAATAAGTCAACACCCATTCCAATTATGATTGAAATTAAACTTCTCATGCATAAAATCTTGAAAACAACTTCGTACTAAACCAAATCAAAGCTTATTCCAGCTTCTTATCATATCAAAGTCCTTCATGTATTTGGACTTCCTTTCAAAATTTGGAATTGAACTCAATTAGCATATCAAGGAATTTCATGCATAACCTTATTCACAAAAGGAAACTAAATCCATAACGAACAAGATATTCCGTCATCCGAATTTTATTTGATTTGGGATAGCTTGTTCCGTCATCCGAATTGTATTTGATTTGGGATAGCTTCGATATCTATAAAAGAAATATTGATTCAGCCTTGACCCTCATTATTTAGGCATTGTGTTCCCGTAGAAGCTTGGATGGGTAGAAGAAGTTAGGCATTACTTTATCTCAACGCCATGTTTGCAAGACAATTCGCAATTCACGTTGCAACTGCCGTTACTGCTGATTTCTAACTTGGCGTCACTGCTGCCCGTTATTGTTGCTGCTACCACTGCTGAATTTTATTGCCATTAAGACTGATTGTTGATATCGATGTGGTTGCTTTGCTATTGTTGCTGTTGATGCTACTTTGCTGCTGTCGCTGCTACCGTTTTGCTGCTGTCGCTGCCGCTGCCGCTGCTACTATTTTGCTATCCTGCTGCTGCTGCTGTTTTGCTATCATGCTGCTGCTGTCGCTAAGTGCCGCTGCTACTGTTTTGCTACCTGCTGCTGCTGTTTTGCTATCATGCTGCTGCTGCTGCTGTTTTGCTATTTTGTTGTTGCTGCTGTTGTTGTTTTGCAGCAGTTGTATCAAAGCGATTCTTGTTGCTTTTGCCGCTTGAAATTTTGCCATCTTTGTTTTGCTGCCGCTGCTGCGCTATTGCCGTTGTTTTGTTGCTACGCCATCGCATCGCTTTTTGTCTTTGCTACACTGCTGCTTTTATCGCTGCCATTTTGTTGCTATCTCTACTATCTGCTTTTATCATTGCTTTTTGCCGCAGATTCTCCATTTTTTTAGAATTGGAACTTGTTTCGCTATTGCGGCTGCTGCTGATTTTTCTCTTGTGTTGCAACTGCCCATTACTATGCAACTATGTTGCTGGTGCTGCTGATTTCTTTTTCTTTGATTCGCCGACCGACCTCATAAATAAACACAAGTACCTCCTTTTTTTTTATGCACTGTATGTTAATTATTGCCATGCTTAGCTGCCCTTGATTATCATCAAGGCTTGTGTACTAGAGTGCTAGATACCCATTGATACTATTGTACTTTGATCGTTACTTAACTACTATATATTCTCATATAAGCTCTCAACTACCATGACATTAACTGAACATTCACAATTTAATATTGCATGCTTATTGAACTTCAAAATAACAAAACTTGAACCATGAGTTTTCCAATTACATGCACAACTCCATGTACTTTATTGACACAATTATTTTATACTCCTTAAATAACCTATAGTGTTTTTTCATTTAATAATCTTCAAAGGTCATTCAACACCTTATTCCCTTGTTGCACTTTTATGCATCAAACCTCGTGGACAAGCTGCTATGCCAATTGAAAAAACCACGACACGAATTAAATTTGCACTCCATAGGTACTAGAATGCATTTGAGAAAACATAAGCAATTTCCTTATGCACGGCATGTCTTTGTTGTGCATAGTTATCAATTTCAATGAGAAAGTGACCTTATCACAAGCGACAATTTAATCCATAATATCACATTGCTTGGATTTAATAAATTGACTACTAGAATGTGATATCAATTCTTTATGAGCACTATAATGCCGCTAATCCATGTAGTATTTTATTTAAACGTCCCAAGGTAAAATCCATAAATTATTTCAACCATAAGGACTTTGTGCTTAGTATCCGAATTTTGTTTGCCATGTAGCCACATCAACCATGCAAATCAAGGATTATGAGACACCGTTACCACACATCTCCCTCTTCGATGAAAGAGAAGGATCCCAGTCCAAGAGCTTATCATTGTATATCTACAAGCCAGCCATTGGTTTATTAGCACAACCCTACATTCCTCTTGATTAGTCTCTGCATCTTAAAAATTGGACAACCAAGTCAAACAAAGAAACAATCGTTGCATCGTCATTTTCTACTACGACAAGGAGTGAAGAAGTGCTTATACTAAATTCCTCTCTTCATATCAAGGAGCCGAGTGCTGCCAAGTTCTCACTTTCTGTTTTGAGTTATAACCTCGGCAAAACTTCACGTGGAATGGCCCTTCCTCATACTTTGGTGAAGCAAGACATACCTCCAACTACTGGGAATGGTCGGAAGATGAGCTCGCGCGACACAAGGAGACACTCTTGAGGGCCCATGTTTATG
Organism: Cinchona pubescens; assembly: GCA_025175665.1. Classification (NCBI taxonomy): domain Eukaryota; kingdom Viridiplantae; phylum Streptophyta; class Magnoliopsida; order Gentianales; family Rubiaceae; genus Cinchona; species Cinchona pubescens. Next base: position 2,072,114 of record JANKKI010000122.1, on the reverse strand, counting down.
ATGTTGTTTACGCGTCACGCTATTCATATGCTCGTTGTAATAACATCTTGTGTGCCTTCTGCAAATATTGGTGCCCCTCGACAAACAGCCTTCATACTTCGGTAGGCGAGCTATTAATTTTCCTTTGAGATCTTTATAAACTTGGAGGTCTTTCTATCTGTGGCTCATTTTACGATGAGGTTGTGCCAACAGCCAAAGAACTTCTCAGCATTGATGGGGATCAAAAATCTTTACTTCCAGCAAGTTGCAGACACTTATTTCCGGTGTACTACAGCCTTACCAAAAATGGTTGTGAAGAAGTTCATATTAAGGACTGGGTGCAGTTTTGGTTCCGAGGATAATCCAGATATCAAACTCCACCTCCAAGGGGTCAAAGACGAAACACCAACACAAAGCCCAAGAAGACATTCAACCTATGTGAAAGTGTGGATAATTCTTATTTACTAAAGATCAATAACGAACACATCCCCTTTGATATGTTGAACATCAAAGACTCTTTAAGGGGCGAAGTGTACGTGGGAGCCTTTTTAGCATGCTGGATTTGCAAATTCCTCTTGCCAAGTAGAGAGATGGATCACATACGTCCAAGTGTCTTCAAGGTGGCAAGCTTAATGGCAATGAGAGTGAAGTTCTCTCTCACAATCTCGGTACTCGCCAGCATCTACGACAGCTTGAGAAAAGTTGTTCAAGCTCTAAACTTACGAGAATGTCAAGTCGTCTTCCCATTTCACTATGTCTATGCATGGATTGGTCAATACTTTGACACTTATCACATAAATGATCGAACAAGCTGTCTTGCTCGAATGACCAATTTAGTGGAGAAAAGATGGTGCAATTCTTCAACACAACAGATGCCGAAGATATCATTAAGAATGGGAACCCATCGACCCGTTTCCTAGACTATGCATGACCCAAGAAGAGGAAAAAGTCCTCATAGATGATGGAATCTATCACCGCAATGCACGGAATATTTTATTAGTCAACGGTCATATTTCTTGACCCTTTGATGGGACAACATTTTAATCATCGAGTTGTATGACCCATGTAGATTCAGCAGGCAATTTAGTTTTTGCCAAGATATCCCAAACAAGTTGAAAGAGATAGCTCACACTCATACCTTGGGAGAAATTGTTCAGTTGTGGGAATCCTCAATTCGTACATCAACTCATTCTATCCTGACCATACCCCCACAAAGGAAACATCTACTAGTTACAAAAAGAGTATGATACTTGGTGGTCGATGCGATCGAAGAGCGTTCCAAGTACAATCATCAAACTTAGTGTCAAGAGAGCAAACGAGGATGAAGCACAAGATGCGAGAGCAAGAACACCCCTATTAAAGAGATCCAAGCACAATGCCTCTCCAAAGTGTTTAAAGTATGGAAAAGATGACCACAGCATAATACAATTAAGAGAAAAGAAGCCAGGACGAATCCTAAGAAGACTACAGAGACAATGATGGACAAGGCTTCCCAAAAACTCATAGCAGTGGACGAGCCTCCTTCAATGAGGCAAAAAGGCCAAAATCATGCATCAACTAGCTTGAGAGGAAAGCAAGTAACAGAGATGGGAAGACCAACTTCAGTCAAACCCACAAATACTGAGGCTTCAAAGGTTATCGAAACACCTTTATTGAAAGGCATCGAGGACATGAAGATAAATATCAATATCATTCCTCCAAAGAATCATGAGATCCTCTCGAACTCAACTTCTTGGGAAGCATCAAAAAATAATACGATCGAGATATTGGATGATAGAGAATTTGTTCAAGTAGAGGGTAAACATTCTGGAGAAAGCAGCAAAAAGATCATCACTGGAATCGACCGAAAAAGAAGTCAAAACCTTCAAGTTTGGAGAACATTTCTATTAACTCATTATTTTTTGAAACCATACCTGCCTCAAATATGTCCTAATGTTACACCAAAAGAATTGGCTGAATAAGTAAATATACTTCATATATTTTCTTCCTCTTTTTTCATGAGTCTTGACATTACTCTAACTCGCTTCCTTTTCTTTTTTTTAGTTCACTACCATTGAGGCGCTTGTGAAAGAAGTTGGAGACCATTTATTCAGTAATCAAGACATTATCATCAATGAGACAAACACGGAGAATTGCATGAGAAAATTACTGGCAATCCAAATATGCTTGGATCAATAATTGACAAGTCGGTAGACGATCATGCTCCATCACAAATACCATTGAATCACCATGGAAGTCTCCACAAGCAAGTTAGAACACCAATTTTTGAATTTCATGGCCGCAAGGTGATAAAAGCATGCCAACGAAAATATATACAAAACCTGTGGGAAGAACTTTGCAATGATATCTCATACACAGGTTTAGACCAAATCTCTTCTTTGGAGGAATGTATCAATGAGGTAGTTGAAGAAATAACAAGGATAGATTCTTCAATTGCCCTTCTTGAGATTTGTCTAAGAGACTCTTTAGTAGGCTTACTCACGAAGGCCAAGAAGTATGACTCTTCAAGAGTTTTAGCATCGGAGAAGATTTCAAGAGAAGTATATGCAGAAATTCTCTCCAAGGCAAATGCACACCTTTCGGAAGTCAAAGCAATGGAAGAAAAGGTAAGAACCATCTCCAAAGTCTTCAACAAAAACGAGAATCTATTGAGGATAGAAAGATCATTCTTCAAAAAGATCTTGATGATTTGGAGAAGCAAAACAAGGAAGTTAGCTCAACCATTGACCGAGAATATGAAAATCTCAAGCAAATGCAAGTTGAAGTATTAAGAGTGCATGATCAAATCTCTTCCATCAAAAGCACTACCTTCCTTACAAATGAAGATGCTAGGGAGCTTGAGGAGATGAAAAACATCCTTGAAGCAAGCAAGATAGCCATAGTGGATCTCGAGTTTGACATTTGAATTATATTAAACCCTTTTTTTTTATTCTTTTCCTTAAATTTCGTTTGTTTGGAAGCTCGAAACTTTTCTTTCAATAATAAAGACATTAATTACTTTTCCTTATCTAGCGATTTTTTATTTTCTTTTTTCAAAACAAATAAAGTAACTAACATCTGTGAATTTAATTTGAAATATTGTTTCCATCACATTTTTCTTTAAGAAAAATGCGTTAGTTTTAAGGGGGTGTAACTGAACTTAGAAGTTATCCTCTAAGCTGCCTACGTATCCCAAAAGGGAATCAGGTCACACGTAGTTCCTTTTTTTTGTGGAAAAAATATGGGGGGTTTGCCATTCACAGTTTAACCTCTTGCTGGCCAGGAGTATCCATTTGTTTACCACCTTAGACTTGGTGAAGTGTTTTAGCAGTTTAACCACATACTACACTATTGGTGGTTACCGTCCACAGTTTTAGCTTATGCAGGCTAGGAGCAACATGCAATTTAGGCTCATGCGTCAAGGAGCATCTAGATCATGCGTAGTATCGCTTCAAATATTTGTCATTGATGGGGCTAATCCTTAATCCATCTTCAAATCATGATCAACTTGTACGACCATTTGTACAGATTTCTTGGACAATATAAGAGCCATCCCATTTTGAGACAAACTTCCTTTGACCTTCATGTGCAAGGATGATTGGTCTTCAAGCAGCAAAGACGATATCACCAATTTGGAAAGAGCACGGTCGAATTCGCTTGTTGAATGCTTTAGAAAGGCGAGCTTGGTAACACTCAAGTCATTGCTGAGCATCTAACCTTTTGTCATCAAGTGCTTCCAACTCTTCAAGACGAAGGCGGGCATTGCCTTCTTCATTAAGTCCTTCTTGCACAACAATCCTTAAAAAAGGTATTTGACATTCGAGTGGAAAAACTGTTTCGACACCGTAGACAAGCATGTATGGAGTCGCTTGAGTAGGAATTTGAAAAGTTGTCCTATATGCCCAAAGAGCTTCACCAATCCTTTGATGCCAATCTCTTTTTGACTTATCAATAACTTTTTTTAGCAAATTGCATAGAGTTTTGTTAAAAGTCTCAGCAAGTGCCATTCGCAGCAGCATCGTACATAGAAGAATTATGTTGCTTAAACTCGAACTTCTCACAAAGCTTGTTCATTACAGCATTGCAGAAAGGAAGGTTTTCCATTATCAGTGATGATATATCGTGGAACTCCATATCGATAGATAATGTTCACGAGAATAAAATCGACCACATTTTCTTTCTTTACCTCTCTTAGTGCAATTACTTTAGCCCACTTCAAAAAATAATCAGTTGCAGCCAGGATAAAGATATGTCCACCAGAAGACCTTGGCAGTGGTCCTACTATGCTAATCCCCAAGCATCAAATGGCCAAGAAGAAACAGTAGAATGCTACGGTTCTGGTGGTTGATGGATGAAATTGGCATGAAACTGACAAGTTTGACATCTTCTTACATAGTCTATGCAATCCTTCACCATGGTTGGCCAGTAGTACCCCATCCTTTTAATGCATAAGTGCAACTTAGGGCCAGATTGATGAGCGCCACATATTCCTGAGTGAGCCTCTTCTATTCTATTACGCTTGCATAGCTTCATCCTCTTCAAAACATCACAGGAAAACTCCATCAAACGATCGCCGATAAAGAGTCTCCTTATAATAGATGAAGCTAGGTGCACGACGACGAATTTCAGTTCTTCTTTTTGCGTCATCAGGTAACTTCTCATAATTGAGATAATCAATTATTGGTTGACGCCAATCTTCATTCTCTACTTCATAGATAGAAACCAGGTGAGTATTTTTCTCTTTCACATCATCTCCTTCTTCAAAATGAGGAGGCATAACCCAACTTTGACATATGGGGATTTGAACTTGTTGATTAGGCAGGATGAGCATAGAAGCTAATTTTTCTAAGGAGTCAGCTTGTCGATTGTCCCTCCTTGAAACGTGCTCTATAGTCACATCACCTAGCCACCCCATTAATTGCCTTGCATAATAAAAATAAGGCCACAGCTTGGGTTTCTTGACTTCATATTTGCCAAGGAGCTGATTGACAACCAACTTGGAATCTCCAAAAACTCTAAGTTGTCTAGTTGCTTCATACCAACCGCCATTTCGAGACCAAGGATAAGTGCTTAATACTCAGAGACATTATTTGAATATTGATGTGTTAAAGTGAATGAATATGACAAGATATCTCTTTCGAAAGTGATGAATACTACTCCAGCTCCAGCTCTCCCTTGATGTGTGGCACCATCAAAGTACATTGTCCAAGGCGGAAGAACTTCGACCACGAAAACATCTTCATATGGAAGCTTATCAATCAATTCCCACTCAACAGGTATGGGATGATCGGCCAATAAGTCAGCCAACACTTGTCCTTTGATAGCCTTCGCATGAAGGTAAATAATTTTAAATTGTTGAATTTGAAGGTACCACCTTGTGAGACGATCTGACAGCACAGGTTTAGTCATAACATACTTGATCGGATTCGCCTTGGATATCAAACGAACAGTATGAGCTTGAAAGTAGTGCTTTAACTTTTGAATGGCAAATATGAGAGCCAAACACAACTTCTCAATTGGTGAATAAGAATCTTTAACTCATTTGGTGTCATCATCCGGCTTAAATAATATAGTACATATTCTTTACCCTCACCATTTTCTTGAGCAAGTAATGCTCCTACAGACCATTCCTGTGCAGCAATATAAAGAATTAAAGGCTTACCAGGAATAAGTACAACTAACATGGGTGGCTTCGTGAGATATATTTTTATGCTTTTGAGAGCATTACTACATGCTTCATCCCACTCAAAAGGTACACCCTTCTTCATCAAATGACTAAATGGTTGACATCTCCCAACCAAATTAGAGATAAATCTTCGAAGATAAGCCAATTTTTCTTACAAACTTTTCAACTCATGAATGTTGCGCTGCTCGAGCATCCTCAAGATAGCATCGAGTTTGGATTGAAAAATTTCAATTCTTCGGCTATGTACAATAAACCCAAGAAACTTTTCAGAGGTAACTCCAAAAGCGCACTTCAAAGGATTCATCTTGAGTTGGTATCTTCGGAGTCTTTCGAACACCATTCTAACATCTTCGAAGCATGGTCAATTTGTTTCTTCGATTTGACAACGAGATCATCAGCATAGCACTCTACATTCTTGTGAAGCATGTCATCAAAAATCTTTTGCATGGCCCTTTGAAATGTGGCTCCCGCATTCTTTAAGCCAAAAGGCATGACTTTGTAGCAATAAATGCCTTTGAGAGTTCGAAAAGTAGTAAGTTCTTCATTCCTCGGTGCCATTCGCATCTGATTGTATCCCGAGGATCCATCCATAAAGGATAAGATTTCATAACCAGTTGTGGCATCGACCTCAATTCAGTAATAGGAAGAGGAAAGTCATCTTTCAGACAATCTTCATTGAGATCTCAAAAATCAACGCAAACGCGGATTTGTCCATTCTTTTTCTTCACGGGGACTATACTTGAAATTCACGTTGGGTATTTTACTTCTCGGATGAAACCAGCTTCTATGAGCTTGTCTACCTCCCTCTCAATTAATGGGATCAAATCAGGCCGAAAATGTCTTTGGGCTTGATTAACGGGTCTTGCACCTCACTTAACGGCCAAATGATGAACAGTAATTCTCATATCCAAGCCATGCATTTCTTTGTAATTCCAAGCAATAACATTCTTAAATTCGAGCAACAATTCTACATATGCTTGTTCCTCTTCAGGAGTCAGCTAAGTACTTATGTAGATTGGGCGAGGATCATCATTTGTGCCAAGGTTGATTTCCTAACTCATCAACGGTTGTCTTCATGCCTTCTTCCAATTCAGGAGGAGCATCTCTGGCTTCATTTCGAACAGTTATATGGTTGCAGGAGGCAATGCTTTCCTTGTCTTCCTCCTTGATGTTTATATCAATGATGGTTTCCTTTCTCACATTTAACGAATCGCTGTAATATATGAAAAGGTTGGTGACTCGTCTTCTTAAACTCTCATCATTGCAGGAAGCATTGTTTCCTTTCATATTAAAATATACTCTTGTGCCTTTGGAAAACTCAACCATTCATGAATAGGCTGCTTCATCAAAACTCTTCCTCGTGGGCTAGGCTAAGCCTAAAAAATCCCGAAACAGTGGTGTAACTTTTCCTAGTCTATCAAAGACTGATCGCCTTGAACCTTTCAACGCAGTTTCTTCTTTGATAGTAATATGATGCTTATTAGCCCTTTTAATTGCTATACGCACAGGAGAATGTGGTCTATACCCAAATCCCATTGATAGGTTGTTGACAGCATATCCTTTGTCTTTCAACATCTTTTGGGTAGAAGTCATGCCATGTGCCTCTTCTCCAGTTATCTCTACAGGAAGCTTGCTCAAAGTTCCTTCTTCCTTAGGATCGTAACCAACTTTTAGAAGCAACTTGTACACATTTGGATCAAATCCCTCTCCGGTTCGTGTTATAGGTAATGAATTGTGCTCTAATTTGGACTCCACCTTTGGTGGAACAAAACCTTCAAGAAGAGTTTCGCTTTGCTTGACCACCTCAATTTTGGTTAGTGGTAAAGTGAACTCCTTCAATTCATCACATCCAACCAAAAGAGATTGGCCTTCCTTTAAAGTGCTCTTTGACTTTGGGACATAGCGTACGACATATGTTTTAGATTTTCGACCATCTTCCTTTGTTAACTCTTTCTTTGTGTTACACTGCAGGTAGAATTTAGCATCAGCAAAGTAACTCTCGGTTTCAGTGAACGGCTTTTCATCAGCAACTGCTTTCTTTATGACGCTGTTATGGCAATATTTGAAACATTGATGAAGAGTTGACGGTATAACACCATTCTCGTGAATCCATGGTCTCCTAAGAAGCATATTATAAGATGTTTTTGCATCGATAACATGAAAAAATGTACTTGAGGATAAATCGCCAATTAATAAATCAAGTCTTATAAGACCAATGGCTCTTTGCCCCCTTAATTGAATCCTTGGACCATGAGATGGCTTTGTGAGAGTTCATCACTTAGTGATTTTAAGTTCCTTCATTGCACGTAAAGGTATTATATTCACAGCAGATCCTCCATCGAGAAGTATCCGATTTACTTTTTGCTTACGTGCATAGTCATTTACAAACAAGATGTGAGGGTCGATTGTGAGCTTTCGTCTCGAGCAATAAATCTTCATCATAAAAAATAATCGTTGTTGCACATTCCTTAAGGACTTTATCAGCAACAGTGAGTTTCTTCTCAAATTCTTCATCAACTTCATTGCCATGGATGTTCACAACATGGCAAGATGCAAGGACGTCGTCATCTTTCAAGTATCCTCTTGGCATGAATTCTTTCAAAGGAATAGGTTGACGGACATTTTGAAATATCGCACCACTCAGAGGGATTGATGACGAAATTGTTCTTCTTCTGGACTTTCTTTTTGCAACCCGTATTTTTACCATCTGAAATTTTGGCAGCAGATTAGTCTTTTGCGCTTTAACTTTTTGGCTTCTTTTGCGAGTGATGAGTGTCCATCCTTCGTCTGACTGATCATTCGTGGCATCATATCCTTCAACAATTTTTCAGTTTGCCTTTTAAAATGTATTTCATCCTGTGGAAAGAGGTTGTCATATAATGGAACGGGATTGAAATCTTCAAATAAGGCTTTATCGTGGGCTATATTATTCCTATTTTCGATGGAAGATGATATACTTTACCACTCTTCAACAAATTATGGGAGTCAAAAATTATAGTGGTCTAATTTGCACTTGCTTTATCTTCCTCAAGTAAAATCTTACCTTGGCGGGCTAACTCCATCACCTTATCTTTAAAAAACAAAACACCTTGTGAAGGGTTGACCAACCAAGCGTGGTAGCAACAATAATATGGATCATTAACTCGCCTAACTTCCTCCGGCCGTTTCATCTCGGGGAGCTCAATGAATTTGGCTTTGAGTAGATCATCAAACATGCCTCGAAGATCGGAGTTGAGGAAAGGATATTCTTTCTCTTGCATCTCCCTGAGTGTAGGTTTTCTTTATGGCCTACCTTGTGCAGGCTCTACCTTCTCGGACACCTTTTGACTGACTTTTGGCACGATATTAACAGGTGCAGTATTTGTTGTCATAGTTTCTTTGTTTCCAGACTTGGGAGAAGGCTTGCTCCCTTGTCTTAAAGTCCTATTTTTCTTTATTCTTGCGAGGATTAGGAATTGGCGGTTCTCGATTTCCAATGCCAATTTCAAGACTATGAGCTTTTGTCGTCAATTTCTCAAATGTAGGAGGTTGGATGCTTTGTAGGATATAACGAAGTCCCCACTTCATGCTTATAATGCACATTTCGATGGCAGAAGTCTCGGAGAGTCGGTCTCTACAATTGAGGCTTAAAGTCCTCCATCAATCAATATAATCAACAACTGGTTCGTCTTTCCATTGATGGGTGTTGGAAAGCTCAGTCATAGTAACAGTCCTCTTAGTGCTATAGAACCAGTTGAGAAATTTTCACTCCAATTGCTCCCAACTATCAATCGAACCTGCATCAAGATCAGTGTACCAGTCGAAGGCGTTACCTTTTAGTGAGCGGAGAAATTGCTTGACCAACAAATCACCATAAGTTTCGGCATTATTACATTTCTCGACAAAATATGCCATATGCTATTTCGGATATCCTTTGCCACTTCAAACTGCTGAAACTTCGGTGGTTGATATCCACAAGGCATCATCAAGCTGTCGATTCTTGCGAAAAAGGCTTAGCGTATATGAGGTTTGATTTTGAACCACCTTCATATTTCACCCTGATCATACCTTCAACTAACTTTTTCAATTGATCGGCATGAATCATTCCATCAGAAGTCACGTGCACTTCTTTCGTCTTTCCTTGTTGTGAAGTTTCAGCTTCTTGATGTCTGTCAGGTGCCTTTGAATCAATTTGATTTCCTTCCGCGGCATTGCCTTTCTTGTTGACGAGTTGAGTGATGACGGCATCTTGATCTTGTATGCAGTTCATCATTGTTTCCATCATTCTAGTTTGGCTTGCCATTTGATCCTCCAGAGTTGAGGTTTGCGTCACATGGCAGGCATAACAGAAAATGCTGTAAAAGTTACGGAATCTTCTCGAACAGGAGATCTCGTATGCGGAGTCCTTTGAGAAGATGTAGAATCATTACTTGATATGTCATCATCCTCATGTTTCGAAACTTTGGAATTAGAACCTGCTTCGAGCATCGCGAGGGTTTTCTCGATTGAAACTCCAACATCTTTGAGCCCCAACACAGGAGAAGTGATTTTGGGTGGTGTCGAGCCAAACACGAGAGCTGATGCGGATTGCACTTCTGAATTACTTTGAAAGAGGGCTCTCGTCATGCTTCTTGTGGTTGGACCGACAATTCGTGGATTCACAAAATCATATGCAAATCCCACAGTAGTTTTTGAGTCAGTAGCATTAGAACGAGTAAGCATGGATTTGTCATTTTTCTGGAGCCATTGATGTAGATTTACAGGTCAATATATATGAAGTAAAGAGATAGAAGGTAGAGATGGTCCCACTGGGCGTGCCAAATTTGTGCGCAACGAAATATTCCAAGGCTGTAAAAATTGAGCAAACAAGAAATATAGCAATAAAATATTTGAATATATGAATATATGAAATAAAGGGTTACAATCTTTAGAATATTCTCAATATGTAGAGAAACTTTCTCCTTCGATTCTTTACTTCAGATAAGATCCGAGGCCTTCACAGCTTATTCCCAAACCAAGTATTGAATTCTTCAAATCTTGATATGGAAGACTTGAAGAACACTTTATTAAAATCTTCAAATCTTGATATGTGAAAGATTTGAAGAGAAATTTTGAAAACTCAGAGCTTCCATAGCTTTCAAACTTCAGAAATATGTGTGTATGTGTATATGTGTGTGTTTTGAACATCTGAGAAATTATCCCTATTTATACATGTATGGGAGGGGAACAAGTTAGAAGACTTATAGTACATGTGTAACTTCTTACTTGTATACCAAGAAACAAATTCTTATCTCTTTACACACATAAGAGATATCAATACATAAGGATTATACAATTTTGATATTATATCCTTATTTTAATTTTTTAATAAAGAGCTAAATACTAGAATACAGATATCCCTATTGGCCAAGTCTTGCATACCTGTGACATGGCACAATTTAATTGGAAGAGCGATACAAATACATAACATTTGATTGATCGAACCACCTCATCTTGACATGTGGAGCAATAAAATTGGTTTTAAATTAACCAATGTTCCAAAATATATATGACTTATGGCATTATTTAATTGGACTTTAAATATGCCAATTAAATTAATTTATAGACAAATGATAATTTTAATTGAAATAATATTCCATTGTCTAACGTGTATATCAATATATTTTAAAACCAAATCTATTTAAAAATATTTTATAATTTGCATGAAACATTTGAATGACAAAACTAATTTGTTTATTTTTAAATTTTATGCATAACAAATATATATAACAAATTATTCAAAAAAATTTAAAATGATATATTTATAAGGTGTATTGAAAATAACTTCAATCCAATTAATAATGGGAGCTTAGCCCCAAAAGAAGGGGTTTTTTTTTTTTTTTTTCTTTTTCATCATTTCCTCAGTTCGGAAATATCACACGGTGATAGTGGAGTATAGAGAAAGGGAACTCTATCTACCAATTTCTAAAAATTCATTGTTCCTTTCAGGAATTTCCCAGACATGCGCCATATGTTATATGTATAGAAGAAAAAAACAGGTATTGATAAATTTGATTCTTTATTTATTAAAAAAAATATTTTGATCTCTCACCGATAAAAAATTAATTAATTTAAAATTTTTGACATAAATTATGAACAAATTAACGGAGTCATTGATAATACATATATTGCAGATATTATTATCACGTGAACTCGTTGACAAACTAACGGTCACGTGATTATCACGTGACTTGATCTATTAATTTGTCCATAGATCAAAGTAATTGATACCCCAAAATAAAAAATAAATTAGTCTCTCTTCCTATGTATCAAATGTGGGTGGCATTATTGTCAAGCAAATTACATCCTGCCAGAGTAATTTTATTTAATTGGACCAAAATACCCTTTCTTGTCCAGTCCATCCACCATTAATATGAACAGATTCCGGTATCGATCATCAGAAGATTGATAAAAGGACACCAAACCACCAAAACATAGCAGATTAACCTTACTCTTCCAACCAAATCAAAACCAAACTAGAAAATTATAATGCAATTCCCATTATAAAATAATCAAACCAAACCCAAGTCCCGTAAACATGCTGATGCCGTTGGATCTATGAGTTAATTTGTTTTTAAAGTCCTGGAACGACGAAGAGAGCAAGGGAAGATTAACAATGCCGTGTTGTGGAGCTCCAATCGCACTCGAGTTCTGATCAACTCCGCCCCTCCAAATAATCCAATAGCATAGAAACGCACATGCACACAAAGAATTCACTAGATTAAATTTGAGGATTGAAATTGATAGAATTACTAGGAGTTTTAGATAGTTAAAAATTTTGGGTTCGTTTTGAGTTCATAATGAATAGAGGAATTGAACACATTTTAAGTGCCTACAAAGTGTGTGTGAAGTCACTTTCAATGTGAAGAGGATTTTTCCTACTAGCAATGGGTTCAGATCTTTGAATTGTGTGGTAGCAATTATCCAGTTAGAGATGACGTCTCAGAGTGATGAATTTACTGGTTAATAGAAATTGGCATAGGACAAGAAGCTAACATCCATAGCAGTAAAATTTTATTTTGGATAGGGAATTAGAATGATTAATGGCGGTAATGATGGTGTATCAGAAACACAAAGCAAGAGAAACGGGATAAGGGATGTGAGGGTATTTTGGTCTAATAAAGCAAAATTGCTCTGAAAGGATGTAATTTGTTCTGACAATAACCCCACCCATCAAATGTATGTGAACTTGCTTAACCTTAAACTCTCGAAGGCATCCGGATCAGATAAATGTTGCAGTCTAGTAAAATTCATCTAGAGGCTGATAGGGCAAATAATGCATGACACGAATATGGTATAAATTTAACAGGTTAGGATATAATTTATGTTTTGTCAAGTAACTATTAGATTGATTTGTTTATGACACAAAAATAAATGACTTAGATTAGGTCATCCTATGAGTTGATTTGATAACCCGTCATTTAAGGTTTCTTAAAATTGTTAACTCAATTGTCTACAATTATAGTGTGATTAATAGTTTTAATGTAAATTATTAAATCAGATATAATAATTATTTTAAATATTATCTAAAAATTTTAAAAAGTGTAATAATATGTTATAAGAAGAAGTTATATTGATGATTGTTTAATAAGTTATTAAAGAATTAAAATTTGATATTTTTAATCCAAATGAAAATGTTATATAATTTGTTAAATAGGTTAGTAGCTCTCTAAAAGTAAACAATACAGACACGAATACGAAAACAAATAAGTCTGACACGAAGATAAGTAACAAATTATACACAACACGATAATAACTAGTCTCACTTGTCGTGACCAGACCTATTAGCACCCACTACAAACTGAAATTTTTTTGAATAGATCAAGGTGCATATATTTTATGATCAAAAATTGGTAACATAATTCAGGTAAAACGATTAACTTAAAATTTTAAGAAAAAAATTATATAAATAAATAAAAATTACAAGATACATAACATATCATGCACCTTGATCTATACTCAAGATTTTTTCCTACAAAGTGTAGCTATGTCTAAAAGGGTACAAAATTTTAAAGCTATTCACGAGTCGGAAATTCCCAAAATGGTGGTGCATCCCACTTTTTTCCTTTGGCAGCAAGGTTACTATCCCGTTGGCAAATTCTATTGCTACAGTTATCTATCTCAATGCCAAAGCAAAATGGGCAATGATAATGCCACAGCAAAAGTTTTATTGCCATAATATCCTCTGAACCCCACCACAAAGCCTTTACTTCCCTCAGCCTGCATCCCAACTCCCAAGCACCGTGGCCCTGCCCCTTCTTCCCTTAATCTCTGATCATTCAAGTACGTACTTGAAAATGCACTAGAACTTCCTAACTTCATCCTTGCATCTGTTTACTCTTTGCATCTCCATCTATAGCAAATATTTTCTTGCCACAGTACAATTTTATTAGACGATAAAATTACTCTCAAATTCTCCAATGAACCTTTTCTTCCCTACCACCGTCCTGCTCTCCCCCTTTTAAAATTGTATATACACCCGGGTTGGCAACCATGACCAATAGCTTTAATGCCAAAATTAGTAAGCCAGCGGCGTTTGGACAAGATATCAGGGATACCTTTGAAATTGGAAAGATGGAATCCTTGAAATTTTATCAAACATCTTGTGTGCATTTTTATGAGTGGCTAACAAATCACGTAATTTTCAAAACAAATCAACATATTATATCTCTTTCGAAGCGTAACTAGTGGCCCATAATCCAGTAGATCGCCTAAGACGTGAGAGGAGAAAATTGGCCTCCAAAAAAAAAAAGAAAAGAACTCATCATAAGCTCATGCAGAGTGATGGAATTCTCAAATGGATGAAGGTCTATGAAAAATGGAAGGATAGGAACGAGGGGAGAGTGCTTGTGGTGGTGGATCCAGAAAATAAGGAGAATCATTGAGGAGGGTAAGTTTGTCATTTTGCAAATATGTGCTGCGGCAATATCATTGCCCAAGCAAAAATGCTTTGAAATAACCAAAGTACTATTAAGGATTCGACGCTGCCCACAACCTTGCTTCTAAGGGATTATAAGAATAAGCACTAAGGATAGTGTTTGGTTTATGGATATGAGACGGGGAATGAGAATCAAAGTTAATGATACTCATAGACGGTATTTGATTAAACAGGGAATCATTCTTTGGAAATGAAAGTGTTAGAAAATACCTACTTTCATTCCCTATCTGTGACATGGATTTCAAGTTGAGTAACTTATTAACATAATGAAACTCATTCCTATGTCAAACCAAACAAATAAGGAAGAATGATATAAACCCATACTAATAGTGAAATTTATGATTACCATCTCGATTCCGATTCTCGAATGTGAACCAAATATTCCTAAATCTAGAAGGAACACAAATATCAGTTTCTTTCTACCCAAAAAATAAATAAATAAAATTTCAATCCACGCATATTTTAAAAGGAACAATACTTAGCTAAATTCGACATTTCACCCCAATCTTGTGATCAAGAGATCTTGTGGAGTCCAAAACCAAAACTAAGTTTCTCTAAACATTTTCCTTCCAAAAAGAAGCCACTATTACTAGTAAAATTTATCCTTAGGAGAAAATATCAAAATACCCATAAAGCATCAGAATATCCATCATCATCAACTAAAAACTCCTAGACAAAACTATACTACTAATAATGACATATCCTTCTTCACCTTCTATAACTACTGCATAGATGGCTAAGATTACATATAGTACTTGATGCGCTTGTTGCCTGAATGTTAAAACAAAAACTAATATTTAATTTAAATAAGCCAAGAAACTAATAACAAATAAATAACAATAAGAAAATCGATGCATCACCTCACTCTGATTTCATCAATGGATTATAATCAATTGATTTAACAATATTAGAAACATTATGCATGCATATTAAACAGAAGACATTTTGCGCAAATTAAAAAACGACGGAATTCGGGTGAAGAAAATATTATTTAATAAATTTTGAATACTTAATTTTTCTCAACAAAACATCGAACTAAACAATGTCTGAATTACTACCGGCATCAATTAATCTAATTCTTTACTGAATTTGATTATCATAATTAAGTTATAATCTCATACTAAATCAATTTCTAATCCTCTAATCTAATAACGACACTAATTAATTAGAAAATAAATCCCTTACAAACTCAATTACTAATTTCATAAATCAATTACTAATAAATTCTAATTAGGCTTAATTTATATGCCAATGAAGAATACCCCTGGTGGTGGTGATTTCTGGAAATTGACTTCAGTATGGTACTCGATACTGGACCCACCAACCTTGTTATCAACTTTGTAGGAAGACTCATATGACTTCTTCCTTAAACCCATGATTTCCAGATCTCTTGTCCACAAAATCTCCAGCCTTGTGGGTCTTGGCAAACTGGGTTTTTGTTGTCAGCTTCCCTCCTTGGTAGTGATGACAGTCCTCCTTGTAGATAGCCTTTGTGGTGTTTTCACTCTCAAATTTCTCGTTTTTCCTAACCCTTTTGTTTGATGAGTTCAGGACCAAATCTTCATAATCATCGGTAGAAGTTGCGGGGAGCATCCAGTTGGTGCCAATCTAGTAGCAATCTTCACCCATTTCTCCTTTGGGATTTGGATTTTCTTTTTCTAGCTGATGTTGTTTGGGGGTTTTTCTGGGCAGTTGATGGGTGAGTGGTCTTTATCAAGTGAGATTTGTCTGGTGGACTTCAAATTCTTTTACTACCAATATTTGTTAGGTAAATTTACTTTTTGACGTCCGGGTACCGCGTGTATAAATTTTGTTAGTATAAAATATTTAAATAAATTTAATTTACAGGACCATCAAATGTATACTTAAATATGCTAAATGATGACTATTAATATGGTAGTTCAATACTCAAGATTTATTACTTTCGTTTAAATGTTTAAAATTCGAACCTCATTGAACATGTAGGTCTTGTCACTTATTGAAGGTATTATGAGTTGGTAGTGATCGGCCTATAATGTCTAATCCAGTGAGATGTAGGTCTTGCCACATATTAGAGGTATTATGGGTTGGTGGTGATCGGCCTATAATGCCTGATTCAGTGAGAAGTAGGGTTTGGTCCATTTGTATGTTGGTAGAGTTGCGGTGACTAAATTAGACTTTGGCCTATGAATTATGTTGAAAATAACATTATGTAGCGATTAGATTTCCTTAATTGGAATAGCCACATTGAATTCTTCTGATTTAACTTTTTATTTACTATATATATATATATGTCAAATGATGAGTTAGATCACATCAATATACTGTACATGAATGAAGTTATTGATAACTATGTTTACAAGTGGCTTGTAGATCAAGACTTTCTAAGACTATCTTTTGTTTTTACTAAAGGAATTTAAATTGAGTTAATTTTACTTTTTGCTCTTAAACTATTAACATTCGCACTTTGAATCCTAAAGTAGTACATCATTTTTGGAATTTCTAACCACTTTCAACTTCTAATGTTGTTGCATTTTGCACCAATTATAATTGAAAAGTTACTCAACTTTTCAAAATACTCACTCTTTCATCAGAAAATAAACTTTATAATTTGTAGACATTGTAATCAAAATTAAATTTTATAAAATTATATATATATATATTATTTAGTTTATATAATTTAATCCATATTACAAAATTTATATAAAATTAAAAATTAAATTTACTTAAATATTTCCCTATTTCTATCACACACTCACAATTCACGGATACCCTTAACTCACAAACTACACCATCACTTTTTAATTTTTTTCCCTCTCCACTATCTCCTTCTACAATGAGTGACAATTGATACGACGAACAGCCACTTCACCATTGATTGATTATTTGGTACAAAAAAAATATATAAATTGATTAAATTTAGTTCCTTATTTAGAACCCTCCATCCGAAGATCATTGCCAATTTAATTGAATTTTGAATTCACTTTGTAACCTTCTCCTAAATATTAAGGACGTCCTTACCTAGCTAATTGTCACAAACCTGTACACTTTTCATTACTTCTAATGGCTACTTTTCCTTCTCCTACCTACTTTCTAGTGATTCGAATTTTTGACCAATAAATTAGAAAAGAAACATCTTACCACCTATATTATGCTGGATATTAGAACCAAAATTAAATTCTCAAATAGAGAAAATAATCAAATTGATAACAAAAATTTCTATTTTAATACAAACGTATTAATATTAAGGTAGTCATTCAGAATAATAACATTCACAAATAATACAACTCTTTATTTGAAGAAACACTAAAATTCTACTAGACACTTAAAATTGAAAACTCAACTAAGAACTCTAAGTAAATAACTTAGAGTTTGATTATTAAACTCTCAAACTATAACTTGAACTTGGGATGTATTATAACTTAAACAAACTCTCCTATTTATACTACTAAATCCCCCGACAATTGGTACTCAATTTCCTCTAACATTTAATGCTCCAACCATGCTTGAAATATGAAAATCCATACATGATCTAGTCCGTTGGTGGAATAGATTTCCCAATGTGGCCTCACTCTCTCTAGTATTCCCATTTTACTTGTGCGATACTTAGGTTTTCTCTTCAAATCAACCTTTTTTCACACTCACAACAGGAGAAGAGAGAATTAATGAAAACTCTATGTATTGAATTTCTAAAATTTGTGAGGTATGTTACAAATGAGGAGGTTGACCCTTTTTTATACCTACAAGAGAGAATTCTAGAATCTACTACGTTAATTACAAATATACAGGATTTTAGAGAATTTTATACAAAAAATATTCCTCCTAAA
Organism: Cinchona pubescens; assembly: GCA_025175665.1. Classification (NCBI taxonomy): domain Eukaryota; kingdom Viridiplantae; phylum Streptophyta; class Magnoliopsida; order Gentianales; family Rubiaceae; genus Cinchona; species Cinchona pubescens. The sequence continues at coordinate 2,053,708 of JANKKI010000122.1, read as the reverse complement.
ATATTTTAGGTAATCTAAGGATATTTTAAGAAATTCTAGAGTCTCTAGAATCTTCCGTAATCTTTTGAAGAAAAGTCTGAACATTCCCTAGTGACAAACTTTGTCTAAACGAGCCGACCGTGTCACTAGGCTCTAACATAGAAGCAAGCCATAAAATTTGACTATAAATCATATCTACATTCACAGCCTACGTTTGAAGAACATTGCACAAGCCGACAAAACGTTCAATAAAAATAAGAAAACATCTCCCAATTTTATTAACTAAAGGTATAAGAAACGCAGTGTTGCCTATTTTTTTATATTACACTTCGTTGTCATTTTGATCATTTTATAACAGATTGAGTTTCTTGGTGTGCCAACCAATAAAATTTGTGATTCCATTTCATCGTTCTATTTCTACTACGAAATAGTCTCACACGGTGACTGTGTAGGCACAGGAGTCGATGGAAAGGTAGAGACAATCAACCAACCAAGTATTTCTAATAATTGGGAAATAATTAGATCTAGTTTTTTTTGCTTTACTTATAAATTTCATAATTTGATTTAAACTTTATAAAATAAATAATAAATTAATGTATATAAAATTATATAAAATTTAGTTTTAATAACAAAGTACGTAAGTTACTCTCAAAATTATATCAATTTAGAAATTTTCCGAAGATTAAATCAAGTCTTTATTATTTGTTAGCAGCTTAGGTGTCTTTATTTGATTGGTTGTGATATAATTGCAAAGTTTAGTTAAGTAGTAACAATTGCATAGGATGTTATCCATGTATTAACAATTTATGTTTGTCACGTAGTGCCCAATTCCAATTGGGAGTATGGCTTAGGGGTTAAGCTACTCTTGTATATGTGGGTATTTTTGAAACAAAAAATATCAAAAATATTAATTTTTTTATATTTTTGTATATAATATAGATATTATATTAACTAACATTTCATGCGCTGCAAAATGATGATTTATTTTAGACAGTAATTATTTACATATTTTTGTATGATTAATCAAAGAAATTTTTTTTTTTTGACAATTAAATTAGCAATATAAGTGAAAATTATTATATGAATTCGATCCTGATTTATTGTTTTATTTTTAAAAAATAAATCAACAATTAGTGTATGATAACATAAAGTACAAAATATAAATATTTTATTTGTTGAGTTTTTTCATGCAAAACTTATCTATTTTAAAATATATATTTAATATATTTGCTGCTTTCTTCGAAGGTACAATGTGGTTGAATATGACCACGGTTTTCCTTTTCACTTTTGATATTGGCAGAATATTCTAAAAGTTCCATCGGTTTCCTTCTGGAACTTTTTTCACTGGTCTTTTGTCCAAATGGAGGGGTGAACATTTTCTTCTCGTAACGCCCATCAAATTTTACTTTTAATACCATTTTTTTTTTTTTTTTTAACAAACAGCAGGGGAGGGTGGGGTTTGATGGGAAGGAAATTTGGAGTGAAGTGCACACTGTTATCGTTCTTTTCAATCCTAAAAAAAAATCATACATATTTTGCATGAATCCAAATAAGCTCTGCTGCCTTATATTCTCCTGGTGCCGCTATTTTTTCCGGATTCTATAATTGCCATGGTTTTCGTTTTAATTATATTCTCTCTGTGATTTCTTAGTTTTTCTGGTGGGTTAATTTATTTTGGAATTTTAAATTTTACATAGTTTAACTTCCACAAAAAGAATCATAATTAAATGTAAAATTCGAATAATAAATTTCAATGGTTTGGATTAAATTATATTTATCTAAAATTTGAATAATTTGTATTAAATTTTATAAAATAAATAATAAGTAATTCATGTATATACAATTATACAAAATTTAATTTTAATCATAAAACTTCTAAATAGATCCTAAAATTATATCTATCAAAATATTTTCTTTTTCTCACTAGTTTAACCTCCCACAAAAAGAAACTTAATTAAAAATGTAAAATTCGAATAGTAGAAATGCACTTAAAAATTAACATAACTTGCAAAATATTATATCATGCCATTATTATTGTACACACTTGCGAAAAAAAAAAAAAATACGAAAAAAGTACAGAAATCAAGACAAATGTTTAGATAGATTTAATTTTTACTCTCATTCATATATCTTATGTGAATTAAATTTTAATCACAAAGATTTATGGGAAGGAGATAAAAACACCGAATCCAGCTAATTATTTTGACAAACGACTGCATCTCCAAAAAAGTTAAAAGTCAACTGCATATATGGCTAAGATTACTTATGGTGCGTGATGCGCCTGATGCCTGAAGAAGAAGGCCTGATGCCTGAAGAAGACCCCATGGTGGTGGTAGACATGGTAGTGGTGGTGATTTTATTGATCTTGACTTCAGTATGGCACTCGATCCTTGACTCACCAACCTTGTGATCAACCTTGGAGGAAGACTTACAGTATTTGACCTCTTCCTTAAACACATAATTCTTAGATCTTTTGTCCACGGCTATGGTCGTCTGGGTTTTTGCTGACACCTTCGCTTCTTTGGATTTATACTCCTTGTAAACAGCCTTTGTGGTGTTTTGTATCTCAAATCTTTTCTCGTTTTTTTCGACCGTCTTGTTTGAGATCACCCGATCTGCATAATCAAATGAGGGGCGCTTCGAGTTGGTTCCGGTGTGGTGGCATTCTTTGCCCTTTCCTGAATTGGGATATCGGATTGTGATTTCCATTTTTCTAGCAGATGTTGTTTAATGGTTTTTTCTAGGTTGCTTGTGGGATGGGTGAGTGGTATTTATTGAGGCAAGAAAAGATTTTGGTAAATTTAATTTTTTATTTTATTTATAAATTTTGTGATGTAAATTATATGGGAATGTTATAAAATTTATAATATAAATTGGTATAAATAAAATTTTATAAAAGGTAAGACAGAAGATCAAATTTATGTAAATTTTTTCTTGAGCGAGGACTTCAAATTCGTTAATTGGTGGGGACCAAATTGTACAATTTGCAAAGCATATTCCTTGTGTAATTTTAAGAGTTAATAGCACTAAACTCCCTGAACTATACCTTTAGCAGCACTTTGCTCCCTCTAACTTATTTTTAGGTACTTAATTTATTATTTTTGTATGATTGGACAAAAACACCTTTATTGAGTATTTGTTTTTCTTTTTCCAACTATTCATTCTCACTTTTTTTTTGCTTTTCCCCATCTTCCATTTTCTTCTTTTATTTTTCTTCTTCTCCCTTTTTACTTATCATTAGCTACTTCTTTCATTCTGATGTAAATATTTTTACACATAAAATAATTTTTTTAAAATTTTCTTTTGTTAATTTTTATTTTGTTGTCTTTGTTTATTTTTTAATTTTTATTATAACCAATATATATTCTTTATATTAATAAAGTATTTTTTTTTATCTAAAATTAAATTATAAAACATATATAAACAAGTTATATTTATAATTAGTCAACTATAATAAAAAAAATAAACAAATTAATCAACTAGTAATATTTTTATTTGTTGCTTTTTACATTAATAAATTATTAGAGCAATTTCTGAAATTGTATTTGTTTCAAAAATCATTCTTTTCGATGCTGATTTGAAATAGGGCATCCGTCAATGTGGAACTCGCATTCAACAAATGAATGCGAGTTGTTGAATGCAAGCTCATGGGATTTTTGATTTGTTAAAAAAAAAAAATGGCATGAAATGCGAGGTCAAAGCATTTTTTTTTTTAAATCAAGGTCGGACGACCTTAAAACCTAGAACCAACATCGAACCACAAATCAGGCAGAACCTTCCTCCTCTTCCTCTTCATTTTCCTTCTCCATTCCTCCTTCTTTGCAACTTACACAACCTCCATTCCTCCTTCTCCGTAACCACCACCACTTCATATACAAAATATTACTCCTCCTCCTTCTCCTCCTGTACAACTACCACTGCCACCACCTTTTGTACGAGCTCTACCACCACCACCTCCTTATTCCTCCTTCTCAACAACAACCACCACCACCACCACCACCACCACCTATAAAATATAAAGGTAAATTATTTGTTTGAATTTCAATTATCGTAGTTAATTTATTTTTTTATTTTATTTTTTTTGAATTAATTTATTTTTTTAATGTAGATATTTAATGTCAATATTAACCCAATAATTACTCCATGTAAACGGAGCTATTGAAATTTCTTATTTTTTAGGAATTTTTTTGTTGTAATTAGATCATCAATTCTTTAAGTTGGATATATTTATGTAATTTTATTTGGATATATTTAAGTTGGATATATTTAAGTGGTTTTGTGCCTGTGTATCTTTTGTTATAGATTACAGATTTTGTGACTAATTTTGTTTGTAACACTTGTTGGGCATGTATTACTTATAACTCTTGTCGGGTTATTGTGTTGTTTCGACAATCCTTATCTGGCACGATTGGTGTAAGATAGAATCCTCGAGAAATAGAGGATACTCTGTCAATTTTTTTTTTTTTAAATTATTGCATACCCAAAATTAGAGTCTAAACAGTTACATCCTTACAGGGAAATGACATTTGATAGACCAGTCACATCCTTCTTTATTGGGGAGGGAAAATTATTTATGAAAGTGGTACTATGTCTTACTGGCTAATAGTGTGCAAGAAATTATTCTGAATAAAGCAACGGATTAAGTTTCTAGAATTGGTTGACAAGATATATGAATTCATAGAGGTTGATAGGGAGCAATTCAAATTGAATATTTTATACAGATATATAGTTAGTCGTGGTGTGTACTCTAACATTCCATTGACAGATGATGATGGTATGGATGGTATTTTTAATTTGTTTGATACTGATCCTACTTTTTGTGCTGAGCTATACATTGAGGCCAAGGAAATTTCTCAGGTACCTGAAACGAACAACAATCTAGAGTTGTATGGTATGGGGCACATCCAATGACGTCTCTTATGTATTCGGCCATGGACGATGAGCCACTGCAGTCCAATGCGCAGAGTCTCTTCAATCATCCTTGGTCATTTGAGTATTACAACCTGACGTGTTCGTTTTCAATGTCAAACTCAATGCCATCTGATCAATCTATTGACGCGCAGTATAATAGAGATACCACAGCAGGTGAAGGCCCAAATACCATGCAATATTATAATTAACATATGGAGAAGGGTATCATAGGTGAGGGCTTGACAAGTGATGATGATAATAGTGCCTCATCGTGGCATGCATTAAACGAGGATTACGAGTCAGACTTAGATTCAAAAGATGTATCGGAGGATGAATCTGACGATAATTTAGTGGCAAACAACGGCGAATGTCAGATGCAAAAGGATGTTCCCGTTTATCAACCCAGAGGTATTGCATTTTTTCAACGATATTGGTAACTACGGTGATTACGATCCAATGGACTGTAGTGATAAAGATGGATTGGTTTATTGGAACGAAGAAAAGTTACAAAATGATATTCGGCTGCACATGTACTTTGATAGTAAGGAACAAGTCAGTAAGGCAGTTAGAATGTGGTTTGTAACTCAAAAACGAGAATTCAAAATGATAGAGAGCCGGAAGAGGACATGCGAGTACACATCTAGATGTGTATAAGACCAGTGCAAATCAGTATAAAAAAAGAATGATTTTCAAAAAAGCACAATTTCAAAAATTTCTCTAAATTATTAACCCTTATTTTTATTTTTATCTATTTATTTGAATTTTTAAACTAATATTTGATCTATTGAGACTCAAAATTTTGAATTATTGAAACCCAAATTTCTTTGTATGTATTTAAATATTTTAATTAACATTTTAAATACATTTTGACGTAACTAACATATAGTCTATTATAAAAAAATTGTAAAGAATTTACGACAATAAAATTTAAGAAACACATGATTTACAAAAAAAAAAAAAAAAAAAGAGTTGAATTTTCTCCCTTTTTCTCGTTCCAATAGTTAGTTTGTTTCCTATGTTGTTATTATTTGTATAATTAGGACATATAAATTTTTTAGCTTGATTTAACAAATTTTTTTACAACTCGTTTGTTTCATAAATTTATCACTATAAATACATTATAATTTCCTTTATAATAGAATATATGTTTGTTACATGAAAATGTATTTGAACTATTAATTAAATTATTTAAATACATATAACGAAAATAGATTTTAATAAACAAAAAATTTGAGTCTTAATAAATCAAATATTAGTTTAAAAATCAAAATAAATTGACAAAAATAAAAGTAAGTCTAAATAATTTATCAATGTAAAAAAACAAGAAATAAAAATATTACTAGTTGATTAATTTGCTTTTTGTTTTCAATATTGTTGACTAATTTTAAATCCAACTTGTTTGTATATATTTTTTATAATTTATAATTTGATTTAGATAATAAATACTTTATCAATATAGCAAGTATATATCCTTTTATAATAAAAATTAAAAAATAACAAATACAACAACATAAACAATTACTTAAAGAAAATAAAAAAATTTATTTTAGATGTACAAATATTTATAACAGAACAAAGGAAGTAGCAAATGACAAGAAGGAAGAAAAAGAAAAAATAAAAGAAGAAAAAGGAAGGAATGGAAAAGGGAAAAAAAAAAAAAGGTGGGAAAGAATTGTTGGAAAAAGAAAAAGAAAAACAATTACTTAGCAATGATACTTTTGTCCAATCATACAAAATGGAAGGGTTAAGTGCTTATAAAATAAATTAGAGGAGGCAAAATACAACTAAGGGTGTAGTTTATGGGGGTTTAGTGCAATTAACCCTACATTTAATTCTCTCTGTCATATATCCCTTTTTTTTTTCTCAAATTTCCAATCAGTTTCCGGAAAGCCATACACTCCAATGATCACTCACGTAGCCTTCTTTTAAATTTCCAATTTCGTTTTCAAGATGGCATTAAACAGCACGGGAAATTTTTTACATAGATTTGATTCATGGTATAATTTCATGGACCATTTTATTCATATTAGGACACATCTCACTTATTGAAAAACAACGATATTATTATTTGTAATTTTTGATTAAATATAATTATATGCTATAAATGAAGTACAAATATATAAATACTTACTTGGTAAAATGAAGTCAACCAGTATGATCTGATTGATATAGTTATTGCCAAGGATTAAATCTTTTGTCCTTAAGGCGTAATTGTCTGTCACTCGATGTAAACATTTATGTAATTACTGTTGGCCCCAAATGCAACCTAAGAGGGGGGGTGAATTAGGTTATCTCTAAAGACAAACCTTTTTAGGTGCTTAATAGAAATTCAAAACTTTATGCAACAAATGAATACTTAAGCACAAATAAATATAATAGATATTCAACAGTTTAAGTTTAAAGAACAAATAAGAATGAGATAAAGAATATCAAACCAAACTCCCAAGCTTCTCAAGCTTGGAGTACATTCACTAGTAGTGCTTCTTCAAAGAAGGTGAGGCAATAACCTTCTTGTACACAAAGTAGGCTCACCCTTGCACCAATGAACTAAGTTCCTCTAGTTGAGCCAAAGGGTTTTACACTACAACCTCACTTTTGTACACTTGTTATCCCTCCACTCTTACACTTGAAGATCACTCACTAGTCTATTCTTGCTCACACTAATTCCTACTAGTTGAGCCAAGAAAGCTAGACTTCTCAAACCAATACAACCCACAATATTTTAGCCTATTTCTCCTCAAATAGCTCTTACAAGTGTTTGTATTGAATGTAGTCCTTCTTTTACTTAATTCAGACCTTGGGGTATTTATAGTTGCCAAATATCTGTTTTCAACAACTTCCCAACGGCTATTTTCATTCATGGAAAACTAGCCGTTGGACCTTTCGGACGGCCGATGCAGCAAGAGTGCGTCCGAACAGACTAGCCGTTGGACCTTTCGGACGGCCGCTGCTGAACCCTGCGTCCGACACTGCGTCCGTTCTCAGAGGGTGTTCGTTCGGACGTCCGAGTATGCGTCCGAACATGCGTCCGATAGAAGCGAAGTCTAACACTGGAAATTTATAAATATTTGTTCTTCGTCCGAGGAGTCTTCTGGAAATTTATCGGACGCTGTTCTTCGTCCGAGGCTTGCTTCAAATTCTTTGTGTCGGACGATTACCATCGTCCGAAGCTCTGTGTGGTTGTTTTGTTCGGACGATCATTTGCGTCCGAACCTCCCTGTTTTTCTGCACACTTGTCTTTAAACCATTAGCATGATTTGGTCATCATCAAAACATGATTAACATAACTGGGGTTCTTCAGAGACTAGTCATTCAATACAAATCAATTGGACAATTCAAAAACTACACAAGAGAATTTGTCCATTAGTCCATTATTTCTCCCCTTTGGCATTATCAAAACATAAAAAGAATAATGCGATTAAAGCTCCCCTAAGTTTAATCTCCCCTTGAGCAGTGAAGCATGTGTGATGCAATTCTTGTAGAAACACATCCATAAAAACACGAATGCTCCCCCTTTCTTTTGCAAGTAGTGACTTATTATAGTCAAAATTTGGACGAATGGATACAAATATCCTAGCATTCTAAACAAATTTGAACACATAGATGGGTAATATTCAAGAGAACATAGTTCAACTTGATAAATGAAAGCACACAAAACTTTAGATGTTACCCATTTCAATATGATCTTAGCTCATATGCCTTGAGCACCCTTCATAGATAATTTATCTTGAATTCCTTGGTGCACTCCAAGCATACCTACATACAAAGTTAAGCAACAACTTTTGGTACCCAAACTTTCTTGGGTCCAATTGGATTAGTAACATGCTTAATCACCCAAATAGAATTTATTCCTAATTTTTCATTTCTTTTAACATAACAATTTTTCTTTATAAGATAAGTTCGGATGACAATGATTCAAGAGTTAAAGGAAATTGTTGCCATGGAAGAAGATTTAGATTTAACAAAGCATAAATCATTTTTTCTAAAGGTGATAAAATTTTTGTTCAAAAACATATTTCTAGTTCTTTTCTTTTCAAAAACATTTTCTTTCTTTGTTTTTAAAGTTAACATCAAGATCATCTAATCTCTTCTTCAATGAAGCTTGTTCTTCCATGATCTTGGTTTTTCCAACGAATTTTTCTTTCAAAACATCATTTTCTTTTGTCAAAGAATTATTTTTATGCACAAGTTTTGAGTTGGCACTCAATAAAGTGTTAACTTTAATTTTTAACTCTTTGTTCTTAGCATATGATTCTTTCAAACATTCATGCATTTTTAAAATAAATGATTCAACATCATCATTATCATCATCACATGAATCATCACAAGAATCACAACTAGAGGTTACCTCATTATCGCCAAGTGCCATAAAAGCCATTTGAGCCTCCTCATATTCTTCTTCAACTTCTCCATCCGAATTGCAATCATCCCAAGTGATTTGAAAGTTGTTGAAGTGAGGCTTCCTTGAGTCTTTTCTCCTTTAAATTAGAGAATTGATCAAAGAATCAATAGGCATAGAAATTAAATTTTTAGACTCTTCTATGGCAATGGATTTAGGTTCCCATTCCTTAGGTAAAGCATTCAAATTTTTTCTATTCTTTTCACCCAAGGAATATTCTTTACCCAAATCTTCCAAGTCCTTTACCATATCATTGAACCTCAGATACATCTTGTCAATGTTCTCATGAGGTTCCATTTTGAAGGATTCATATTTAGCCACAAGAAGTGACTTCTTTTGCTCTCTAATATCTTCACTTCCTTCATGGATTTCTTTCAATTTGTCCCATATCTCCTTGGCCGATATGCAACCTTTTACTTTAGAAAACTCATCTGCATCCAAAGCATTATACAAAATATTAATGGCTTTAGCATTTAAAGATAAATTTATTTTATCTTGTGCATTTAACTCAAATCTGGTTTTAGGCCTTAATCTATTAGTATTTTCATCAAAAATATTTGCCTCAATAGGACCTTCATAAATAATATTAGACCATAATTCAATATTAATAGATTGAACAAAAATTTTCATTCTATCCCTCCAAAAAGCAAAATTAATGCCATTAAACATGGGAGGTCTAGTGATAGAATGCCCCTCTAAAAATAAGGTATTATGGGTTGCCATAATGATTTTTACTCAAAAGCGGTTAAGCTCAAAATATGAGACCAAGCTCTGATACCAATTGTTGGCCCCAAATGCAACCTAAGAGGGGGGGTGAATTAGGTTATCTCTAAAGACAAACCTTTTTAGGTGCTTAATAGAAATTCAAAACTTTATGCAACAAATGAATACTTAAGCACAAATGAATATAATAGATATTCAACAGTTTAAGTTTAAAGAACAAATAAGAATGAGATAAAGAATATCAAACCAAACTCCCAAACTTCTCAAGCTTGGAGTACATTCACTAGTAGTGCTTCTTCAAAGAAGGTGAGGCAATAACCTTCTTGTACACAAAGTAGGCTCACCCTTGCACCAACTAAGTTCCTCTAGTTGAGGAGCCAAAGGGTTTTACACTACAACCTCACTTTTGTACACTTGTTATCCCTCCACTCTTACACTTGAAGATCACTCACTAGTCTATTCTTGCTCACACTAATTCCTAGTGAGGATCTTCTAGACTTTTCAAACCAATACAACCCACAATATTTTAGCCTATTTCTCCTCAAATAGCTCTTACAAGTGTTTGTATTGAATGTAGTCCTTCTTTTACTTAATTCAGACCTTGGGGTATTTATAGTTGCCAAATATCTGTTTTCAACAACTTCCCAACGGCTATTTTCTGTCTACTGGAAAACTAGCCGTTGGACCTTTCGGACGGCCGAAGAGACGGCCGACCTTTCGGACGGCCGCTAAATGAACCAAATAGTACACTTACTACACATCAGAGATGTGTATCGGAGACAGAGAATTCGTTCTAACATGCGACTCCGTTAGAACGCGAACTCGGACAAAACAACCACACAGAGCTTTCTTCGTCCGAGGAGTCTTCGGAAATTTATCGGACGCTGTCTTCGCCGACACTTGCTTCAAATTCTTTGTGTCGGACGATTACCATCGTCCGAAGCTCTGTGTGGTTGTTTTGTTCGGACGATCATTTGCGTCCGAACCTCCAGGTTTTTCTGCACACTTGTCTTTAAACCATTAGCATGATTTGGTCATCATCAAAACATGATTAACATAACTGGGGTTCTTCAATTACCTCCTAGGATTTCAACATCTGTACCCTTGTGAGTTGCACTACTAAATGAGGCTTACGAACTTACGGAATATTTCTCAATTTTCTCTCTACAAAACACAATTCGTAAAGATCAAGTATAGAAGTAGAAGATTAAGAAAGAAGGAATAATGAACATGAAATGTATGTGTGTTCTCCAACTCTTTGATAACACACCTATAGAATTTTTGGAGCCAATGAACAGATAAAATATTAATATATGAATGAACATTGATGATTCATGAATACACATAAATCGATGAATACAGCATTGATGTTATATGAATGAGTTTTCATAATTAATGAATACATCATTAATTATCTATAAATGTAAATCCACAATTCATAAATGCATTAATAAGCATATCATTAATAAGTCCACAATTTATGAATGTACGCAACATTAATTACAGATGGATATATGTTCATCCAATTAATATTATACATAGTTCATGAACACAAAATAGTTTATTAAACAAATTAATGTCATTCATGTTTATCACTTTGAATTAATACCTTATTCATCTATAGGAAAGTAGTTGATTAGACAGGGAATAAATTGATAAATAAATTAACATTCAAAGATTCATTGAGATCAATTTCTTATTCACTAATTCCAACAATCCCCCACATGAATAGAAATTGTCTAGCCGGTACGAAAACTCAAATAATTCGTAGAGAAAATTGAACTAAAGATCATTACAACAGGAGAGGTAGTTTTTGGTTTTGAACATTCCCGAGTGAAATACTATTGATTTACACAGTTAATTAGTGAATATGATGTCTTAAACTATTCAACCTTTAGTCTAAACCACGATAATAGTACTCATATAGTTTTCTTATTAGATATTCCATTAATTCTCACAGTTGTGTTCATTTTGGCTATGAACAACTCCTGATTTTATGAATGTTTTAGAGAATTAAATCTTTTAAAATTGTCAAAGAAGTAGCCACATTCTCATTCATATAGGTGATCTCTCATTAAGAGTATGCTGCATATTCCCTAATAAGAAATCAAGCTATAAGAATTATTAAAAGTTTAGCTCATACTTTCATTGCTGTGACTAACATTCCCATAATCATAGGAATTGGAGTGCTACTGAGTATGCAATATGACTTAGTTGTCCCTTTGAACCTAGATCTTAGAATGGTCAGTCAAGTAGGTAGGGTTACCATCATAACACTCTTTTTGTCATTTAAAGACTTAAAACAGATTCCCCTTGATGACTTATACACAAACTCTTTCATCAAACTTTTAATTAATGTGGATCCACAATATTTTTCTTTTTGAGTTCGTATAGTTAATGGAAATAATTCCATTCAAGAGCAAGTGTTTAATGGTATTGTGTCTATGACGTATATGTTTAAATTTACCATTATATAAGCTACTTTGGCCCTTCCAATTGTTGACTGACTGTCACAATGGATACAAATAGTTGGCATTGGTTTTGGCCAACATGGAATATCCTTTAAGAAATTTTGGAGCCACTTAGCTTCTTCTCCTGCTTTATTAAGAGCAATAAACTCTGATTCCATTATGATCTTGAGATACACATTTGCTTAGAAGATTTCCAAGTCACAGCTGCACCACGGAGTGTAAAGACATATCTACTTGTGGATTTTGAGTCTTTGGTGTGGAATATCCAATTTGCATCACTATACCTTTCCAATGCTGTTGGGTATCCAATATTGTGAAGATCATAGTCTAAGGAGTATTTCAAATACTTGAGTGCTCTTTTGATAAATGTTTCTGACTAGGATTATTAGTACAAGAATCTACTTAGTTTACTAATAGATTATGCTATATCCGGTCTTATGTAGTTCATAACGTACATCAAGTTGCCAATGATTCGAGAATTCTCCAATTGGTATATCCCTTCTCTTTTATTTTCGACAGATATACACTCAAATGTATTGCTATTTTAACAGTACTATTATCATCGTTAGAAAATTTGTTAGGATTTTCTCAACATAACAAGATTGGGACAATATCAATCCTTCAGATGTTCTAGAAATTTTAATTCCCAATATGACATGCACAAGACCCAAGTCTTTCATGTCAAACCTTTTAGTTAATATGGTTTTTGTAGAATTTATCATGTACTTATTGCTACCAAAAATCAACAAATCGTCTACGTATAGACATAGAATAGCATAACCCTGGTTAGTGTTCTTTACATAAACACACTTATCAATTTTGTTGATTTTGAATTCAGTTGATAATGTAACTTTGTCAAATTTCCTATGCCATTGTTTAGGAGGTTGTTTCAAGACATGAAAATGACTTATTAAGTTTACATACTTTCTTTTCTTTTCCTTTAACAATAAACCCCTTGAGTTGTTTCATGTAAACTTCTTTATCAAAGTCACCATTTAGGACAGCTACCTTTACATCCATTTGATATATTTTCAACTTATTAACAGGTGCAATTGCTATGAATATTTATATAGATATTATTCTTGATACAGACGAGTTTGTATTAAAATAATCCAGACCTTCATGTTGCTTGTAGCCTTTAATAAGAAGCCTTACTTTATAATTGTCAATAATTTCATCAGTTTTCATCTTCTTTTTAAAAATCCATTTACAACACCTAATGATTTACTTCCAGAAAGAAGATCCACTAGTTGCCATGTATGATTTTGTATGATGGATTCAATTTCACTATTGACTACTTCCTTCCAATAAAAAGATTTAGTGCAAGACATAGTTTCGGTGAAAATTTGAGATTCATTTTTCAACAAGTTAAAATATCTAGACCAAACGATTTTGTTATTGGATTAGCCCTCTACTCCTTGATTCAAATTTATCAACTTTTAATTATTGATTTCTACTTGAACTTCTCTCGTTCATTCTTTTGAGTGAATGAATTTCTTATGCCTCTTTAAAAAGAAATACATTCTTAAAAAAATGTAGCACTTCTTGATTTTATAATGGCATTAGGATGAATATTCTCAATACTAGACTTATGTACAAGAAAGCGATATGCACTACTATTATGGGCATACCCAATGAACACATAATCCACTATTCTAGATCCTATCTTGATCTTTTTAGGATCAGAGATTGCCACTTTTGCAAAACATCCCCACACTTAAATTTTTGAAGAACGGTATCTTTCCTTTTCACAATTTATGTAGTGTCTTTTCTAACTTCTTGTAAGTGACTTTATTTAGTATAAGGTTGGTAATTAGAAATGTCCCCCACAAATTCTGAGGTGCTCTTGAACTTATTAACATGGCATTCATCATTTCTTATAAAGTTCAGTTCTTACGCTCAATAATGCCATTTTGTTCATGTGAATAAGAAGCAATAGTTTGATAGATAATAACATGTTGGGAATAAAATTCACCAAGTCGTACCTCATTTTCTCCATTTCTATCACTTCTAATCACCTTTATCTTTTTACCAAGTTGATTTTCAATTCCAATCTGGTAATGTTTAAACATTTTAAGAGCCTCATATATGCTTATAAGCAAATAGGTATAACAATATCTCGTGCAATCATATATAAAAGTGATATAATATTTTTTACCACCTATAGTTTGCACATATTTTAAATCATCAATATCAAAGTAAATTAAATCTAGAGGTTCACTATTTCTTTCAACTGAATGAAAAGAAATCTTTGTGAATTTCAATTCTACACAAATTTCACACTTATGTTTATCAAAAATCATATTTGCTAATAAATTTTGATTTATCAAGTTTTGTATAGAATTGTAATTAACATGTCCAAGTCTGCCAAGTGGCATATCACAAGACTTAAGCAACTAAGAAGAGGCATGTATTATCATTATTCTCATCCTTAGTTATAATAGTCATTATACTTAATTTAAAATGCCATCACAAAGATACCTCTTTCCTACAAAAATATCACTTCTAATAAGTACAAATTTATCATTTTCAAAGACCATTTTAAAACTATTTTTACTTAACAATAAGCCAGACAACAAATTCTTTCTAATATCAGTTATATGAAATATATTGTTGACGGTTAGAAGCTTTACAGAAGTTATTTTCAAAATAACCTTTCAATTGCTATATACCTTGTACGTAAATACATTTCCCATGAACCGATGCTCACCATCCACCTCTTTGTAGATAGAAAATATCTTCTTCTCATTACGGACATGTCTTGTGGCCCCAGTATTAACCCACAATTCTTCAGGGTTGTTGACTAGGTTGACTTCAGAGACAACTAAAACCACGTGGAAGATTCATTTTGAACCACTCTATCTACATGAATATCATGTGCAAGTTGAACTTTTCCAACTTGATTTACTTCCAAAATTTTTGAATCAATCATCTCAAAGTCAAGGAATTCGCCAACTATGAATTTCTTTAAACCAACACTCTAACCTTAGCACTAGGTATGGATTTATACATATTATAAAGTTAATTGTCCAAACCATTCAAATATTGTTGTTCTGCACGACATCACTAAGATTCGATGTATTCACAGCAGCCACAACAACAAGATCGGATTCCTCACCCGAGAGTTTAGGTATTATTTCAATAAAAAACTTAGCCAACTCCTAAATGGTCAAATAGACCAATAACTTTGGTTGCCACTTCTTGAATTTCAACATATTGAACTTCTCGGGTTTCTCACCAAGCATCACGGAGAATGTTGGTGGAATCCTCACCTCATAGGAGGTTGATGCTGTAGCATTTTCAATAGTCGTCTTACCATATAACGAATAAATATTGGTCAGACATAGATTTTGATCGAGTGTATATATAAGAACAATCACCAATAATTTTGTAACAAATAAAAAAATTGGTTAACAATATATGCAAATGATTATCAAAGAAAACAAATAATAAAAATTATGCTTTAAGATTGTTAGAAAACAATGATATTATTATTCGTAATATTGGATTGAATACAATTATATGCTATAAACGAAGTACAAGTATATAAACACTTACTTGGTGAAAATATAGTCAATCAATATGACCGATTGATATAGTTGTTACCAAAGATTAAACCATTTGTCCTTAAGGCATAATTTTCTGTCATTTGGTGCAAACAGATTTTGTGTAATTGCCTCCTAAGATTTCAATAATTCCACCCTTGTAAGTTGCACTAGTTAACAAGGCCTACAAACTTACGGAATATTTTTTAATTTTTCCTTTACAAAACACGATTCATAAAGCTCTAGAGTACGAATAGAAGATTAAGAAAGAAGGAATAATGAACATGAAATGTATGTGTGTTCTCGAACTCCTTGATAACACATTTATTTATAAGATTTTTGGAGCCAATGAATAGACACAGCATTAATATATGCATTCTAAACATTCATAATTCACGAAAATACATAATTCATGAATACAACATTGATGATACATGAATGAATCTTTATAATTAACGAACAGATCATTAATTATCTATATATATAAATTCATAGTTCATGAATTCCTTAATGAACATATCATTTATAAGTTCACAATTCGTGAATGTATACAATATTAATTATACATGGATGAGTGTTCATCCAATTAATATTATACATAATTGATGAACACAAAATAGTTCATTGAACAAATTAATGCCATTCATGTTTATCGCTTTGAATTAAAGCTTTATTCATGTGTAAGAAAATAGCTGATTAGACAGGGACTAAATTAGTAAATAAATTACCATTTAAAGGTTCATTGAGATCAATTTTTTATTCACTAATTCCAACATTACTGGCCTATTATCTTACAACAGATGTGCTTTAAAATAAACTAAGGGATTTATGATACTGTACCATGGATCTAATCCATATAAGAATTTCCCATACAACACGGTACCGATAGCATGTTGTATAGTGTTTTCATGAAAACAAAATGAAGAAAATTGTGTTACTATGTTTTATTGCTTCCCTGCATTGGCTTCTCACGTAAACAACGGACCAACAAAATTAAACCTAGTATAGAAACAATGGCTTCGTTTGGATTGAAATTAATGGACCATTATTTGGTAAATAATATTTGAGTTTTGACTTAATGGTTTCTGAAAATAATGCTGAATTTTGAAATAATGAAATAATTGCTTGGACACGAAATAATATTTCAAAATAACTATTTAGATTGCAAATAATAAATGTCTAATATTTACTTTTCCTTTTTTGTAACTATAAAGAATTCCAAACAATAATAATTGGATATCGCGGGCCTATTATTTTGACTTGATGTTACACATGGTAGTTTTGCATTTTTATGTTAGATTTGAGGAGTTCAGAGATCTGAACAACTTAATTATTGTAAACTCCCGTAATTTTTTTAAAAAAAATTAATACTAATATTATTAATTGATAGATATCTAATATATTATGAATTTCATTTGGATTTGAACTACTTATCATTGTTGAACAAAATTTGTTGAGCGGTATGTTCACATGAGAAAATTTAATTTTTATTAATTCGGTATATGTACATTAGGAACTCGTTATATGTCGAATACGATATAATTTTATAAGTTAAGTTTTTCGATAATTTCATTTTCTTTGTTTATGCTTTTCGTATATAAAATATCATGCTTGGGGTTGTATTTTTCATTAATTATTGTTATTCAATGGACTGATTTGGATAAATTTATTTATTTATTAGTTGGAATTTAATTTAAAGTATAAAGATCCATTTATGTATTTTGTTTTAAAATTATTACAATTTTTGTGAAACTATGAGTTTTCAAAAAAAAAAAAAAAAAGAATCTGGTCGGCATCTGTTTAGAAGGGGTGCCAGGTGGTGACGCGTGTGGCTGTTGGAGAAGTAAGGAAGAAGATATAAGGAAGAAAAAAGAGAAAGAAGAAAGGAAAAAGCCAAAAAGGCACCCATTGAATCATTAATTCACGTCAATCCCCTTCCTTTACCAACACCTTTTCCTTTCCCTTTCCCTTTAGTTCCACCTCCAATGGCTGCCATCTCCTCCCCTTCTCTCTCATCGGCCACTCTCCTTCCTCTCCACTCGTGAAATCCAATCCGATTCAACCATTACTTCACGTGATCTTGACTATTGTTCATGATTATGATTAATTTTGATAATGATCTTGTAGTATTTTTTGGGTTGATTTTGTAGTATTTATTGGTTAAAATATTAGAAATTACCTCTCTTTGGTTGGCAGAATAGAGTGGGCGGGGCTAACGGGCTGTGGGCGGTAGGAGTGAGGTGGAGGTTGAGGGAAAGAAACGGGTAGGGTTTGTACAGGTAGAAATAGTTGTGATGTTAATGGTGGTTTTTGGTGGCTAAAGGACCTAGTCATGAGGAAGATGACATAACAATCCTAAAAGTTGTGAACAAAATATGAAGAAATCAATATTATTAACAACCCCTCCAAATTTGGAGGTTGTGCCGTTGGTTGCAATAGCCGGAAAAACAGAGAAGAACCAAGCATCCAGTCGACCAGTAGTTTGAAGAGAAGAGGAAAAATAAAAAAATTGCAGTTTAGCCCTGCAATTTTTATTTTTCTTGTTTTTTATTTGACATTTTATCCAATCTTTTAGTTTTACAAATTAATCTCTCATAGTTTGTTTTAAATTTTCA
This sequence comes from Cinchona pubescens, assembly GCA_025175665.1. Lineage (NCBI taxonomy): Eukaryota > Viridiplantae > Streptophyta > Magnoliopsida > Gentianales > Rubiaceae > Cinchona > Cinchona pubescens. Next base: position 2,035,065 of record JANKKI010000122.1, on the reverse strand, counting down.
ATTAAGTTCAAGAACATAAATAGTCGGCATTTGACAAAATTATGATTTAGATATTTGTTTTGACTAAATGTACTCCAATAATTTGTGGATAAAGTAAATCTCCATTTATTTCATTTTTAATTATTCTATATATTCTTTTCAAATTTTAATTTGTGGCCAAAGTTAATCTCCATTTATTTCATTTTTATTTATTAGATTTCATTGTTAAATATTATTATTTTTTACTTTATAAACTTTTTAGGATGGAGATACAGTATAATTGCACACTTAATTTAAGGGATAAAATGTAATTATTCATCTAATTGAGAGTAAAGTGTTATTAACCCACTAATAAATACAAGTCACGGCTATTAAAATTTGTGAGTTCTAAGAAAAGTTAGATCCGGTTGCATGTCCAGGCTTTAGCAGGTTTATTTGATTTATTTTCAAATTTTTCAATTGAATAAGCCACTTGTCATTTATCAATTGGTTGTTAAAATTTATCCGGAAAACTACTTTTCGGGGATTGAATCACAAACCTAAATACATGTTGAGATTCAGTTTTGAATTGAAAATTTTAGTATTTACTGTATAAGTAATCAAAAAGTATTAAAAAATTATTTTTGTAATAATTTATTGAATATTTTTGTAATATTAATAATATATTTTAATTGTTATACTTTTATAAAGTTCTTTTATATAATTAAGTAAATTATATATTTTAGTAGATACATAATTAAATATTTTAGAACTTGAATGATATTAATATTAATATGATAGCCTATATACTATTAGTTTTATTTTGAAATTGCAATTTTAATAATATTTGATAATTTTGTTTAAGAAATTAACCGATTCTTTGCTACTTAAAATATGTATGAATATGCGATATTTTAAGAGTTTTGGAGAGAGAATTTTTGTACGCATTAGAAACTCCTTCTATATCGAATACAATATAATTTTACAATATAAATTTTGTTATAATTCAATTTTCTTTGTTTATATTTTTCATCCATAGAATATCATAGATGGGGTTGTGTTTTTTGTTAATTATTATTATTATTATTCTTCTTCGGTAGACTGATTTGAATAAATTTATTTATTAATGTATTAAACTATGAGTTTTTGAAAAAATAAAAAAAAAGAAGATGAATCTGGTCGGCGTGTGTTTGGAGGGGGCAGCAGAGACGGTAGGTAGTATGGAGGAGGTGGCGTGTGTAGCTGTTATACAGAAATAAGGAAGAAGAGAAAAGGAAGAAGAGAGAGAAAGAACTAAGAAGAAGGAAAAAAAAAAAGACAAAGGAGTAGGAGAGAGAAGTTGAGTTGATTAGGAAAGAGAAAATAAATAAATAAATAAGTGAGTTGACTTGAAAGTCGTGCAGAAAGTTTTAAAAAGTTTAAGTTAATTATATTATAAGCCCCTTAGGCTCTTGATATGACATGTAGTAGTTGGGGACAAATGGCATGGTAAGTCCTTTAGATTTCTGAGATTTGGTTTTGGACTGAAAACTTTAACACTTATTATACAAGTAACTAAAAGGTACTGATGAATTATTTTTGTAATAACTTATTGAATATTTTTGTAGTATTAATAACATAAATTAACTGTTATACTTTTATAGAATTAATAAAAATATATATTTTAGTATGGACATGATTAAATATTTTAGAACTTGAATGATATTAATGACAACATGATAATCTATATGTGACTGGTTTTATTTTGAAATTAAACTCTAGTAATATTTGATAATTTTTTTTTAGAAAATTAGCCGGTTCTTTGCTACGATTTTTGTACTATTTCGACATAAGTGGTTATTCACACTCATTTGTATTTTCGAAAAATATTTTGTCTAAATTATTATTTTTGACAACATATTATTTTAGTTGTTAAATTTGGATCTTACATGAATATTTAAATTATTTGAAGAGACAGATTTATGTAAGTGACATTATTTTGAATTTCGTATGATTGTTTTGTATGTGTATATTTGAATTATTTGTTCGACAATTAATAATGAACCAAGACTCCTAAAATAATTATGAATAGTCGGTAGGAATTATAGTTTTAACTTTCTGTCCAGGTGTCTTAAGATCTAGTATTCTGTTTGAATAACCTAAGACCCAATATTTCATTTTTGAATCCAGGTAAGTTTTGGCCGAATCTCTTGATAACCTTTTCTAGTGGGGTCTCTTAGCACTAGGCTGAGTTCAATTAGCCTATGATAGCGTGTTTATTTTATAAACTTATAATGAACCATGATGTGAACTTTGAAATTGCGTGTTTGTTTTATGAACCTATAATGAACCATTATGTGAATTTTGAAATTTTCGATAATTAGCTTGACTCTGACTTCTGATATCAAATTTCCAAACTTTGATTATGAACTCTGCTTATGATTTTCGATAATGGATATGAACTTTTGATTTATGTGAAATATTTTCATAAAGCCTTTGAGTTAATGCCATTTCTTTGAATATGTATATAAGTATATTTTTTTTCAAGAATGATTTTTCGAAAGAAACTTATGACTATGATGTGAAGCTGTGTGATTAAAATTTTGACGAAATATATATATATATATATGAACTTTGAAATTGCGTGTTTGTTTTATGAATTTATAATGAATCATGATGTGAATTTTGAAATTTCGATAATTAGCTTGACTCTAACTTCTGATATCAAATTTCCAAACTTTGATTAAGAACTCTGCTTATGATTTCTGATAATGGTTACAAACTTTTGATTTATGTGAAATATTTTCTTAAAGCCTTTGAGTAAATGCCATTTTCTTTGAATATGCATATAAGTATGTTTTTTTTCAAGAACGATTTTTTGATCTAAGAAACTTATGACTTGTGATGTGAAGCTATATGATTAAAATTTGGACGAAATATATATATATATACATGAACGATTTGTCACTGACCCCATTTCTTAAGATTTTGCAGAGGTAGAGAATTTTGAGGATCCATAAGCTTAGCAATGCCAATGTCTTGAAGCGTTCCAATTAGGAGTAGTCCACGACTTAATAAATTATTGTTTAGTTAATTTATTTGATTTGCACCCATGTTGCTTTAAAATTTATGGATTGACTTAGTTTATATTAGTTTCGCCGTATAAGTGAGACAACTATTATTGTTTATTTTATGAACTTCATTATTATTTAATGAGGACTTTGTTTGATTCGAGTCTTGTGCCTTTGGGAGATAACTTTTGAGTGTACGGCGGCTGTTACATACCAATGAACGCAGGCATGAGGCGTGACACTTATAGTCCGATTGATACCTTTCGAGCTCATGGTTGTCCTTTCTGATAAGAGTTCAATGACTCGTATTCAGTAGCTTGGATTTAGGGAACGAAAGTCTAAACTACACACGTATTGCCATGGATCCGATGTATGGCATAATGCCATGAATCCGATTTATGACACACCTTAATCCATAATAAAGCACATCACTCACTTATTATCTTACATCATTTTGGTGGATAATGTGTTTTAATATAGATCGAAGGATTCACAACACAATACCATGGACCTAATTTATAAAAATTTCTTACACAACACGGCGTGTTGTATAGTGAAAAAATACTACCATAAACCCGATTTTGGGCCCTACCTGTAGATCTCGTGGTTAAGATTAAATCTTATAGAATCTTTCTTGCATCAGTTGATGTCATAGATTTCATAATATTTAATCTATATCACAGAATCTACAAGTGGAGTCATAGACCAAATCTACCTAAATATTTCCCTGTATAGAGGTGTCATGAAGACCAAATGGAGAAAATTGTGTTGCTCTATTTTGTCACTTCCCTGTGTTGGCTTTCTCTCTTAATCAATGGACCATTTTCATGAAACTAAACCAGTATAGAAACAATGTATTAATAACAATACTAGTTATTAGTCCCATTTTGGTCTAATGTGCACTTTCATATAGAATAAAACAAACTTACTTGCAATATTAATTGGTTTTCCTTTATATTTCTACTGTTTTGATTGTTGTTTTGAATTAGTGTATAAAGATTAAAAAAAATTATTTTCTCTGTCTTATTTTATTTGATATGGTCAACATGTATATAATTTTTAAAAAGTTAATATTTGAATAATTATTAAATTATTTTTTTCCATTATTATCTTGTAATTTAAATTCAAAATTTGTTACATTTTGTTTGGATCAATATATTTGGGGAAGAATTTGAAATCTATTTAGTTGTTGGAAAAATTTATAAGATCAAAATAGATGAAATTGAAATCCACCAAAATTAAAAAATTGTTTGAAATCATTCATTTTACACTTTTTAGTTTAGATGGATTTGAAATTAATCCATTCAACCTTACAAAGTGTTCTATTAAGGAGTTTATGTGTTGATTTTAAATCTTTCCTCAAATTTATTGATCCAAATATAACCTTAGTTGATTTTTTTTTTTTAACAAACGACAACAATCTAACCAACTCTTATCTATCTAATTCTAGAGGGAAGTGGAAGCCTAATTAGACCAAGAGATAGAGAACCTAATCTCTATCTTAAGATGTGAGCGGATTCGAATTTCTAACCTCACACTCAAACAAAATATTTGGTGACCAATTCACCTAATGTGGGTTGGTTCTTAATTAATTTTAGAATTTCCAAAATTTTAAATAGTTCTTGAGAATAATTAATGTTAAAAAGAATTACCGATCAAGCCATGTTGGCCAAAAAGAAAAAACCAAAAAAAAAAAGAAGCAATGGACATGGATAAAAAGTGGGTAGTGGAAACAAACCACTATCTATTGATGGCAAATACTTAGGTAGACCCGATCTTTGACTTTATTTGTAAAACCCGTGGTGTGGATTAAATCTTAAAGAATATACGATATCAGTTGACTGTAAGCAAGATTTTTTAAGATTTAATCCTGACCACAGAGTCTACAAGTGCGGTCAAAGACCAGGTTTACCTAAATATTTTCTTCTATTGATTGACAGTGGGGGTTACCATTACAAATGGGAATAGTGGTCTATTGATTGACAGCACTACACTTGTCAATGGGTTGGGTCTAGACCCAGACCCGATCCGATCCGGACCCGTTTATCCGGGTCTGAATCTATAACAAATTTTGATTACTCGGATCTGATTCAGACCGTTTAGCTATTATAATAAACGGGTTGGATCTGGATCTTGGTGTTTCGATTCGATTAAGACCCAGATCTGATTAAAATATTTAACATATAATAAAATTATTGTATATTAGTGTTATTTTATATGTATATATACATATATGTTGTGTAAATTGCCTATGTAATTTATATTTAATATAAAATACATGCATAAATATTAATTATGAATTCAATACCTTTGTATAATTAAAAAAAAAAAGAGAAAATTTGATAAGTTGTAATAGTTTTACATATAATTTTTTTAAAAAAATTATTAAAATTCGGATCTAGATTCGACAAGACCTGACGGATCCGGATACAGATCTACTTTTGTAGACCCGTCTGGATCCAGATCCAGATTCAGATTTGGCTATATTAATGGGATCCGGGTCTAGATATGCTAGATTCGATTCGGATCCAACCCGTTTACAACCCTAAACAGTACCCACGTGCTCATTCTTGTTGGAAAAACTCTATATAAACTCCCATAATACTCTGCATAAAAGATCAGAGAGAGCATGAGAGTATAGAGAGGCTAATCGGGAAAGGCATTAAAAAAAAAAAAACAGCTATGAAAAGGAAATACGAGATAGTCTAAACAATGGAGAAAAAAAAAAGAAAAAGAAACGAGAAGACAGTCGGACAAAGGAGGTGGTGTTCTTGCATTGGAAAGACCAAGTCGAGATATGCTATAGGTAAAGGTGTGGAGATTTTATCGCGGCCAAATTCCTCTTTGATTCCTAGGAAAACTAAAAAATCAAAATGACCAAATCAGGTTTTTACATCTCTTTCAAATCAATTTAAAGTAAACAAAAAGTTTAAAGGAGTTTATGTTAAATGAAGCTCTAGATTCAATTGCAAGAGATTTTATTTATATATCCTTAATACGTTTGCAAAAGCTTTGTGTGATATTAGCTAGCCTTTTGATACGCATCTTCTATTTTTCTTCTTGGTCTTCTCTCATATTGACTGCATATTCTAATGCTAATTGGGCAGGAAATCCTACTTATAGGCGTTTCACTACAGGTTTTTGTTTCTTTTTAGTGATTCTCTAATATCCTACCGCAGTAAAAAGCAAATTGTTGTTTCTCGATCTAGTACAGAAACTGAATGTTGTAGTATTGCTGATGCCACACAAGAACTTATTTGGTTTTATTGGTTACTATCTGATATGGGTGTTTCTCATGCTTTACCAACTATACTTCACGGTGACAGTCAGAGTTCTATCCAAATTACACACAATGATTTTTCATGAGCATACAAAGCACATTGAGACAAATTGTCATTTTGTTCAACATCACATTATTCAAAAACCGTAAAGCTTCTTTCTACTTTGTCTTCTGATCGGATTATTGATATTTTCACTAAGGCATACCTTCCCTGACACTTCCTTGATTTGGTTTCCAAATTTAAGTTAAGTTGTGCTCAACCACCTTGAATTTGAGGGACTCAAATTCTCGATACCCTTGTTTCAGTACCGAATGAATGCCAGCCGCATTAATATACCATGTGAACCTTCAAATTAGCAATACGCGTGCTTTTGTTTGGTGAAAAATGACTGGTTTGACTTCTTTAACTGGCTCTTTTACAAGACATTGGACGATATCTCCTTTTGTAGAATGTTCTTTTTCTTCTGTCCCCGTCTCTGCAGAATGCCAGGCGATTGTTTAAAATTTTCACCTCCTTACCCATCTCGTTAAAGCACCTCTTGATGGCAGAACAGAATCAATATTCAAGTCTTCAGATCCCCTACCTGTATTCAGATCTAGCGAGGACATATGCTTAATCACGGATTCAATCATTCCCCTCACTTGATTACTCGTCGATCCAAGAACCCCATCACCATCCTCTGCCTTAACTCCTTCGCGCCAATAGCATTGAGAGGAAAAATGTTACAAAATCATAAACCTTTGCCAGATGGTATTCCATTCTCTAAATTTGCAATAATATAATATAAACAAATACTAATTGCTAAAAGATGTCTTCAAAATCTAACCCCAACAAATAATAAGCCAAGATTTCTATTTCTGCATAAGAAGGTCCACAATTTCTCTTTCCCTTACTTGGTCTCCTTATCTGGAGCTTTTTTGATTCAACAATTCATTGTTTCATATTTTGTAAATTAAAAAGCTTCACGAATTGGAATTGTTTTATTAGAGTTTTTGTAAGCTATTTGGTGTCAGTAGCTCTGCCTGGCTTGTTCGGCTCAATTAAATGATTTATAACACATCACGTGACTTTACATCTTAAAAGTTACGTGGCAACAAATTGAAGGAGGGTACTAAGAAGGGTACTGCTACACGATGAAGGGTACCAAGGATTCAGTCCCGAATTTGAGAGAGGATGTTAGCATATGTATATATATAAAGTAAATATTCTATATAATTATACCTAAATTGTAGGCTAGTTTAGCTCCTAAATTATTGGCTAGCTTAGCTGCTTGATTAGCTAATCATGTTTTCTTCCTTACTTATGCACTTATCAAGCCTATATATAGGCATTACAAAAAATTTGTAAATTTCATGCGGATTTTTACTGCGACTTTTTTTCACAGGTAATAGCTACGGAATTTACTGTGGATTTTAGTTTTCTAGTATTGAGAATAAAATTTTGCTACGGATTAAAAAATTTGCATCAAAATTCGCAAGTAAAGTTCCCTCCATAATGCTGGAATGTATTACTTACAGAAAAATAAGCATCAAAATTTGTAGGTAAATTTTATGCGGATATAGCTATAGATTTTTGGGAACAATTTTTTAGCCTTTTATATAGTTACATGTGAAATTAGCTGCAGATATTTTACATGCAAAATAATATTCACAACTAATTCCTCAGGAAAACTCCGTAGCATAATTTCTCAGAAAAATTCCGTAGCAAAGTTTCGTAGGAAAAATCCGCAGCAAAGTTCCGCAGGAAAAATCCGCAGCAAATTTAAAGTTATAATCACAAAACCCACCCATCTCTTCCCAGATTAAATCGGGAAAAAAAACCCTCTTTCCCCTTTCCACCCATCTTCGCCACCTTCTACCACCATTCACCTACCCCCCTTCTTCCTATTTTCCTTTCTGCTTCCCGACGCCTTCTTCCTATTTCCATGTCTCCTTCCCTTCCCTTCTTCCTCATTTTTTTCTCTTCTCAAGCCGATTTCTCCTCTTCAAGGCTGCTTATTTCTCCTCTTCAAGTCGATTTCTCCTCAAGCCGCCACCTCCTCGAACAGTTGCAAGGTAGTGTATTCCTATGTTTCCACTTTTTAATTTTTTTTATCCATTTTTTTTTTTTGCAACTATTTGTTAGCCATAATTTCCCTAAGATTTTTATTTTGTTATTTTTCTAGTTTTTTTTTCTAGCGATTTCTAGCTTTTTTGCGCTTACGATTTCTACTTTTTTTTTTTTTTGTAGAATCTTGACATTTGCAGATATGAAGGTGAGACACAGATAAATATAGAGCAGGGGACATTGTATAATTTTCCTCAAATTTATGTCAGCAATATCAGTGTTAACAATAATACTATGTGCTGTTTGTGTGTTTTCTGCAATTGATGGCAGTTAAACAATTTTGGAGGGGATCATCGTTTGCAGTTTAAATAGGATAAAAGCAAGATGTTTCTAACAGTTTTTGTTTTGGCTTTATATGCATTGTGGATGATTTTTTTTGCCCAAGTTGAATTTTCATTCATGAAGCATGTAGAGTTATTTACTATTTGTCATGTAGATGACTCAGATGCACGAAAGATTAGAGAGTCTTGAAATTTAAGGTTTGACTTCAAGAATTGCATCACTATTTTTATTGACCACACCCTTGGAAAATTAAAAGTCTCTCATTGCCAATTTGTATGGAGCGAAAATAAAGGTCTAGAGAGCTCAAGAAGGTTACACAGTTTATTTGTCTTTCCTTTTATTTAGTAATTTTTCAGTTATACTATTTTTATCCGATTGTTCAGTTATACTATTTTTATTTGTCGTTTTAGTTTTAAAAAATGATGTAATTTTTTAACTTAAATTTTTTCTTGGAATAACTAATATAGATTATTTTTTCTTCTTATGGATTATATATAGAATACTTATTAGTTAACTTGTTAATCATAAAAATTACGTAAAGTTTGGTACTTAAGATGAGGTTAATTAGTTTAGTCATGATTTTTTAAAATGAATAATGGTTTTCAATCGAGCATCCTACTTTGGATATCCGTAATGTGAAGATTAGAATTATTGAGTTAACTAAATACTTGTCCCGCACCTACCCCTAACCAAAACTTCCAAGAGCTCAAATTCTTAGGTTATTAGAGTAACTCATCAATTCAATCTCAATTGCTCAACAAAATTACATGTTTTACCTCCAACGAAGACAAAATTTACGAAACTATCAATGTTCATATTGGGAAATAATTTCACTGTAACACATAGGAGAATATTGTGATGCACATGGGTGATTTTAAATTAAAGAATCCATAATATTATCGTGACTTACCCAACAATTTCCCATATCAAGATTGCCTTATACATTTTCTTTCATAAACAATGAACTAGAATGCATAAACGTATGTACCTCATCTAAGAAGGGATTTTCGTATGAGGGGAATTTGATGTTCTTGTTAGGTTATTATACCATGACTTTATACCTTGTACTATATAAGTGTATGTGTTATTATATTATACAAATATTAAAAGTATAATGTCATAGTACCCTAACGAGACTATAAAATTTTCTTATAATATACTTTTTCTATTTTCTAAATAATTGTTGTTTAGAGTTGGTAGAAAAGGATTAAAAAAACTATTAAATTGGCTCAATTTTACAAAAATAGAGGTCAAAAAGTGACTAAATTACACTTTTACATTAATATCTCCTTTATACTAACAAAATAATTTGCTCTTTTAATATATATATACACACACACACACACACACTACATATTTCTTAAAACAGTTCTGTTTCTTGAGATATTCATATTTTTTACTAAGATTATACAATTTTGCTTAAACCAGTTCATAATGCATATTATATGAAAAATACTAAACCATCAATAATCTTTGAAATGAAATGTAATATAAATGTTGGTATTGGAATGAAAATTAGTAGACTTTCATTAAGAGAGAAAGGGGAAAAGATGTTTAAAAGAGTAGATTATATTAATTTTTATGCTAATGCATAGTAAAATTAAAAAATAATTATTTAATATTTTTTTAATTTTTTACAATAACAGATAATTTAATATAAGATATATTTTTTTAAAATTATATTCTTATATTTGTTTGGAAATTAATTGTTTAATAGGAGACTAAGTACATCATTAGTTTGGTTAGAAAAAATAGAAATCCCGGAGTATCGAAGATGGATGTATAATAGGCTTCTTCCAAATCGCCGGGTATATGTGGAAGAATTTTTGGAGGGTTTGGCTAGGTTTATAAATTTTGCTTGTCAACAACCAAAATATTTAACTGAGAGAGTTATTAGATGTCCGTGTGTCAAGTGAAAAAATGAGCGACACCATTTCCCTGATATGGTGAATGTTCATATTCTGATGAAAGGTTTTAAACCTACATACTGGTATTGGACATCACACGGGGAGGAAGCACCTCGATTTAATTTAAACTTTGATATGGATTCAGCCGATAGAAGGGATGATTTTGACATGTATTATGGGCAAACAAGTGGGCCTTCAAAAGGCGGTTATGAACATGTCAATAGATGTCAAGGCATGGTATATGATGCTGCAGGTTTAGGATCTAGTCAAGAAGGTGAACAAAATGTGGAGGAACCTCCAAATATGGATACTGCTAGGTTCTATGATATGTTAAATCTAGCTCAAGAACCATTATGGCCTGGATGTGAGACGCATTCAGTGTTATCGACAGCTGTCAGGATGATGAGTGTTAAAATCTAACTACAATATGCCCCATGGATATTTTGATGGCATAGCACAATTAATGAATGAATTCTGTCCTTCTTCAAATAAGATTCCTTCTGATTTTTATAGCGCAAAGAAACTAGTAGCATGATTGGGTCTTACTATCCAAAAAATTGATTGCTGCATTAATGGATGCATGTTGTATTGGAAGCATGATAGGGATTTGAGAGAATGTAAGTTCTGCCATGAACCTTGTTATAAAGAACGTAGAAGGTGTAAACATGATTGCAAATAGGTGTCACGTAAAAAGATGCATTATTTGCCTCTTTTCCAAGACTTCAACGCTTATATGCTTCGGAGACCACTACAAGGCACATGAGGTGGCACCAGGAAAATCGTAGAGAGGAAGTTGTATTGTGTCAACCGTCCGATGGAGTGGCATGGAAACATTTTGATCCCAACTATCCCGACTTTGCTTCTGAGCCTCGAAATGTCAGACTTGGTTTGTGTTCTGATGGGTATATTTCCTTTGGCCAATCTGCAACACCTTACTCTTGCTGGCCCGTAAATGTTACTCCTGAACTATGCATGACTTTCCCTTTCATGTTCTTAACTGTGATCATTCCAGGTCCATATAATTCAAAAAGTAAAATTGATGTGTATTTACAGCCCCTGATAGATGAGTTGCAACAATTGTGGAATGATGGTGTCTCGACATATGATGCATATAAGAAACAAAACTTTGTAATATGGGTGTCATTGATATGGACAATTGGAGACTTCCCTGCATATGGCATGTTATCAGGGTGGAGTACAGCTAAAAAACTAGCATGCCCTATTTGTATGGAGCATTCAAAAGCGTTCTACTTGAAAAATAGGAAGAAAAATTCTTGGTTTGATTTCATCGTCAATTTTTGAAGCCTGATCATACTTTTAGAAGGAATACAAATGACTTCTTAAAAGGAAAGAAAGAGCGTTCTATCCCTCCTTCGAGGTTGACTGGGGACCAACTATGGGAGAGAGTTCTTCACCTTCCTAGGATAGCTGAATGATTTCTGGTCAGCAGGTCCTCTTTGCTAGATATGGTCAAACTCATAATTGGACAAAGAGAAGCATACTTTGGGACTTACCTTATTAGAAAAATAACCTTATTCGACACAACTTCGATGTCATGCACATTGAAAAGAACATGTTTGACAATGTGTTCCATACTGTTATGGACAACAAAGCTAAAACCAAGGACAATGTAAAATCAAGACTAGACTTGGCAGAGTATTGTCAGTGACCGGAGTTGCATTTGGAATAGCTTGCCAATGAGAATTGGAGGAAGCCTAAAACCAAATTTTGTTTAACTCGAACCCAAAGAGATGATGTATGTGACTGGATACAGGGATTGAAAATGCCAGATGGCTATATGTCCAACATAGCTAGATGTGTGGATAAGAAAGAGGAAAAGTTTTTTGGAATGAAAAGTCACGACTGCCATTTTTGATGCAGTGTCTTCTTCCAATGGAGTTCTGTAGACTTCCTGATGACATATTGAATCCAATTATATAATTGAGCCTCAATTCTTTAGGGATTTGTGTGCAACAGAGACAGCTTTATGTACTAAAGGCTCAGTTGGAATTAGAAATTATACTTATTGCCAACGTTAAATGAACCTAAAGGGTCACACACTAAGAGTAAGCATTGGGTTAAGTTAATTGTTGACTAAGTTCGTTGAATAAGAATTTGTGTCTAGATTCAATGAACTAGAATTATTTACTAATTACATTGGATTTACTGGATTGTCCAGTTAAATAGTAATTATAATAATTCGTAAGGATAGATTCTAATATGGTTACTATCATACGCGTTAATATATCTAATACGTGTGATAGAAGAATTCTAATCAAAGAAGAGTTCTTTGAATTTAGGTTAACCGCTATATATAGAATATGATTCTTTAGGGTTTGGGTGTCTGACATGCGACTCATTAGTAACACACGATCGTAAGAAAAACCCTACCAAATATTTCGAAACACTTGCTCTAGCAAGCAACACCCTAAAATCGGAAAAGCTACTCGTGTTAAGAGATCTAGGTGTACTATTATCTCTTGGACTTATACACATCATATGTGATATACGTATGTTGCTGTTGAATTATGTATATATGATATATGTATTCTTCTGTCGAATGATTTAACATATATGATATGTGTATGTTCTGTTCGATGGATTTAATTCGCATCATGAAAAATTATGACAGCACACTGCTAGTGGCTTAAAATCGTTTTGGTAATAACGTCGGATAAATAATAGTATGTTTTCTGTTTTATGATGTGTTCATATGCATGGTGCATAGCATGGCCCTTTTGACCTACTAGAATAGTAATTCATTTCTATTTTGGGGTGTAATTATATAAATACGGCCTGCGTATCGTTTTTCAGCAAGTAATTTTAAAATTTTGTATTATTTATTACAAAGCTTGTAAAGAAGGCAAGAGGAGCAACTTGGCGTCAATCAACAACAAGGTGTATTCCATGAAGATGGAAGAAATTTTGAAGTTGTAATTTGACCCTAGGATTGACCTTGATCTTCATATTGGCTTATGAAGATCACCATAGTTTAAGGGCCATGCATTCAGCTATATCTCATTATCCAAGTTGTTATTTGTATATGTCTAAGTATGACTATCTCATAAATATATTGCTAGCATGAAATATATGATCAATGAACAAGTTCACATAACATGTTAAGCCCTCAATTAATCAGTATGGTCACCAAATTTTGAACACCCATTTAAGCCACGCTAGCAGTGTGCTGTCATAATTTTTCATGATGCGAATTCTGTTATCTTATACACATCTAGATGTGTATAAGAGACAGGATACATCATCAATTTTGTCACACATGGATAACACGTCTAGATGTGTATTAGTCAGCATCTAGTTTTATTGATGAGATTAAACATGCCGGTACATATGATGTATTGATCTCATAATTGTTTTAAGAGTTACATCATGATGTAATTCCTAAAGAGTCTGGATGATTTAGTGGGAGTTTTATATTAATATCGAAATATTGTACTTTGCATAATTGTTGTAGATCGATGGCCGCTAATAACACTTCAACACTATCTTTGCGATCTATCCTTGAGAAGGACAAGCTGAATGGGACCAACTTCCTTGATTTGGTTCAGATGATTGAGATTTGTATAAGAGAGGGGTCCAACAGACAGCTCTCTCATCTAAGGATTTCCCATAAGTCAAGAGTGGCAACGGATTTGATCCTGAATTCTCTTCCGAGAGTTATAGCGTACTAAACCTCTTTAGTACTTTATCTATATAAGTACTTTGACTCAGGCCAATGAGCTTTTGCTTAAAACTGAGCATAATATCAAAAATTGGTATCTACTCGTTATGCTCAAAGCATATGAGACATCCGTGTCCCCTGTCATAACATCGCATCTATGATGGATCCTATACAGAGAACAAGCATAAGAGCCTTTCCATGCGATGTCATCTTATATTGTGTCAAGGACACTGAGTATAATCTTGCACAGTAAACCTCTTTAGTACTTTATCTATATAAGTACATTAAAGAAAGGTGAAGTGGAGATCTTTGGTTGGAAATAAAGCAAGAGTTCTGCTCTAGCCGTAGGAACATGTGAACTCCTTTTACCTCCCGGCTGATTTTAACTTTGAATAATTGTTATTATGTACCGCTTTAAGCAAGTAACATTGTTTCGTTTGGCTTTTGCAATAGCCCCATTATTATCACAATAGATATCAACTGGATTAGTGATGCTAGGTGAAGACGTGTTTTATGGAAATGCTGATTTGCATAATGGTCTTTACGTTCTAAACATTGAAAAGCCCAATCCAGAGATAGTTTATCACATAAATACAAAGAAACCTAGATTGGATGATTCAAATCAAACTTTCTTATGGCATTGTCGCCTTTGTCACATAAATGAGAAGATGTGTATATCAAAACTCCATAAAGATGGGCTTTTGAATCAATTTGATCTTGAATCTTATGATATCTGCGAATCTTGTTTGTTGGGAAAGATGACTAAAGCGTTCAGAACGAGCCAATGATTTATTGGGCCTAATACATACGGATGTATGTGGTCCATTAAATCTTGTTGCGAGAGGAGGTTACCAGATACTTCATTACTTTCTCGGATGATGTGTATAAGAGACAGGATTATACTCATAGATCAAGATTGGCCTCTACCAATGACATAAAACCATGTTGTATTCTCATAACGGGTCAATCCAGTATTTTGTTCGCCAACAAATACCCATGATTTTTATTATATCCATATATCCATAATCATCATATGATTATCAATCAAAACCATAAAATTACTTAAATCAACACCATCGATTATAGACATCACGATATCTTCTTGTCAATCTTATAAACATTCTAGATGTGTATATACACATCTACTGTCTCTTATACACATCTAGATGTGTATAAGAGACAGTGCGGCATAAGACAACGTTTGATTGTGTCAAAACACATAGTTTGTCTTTTCTTAAGATTTGGGGTGTGAGGCTTATGTCAAACGGCAGGTCTCGGATAAGTTAGCTCCCAAGTCGATAAGTGTTTGTTTGTGGGGTATCCTAAAGAAACTAAAGGATACTACTTCTACAATCCCTCCGAAAACAAAGTGTTTGTTGCCGAAATGGGATATTTTGGAAAAGAGTTTCTTTCCAAAAGAACTAGTGGGAGTAGAGTAAATCTTGAAGAATTTCAAGATCCACAAGACAACACTCTCTCTTCATGCAATCTCATCAAGAATCACAATTAGTTGTTGGTTCGAATGAGACAACACAATTGGAACATGGGAATGACTCACAATCAGTTGTTGAGCTTCCACATGAAACACAAGGACTCCGTAGATCTGGTAGAGCTAGAAATATGCATATGAGAGATATGGATTTCTTATTACACATACAAATTTATGTGTTAATTAATACAACATATCATTATAACTTATCCAATAGGTAATTATACACATCTAGATGTGTATAAGAGACAGGAATGCAATCCATGTTTGACAATCAAGTTTGGACTTTGATTGATCCACGGATGGTATAAAAACTATTGGGTGTAAATGGGTTTTCAAGAAGAAAACTGACATGGATGGCAATCTACATACCTTCAAAGCACGATTGGTTGCAAAAGGTTTCAAACAAACTCATGGTATAGACTATGATGAAACCTTTTCACCAGTTGCTATGCTTAAATCCATAAGGATTCTTATTGCCATTGCAGCATACTATGATTATGAGATATGGCAAATGGATGTCAAAACAGCGTTTCTTAATGGAAACTTACTCGAGGATGTGTATATGACACAGTAGAAACAGATTTCTACAAGTGAGAATTCGAAAAGGTATGTAAGCTTCAAAGATCCATTTATGGATTAAAGCAAGCCTCTCGGAGTTGGAATCTTCGTTTTGTGAAGTCCAAACAGTCTGTCTCTTATCACACATCTAGATGTGTATAAGAGACTAAGAGTTGCAGGTATAGAATGATCAGTACTTCGATCCTTTGCATGCCTTGTTCTAGAAGAGTATTCTTGCCAACGCAGCATGGCAAAGTCTTGGCAATAGCTAGGTGTCTGCGACACAAGCAAGCATAAGGCCTGAAGTCTTAGTCTCACTACTCTCTGTATAAGAGACTAAGGATATTTTCTTGGTTTATGGAGGACTGGAAAAGAGCTTGTCTAAACAAGAAACAGAAACAATGTTACTGCTTAAAGCAGGTACATAATAACAATTATTCAAAGTTAAAATCAGCCCGGGAGGTAAAAGGAGTTCACATCTTCAACGACATGAGGACTAACAGCTGTCTCTGAGAATATATAGCAAGATCGGATGCAGCTAAGGAAGCATTTGGATTAGGAAATTTGTCACTGAATTAGGTGTTGTTCCTAGCATCACTAATCCAGTTGATATCTATTGTGATAATAATGGGGCTATTGCACAAGCCAAAGAGCCTAGATCGCATCAACTATCCAAACACATCCAAAGACGTTATCATCTCATTCGTGAGATCGTTGAGACCAGTCGACGTCAAAATATGCAAAGTACCAACTGATGACAACATTGCTGATCCATTAACTAAACCACTACCACAACCAAAACATGATCGCCATGTTCGGTCAATAGGTCTTAGATAGAGTTGACATATGTATGATTGGACCTAATTGTTTAATTGGGAGACTTTTAATGGATAATTTTAAAACGAATATTGTCATCATGATATTTTATATTGCATGTTTTAATATTAGAATCCATGAATAATTTATTATTCTAAATGTCCCTAGTTATTCAATATTCATGGAAGTGTTGATTTAAGACTAGTATGATTTTGATATCAAAGATGTGTATAAGAGACAGGAAGAAGTGTAATCGTAAGATGTTGAGAACTAAGAAAGTCGACTAAATCTTAATATTGACCCGTTATGAGAATACAACATGGTTTTATGTCATTGGTAATTCTCATTATGAACATGTTGTTCATCCTTAGACCTGAGATCACCATAGTTTCCTACATAAGAACTTATGTGTTTTGACACAATCAAACGTTGTCTTTAACCGGATGATTATAAAGATTGTGATTGAACATGTAGAAATTATGCGGAGGAAAATGAGTGATTAAGATGGAATTTGTCCCTCTTATTATGAGAGAGATGTCTTTGGGCCCCTCGATTAGTAGGAATGTAAAATGCATGGCCGTGCTCAAATGGATTGATAAGGTGATCAAATTCATTTGTTTTATCATTCTACTTCGAGATCGAGAAATCAAATAGTTGGACACAAATAGAGATGACATTGTCCATGCTCTATGTCCAACTAAGACATCGTGTGTACAAAAGGATTATGACATGGGTTATTTGATCAGGTAGTGTCAGATCAATGGTCCCATTTGACTTGGGTGGTCATGATGCCTTGCTAGAGGCCAATCTTGATCTATGAGTATAATCATTAATGATAAATTAAAGGTGTTTAATTTATTCAATTCCAAAACTTCCTGGCTAATTGTCTTTAGTCCAAGTGGGAGTATTGTTGGTTTATGTACTAAAGGCAACAGTATTGGAATTAGAAATTATACTTATTGCCAACGTTAAATGAACCTAAAGGGTCACACACTAAGAGTAAGCATTGGGTTAAGTTAATTGTTGACTAAGATTTCGTTGAATAAGAATTTGTGTCTAGATTCAATGAACGAGAATTATTTACTAATTACATTGGATTTCCTGGATTGTCCAGTTAAATAGTAATTATAATAATTCGTAAGGAAATATATCTGGTTACTATCATACGCGTTAATATATCTAATACGTGTGATAGAAGAATTCTAATCAAAGAAGAGTTCTTTGAATTTAGGTTAACCGCTATATATAGAATATGATTCTTTAGGGTTTGGGTGTCTGACATGCTTGACTCATTAGATTGCCATCCATGTCAGTTGTCTTCTTGAAAACCCATTTACACCCAATAGTTTTTATACCATCCGGTGGATCAATCAAAGTCCAAACAAAGGTATAACTATCTGAACCCTGTTGATTATAATCGGAACGCATGGATCCTCTTTTAGGGATTTCCGGTGTTTTTCCGCTGCGTTATTTTGATATTTCTGTAAGGAAATCCCAACAGTTTTACGAGAAGATCATTTACTAAGAATGGAAGAAAACATTCCTATCATATTATGCAAACTTGAGCGCAACTTTCCACCATCATTTTTTGACTCAATCGAGCACTTGCCAATTCATTTACCCTATGAAGCAAGGATAGGTGGCCCTGTCCAATATCGATGGATGTATCCGTTTGAAATGTAATCAACCGCTCATTAATTTATTGTCAAATTTGAAAACTATTCTTCAAATGAATTATTTCACGATTACAAGGCTTTTTTCCAAAATTTAGGTTTCTCAACAAGATTAAAAAGACTGTTAAGAACAAAGCTCATATAGAACGGTCTACATGTGAAGCATATTTGGCTCAAGAAATGGCGTAGTTTAGTTCTCATTATTTGAGCTACATGTGTATATACACTCTGTAGTAGACATAGAGTTCATCGTAATGACGATGGTGTTGACAATGATGAAAGACAATCAACTCTTTCAGTCTTCAATTTTCCTGGGCATACGACTGGTAGGCACAACTCGATGGTTAAGTGATAAAGAATTGCAAGCTACCCAGTTACATGTTTTGTTAAATTGTACGGAGGTTATAGAATATTTTAGATAAGTAGTGCCCCTTTTAAGTCTGTAAATATGTTTTGTTGGTAAGACTTTTACCATATCAACAATTCTGGTGCAGCATGTATGAGTATCAAGTGAGAAGTATGTATGGTAATGTTAGCGAAACTATTATTGATCAACAAATTGAAGCTGATTTCTCCCGTTGGTTTCGAGAGTATATAAGTATTTAAATTCGATATGTATAACGTATACAATATTGTCAATGTATATCCTACTAACAAGATAGACTTAATAGGTGACCAATAACGGGGAACGCATGTCACACAATCCTTGTTTGCATTACCTAGCCTTAGGACTTATCCATGGAGAGTTGCAAAGTCATGGCCTATCATTTTCATTAATGGCTACAAATTTCATATTACTGCAGGGGTGAAGGTAGAAAAACATACAATAGTGGAGTATGTGTTAGGGGCACGGGATAAGGCTTGGGCTGTAATGACTCTTACTACGATGTCCTCAAAGAGATTCTTGAATTGGAGTGGCCAGGACAACCAATAAAAAATCTAATATTATTCCACTGTGAGTGGTTTGATACATCTCCACGTGGTGTGAAAGTACATGGGAAGTATGAAATTATTGAGGTGAAGAAAAATCGAAGATACACAAAGTTTGACCCTTTTGTTTTTGCTACAATGGCAACACAAGTTTATTATTGCCCTTATCCTGGAAAAGAAATTGACAAAATTGATTAGTGGGTAGTTATTAAAAATAAGCCAACTGCAACTGTGGATAACAAACAAGCATTAGAAACTGCTTATCAAGAGGATCAAGCCTATTTTAATGCAATGATTGATGAAGACCCATGTATTGATCAACTTCATGATGATGAACACAATGGTGAAGAAGTTCATTTAGGTAGGAGGCAAGAAAGGGAAGAGGAAGATGAAGAAGAATATGAAGAAGAAGATGAAGAAGAAGAAGAAGAAAAAGAAGAAGAAGAAGATGATGATGATGATGATGATGATGAAGCAGAAGAAGAAGAAGAAGAAGAAGAAGACGAAGACAAAGATGAAGATAAAGACGAAGAACGGGAAGAATAGTAGATCTATAAGTATCCTAATAGTTCTATAAGAAGAATAATTTTTGTATAAGAATAATTACTTTTGTAATTCTATTATTTTATGGTTTGAATGTATCTTTTGTTCATGTTATTTTTTCAAGATTGCTTATATTAGTGCTATGTGATTTTGTCTTGCATATCTATTGTATTATCAACAAAATAGGTAAAGAGGCAAGGAGGGTTGTCCAACCTTTGGTCTAGCTTTTCCCACCAAAAAACATTTAATTGTTTGATTTTAAACTTAGTTTGCGAGAAGCAATTGATGTTCAAATATTAATTTTTGTAATGCTATAAATATGGAGTCTTGAAATGTTGAGATTCTTGATTAATTATTGTATTTTTCTTCTTTTTTACAGGTACATAAACTATAATAATTCCATAAATGTTTTTGTTTTTGATGTTCTAATTTGGATCTTTCCAAATTTTTAACATAAAGAACTATCAACTCATATATATTGCATTACTATTGTTTTATGATTGCATAACTAATATTCACGTTATTTTTCAAGAATCCTTATATTATTGCTATGTAATTTTGTATTGGATTGCAATGTATCTCACTTGATTTCATTGTTTGTTGTAAATGGCTGATACAGGAAATAAAGGGGGAGCAAATACCAAAAAGGCTGGGAAAAAACAAAAGAGGCAGAGTATGAAAGCAACAGGCGTGTCAGCCCAAGTTCCTCCACCGCCATGCTCCCAAGCATCACAAACTCAATAAACAAATGCCCACATTCCTGAGTTAATCCCCATTGCTAATGATGCCTTCGTGCCATGTGTCAATCTAGTCCATCCACATCTCAGCAAAATCCTCAGGCTCAACCAATTCCTCAGCCTCCCCTTTATCAGTCTCAGAGCAATCCCTTATTGATACCCTCTCCCACTGGTGCCCTTCATACAGCTGCCAGTTCTTCTAGTGCCATTGGAAATGATGATAATGATACATTGATTTGGATAGACCCCGTTGGATATGGGTTAATATTATTCATAATAAATATAAAATTGTGATTTAATTGCTTACCCAAAGATAACGTGTTGTATTAATCTTGTTTGGTTGTAAACTAGGTTTTGGCCTCACAAACTAGTAATTGAGGGCATCGTTGCATGCATAAAGACCAAGTTTGAAGAAGGCATACCCTCGTGGAAGAAGTTTTCTACAGCCACAAGAGACATGTGGTTTGAGAAATTTCAGGTATTTTTGTCTACATTGTTTTAATGTATTAATTGATTAGGTAATTCTATTTTTCATATTGTTATATGGAAACTTACTTTGTAGAGCTTTGCAGAAAAAATTTAGATGGCCACCTAGGCACAATGCAACGGTGCGAGAGAATTTTGAGAAGAGAGGGACAGGTAGGCTGGCCCAGATGCTATAAAAAGTCTGAAAAGATAGTAAAAAACCATCTTGGATGGGGGATAGTGCATGGGCAGACCTTAATAAATATTGGGAGTCCCTAGATTTCAAATAAAATCCAAGCAGAATAAGAAGAATCGGGACTCCAATGCGGGTACATCAGTGCATATGGGCGGTTCTATGCCGCATAGAGTGCATTTCAAGAAAATGGTAATACTAATTAATTTTTTGTAGTTTTAATACTTCATTATATAAAAATGCCTTCGTTATTGATGACTTGAAAATATTTATTTGTTTTAATTATAGAAGGCTGAGAGGGGTGAAGATTGGCCATTCTCTGATTTCTATTTCCATACCTATAAGAAGAATGAGGGAGATTGGGTTCATCCTCGGGCCCAAGCTACTTATGTAAGTCATTAAGGCTTGATAAAGGCTACAATCCTTTTTTGATTTGTCCTTTAATATTCTTGTTTCCAGAAAGTTGATCTTTGTTTGTATGATTTTTGTATAGGAGAACTTTGAGAATAAAAAGGCTGAAATATCTTCTCAAAGTACTATTGAGAATGACAATATATCTGCCGATAGTTCTCAACACTCACAACATCTGCCATCTAACTTGAATATTTGGTATGTCGCCATGGGAGGAAAGAAGAAAGGCAGAGTTTCTGGGTTTGGTTCTTTAGGTAGGACCATGAAGGGTTCCTCATCCAGACCTTCACATCCATACGGCCTACCTGAGGATGTTGATGAGAGGATCAGGAGCATAGTCCACTCCCTTAGTGCTGCACTACCAGCCCAACTAGAAAGGGAGAGATTGGAAAAGGAAGAAATGAAGAAAGAGCAAACTTCACTACAAGCCCAACTGTCTTAAACGAGAAACTAGTTGAATATTTTGATGGAGCGATTGGGCGTTCTTCCTGGATCCTCTCGTCGCCAGCATTTCCCACTAATAATGCCTCCTGATGCAAATGATGAGGA
Organism: Cinchona pubescens; assembly: GCA_025175665.1. Classification (NCBI taxonomy): domain Eukaryota; kingdom Viridiplantae; phylum Streptophyta; class Magnoliopsida; order Gentianales; family Rubiaceae; genus Cinchona; species Cinchona pubescens. The sequence continues at coordinate 2,012,435 of JANKKI010000122.1, read as the reverse complement.
TGATGCAGATGGTAACTCGGATGATTAGACTATATTTGATTGTTTATTTAGATAACTATTTTGTTATATTTGTATTTGTATTTGAATTTGTTTCATATTATATTTCTTTGAATGTGAATTGTTATTTGAGATATTTTCCACAACAAAATCCCCATTAAAAGTCCTTCTAAACAATTTCTTAACGAAATATTGATGTGGAATTAGAAGCGAAAAATATTCGCATGTAAATTTTCGCAGCAAAATTTGCATCAAATTAGCTATGGATTTTATGATCTGTAGCAAATAAGTATCCACGGCTTTTTGTCTCTTTTTTTTTGGCGCCCAAATCCGCTGGAAGTCTTGTTACCTGCGGATTTTTGGATAAAAGTAGCAGCAAAATATGCAGGTAATTAACAGTTTTTTAGTAGTGAGGCTAGCATTGTATTATTGTATTGTACAGAATATATGTACAATTTTCCTCCATTAATTCTATCAAAGAGTGTGATTTTTTAATGATTAAATGAGTGCATTTCAAATTCATCCAAATTTTAGTCATTTTAAATCCATCCAATTCCAATACATTCATTTCAAATTTTTCCTACAATTCAAATTCATCCACCCAAGCGCAACTTCTTTGTTTTTCCTTGTGCGTGCAACATTTGGACTTGTAGTAGCAAGATAAGGTTATTGATCAATAAGCTATGACTACTAATGTCCTCAATTAAGTTTTTTTAGGTGTTATTATTTTTTCCATTTGGCCGGTCCACATGTACACTCTACATGGGGTCAAAGTGTAAATTCAAAAAAGCTAGGGTAGTAAAGTTTGGCTACCCCAAAATTCAGGGGGTGTTAATTGTACTTCCAAAATCCCAAGACAAGGCAAAAACCTTGATTTGATAATTTAGATTGAAGAATCAAAGGAAACTTTTATAACAAAAAAGTACCTTTAAGCAGCCTTGCATGCTTTGAGGATATTCCAAATTCAGTAATGTTATGTTTGGATCAATAAATTAAGATATAAATGGGGAAAGATTTGAAATCTACTCATCTGTTGAAGGGATTTATAAAATTAAAATTGATGAATTTCGAATTCACACAAATTAAAAAATTATTTGAAATCCTTTATTTTACACTTTTTAATTTGGACAGATTGAAATGCATCCATTTCATCCTTATAAATCTCTCTAAAAAAATGATTAATTTCTATATTGTCCGCTGCTAAAAAAACCATATTAATTCGAGTAAGAAAAGTACTCTATACTATTATCGATACTATTATGTAAAGTAAAGGAGGTGTTTAGTGAAAAGCCATCATAAGATGACAAGTAGCAAATTTAATTCAGTGTCATTTAATTGACAAAATATACTAGCACTCTTAGATGCCCTCCCAATTTCTATCACCTTTACTTATCCGTCCAATCTCACTCAATTCTCAAATTCATTTTGTCAGTGTTTTGTCAATGTTTAAAATTCATTCTTATCAAACTTATCAGCTCTTATCCTAATAAATTCAAATTCAAATAACAAGTTCATGATTATCATCTAAGCATTAACATGATTCATTGAAGGGTTATGCTTCCCTTTGATTAAATTGTCAAGAGTTGCAGTCAAAGCAAAAACTATAATGACAGGTTTCAGATTTTTCTTTTATATTCTTTTGTTAGTGAAATTTTCTAAATATCAATAATGATTTAGTAATTTTTCCTTTGGTGATGTATCAAAATTTTAACTTTCTTTGGAGTTTTATAATTTAGAAAACTTTGCCTAATTATCGATAACGTGTGATTTTTTAGATTAACACATATAACTTATAATTTCGTGTAATATATGTAGTTTGAATAGTTACTTAATTGTATCTTATCATTTTGGCAATGATATCATCAAATTTATTTAATTGGTTAATTGGTTGAATAAGTTTATTCATTATGTACATCCTTGTCTTAATATGGTGATTGAACTTTTCATGTCTTATATGCTTTAAACCCATTGCATCTCCTTACTCTATCGCTAAAAATCTGGGCAAGTGTATATATTTTTCAATAGATAAGTGAAGGAAGCAGTGAAGCCGTAGCTCTCAAAGAAGGGTTCGACATTTATGATTGACCACTTGAAGCCGATAAGATCATATGCACATTTTCTCACTTGAAAAAAACTTCAGGAACATAACAAAGTTAATGGCAAGTCCGATGCTCTTAGAGAATTTGTCCATTACTCACCGGTGCCCATGACAAGACTAGTATTGCTGTGACTACTACAACCTCTCTAACATTTATGAAAAAAAGCCTTTTTTTTTAAATTGCCCGCCTGTGTAATTCGTAACTATCCGTGATTACTTGCACTTGCGATCTTTTTCAACTATGCCTATTGAGATTTAAGGCTTTGCGTTTTTGCTATTTTTCCATTTCATATCAGACTAATTGACTAGCCTTTGAGATTAGATTATATATGTATGTAAACTTATTTTTAAAAAAATGTGCAAATTGGTTGCAAACTTTTACGAAATGTTTTCTATGTTTATTCCTTTGTGATGTTATGTGCTTTTGACATTAGAATAAGTATACATGATAGCCTTAGACTTTTTCAACCATTTTTTTTATTTAAGCCACCTGTAAAGGTAGGGGTAGACACCTATTTTATAGATTGAAATAAATTGTAGAAGGAAACCTCCTAACAATATAATTTAAACAAAAAATTCAAGTATGGATGCCCTTATTTGCCTTGAAATCCACAATATGCTTCCAAAATAGCTCATAATTCATTGTTAAGACTTGAAAACTTGCTACAAATTGGTTTAAATGTCATTTTTATAGAAAAAAACTCAGCTTCCAGCAACCGAAGAAATTTGTCCAATTATCAGTATTGGCATTCTAGGCTCTCAGTCTAGTTTGCATGGAGTGTGTTCTTATTGTATAGATCTTCCTTCATCTAGGCCTTTTGATCAATGAGATCTTTTCAGGAGACAAGTTGTCCATATTTTGTAAATTCTTTGTAATCACTTGACTAACTTTCCTCCATTCTTCTATTGAAAGAGGATTACTATTATTATTTGGAGAATCCAGCTCCTAGAAATATGTTACCAATTCTTCTGTCGATTTCTCATGTCTCAAAAACAAATCATCCCTTGCATTAGAAATAGGTAGAACCACCTCACTTGCTGAAATTTTAGATTGAGCTTCATGTGTTTGATCTGTTTCTTGGACGAGAAATGTTTCTGCTTGAATTGGATTGTTATCCAATTTCTTAACACCCTCTTTTACCTCAACTTCTTGAGCATCGTGGCTTGTCCTTTCTTCTCCAGCTACTAAAATTACAGGACTATCCACAATGCATGTGTCTGTGCAATTAAATCCGAATGAGGAGGATTTTGTTGTTGAGGATTTGAATTTGAAACAGTCAAATCTCTCTCCTTAACCGAATCTAAAAGATCTCCTTTATTTGTGGGATTCAAAATTTCAAAATCCTATTCTTGTGGAGAATCCTCCTCTCTTTGGTGTTGGCTCCACCACCCGAGCCTCTTCCTGAACTGGTTGCACCACCTCAAAATGAACTGGTTCTTCATGTGCAATCCCCAATGGCCCTTCCTGAACTGTTGATTGGAATCCATTGAGACTTGGATTTTTTGCCTTGTTGATTTGTAGGTGCCACTTTCTTATTCTTGTCTTGTGCCTCCAGACCTTGTGAATGTTCATGGACTTTGTTCTTGGCTGAAGCATTATCAACTTGTTTCTCCTTGGCCACCGTTGCACCAGCCATGCACGCGGAAAGACTATGCCCTATCACATGGCATTTAGTACAGTAATGAGAGAGTTCATTGTAACATATTTTCTGCCATTGACCATCCTCCCCCACTCCTAGCCATAATCTTGAAGGTAATTTTGATTATAGATCGATCTCCACACAAACTTTATCTGTATTAGGATGTGTGAAATTTACCATAGCTTGTGGGGTTCGTCCACAGCCAGGGCAAAAGAGAAAATCGAGTGTTTGTTAAAGAAGACCACTAGTAAACCTTCCTAAGTAATTCAGATTGGTACAATGGAGGGCTCTTATAATATCTGGACGAAATAATGGATGCTACTTAAGAACTCTCATAAGAAAACCTTTGATGAATCGAGTGTTCTTAAGCTAACATCTCAAATAATCTTTTTCCAAAGAGAATCGAATCAAAATATCCTTGTAAGAAATCAGTATGCTGAGTTGTAAGCCTGTAGAATCTTCTATTGAAAGCAATCATAAGTTGTAAGTAGAAACTGATATATCAATTAATCTAGGGAGATATCAAAGATTGATAAGAAGACTGATTTATCTCTCCCGTACTAGACCGGACATAGCCTACACAGTCAACTTGGTAAACCAATATATGGATGATCCTCATGATACTTATTTGCAAGTTGTTTTTTGCATTCTATGTAATCTGAAGTCTGTACTTGGAAAAGGACTTCTTTTCTCCAAACATGACAACCTCCGATTTTAACTCTATGCTTACTTTGAACTTTCAATTCATTATTTAAAAATGTCGTTCCTTGTAATATTTTGGAAATTAAAATTTATGAATCTCGTCGCAATTACACTTTTATTAAATAAAGTGATATTTGGCACGAGATAAAAACTAATTGGTAAATATTTATACTACCTATTTCAAATGGTATAAATGTATTTATTAAAATGGTTATTGATACTATAGTTCACAACCTGTGCTATGCTTTATTTTTTAAATATTGCGGAATTATTTCTATAAAAAAATAAATGAGATTATAGAGCAAAATCTCAATAGAAAAAAACAAATAGAAAGTAGATAAAATAAAACAATTTACAACAAGATATATGTATATTTCAACTTATCACCACTAGAAAAAAGAACATTGGAAATTTACATAGTAATAATAATAGTAATTATGATGGGAGTTAAAAAATGAGTAACATAATTAATAATGAAAGTTCAAATTCAATATCTAAATATTATATTTAACTATTTTTATTTGGTCAAAATTTTCACCTTATACACATACCTATCTTATAATATTAATCAGCATGTATTATCAATTATTAACAATAAGTTAGAAAAATAACTAAATATACATGGATTTGTAAAAAACGTAGAAAAATAAATGTAAGAGTTATTCCTGATAATTCACTTTCATAAAAGTAGGAATAGATTTAACCTATTTATTTTGACTAATATTATTTCTATGGCCTAATACCTGTAACTAATATTTTATCAAAAAAATAATTCAAGTGCTATATCATAAAAAGATAACAAAGTATTAAATCAATTTATTCTTTCTTTGCATCTATTTCCAACATCATGTTTATTGATAATTAACATTTCAATGTCCATGGTTCTCTATCAAACAATATTAATTTCTTCCTCCAGCTACTCTTCTTTTGGTGGACTCACTCCCCTAAATATATTAGTACCACTTATCCAATTTATGTAAATGTCTTTGTTCCCTTCCTTTTATCTTTTCAAATTATGCGAGATTTAACCAAATTATTTCTACAAAATTCTAAAACCATATGTCTCTCCATAAAAGTTATTAATTCAAAACAATAGTCTCTCATCTTTTTCTTTGCCAAGGAGATTTCTTTTTATATTTTAGGGATACTATATTTTTATTTTATTTAATTAAGTAAAAGTAATATTTATTGAGATTTTGTTGTCACAATTTAATTTAATTTTTTCATAGAAATAATTTGTAATCTCACAAAAATAATTGTATAAAATTACATGAGTTTTGAAAATAATTTTATTATTTTGTGCATAGCACGAGCTCAGAATGCTAGTTTTATAATTCACACAAGTGACGTCGGAATATTGTAGATGTGTAAAATTTTCTGTAGATCTGTGTTTAAGTGTTTGTCATTACTTTCAGAATTTCTGCAATAGCACATGCAAAGAGTTATAAATTATTACGTCACATTCATTCTTCATGAATTTTGAAAATTCTCTACAGATTGTTTCTCGAATGTATAATTTAAGCCACCATGAACTAACGAGTTTAGATTACCTGACAAATAAAATCCTTTTCTTTTTTCCTACTACAATATCTCATGCCTAATCACTCGTGATTAGCGAGTCCAAAACTCTAGCAGATGCTTTTTTTGCCTGAAAAAAAGACAATAAAACAGTAAAATGTTCGTCAAGATTGACCAAAAATAAATGAAAAGTTCTATGGTACGTAATGTCGTACTTTACGAATTATATAGTACAAATTTTAAATACAACAGGATGGTACATTAATTGAATTATAAAATTCTCCTAAATAAAATTATTAGCTCCTTTATTTAGGGGTAAAGGTTTATGTTTGTATACCTCCTTTTGCCAATTAGTGCGAATGGTAGTAATCAAAAGGAAAATTGTTTGTGAAAATACCGCCACTATTATTCCTGTCCATAGACCCTGCATTTGCATCTCAGTGAATTTTTTTTTTTTTTTAAAGTAAAACTGAGAATGTAGAGTACAGCCAAAGATAATTGAAGGGGTTAAAAATAACTAAGTACCTTCCCTCCAATATGGTAGACAAAAGCTAAAAGTACACCCAAAGGAATACCAATCAAGTAATAAGCTCCCAAATTGATTATTGCCACCAATCTTTTGCCAACCACATCCTCTAGCAATGCCTGCAGCAGAACCTTTTAAGTAAGAATGATTGAATTGATTTGAGTAATTTCGTTTCTTGTAAAATACTCCCACTATTTCGTTCTAATATTGTTTTGAGTTGGCACAAAAGTATTATGAAAATTATTAAATTGCATCAATTTTATATAAAGATAATTTTAAATGACTAAGTAATATTCTTTCCATCGCTATGATATTCAGAATAAAATTATAAAAAAACATATTTAGTACTTCATTAAATTTCTAAAACGACATATAATTTGTCTAAATTAAGGAAATGTTTGCATGCACATACCATTTAGCACAGATTGAATACCATCTAACAAGTGTGTTACAGCAAGTACCAGCATCATATCTGCTACATATTTCACCACTCTTTCTTCGCTGCTAAAACAATATCCCCAAATTCTACGCCCCAAGATCATTGTGATGGCCACTACAATGCTTTCGAATGCAACCATGACTATTAGTGCTCGAAGTGCAACACAAACTGCCATTCGAGCAGCCAAGGGGCGCCCAGCACCCAATTCGTTTGCCACTCTTACACTAAGATATATAGAAAATTATCTAACGAAAAGAAGTAGCAAATAATCCTGGACAATGAAGACAGGACAATGAAGAAATTTAATTTACCTTATTGCACAACCGAGTCCCAGGGGTAACATGTAGACCATGGTGTTAGTATTCAGGCTAGGAAAATTAAGATTTACAAGGTTAACAACAATAATGTGTTACTACAATTGATACTTATCTCGTATGAATCCGAAAGGCTTACCTAATTGACAGAACAGATGCTTCAAGTTCTGGATTTGGAAGAAGCCCGGCTAAAAGAACCATCATTTCAAATGACCAAATCTCCAAGCTGATACAATTCAAATCCCAAAAACAGGTTTATGTAGTTACTCAAATGCATAATGTCGAAGAACTGTAATAACAAGTTCAATGCACAAATAGAGCTACCAGATCATGATGGCAGAAGGAATTGCAATTTTCAAGAACTTTGACACATTATATAATGCCTCTACAGAGAAGCCCGTCCAAGTGCTCTTACAAGAAGGTGAAAATTTCACATATAGTGCTAGGAACAAGTCATTGATCCAATAAGATATGGCATTGGCCAATGCAGCCCCTTTATTTCCAAGACCAAATCTAGATACCAGAAACCAGCAAATAGGTATGTGAAGCAATGTTGTGATTCCTGAGGTTAGCATCATAGGAATGACAATGTTTTGTGTTTGTAGGAACTTGAATTGGCATTGAAGCAGTGCATAAGGGAAAATGGAAGGTATTAAGTAACGAGCGTATAATCCAGCTTCGGTTGATATTTCTTGATCTTGTCCAAAAAATGCAAGAAGGTTTCCTGCATTAGCCCATAAAACAGAAACAGGAATGCAGACAATTAGTAGGACAAACATGGCTCTCTGTGTGTGAATGCCAACCATATGGTACTGATTTGCTCCATAGGCCTGACCGCAGAAAGCATTCAAATGTCTAGCGCACCAATCAATCCAATCTAGAATTCCAATAGGAAAAGTTACAGAAGTCAAGAACCCTATATGTATTTGACAACAGCTATACCATATACAGGAAGAATTCAAAAGAAATATGTTGAGTTGCTTAAATGGTTTTTGGTAGGGCGGCTAGACACCAAAAACTGTAAATGTGAAAGCTGCATATTTTCTAATAATAGTAATTAAGCTACAATGTTAATTCAACCGACTTCCCCATTTAAACTCTGAGATTAAAACAGAATCGAACTCACCAACAAACTAAAGCCAGTCACTGAAGCAAAGGAGGAAGCCATAGAAGCACCAGAAAGAGCTAGCTCTCCAACATGACCAACAAACATAACTGAAATTGTTTGTATCAGAGTTAAGAGTAAATTGACAAACATCAGAGGCCCTGCAAGCCACAATTGCTTCTTGGCTTCTGATACGATATCATCTTTGCTGAATGTTCCTTTCAACTCAATGCTCTCTTCTTGGGCATAGGCCGAAAGTAGTGGAGTTTCTAGGCCTGATATTTCTTGGTCATCTTCCATGTCCTTTAAGCTTGAAGTATATGAGATTTTCCCCTCAGGAAATGTATTAGGAGCAACAATAGAGAAGAAATTTACCTTTTCTTTTTTGGAAGAAAGAAAAGAAAACTGAATGCTTTAAAAGATCAACAAAATTGCAAAAAACTAGTATTCAAATAATTTAGTTTGAATGATGGATCTGTCTTGTCTAAGTTGCTTAAGATTGTGCGCGAGCACGACAAAATCAGGCTTGTTAAAACAGTTTATAGCACCAATCTTCTTTTTGAATCACATTATCTGTCTATTTTATCATTTAGACTAAGACCTCACACATTATCAGTGAATTGGACTAATGGAATAAGAGAATGTTTGCAGTACTCATTAGCATGACTATACCAGTAAGGTCTGGAATTAAAATCTGCATCAGTTTTAGTCTCAATGAAAATACAAAACTATTATCGATACGACAAAACTCTTAACGAGGGCTCCACTGAATTTGGATCCAATTCGGCATTTATAATTATGCAGCTCCAGCCTCCAATAAAATTGCCAGTAACATCCATATTGCTAAATCCATCATAATCTATCATATTAGTTTAATAACCGTCAAATAATGACAAAAAAAGTTACCATTTTAAAACTTGAATAGATTCCCATTGTCCGAAAAGATTGACCTATGGCATATATAGCTGATAATATGCTGAGTCAAGTAAGGCAAATCACTGTGCCAATACCTATTTGTTTATGTTATTAATACCAATATGTTGATTCTGAATGTGTTTTCTGTACACAGTTAAAGGATTCACTAGATAACTCTATGTGTTGCGTATCAATTTACGCGTTCCGATTCCCAGTATTTTTTTGATTTGGAATATTATGGTACACATACATGTTCACCAAATCTGGCAAACTACTATTAGGATTAATTCGTTAAAGATTGACTAATTAAATTTAAATTGTTTAAAGTTTTATCATTTCTTCTGATTACTAATTTAATCTTTTTATTTAAATATTTTCGTTTAAACTGCTAGTAATTTTAAAAATCAAGTGTTTTGAAAGTTGACTTTTACTTGCATACATAAATTACTTATCTTTGTTTTTTCTTCCAATATTATGCTAATTGCCACGGAACGAGTATTCCTCCCACAAAATAACAAAATCAAGGCCAAACATAGCAATTATAAATTACTTTCGTAGTAATTCAATTTGACATAGAGTTAATCAATTAGACTAATACTTTTATTGATACTAATTACAATAATATTCTAACAAATCTTAATAATTTTATGTAAATTTGTATAGGATTCTAACTTTATTAAAAATGTTATACTGGAGCGTACCAATTAAATTAATCAAGCATAACACGTACCAAAAAAACATTCCAACTAAACCTACTTCCAATGTATTATATTTTTATACAATATTTCGTACCACGTATTCGTACCCGTACCATATACCAAAGAGTACCGTGAATCTGGTAACTTTGTGTACACTTTCTGTACAATAATTTTTTCTTTATTCTCAATCTCTTTATGTCCATATCGAAATGATTGCCTGAGAACAGATCAAAACTGTTCAGAACTACTAGACTAATTGTTATTTTTGCACCACATAGGCTGCAGCTAGATACCATGTAATAATCAGCAATCCAATATCAGTAATACTTTATTTTTTGAACCTTTTTTTCACCTTCGTATCATCTCCAGGCTCTTGAATTACTGACTTATAGCAATATTCTTAGCAAGTTATTTGTGGTTATTTTACAATGATGGTTTTGGATCTGCTTGTCTATGCAATTCAGCTAGTAGATATTCTGCAATTTTGCTTTTGCCTTTGTCACTACGTCAATAGCTAGTGCAGAAGCACATGCAAAAAGTACTTAATAATGACATCCATCAGTAACTTTGCAATCCATTAAGTTCTGTTCTGTTCTTTTTCCTCTACGAAAAGCAATGTACAGGTGCAACTAAGCTTTTTGCTTCACAAGTATTATGTTATATCTGCAGAGCTCCCAAGTGAGGATTGAGGGACAGCATTTATTTAATCACTTATGTAGACCTCAGTTTCAACCATATGGTGTATTTTTATCTGGGCATTTAAGTTCTAGATATAGTTGATTTCCTTATACTTTGATAGGCTAGTTGAAGTTAGAAAGTAAATGTAAAACCGCTTTTATGATAGTTTTTCCTAACAATTTATTGATGAAGCAGACTAGATTATAATTTGCAGCCTTCCCCTTTCTTTATTTCATCCAATCAAGAAGGAGAAAATCGAAAATGTTTTCTAGATGTCTGAATACACATTCACACATATTCTAGATTCTGCATGCAATGTATACATTCGAAACCATCTTCATATCATGCAATTTTTTATAGGTTGGAGAACAATTCATGTGGCTACTCATCCTACACTCCCGGAGGTTGAATTTTAAAAGGCCGTAGATATCTGGTATTTTTAGCCAAGGACAAACACTAGTTGGAAAGCATAAACCTGATGGATATTTTATCATTTTCTTTGTTAAGTACTTGCCTAAATTGCCATATGAAGTTTCTTTGGTGATTTTCGCACAATGCACTCTCTCTGCAGCCTTCTTTGCCTGCAAAATGTTGGGGGGGGTTCTTTTGAAAATTACGGTCCTGATTGGCAAAATGTAACACGCTCTTATACAGATTTAGTGGAGTATGCTCTTATACCTCTTTCTGTCAATCAGTTCTCAGAGTTATTATCAAAAGAAACAACGCTTGCACAAAAAGGGCCACTAAAAGTCCCGTCCATAGTCCCTACGCACCATTAACAAGTTTAATATTTCACACAAGAGGAGCATAAATCTTCCACAATATAAAAGAAATGAAAAAGCAAAGGACAATGGACTGTACCTTTCCTCCAATATGACAGACAAAAGCTAGAACTATGCCAAAAGGCAATCCGACTAGATAATACGCGCACAAATTAACTATTGCAGCATTCTTCCGCCAACCGCATCCTCTAGCAGTGCCTCATGGGAGTAATTGTTACTTCAACTGTTAAATTTATGTAATATATGCTCCAGAGCTTATTCTCATCCTGCATGCGTTAATGACTTTGGAATGTTGTAAAATACTTGTATATCTTCGAGTACTCTTTGCTTATAATGATGCAATTATGACTATGATGTGCTGGCCTGAGTTTTCAAAGTGTTAAGCAAAAGATCCAGTCTAAAAATGTTGACAAACCTGAAAGCACAGATTGGATACCATCCAAGATGTGGGATCCAGCAACCAAAATCAACATTTCCCTGACATATCGTACAACCTCTTCTTCTGAACTATAACATTAGCCCCATAAATTGCGCCCCAGAATCATGATTGTTGCTGCAAAAATACCTTCTGTGGAAACCAAGAATATTGCAATTTGTGATGCTAAACGAGCTGCATATGGTCTTCTAGCATCAAGTTCATTTGAGACCCATATGCTATATGAAAAAAAGAAATCATCTCAAATACTTAGTAATGAAAATTGAGTTAGAAACAAAATCAATGATTCATGATGCACTTTAAAAAAAAAAAAAAAAAAACAAATCACCTTGTGACACTGCTGAGGCCGAGTGGTATCATGTAAACCAAGCAACATGTATTAAGGCTGGCATTGAACCAATGAATTATGATTACTATCATTAATAGTTTAATAAGGCACCATCTATACCAGATTAGGCTTGTTACCATTATAATATCAGACCTGATTAATAGAACTGATGTTTCTAGATTTGGATTTGGCAGAAGACCAGATAACAGAACTATCATTTCAAACGATCAAATCTCCAAGCTGTTAATTAAAAAATGTTAGCAAATTCCAATACCCAATTCATCATTTATTTGCACAATCAAATTAAATCTATTCATAGAATTACCAGATCATTACAGCAGAAGGAACAGCTAATTTGAGAAATTTTGGAACATCATGCGTTGACTCCTTGGAAAATCCTTTCCAAGTCTCCTTGCAGGTTGGAGATACCCTAACATATATAGCCAGAACAGCAATAAATTGATCCAATAAGAGATAGCATTAGCAAAAGCAGCACTTTTATTGCCAAAGCCAGACTTAAAGACTAGAATCCAACAAGTGAATACGTGCAGTAGCGTTGTGATTCCATCACTGATCATCATAGGAAGGACATTATTCTGAGATTGAAGAATTCCAACATGGCATTGTAACAGTGCACAAGCAAAGATGCTGGGGATCATAAAACGAGCATACAATCCTGCTTCAGTCCATATTTCAGGATATTGTCCCAAGAATTTTAGAAGGTAACCTGCATTAGCCCAAATACATGCAAGAGGAAAGGCAGCTAGTAGAAGTACAAGCATGGCTCTCTGCTTATGAATTCCAAACATATGGTATTGTTTTGCTCCATATGACTGCCTACAGAAAGTGTCCAATGCACTGAATGGAAGCAAACAGAGAAGAAATTGCAAAAAGTAAATTCAGAAAAAAAAACAAAACAAAAACTGTTGTTTTTTTGAGAAGAATCATTAGATAGACTTAAAAAATAACAAACTGCTAAGTGGATCTAAGTCCAATAATTTGAAATATAAACTTACCTACAAACTGAAACCAGTCACAGAAGCAAATGAAGTAGCCATGGTAGCACCAGATAAAGCTAGTTCTACAAGGTGAGTGACAAACATAACCGAAATCACTTGTAAGCAATTCATTAACAGGAAACCGTCATCAAAGGCCTTGCTAAAACCAACTGCTTCTTCACTTCAGCTTTTACGTCATCCCACTTGTTCTTGGATTGGAATTCACTTTCATGAGAATATTGAATCAGTGGGCATTCCAGGTCTTGATCAACAGTCTCTTTTTATTTGACTTGAGTTGCATCAGTATCAGGGCTAGGATTTATACAATTTTTTTGTTTTTTCGCACTAAGAATACGAAAAAAAAAATTATAAACTCAATAAACAAAAAATAACTTAAAAAATATTAACAAAGTTAATTAAGACTCGAAAATTAAGGGACTGTATTGGCCTATCCTTAAATCAGCCATAGGGTGTTTTTTTTGTTGCAAGTCCTACATTAGCCAAAATTTCTTAACGGAGTAGGCTCAAAAAAAATTGTTTACAAAAAGTTAAGGGATTAGACTATTCAATCTTGAAATTAAGGAACACATTTGCCATGAAGCCTAAGTTAGGGGACCAATTTGATAATTATCCCTAATTTCAATTACTGCATTAGAACTGCCCTTGAAATTTTCGGTAATTCTCCTTTATCCGAAGGTGATGAACAAAAATAGACACGAATATACGCTCAGCACAAATAAAAAATGGAGTTATTTTCTAAAAAAAAATGAAAAGGGAGTTACGGAAATTTATTCGTGTTCACTATCCCTCAATTAATATTGCAATAGAACGGTCACCATTACTTGACTACCTGAGCAAAGAATGCAACAAGAAATTGAACAAATTTTATATTTTGCAACGCCAACATATCACCCCAATAATGTTAGTATTTCCATTTCGCTCCCTTTCAAAAACATAGAAGGCAAAGTATATGAACTTTTAGGTGGTTCTGAGAGGGATTAATATACTCTTATCCACAAAAGCTTATATTTGCATTCAATAATAATTCAAAAAATGCATTTATATAAAGTGACAAAATCATTTACTCCTACAGTCTCATTTTATATGTCACTTTTTCTATTTTTGTTTGTCCCAAATTATTTGTCGTTAAAATGACAAATTTTTTATTTTTTATTTTACCCTTCATGCAAGTTTCAGAGACATAGTATTAAATTCATGTTTTAGCATTAATTTCTCTCACAAGCCATTTCAAAATTTGAAACTCCAAAATCAACTAACAATTTTTGTGTCTTAATTGAAGGACAATTATGGAAAAAATATCTTACTAGTGGGTCAAATACCAATTTTTCTTAAACTCTGTGCAAGTTTGACCATGTCAAATAAAATGGGACGGATGGAGTATATGTTATTAGATCTAAAAAAGAATAAACGAAATCCGACTAAGAATATAAAATCAGAAATTAGTGATTCAATGTAATTTTACTACGTGAAGAATTGCTTTTGACAAGTGATCTTAAATTGTAATTCTATAAATTATTTTCTAATTCCAAAATCAATAAAATTAAATTTAAAAATGCAATAAAACTAGCCATAAAAGGCAGTCAATTAAATGATTACGTGGGAGTCGAGAAGCACGTTTATTCAAAACAAAAAGGTTCTTTGCCACCTTGAGTCCTACCTGCACACGCACTCTATACATGCATATAACACTCTATATCCTCTTTTTCTCCCCTTTCTAAAAACATGGCATTTCCCCGTGGCTTTACTTTTCTAATATTATTGTTCTTTCCTTTCACAATTTCATGTATGTAATTTCTAAGCATATATAAAAAAAAAAAAAAAAAAAAACAAAATGTTTTAACTGATTTCATGAGCTTTTGTAACATTTTTGCAGGTTTGCACGATTATTATTCAAGAAGGTGCAATTCAAGGGATATTCGAATTTATCAATCCCCCTCAGGTTTCACAAGTCTTCACGTGCCAAAATATACAGTTAAAAATTAAATTCAATGACGGGTGGGACATGGATGGAGTATTTGATGTAAAAATAATTTGTGGAGATTTTGCGTCTACAAATTTGGTTAATCCGATGATCTTTCGACGTATAAGGCATGGCAACTGTCTACTTAAAGATGGGAAGAAAATTTACCCCGGTGAAGTTATTTCCTTTGAGTATTCCAATATATTTCCCTATCATTTTAGTATCCTAGAAATAAAATGTTAGAAATGTGGTTTAAGAAAAAAGTTTTTTTTTATTTTATTTTATTATTATTATTATAAATGTTCGTGTACATGATTTTCATTTTCTTTTTTTTGGCGAGATTAATGAATGATTTCTTTTTTGGCAAGATTAATAAATGATTTCAGTTTTTGGTATGTGCGTTATTTAATTAAATATTAAGAGTGTATAAAAGAACCAGTGTTTTTTTTTTTGTTAACAAGAACTAGTGTTGAATACGAAGAGTGTACATGACTTCGAACTTTATCTTTTATGAATGTACTATGCAAGTCAAAATAAAAATTTGGTATTGTACAACTTAAAACTATAATTACAGTAAGTATAATTCCTACTATATGGCTTCGGAGATCTCCGTTATGCTATGAAAATCAAAATTAGGAGATGTTAGGTATGTATTTGGGAATCGAAATTGGGATGTGAATTATAAACCTTATTATCATTTTAAATTATGTGTCATTCCAACTTATTTAATTGGTTTAAAATGGAATAAGTTTCATTTTAATAATTTAATCAATTTGAAACGTAATTAATAAGTGATGAATGAAAGTAATCAAGTATAAAAATGGTTATATTTTAATATTTTCTCTCTTATAGTGATCAACCAAATAATATCTATAACATTATTAATTATCTAAAACAAAAGTAAAACAGACAAAATTTTAAGAAAAATATTTTGGAATTTCTCATCAGCTACACGATCAGCGAAGCTAGAAGAAAAAACATCTGAAAAGACACATTATTGATTCGTCAATATGTTAAATTGTATGTGGAGTGTATAATGTAGGATGTTGTTCCTTGCAAACATAACAACAGTTAGGTAGGTAGATTGGAAATGGTAAATACAGCCAATCTAAAAAACTAAAAACAAAAAAAAAAGATTTATTCAAGAGTATACCATTCAAATTTGCCATGTTTTTTATATTTACTTGTTTCATAATATTTGTCATGTTTAAAATGTCAAAACATAATTAAAATTCTCTTTCTACTTTATTCTTTGTCCTTTTTGTGAAAATTATCCTACACCATTCAAATTTTTAATTTTGTAAGGTAAAATTTAAAAAATTTAAACAATAATCACTATTAACCTACTATTGTTTAAAAGTTAAATTTTTGAAAAATGACAAATAATATAAGATGGAATGAGTATATAAATTTTTTTATTCCATTTCATGGTCTACTTTGTCCTTTAATAACTACTTATTCCTTGTTTCCCATCCTCCATCGTTCTCCTTCTTCTAAAAGAATCAATGAAGATCATTTGGCTGCCTAGCTCTTTGTAGCATTAATTTCTAGTATTGGGTGCATATATAGCTCATATAATGCATCACGAGAGTGCATCATTGTATGTATGTTTAAAATGAGGAAAGATGATAGTATATATGAACACATCATTGTATGTATGTTTCCCTATCATTTTAGGAGGTGTTTGGTTCATAATCGGGCATTAGAATTGGAATAGAAATCATAAACTCTACTATTAGTATGAATTTATATCATTCTCCTTTACTTGTTTGTTTAAAATAGGAATGGGTTTCATTATGTTAATAAGTTATTCAATTTGAAACCCATAACACAAGTAGAGAATGAAAGTAACCATTTTTTAACACTTTCATTCCCATAGAATGATTCCATAGTACTCAACCAAACAATATTTTTGGGTATCATTAACCTTGATTCCCATTCCCCCCTCTCATACCCATAAACGAAACACCTCCTTAGTGTCCTGGACGCAAAATGTTAGCAATTAATGTGGTTTGAGCAAAAAAGTTTTATTATGACTGTGTTCGTTTACAGGTGTGTTCGTTAATACTTTTGGACTGAAAATATTTTTAAAAAAATATTTTTCAGAAATTTTTTTGGTGCCAAACACCGGAAAATATTTTCCGATGTAAAATATTTTTCAATTTTCCTTTCTCTGGCTGAAAATAACTTACGGAATTTTTTAGCGCAAGTTATTTTTCAGATAATTCAAGAGTGACATTAAGGGTGTGTGCGTTTGGATTGAAAATATTTTCTTTTACTTGGAAAATATTTTACATGAAAAAGTCCATTTTTCATACAATTTTTTGGTGTTCGGTTGATAAAATGAAAATATTTTAAAATAAAAAATCTTAACGGTTTTATCTTTAATTTTATGAATACAAGTTAAAAAAACTTATGACAATGGTAATAAATACCTTACAAGTAATTGTGATTAATAAAAGATTGATTTTGTTCAAAATTAAATAATAGTACAATATAGTAGTAAAATATGCGTTATATTAGTGTGGGACCCATGATTGAGAGAAAAACGAATGAAAAAGAATTGAAAACGAAAATAATTGTTAGCAAACAAAATTCTAAAAGTAAGCATTTGAGATTTAATATCACTCTTGAATTATCCGGAAAATAACTTGCGCTCAAAAATTTCGTAAGTTATTTTTAGCTAGAGGAAGGAAAATTGGAACTATTTTATATTGCAAAATATTTTCTAGTGTTTGGCACCAAAAAATTTCTGAAAAATATTTTCAGTCGAAACGAACACACCCTAAACCTTAAATACTTACTTTCAGAATTTCATTTGCTAAATTTATTTTAGTTTTCAATTCTTTTTCATTCGTTTTTTTCTCAATTATGGGTCCCATACTAATATAACTATCATTATGCATATTTTACTACTATATTGTACTATCATTTAATTTTGAACAAAATCAATCTTTTAATTAATTACAATTACTTGTAAGGTATTTATTACCATTGTGATAAGTTTTTTTAACTTGTATTCATAAAATTAAAGATAAAACCGTTAAAATTTTTTATTTCAAAATATTTTCATTTTGTCAACCAAACACCGGAAAATTGTATGAAAAATGGACTTTTTCATGTAAAATATTTTCCAAGGAAAATATTTTTCTCAAAAAAATATTTTTAATCCAAACGACCACACTCTACATGATTTTCGTTTTCTTTTTTGGCAAGAATATAAATGATTTCAGTTCTTGGTTTTTGAAATACTAGTTTTGGCAGTGGATAATAGAACTACTGTTAAATATGAAGAATGTACGTGTTTGAATTTGTCTTTTATGAATGTATTATACAAGAAAAAATTGGTATTGTACAATTTAAAATTATATATTCCCATATGTATAATTCCAATTATATGGCTTCAAAAATCTCCGTTATATTATGAAAATCAAACTTAGGAGATGTTTGGTTCACATTTAGGAATTAGAACCAATATAGAAATAACAAATCTCATTATCAATATGAGTTTTTGTCATTTTGCCTTTATTTATTCGGTTTGAATTTGAATATATTTTTCACGCATCAACAATTAGCTTATTTTGGTTGTGAATGTGTTGGAAACGTAAAGAAATATTGATGCTTTCATCTTCATACCTTCTCCACCTTTTTGTAAATATTAATAGTTATGATATAGACTAAGATATAAGAACAAATGTTGTTTTAAAATCTTGAAAGCTTGTATTTGTCACATTAATGGTTTTGTCAGTTGTTAGGAGCAGTTTTGTTGATTATCTAAAAATTGGTATAAAGAGAAGAAGATAGAGAAGAAAGAAGAAATGGAAAGCACCAATACTAGATATACTTTTACAGTGAAAAAAATAGATAAATCATCATATGAATAAATATTACTAATGTTCAAACTTAACCAATGATAAATTATTATGTCATTAGATACTTTTGTAAATAAATAATAATGTTATATGTGAGTTGTTTTAGGTACGTGTAAAAACAGAGTACAGTAAGAAGGAAAAGTGATAGTATGTAAATATGCATTTTTATTACTAAAACATGCTTCATTTACTATCTGATAAATAAACAAGAGCATATGGGTGGCGTCCAACATGTCTTGCACCTTTTCATTACCTTCCCTACTAAAAAACTGAATCAAACCAATGAATTTTTCATCTCTAAGATAATAGAGGGAGATAAGACAGGTAAATATATAATGCTCAAACTATAATTTTATCATTGATGAAGTCAAAAGATTTAACTTTAAAATTATGCTTTACTCATATTAATTTCAGAAATACAATTTTTATCTTCGTACTTTTTATTTCATTTTGTATAATATTTTACTATTTATAATACATTATATATGTGTTACTAATATTGTAATTGTGCAATAAGATTCACATGAAAACATATAGATGAATCAAGTGTTTAATGTAATTTTGTAAAATGTTTCAAATACTTAAATATGATAGATCTAAATGATTTACGTAAAAATAACTTACATATAAATAGTGAAGATAAACTCATAAAACAAACATGACTAAGTTTAAAAGAAACAAAAGAAAAATGAAACAAAGTTTTAAGTGCTTAACAATATCATGAATCAGTCAATAAAATACCACGAGAGTAGTGAAATCTGTGAATAAAACCAATACAATAGAGGGTTGATTCATAACGAACCAAAAATGAGCAAACACCATAAATGTGGGAAAGCTGATCATAATGTGCATCTCAAAACAATCTGTTGCACGTCTCTATTACAGTATAAAGAAAGCAATTATTCAAAAAAGAAAATTAAATTTTTAGAGAAAGTAAATGAATCACCTTTGAAATTACAAGTAATAAAAAGAAGTCAAAACACACTCTAAATTAGAAAGATAAATAAATAAATCCATGTTAAACAAGAAAAGTACAAAATATCTACTATTACTTAAAATCTTAGAACAAAATCAAGGTATCTCTATATCTTAAAATCCAGTGCAAAGCTTGAGCCATTGATGGTTTTATAGAACCAAACTAAACAAATCAATCATTAATTGGTATAGAATTATAGAGTCAAGTTGTAGTCCAAATATACAAGTAAACAACACCTCAAAAGGTAATAAATATACGAATAATAGCCAATAGAGAAAAATAAATACCTTAAATCTCTTAACTAAATACAATACTCCCCTAACCCACTTGGCAATACAGTTTAGTTAGATAAAATTTAATACTAGAATATGAGAAAACATAATATATTTTGAAACTTCATCACATTTCTATTGATACATTTTTTTGGTCAATTTGGGAAAATTTATCATGCTTAACCTATATGTATACCTTTTTTTCTTTTACTCAATTTTCTAAAGTAAATGTAGCAGTGCTATAAAATGTCAAAATATAACCCAAGCACTAAAATGTACAAAAGATTTATTGAAATTTAATATAAAACAGGAAGTATGAAATAGATGGCATTGCAAACGCCAAATAGAAGATGTAAAGTGAAGAGGGAAAATAGAGATAACATTACAATCATAAACCTCTTTTGTTTCTTATGATCCATAGAAATGGAGGAAGGATAAAAACCATGGTGACCTAATACAAATGCCTTTACAAACTAGCTCTCTTCAATTTCTTTTTTTTGTATAATGTCTAAAACAATGAAAAAACTTTGGTGTTGCATGTTATAAGAAACAACAATCAAGGAACCCTAATGCTGCATGTTAAATAAATATATATATATATATATATCAACATATATATATAAACATTATAAAAAACTTGAGTTTTTGATATGAAGATTTATAGGATGGCTACACGAAAAACGTTAGGTATTTAAGCAATCAAATTGACCCTCCCGGAAAAATATAAAACACCAATTTAATGTAGAGGTGTTTGCTTTGTAACCTTAAAAGATAGTTATTTAGGATTATTTACTAACCTTCCCAAAAAGTTAAAATATCATGACTCGGTTCTTCAATATTAGCATTACCAACCAACAATGTTCATTTATTGATACTAAAATAGTATAAAGAAAATAGACTCCAAGGGACCAAAGATCGCAAAGACATAAACAGGAACTTTAAAACTCAGAAAATACAATGAAATAATTAATTTTAAATTTTTTGAGTGAATTATTAAAGATACACTAACCTAATGAAAGTAAGTAAATTACTTCTAAAGCAACTAATTAATTAAATCAAAACAGAGATTAAAGAACAAGTAAACCTGGTTTCAACTCTCCACATCAGAAACATAGAAATCCCAAAACATCTCTACTTAAAAACATCTCTTGTTGACCACATCTCTTATGGATTTGCTCTCAAAATTTAATTTGCCGTATAACTTAGTAAACCTTTCCAATCCTCTTCTACCTATCCCAATCCCTTTTTCTACTCTTACATTCTTTATTTAGTTATCATGAAAATTTACACTATTACACGTTAATGGATTATTGCGCAGGTTCTTAGCTATAAGGTGTTGCATTTGTGGATAATCTTTTCTAGACATAACAAAGGCAAACTTTCTATTAATTCACATTTATTATAATTTTCTACTTCAAGCCTTTTATTAAGAATAAATCATAGAGCTTATACTTATCTATACAAAACAATTTCATCAACAATCTATGAACAAGATAGATAGGTCTACTAAGTTTTATATGAAATTAGATTGATATAAATTTTATATACATGATCAAAGAATTTCAATATCAATTTGAGATTTTTCACATAATAGAAATTCACTGAAATTTAGCATCTTCTTTTATTCACTATTGTGATCATTAATTTTATAACCATGGTGTGCACAAAATGATGCTACTGTCGAGTTGCAATGCTGTCGTAAGCACCCAAAATTAACAACTCTAATGTAGTAGTAGTGAGTCGAGTTCGTCCCACAGAGAACTGGGCTTATTTTTTGTGCTAAATTGGAAAATTGGGGGTTTTGTATGCTTTTAACTAAATTCAAATCAATAAAATAATTGAAGAAAATTCAATTAAGAAAAGTCTTGGTTTTGGTCATATCCACTATGGCAATTTCACTAGTCGATCATTGACTCACAAGATAATTCAATTTATATCAAGCACTAATTGAAAAATTAACCCGAACGAATACCAATTCAAAGTTGATTCTATATTTCTTTCTAAAGTTGGATAATTTTCAACACGCGATCCAATTAACCCTAACTATTAATTTAACCCAGACACGTGTCAAAGATCAATTAATAGAAGCTTTAAGATCAACAAGAACAATTAGACTAATTAAACATAAACACATGCGTTATGCCAATTAGATGATTAAATTCCCTAAATTCAATAACACAAATCCAGTAATTATGAAATTTAGTTGCTTCATAGATTGAATTAAGCACACGCGGTTAAAACAATCTAGCAGTAGATTAATTCCAATAACATAGTATTCTGCTGCAATAACAAGTGAAAAAGAATAATCATAAAATTAATCGCAGAAAAATAATCAATACTTGAGATAAAAGTGAATAATTCAAGCACAAGAAGTCTCACAACTTTGTAAAATTGACCATGGCTTCAATTTCCTCTACCAAGAAAAGAATTTAGGCACAAAGTGCCATGAAAGAATAAAGAGGAATTTTTACTGCTAAACACCCTAACCAAAAGAAAATAAAAGTGTCGATCCTTTTTTCTCACCCAACTTGGGGTATTTAGGGTTACAAATAATGCCTACAAATAAGAACGTTAAATCGGGTGAAAAAGAGTCCAACCGGGCGAAAAAATCTGTCAAAAACTCAAAAATATGCAATTCTACTGCTTCGACCGCACATGCGCTGCCAATTTTGGGCGCATGTGGGCGCTAGGCAGTGCTGAAAAGTTGCCAGCACACATGCGCTGCACAACCCCAGCGCATGTAGGCTGGGTTTCACTTTCGACTTCTATTTTGACCCAGATTCAGACTGAATTTGGGAAAACTCAAAACATAAAACTTGTAGCTATATGTCTTATCTTTCCAAAACATCTTGAATCACCTAAATTGAAGCTCAGATAAGAAAGTTATACTGAATCTACCAAACTGTATCAGAATCACTCCTTACCGGTACATATTTTCCAACTTTGCAATTTTGAACAATATGCCTATAGAATCTTGGAAAATTCAAAACATGAAAAAAAAGTTGTAGAACTCTTCAATATATTTCCAAATCATCCAAAATCATCTCAGTCAGAGCTTGGACTCAAAATGTATGCTTAAAATAAAAAATAGCATCCAGAATGGCTTCATACTCATGCATGTTCCATCATTAGCATTTTCTTTCATCTTTTTCATCTTTTTCAGTTCTTTTTCACTTTAACCCTACAAAAACTAAGAATAACCAAATTAAGCTCAATAATACTCAAATCTTGCATACAACACATAAAAACGTGATTATTAACACATAAAATATAGTACAATTATGAACTTATCAAATTACCCCACACTTAGCCTTTGATTGTCCTCGATCAAACATAAAATTCGAACATTTAAGCATAACGCATTCTACTCAACATATTCCTTCAAATATCCACATAAATAATCAATAATCAATAATCAATCCAGCAATCAGAGCAGTCTAAGAAACCAAGAGCTCAAATGCTAATAAAAACCAAAACATGAAATTCGTGTGTATGTGTGTATAGCCATTCAAAAATTTAGATTTTCAAATATCTAAATTAAATCATGAAGACCATCAACATTTTTCTAAACACCCCATAGCTCACTCTTCTTACACCCCTCCACTAATCTAGACAACCGATTCAATCTAAATTTGGGTAGGACTTTTAACTCGAACTATAGGTTAGGATATTTATTAGTCAAAGTAGGGAGAGGATATAACAAATAAGAACAAGAGCTTTATAATAATGGTGGCCACACATTAAAATAAAATTTTCTTCACATGCGAAATATCAAACATCCCCAACCCCACACTTGAGTAACAAACACCCATGAAAAATTCCAAAGAACCGAACATGTCAACCTCTCTCGAACATATACATCATATCATCATTTTTTTTGTATGTCCGCTTACAGTATGGGTACTAGTGGTAGGCACTACACGCAACATATAAACACGCAGGTACTAGTGATAAGCACTACCTGCAAATACAAGTACCAGTGATAGGCACTACCTGTAAATGTCAAAACAAGAGATGCAGGTACCAGTGATGGGCACTACCTGCATATTCAGAAACTTCCATATTCATTTTTTTCAACAACAATTTTTTTCCAATGCCCCATTTGGCAACAAAAATGTACATCACTCACTTCTCACAAACTTCCAACCTTATATCCCCTTAACATATAATGTGCACCATAAGCACTTAAAGGAAAATTTTAGGATAATACATTGAATAGAACATTAAACTCAATAAGGGTAGGTAAATTGAGTTTATGTGAAAGAAGGAGAGTGATTTTTCTCCTCACAACAATAAGGCTCAAATAAGATATTTAGAATAAATTGTTAAAATGGTTGGCAAGAAAGGCTCAACAAACAAAAAAGCACTACCCTCATTTTAAAACTAAATCAAGTCGTCTAAGAATTAGCTTCGAAAATGTAATAAAGCAAGTTTTTAGGATGCAACATAATTGAGTCTACATAAATTTCTCTAAATATCCCAAATCAAAAATTAAAGTATGGCTTAGTGCTCAAAAATCTTGAAAATCATGAATGAAAAATATTAACACCGACTACTCATTCATGCATCGTTCAACTAATAATTAATTATGGAGAAAAATGGAAAAAAATATGTTAAGCAAAAAATTTCAAAAATTTTTGAAAAATGGTCAATTTATCCACAAAATTTTCAAAATTTTTAACAAACTCTCAGATCAAAGGAAAAGTTAAAAGATTGTAGCAAAATTGACCAAAATACACCAAACAACTTTAAAAAATCCAAATAACTTTCCCACTCCACACTTAAAAATAAGCACTATCCTCAATGAAAAAATAAAAGCATAAAATGGGAAAAAGAAAAGCTTCTCTGGATTTAATTCGCGTTTGGAGTAGTATCCACTATAAATAACCCCTTGTCGCGAAAAAAAGCTGGATTAATACTAAACAAAACAAAACAAATAGTTAATTCCCTTGAGACAATAAGAAAAACAAGAATATTGTAGAAAATAATCCTACAATAAACAAGAAAAACTTACTCCCTTAAGGGAATATGATGGAGGGTACAACTAAAAATAAACGAACACAATTACGAAAATAAACCTAAGCAATACGATATAAACGAACTAGAATGAAACCTAACCAACGAAAATGTCTAAAAAATAACTACTCAAATTGTCTAGAAAATCAACTGCCATGAATATCAAATAAAGAAAATGACCCAAAACATAGGGCATAAAAAGCTCAAGGAGCATGGGACCCCAAATCCTGAGGGAAATGAGGAAAAGGCAGAAATGTCGAGGGTCCTCTCCTCGCTCCCTTTCAAAGGACCATTTTATCAGCTTAACTTATCAATTAAGTTGATTTCCTGCACTAACAACATAATAAAACTAAGCTAACACTAAAAATAAAATAAACAAAAGTAAAGCTTCAAAAACAAATAAACGGAATAAAATGTAAATGAACATGGGTTGCCTCCCATGCAGCGCCTTTGTTTACTGTCATTGGCTCGACTTTGAAAAAGATGGTTGGAATAACCATCTCTATATCAGAGAAAAGAGAGCTCAATAATTTGTTAGCAATCGTGCATAAGTGCTCTCCTTGTAATTGCTCGCCATATACTTATTCTTAATCTCCTTCTTGACTCCGTCAGTTAAAAACTCAACTCTGACCCCATTGTCGTATATGTAAACTAACTTAATCCCTTCCTCATGGTCCTTGGGAGACTCGAAGATATTGAACTCTTTACAAGCCACTTCATAGTATTCAACTTTTAAGATCGATCCATAAGAGAATATGGGGTATAATGGCTCCACAATACAATCCCTATTAACAGCCAAGTGGGTATCTTTCACAGTAGTTAGAAGCTCTTGTGTTTCATCCATAGCTAAGCCTAAAACCTTGATTGGTTCTTGCTCTGGAAGGTCTTGAGGCATTGACATTGGAGGCAATGAACAAGAGTCACCCTCAATAGGCTTGTCGTCTACTAATCCCATCTCTAGTTCTCGCTTCTTTTCTTCATCTTCTCCACTCTCAATCACTCGAGATTCTAGTCTACTTATGGAAGAATTCAGTTTACTATTGTTAGCTGATACTCCAAACTTTGCAGACTAGCTCTTGTTTCCTGTTGAAATTACAAAGTATTAACTTCTAAAGAATAAATTAATTCTTCCAAAGACTTACCAGTTTGGGTGTAAGGTTGTTGTGACAAAACTGGATGTATACACGGAAGATCTTGTGATGAATAACCAAATTCAGGATAATCCATTCATCCTTGATGGTATTGATACGTGTAGGAATCATACCAAGGTTGTGGTGGTAATTGCCCGACAATGAAATCGGAACAATAAAGCTCATGCAAATTGGTATCCATGATAGAGATCGAAAAGAAATCAAGTAATAAGTCTACACTACTAAATAAATAAAAAAATTCAAGCACAAAAATAAATCAAACTGTTCCCCGGCAACGGTGCCAAAATTTTGGTGTGCGCAAAATGATGCTGGTGTCGAGTTGCAATGCTGTCGTAAGCACCCAAAATTAACAACTCTAATGTTGTAGTGGTGAGTCGAATTCGTCCCACAGAGAAATGGGCTTATTTTTTGTGCTAAATTGGAAAAATGGGGGTTTTGTATGCTTTTAACTAAATTTAAATTAATAAAATAATTGAAGAAAATTCAATTAAGAAAAGTCTTGGTTTTGGTCATATCCACCATGGCAATTTCACTAGTCGATCATTGACACACAAGATAATTTAATTTATATCAAGCACTAATTGAAGAATTAACCCGAACGAATACCAATTCAAAGTTGATTCTTATTTCTTTCTAAAGTTGGTTAATTTTCAACACGCGATCCAATTAACCCTAACTATTAATTTAACCCAGACACGCGCCAAAGATCAATTAATAGAAGCTTTAAGATCAACAAGAACAATTAGACTAATTAAACATAAACACATGCAATTATGCCAATTAGATGATTAACACAAATCTAGTAATTATCAAATTTGGTTTTGAATTAAGCACACGCGGTTAAAATAATCTAGCAGTAGATTAATTCCAATAACTTAGTATTTTGCAACAATAATAAGATTAAAAAAACAATCATAAAATTAATCGCAGAAAAATAATCAATACTTGAGATAAAAGTGAATAATTCAAGCACAAGAAGTTTCACAACTTTGTAGAATTGATCATGGCTTCAATTCCCTCTACCAAGAAAATAGTGTAGGCACAAAGTGCCATGAAAGAATAAAGAGGAATGTTTCTACTAAACACCCTAGCCAAAAGAAAATAAAAGTGTCGATCCTTTTATCTCACCCAACTTGGGGTAATTATAATGAGTATTTAGGGTTACAAATAATGCCTACAGATAAGAACGAGAAATCGGGTGAAAAAAGAGTCCAACCGGGCGAAGAAATCTATGAAAAACTCAAAAATACACAATTCTGCTGCTTCAAGCGCATATGCGCTGCCAATTTTGGGCGCATGTGCGGGCTAGGCAGTGCTGAAAAGTTGCCAGTGCACATGTGCTGCACAACCCCAACGCACGTGCGCTGGACTGTACTTTCGACTTCGATTTTGACCCTGATTCAAACCAATGAATTTGGAAAAACTTGAAACATGAAACTTGTAGATATATGTCTTATCTTCCCAAAAAAATTTCAATCAGCTCAATTGGAGCTCAGATAAGAAAGTTATACTGATTCTACCAAAATGTGTTAGATTCTCTCCTCGCCGGTACACATTTTCCAACTTTTCAATTTTGAACACGATGCCTATAGAATCTTGGAAAACTCAAAACATGAAAGTTGTGGAACTCTTCAATATCTTTCCAAATCATCCAAAATCATCTCAATCGAAGCTTGTACTTGAAATTTATGCTTAAAATACAAATAGCATCCAAAATAGCTTCATACTCATGCATGTTCCGTCCTTAGCATTTTCTTTCATCTTTTCCATCTTTTTCATATCTTTTTCACTTTAACCCTACAAAAACTAAGAATAACCAAATTAAGCTCAATAATAACTCAAATCTTGCTTACAGCACATAAAAACGTAATAATTGACACATAAAATATAGTTCAATTATGAATTATCAAACCAATATAGTATTTGTTCCTTTAAATTTGAGCACAAGCAACTAGCAATAATTAAAATATGCTAAACTGTTATAAATCAAATGATGCTATAACTAGAATAATGAATAAATCTAATATCCATGTGAATAAACAAAACTCATCTCACGAAATAATATACTGCAAAGAATAAAATGTGCAACCTCTCTTGGTGCGCCGAAACAAGAATGATTATGTTTATCCAAATTGACCACGTGTAGCCTCTTTCTATTTATTTGAATTAGTCTGTGAGCATGATTCTTCGATCACAACATGTTTTGGAGCAAAAAAAATCTCGTTGAAGCTCCTCTTCTCTCCTCTCCTCTCCTCTAATTTATTGTCCTTTATGATTCTTCAAATTTTGGTAAGGATTATTTGTTTTATAATTTTCTTATTTGTGAATTTTTTTCATTTGAAATTTCAACATAGTTCCTTATGTGTAAAAATGAAGATGACAAGAATCAATGTTTCAATCGAACCGTTAAAGAGATATTGCCATATATATATATATATATATATATAAGGTTTCCTTTGGCTTAGAATTGCTATTTTTTGGAGCATTTTTTACCTATCTTTGTAGCTAGACTTTTATTATATACATAAGACTGAATTAACAGAACAATAGATGACAAAGAAATAATAAAAATTAATTTATAGAATAACCTCCAGGACACCATGTTGTTTCATTCAGCCACCTATCTGTTCAATGATTTGAAAATGGAAATTGTATCCCAAATCTTACCTATACACAAATGGTAGAAATATCAGCAATCAAATTCCATTGAAGCCCATCATGACAACACATGATTCGTAATCATCCTCCCATGGTTGATATGTATCCATTCTAATATTTCTTCCATCGAGTTCCCAAACCATTCTAATCTTTCTTCCATCAAATTCCCATCCACTACAAATCAAACAGTAATAATATAACACATAGATATTCCATCATATTCATATTCCAAGGAGTCTTGATATAGGTAATGTGTGAGCATTATCTAGACTCTTAGACATGAAGGTAACCATATTTAGATATTCCAAATTATCTAGAAGGTAGTCTACCTGTGCAAGTTTTCCAACAGATCTCTGCACATCTCAATATCGTGTGAATAACAAGACATTAATTTATGACAAAATGGGTTCTAGAATACTGATGCTAGATATACAAGTGTTTAACTAACTCAAAATAAAATTTTTCAGCATGATTATCAAAAAAGACTTTGCCCAACCTATAAAGAAGATTTTAATGAACCTATGAAGTTGAAATAAATTCTCTTGTGAGACTTGAAATTCAATTTCCGAATATTTCCACAATCTCACGTAAACAAACCATTTGTGAACAATTCGATCAAAAGTTCGATTCGAGTTCGAGTTGACTAAGTTCGACTTAAACTCAAATCATTTGATGAGTTAATTTTGATCATATGTATACTTTGCTCGAGTGGTCATTGAGCCTTTCTTAAACATAAATATATATATATATATATATATATAATGTTTTATATTTTACTCTATTTTATGTAAAATTACTAATATAACTAAAAATTTTAGAAAAAAATTACATATTTTACCTTCGAAAAATTGAACTACTCGAGATCAACTCATTAAGCAATTCGAGCTTGAGCTCAAGCAAGGTCAACTCAACCTCACTCAGTCAAGTTGAGATTTTGATCAAGTTGCATGACGTTTACACCCCTAATTGTGATTGAAATATTGCCTATAACCAATTAATGCACAAATAAAATAGAAGCTAAATTTTAGACTATCTTAATTAACTTATCAAGTCATCCCAAGTGTTAGTTAGTGTTAGCGCATCGAGACTCAGTATAGATGACTTTGAAAACTTTATAGAGTAGGACGGCTTTGGAAAGTCTAAACTTTTTGTAATTATCCACCAGTGTAAATTTTTTATTTTTTATAAAGATGTGTTGGTGGTAGATTAGGTCATACCCAAAACAAAAGACGGGTACATAGTTGCTACTAACAAAAAATTCTAAATTAGGAAAACCAATGACATGCTTAATTTAAATTTAAGTCAATGTATTAACATTTTTTTTTTTTTTTTGCGGAATCATGGCCACATTTATACCCTCAATCATAGATGAATTGCTATAGCAAATTGTTTTAGCTTACTTTAATTTTATTGTTTAGTCCTCATATCCATCATTGAAAAAATTAAAATCACTATTTTTTATTTACATTTCTTTTTTTTTTCCTTCTTTTATATTTCTTTCCTAATCAATTTTTCTTTAAATGCTTAGATTTGCAAGATCATGATAGACTTTTCCTCTAAATTTTTGCCTCAACAAATAGATAATGAGGAGTTCAACAAGGAGGTATTCTTAAGTTTTATTCATTTCCTACCTAATTTGTTTAGGATGAAGGGGATCATTAGATATACAGTATCATACCATAGATAATTTTGTAGTAGCTATATATGAAACTGGTATGGAAAGTTACAGTATAACAAATTATCAAAATTTTCAGTTGGTAGTTGTCGAGAGCTACCAATAGAATAATTATGATTTTGTAATCCGATATTTTAGGTTAAGTAAGCTT
The DNA here is from genome assembly GCA_025175665.1 of Cinchona pubescens. Classification (NCBI taxonomy): domain Eukaryota; kingdom Viridiplantae; phylum Streptophyta; class Magnoliopsida; order Gentianales; family Rubiaceae; genus Cinchona; species Cinchona pubescens. The sequence goes on along the minus strand of JANKKI010000122.1, from coordinate 1,981,509 downwards.
ACCTGGTTCATTAGTGTTTTAGGCCACATGACAAGTTTTTCATTTTATTTTGTTGATTCCGATGATTTATTCAGCTTTGATTTAGTTGAACTCATATATATCAAAGTTTTAAATAATACTAACCGACAAAGTTAATTAGGGACAAGTATTTTATTTAGAAAAGTTACAAAGCAGTTTGTTATTACTATATATAGAGAGACACATCCTGATTCTATTTCTTTTTTTATTAAAGAATAGATGAAACAAACTAAACTACTTATATGATAGACATTTTATTCTTTAATCTGATGTGCATAATGTTTTGTGAAGGGTACTAATAAAATATCACAAGAAACGTTACATTAAAAAGTTTCCATTGTTGAGTAGTATTTTATTAGTAGTTAGATTAGATTAAATTATCATTCTCGGGTTAGGATAAGTTACAATTCTAACGGGAAAGACTAATAGTATGAATTACTCTCATATATTTAATAACACAATAGATTTTTTATAATTCTTTTAAGAAAAAAACAATGGAACAATATAAAATCTATGAAAATAACTACTTTAATTTATTTTTTTCATTCGTTTTCTTCTCATTCCAAGTAACCTTCGATCGCCATTCAAATAGAAAACATGCATCTATCAACCTTGAGTGAAACAACAAACTTGTTTCGCACAAAACACAATACCAAGATAGGAATTAAATATTCATTAGAATCTTCAGTCTTACGAACTTCCCATGTCTTTTACCTAGGACACTAATAGTGGAATCCCGTCTCCTTAAAGGAGATCTCTCCTTCAAAGTAGAACGAGCATAATCGAAGACAGAGGATAGCGTATTCTAAGTAGTTGATCTCACATCCTCCAGTCTTCTTAGTCAACCAGGGAGGCTTTATCCCCAAACCTGGTTTGTTTCTGGACACAGGATCTAGAATTTTTTCAAGAAAAAGGTCGATTCCCTCAATATCAAGATCGGATCGGTCGAGATCCAAGCCTTACACATCACTTTGACTGCTTCTACCTCCCTACTTAGAGAATAGCTCCTTATGACGAGAAAGGGAAGAGGCAGATCAAACTAGAAAGTATAAAATTAAGAACTCTAGTACTTCCAAACAGCCATTGAACAATGCTACACCTTGAACCACTCGGAGATCTCTCCTATATAATGATTATGACCTCAAAACCATGAAGTAAAGGAAGTCCATTACTGAGAGAAGTGGTGATCTCGTCTTGCTTGCTGGGAGAGAGGAAGCTTCCGGACCACCTTTTCTAGCCAGATAGCGAGTGATCACTCAACAATAAACACTAACTGAAAGCAGCCGGAGTTTTCAATGAAGCCCCTAAACTACCTACAGGCCGGTATCTTCCTCCGATAAGAGAATGAGTCTAAAGGATGACTTTTCCCGAGTCATCGAAAGTCATTTAGTGCTTTCTATTTCAATGGGGCAAGGCCCCTTCTTACTTTCTTTATGATTTCGGCTAGACTAGAGGAGATATACGAGACAGCTCGTCTAAAAGGAGTGTTTAGGGTCTTAGTGACTTTAATGGATTTTATGCTCTCCTAGAATCTAGGTGCTTCAACTGCGGTATAGGTAGAAGGAGGTTAAACTTCTTGCAAACATCTTGAGTGATAAAAAATATAATTAATTTAATAATTAATAAAAGAACTTGACCCAGTGACAATAAGGGTTCGAAGACTCAACCAAGTCTTAGTCGACTCGACCAAGTTGTAACCGAAACTTAGCCAAGTGTTTTGAGTTCCCACCTTTTTACATTGGAAATGCTAGAATTAGAGTCAACTCACTCCGACTCAACCAGTTCTGGCAATTCAAAACACCGAGTTACAAATTCAGTGAGACTTAGGTAAGTCTGCTGAGTTGACTCACAAGATTGACAGGTTCGAAGCAAACGGAAAAGAAAACACTAAGCAAAGGGGCTCCAAAATTGCTTAGACATACCAAACATGCTTAAGTAGGTAAAAAAGCAGTGCCAATCTGAAGGGTAATTTGGAGAATATTTTTTCCAATAGAGAAGGTCTGAGTGGCAAAAACTCTCCTCGAATATAAGAGGGAAACTAGAGATAGATGAAAGGCTAATTATAATTAGGATAACAAAAGGTGTTTTGATGGTTTGTTATGTTGGTTTTAAGGATGGTCTGTCAAAATAAACAAGTGCAATAACCCATCTTAACTGACTAATTTGAAATGTTTTTGGTTGGATTCAGTTGGGTTATAGATTACCAATTATTTAGGTGGAGAAAACTCTTCTCTCTTTATGGGTGGATTAGATTTTTTATTAAGCACCCACTATCCTAATACTACTAATTTATTATTTGAGAGTGGTTCGACTTGAACAGTCTAAAAAAGTGCCAAATCACCTTAAATAATTTTTCAAATTTGTTTTTTTAAATTTTTGTTAGAAGATTTATTTTTATTGGTTAATTACTCTTTTTTATTTTAAATATTTATATCAAGACCAAATGTTCATCTTTTCTTAAAATAAAAATTTTAAGCATGGGAATTTGTTACTTAATCCATTAAAACGCTTTACATAATTCGAGTTCGCTAACCCAAGATTTGTCTTGTCAAAAGAACAAAAAGATTAATAACGTTAATTTGCTAATCCAATGAATCAATTAAATAAAGATCAAAATTATATATAGGAAACTTTCCCTGTTTTATATTTTTTGGAGTTCATTAGAAATCTATTCTTAATTTTTAATGTCTAATTGATATAATTAAATTAAAATTCGTGTTGTTTTAAGTGGTATTCACTTGTTTATATAGTGTATAATAATAATGCTAATTTACTCATATAATTTGATTACTGTATTAATAGTGGTATTATGTACTTTTCAAAGTTTTTAAATAATTATATATCTAGCAAAACATGCATATAACCTAATTCAATTCGAGACCGATACGCCATAATTGATGTAGAACAGTGATATCTGCAACTGCAATTTGAACCATGGTTGCAATAACACAATTAGGAGAAGCATTTGCATCTTGATAATTGTAGCCGATACACAAAATGTGAAATCCTTGATATTGAATGAGCCAATGACAAGAAGATTAGTAATTTGCTATGTGAGAGGTTTTAACAATACCAAGATCTCACATTTATGGGAAAAAGCAAGATATCTTGTATACAGCAATAATCAGGATTTTCTTGAATAGAAGCAGGAAAAATAGAAACAAGAATGGGGGCATTCTTTACCTCGAAATAAGTACTTCTATAGTTATTACAAAAGGGCCTAATCTTTCGATGCTTCAACTCCACCTACACAGGTAATGCCAAGATTTTTCAACAAGCAAGCTTCTTTTATAAGTTTAACGACCATCAGGAAGGGAAATGTAAAAGATTCTATAGAAACATTGGTCAACAAAGAAGGAGCTGGAAAGAATGATGCCCATGGGCACAATGCGCAATATTCTGTTATTCGACATCGCTTGTGCCTAGCAAGGTCCAAATTATCAGCTCCATTCCTAGCTTCCTCTTCCTCAGACATTGTCTAGACACATAAGTAATTGACACCTTTCACTGAAACACGAACAAAGAAAAGGAAAACAACTATAATACAAACATAGTTATATAATACGAAATACTTTCTAGTACGTGGTACGGGTAGACGATATCTTACTTAACAATATATCAAAATATAACAAGTGATGTCAAAAAATGGGATAATTAAAAAATGAACATTCTAACAAGATTTGAATTCACAAAATGGAGTAACATTCTAACCCACACAACAACTTACTGCTATTCGGAGAAGGTTGAATTGAGCCAATCTGACTGCCAACAAATTTGTATTTGGACTTCTCACATCCTTTTTGCCAAATGTACTTGCCATGATGCTTGGAAAATATATGCAACTCGTCCTCCCAAGACCAAGAACCTCCATAGAGAAAATATCTGTGGAGAATGTAAAAACAACCAAATTTTAAAAAATAAATAAATAAATAAAAACTCATCAACAAATCAGGTCACCCATAGGTTAATATGTTAACCATAACCAATCACTTTATTACATTAAAGTAACATAGAATTTCCCCTACAAAAAAAAAAAAACTCGAGTAAAAAAAAAATCACATAAATCGAATCAATCTCTTCCATTAAATAAATTAGATAATCTATCTAAACACACAAGAAAAAATATTTATTTTATCTATATATCTAAGCAACATAAAATAACAATGAAAGTATGTATTGCATTGCTGGGGTTCAAAATCGAAACAATCTCATCAAATGGTTTCAATTTCTGAAATTATCTATGGTTTATGCTATTTATACATCAATCTATCTAAAATTATCACTACTAGGACTAGGGTTAGGGTTAATAGAAGGAGAACAATAGTTTGAGTTCCTTACCCATCCATTTTCATAAAAATAAAATGTGTGTTCTATATGACTAAATATAGGGTGTTAATTGCAATATACACTCGTATATTATAGCATGTTGACTGTTTATCCCTTTGCAATATAAATTTTATGGAAAAATAGTTAAATAGATCAATCTTTGACTCCGCCGATAAATCTTGTTATATAAGTTTCATTAAATCTTTTAGAATAAATGACATTGGCCAATAAAAGTAAAATTTAATAAGATTTAATTCTGATAGGAGGAGTTTGAAATCGAATCTACTTATGTATTTTCCTAAATCTTACCACTTAAGTATCTTGAATTATCAAATCTTCTACAAATTGGCGAATGGTAATGTCAATTATTCAAGTATAAAAAAAAATGAATGTCTACCTAATTTGCATTTATTTATCAAATTAGGCTTATTCATTAGGGTTCATTTAGTTCACAAATTGGATGCAATTCATGTTCAAATCATTCATTGTTTAGCTGATATTTGCTTTCCATGAACTTAAATTATAGTATTATTTCATTAACAAAAGTACCCCAGACAAGTTCATTGTATATGTCAAGCTGTAAGCCTGTAAGAAGATCAATTCATCAACATTTCGAGTTCAAAATTTTATTATCCCATTTATGAATCATCTCACAACTTATACAACTATTAGAATGACAGACTATTGGAATTGTGTGTAACATACAATGAACCAAATTGGAGGATTTTTGGATACCAAAGTATTTTATATTCAAATTAAGCAAGAAAATATCATTGGTGTTCAACTGACAATTCACAAATTGCTAACATCTACCATTAAGATTTTTTTTTTTTAAATTAAGCAAGAAAATATCATTAAGATTTATCACAAATTGTTAACATCTTCCATTAAGATTTTTTTTTTTTTTTTTTTTTTAAAAAGGAGTAAAAATCAGAGTGTATTCATGATTTTTCATCATCTATCAAGAATTGTATAGAGTTTTTTGCTGGAGGCTAGAGGTTTCTTATTATTTTTCACCAATTTTCTAAAAAGAGCGATCAAATAAGGGGAAAAAATGCATTTTTCATCTCTTTCGTTTGGGGGATTTAATAAACTAATCCATAAAATATCGGATAAACAAATTTAGTCCTGAATGATCTAGAATTTGAACAAAGTTAGGACAACTAACTGAAATATAAAATAAACGATGGCCATATGCAAGTTTATTTTAAATGTTGAAAAATTAAAAAAATAAATTCAAGAGAATTGTACAAGATTAGTCCCCAAAGTATGTCAAAAATAGAAATATAGAATATTTCCCAAATTTAAAAATAATAAAATAATAAGATTTCTTGTAAGGAAAAATTTAAAAGTTTCAATGTCAATTACCCATAACCAGATTTTACTTGAAATTCATGACTACTAAGAACCAATCAAAAAAAACTACAGAGATTCTTGATCTTAAAGGCTGACCAAAAATCTACAAATTACTAATAATCATAAGAAAATTCTACAATCCCATTGTATTTTAAAAACTTGTACAACACAAAATTATATGTAATAAAAACTTGTACGATACAAGCCCTTAGAATCAATAGGATCATTTCTCAACCACGACGGGCTGTCTTGTTATTACTATAAGTAGTGACTTTCTTGAATTTGACTTGTGTGTCGTACTCGGTAGTGCATCCTTCAGTTTTTTTCATTAACCTTGACAGAAGAAGTGTATTTCACCTCTTTTTTGACTAGCCTTTATTGCCATTTCTCTTATCCACAAACTCCCCAGCCTTGTAGGATTGCGAGATCTTGCTTGAGCACCCTCCACCATAGTCTTTGTATAGGGTTTTTGTGGTGTTTTCGGCCTCAAATGACTTGTTTGTTTCCCGCACTCACCACCACATCGAATGAGCGTGCTGGGGTACTTACAAAAGAGTACCCAATGCAAGCCATTTCTCCTGTCATTTTTCCCTCCTTTATCTTCTAACAACTATATATAAAGAAGTTGAGTTACTGTAGCATGGCTTTTATCTGCCATGTGGCATTTTTCTGCAATGTGGAGGACGATTTTTCATGCTGGACTTCCGCTTTTGCCAGCAACTTGGGATTTTCTGGTGAAAAATTACATCTAATACCCTTAATATTATGCATAGTCTGGTTGGCATTTTAGGATAGTTTTGTCATCATATTTTTGCTATGAATTATCTAGCAATTTTGCTGCATTTGCGTGAAAAACCAAAAATACCCTCACAAGATGCCATCCCATATAGTAACAAACTATTAGAGGACATATCGGTCACTGTACAAAAAATATGCCTTGGAAACACAATTTTTTATCTGGTTTAGAAACTTAAATTATTACCCAAAATAATTGTGGAAAACTCTACGATCCCTTTTAGGAAACCATTTCCTTGTACTTTAGATACTTGTACAATACAACACTATGTACCTTAAGAACTTATACTGTACAAGCTTTCAAAGCCAAGGGAATGGTTCCCTAAAAGAAATTATAGAATTCCCCATTAATTGTACTTATGTCAGAGTAGATTTGCCTATCAAATTTTGAACCGTTAGATTTGCATTTTACTTAACACATTTGACAAAAATCATTGGATTGTGTTTAAAGATCGATACTATCCATTGCAACTCAAAAATATCCCATCTTTTCCGGTACTCTCTACCCTCTACACCACCTATACTATGCTAACTGTCACAAAATTTCTACTTGACACGAACCCGACGTGCCAAGACGAAAGAAGAAGCCGGTCATGGCACCAAAATTTTGCCTAGCAAACTTTGGTTAACCTACCCGTCCAACGCTCGTGTTTCGTTTTCACTCATTTATGACAACCGTTGCACACACAAGCACTCACTAATACACAAGCACGAAATTTAGGCAACACAAGAGCAAAACACAACCAAATGAAAGTAAATAGCACACAAGTAGTTTACGGCCCAAGGCCAACCCTTGTAACACTTTTATTCTATCAAAAGCTTACAACAGAACTTTTTACAAACAAGTTGTGTGCAGAACACTCTTGGCCCAAATCTTACCACCAATGGCTTGCCAAATCTCTGACTATCACATTTTTATAGGAGCAATGCAGTTGATAAACCCAAAAGCCTAGCTTTCCTGGATGGACAAAAATGCTACAACTAGGCATTTTTGGTCCTTGCACATGCAGCTAACCAGCTCGGCCAAGTAGTCCCACCCAGCCACAAGAAGTCAACTTCCACTAATTGCCAGCTCCCGTGCGTGTGCACTTTCCCGACTTGCACGCTGCCTAACCGTTTTCCGTAACTGTCCAGCACATAGGTAGCCCGTTGCCTACGTTCCTAGGCCAATTCTATCGCCGACCAACCTTGCCACCCACAAGGCTTCACTTGGGCTCCCAAGAATGCCCAAGAATGCCACAAGCTATGCCCAACTCATGTGCATGTGTGCACGGGTCCGTTCGTGCCACTGCCTATTTGCCAATGTTTTCCCAGCTCATTCGTGGCCGTGAGCTGCCACAAAGCCAACGTTTGCCAACATCCGTCCCGAAGCCACACGACCATGCCTAACACTCATAGACCATAGGGGAAAGGTTCCCAAGACTGCCCATGGGCACCCTACCCGCCTGGTGGCCTAGCCCATTGGTCGCTCAGAAAGTGGAGCGAGCATACCTTCCCTATATAAGGTTTGGAAAAAAAATCCCAAGTAACAGCAGTTGACACCAATTTTTTGAAAATCAGGAAACCATTCAGGCCACTCAAGACCTTATCAAAGCTTGTTCAAATGATGCCAAAACTTTCCTAATGACTTCCAAAACACCAAGGCATAGTTTAGGAACACTTAGCACGCAAACGGCTAAAGTCAGCCCACGTCCGTTTGCCAATCACGCACACTGCCTTGCCGATAGGTAGTTTGCCTAGCCGACGTGCAGGCTGTTTGGACCAAGCATGCACGCGGCCTTACCGATGGGTGAAATCATGCCAAGGGTGCTAACAAACCTCTCCCACTTGAAGAGATGATGCCCTCATCAATGCCAAGTTCCCAGCCCCCAAGCATTGCCATCTGTCAACCCGATCGGAACTCCCACATTTGCTAAAGTTTGCACCAGGCTCACCACTTTGTAGCCCCATTGCCCGTTTTTCCACATGGCTTCAGCATTTTTCCCATTCGTTTGGGTTAAGTTTGTGACTGCAAGCACTCTTTTTTTTTATTCAGCCTTCATTTAAGTTGCATTTGTTGCCACGACTTTGAATCCAATATCAAGTTTGTTACATTGTCCAACCAACCTGCTTTAGTTTAGACAATGTACATAGGCAACAAAATGAAGTACACAACATACTCTGCCAACCACTTAGCAACACATTAGTCACTTGGCACCCCCATGCCATAAAATTAAACAAGTAAAATGAAAACTTGAATAATTTACATAAGGACAGAAGCATTTTACCACTTATGTTCCACCATAAGAATTGCCTGTTGCATGTTTTTTAGACCCCATAAGTTAGTCTCTGGGCTTCAGTAAGAAACCAACACAGTCTACCTCCATTTTCCCAACCTTGTCGTTTTGGCCAACACACAGCCAAGGCACCATGCACAATGTCTGCCCTTTGTCTGCACAAAAGACTTGCCTTGGTTCCCTCCCGAAACCAAGACCAACACAGCAACATAGCACACTCCCCCACTTGTGTTTCGACTCTGACAATCAGCAAGACTTCCATGTACAACTGATTTTGTCCAAGTCTCGTAATGTTTGTTTGCTACATTCCCAACTGTGCCAACAAGCATCCTCTTGCCTGTTTTGCCTAACAACCATCCACTGCCAGCACTCTCTTAACTAAGTAGCCCGCCTCTACTTAGCACCCGACAGCCTACCCACTGCCATGTCCTTGCACCCGAAGGACCCCTATGCTTACTAGTACCTAAGAGAGTTGGTTTTTGTTGGTGTCGCATACCAACTACAAGGAACCCATCCTAGCACAAGACGGACCATCCTCGTCGGCTACAATGGCACTAAGCTGCTCTCTCTTACGACATTCCCTTGCCATATATGGTCCTTTGCAAATAAAACAGCCACTGAACTTGTTAGTTTTATCTTTAACGAAAGGAACCTTAATGGCCTCGATCTTAGTCACCACAGCTTTCTTTTTCATGTTGTACTTGTCATTGCCATGCTTAGGGTCCTTTTCTTTGTGTACGTTGTTCTCACCTCTGCCAGCGTAGTCCATGGTGACTCCCTGAAAATCAACCAACCTGTCAGCTGAAATGATGGCTTGTTGGAAGTTCTGGATACCTTGCCTTTGGAACTCTGCTTGAGCCCACTTTTGTAAGCCAGCCATGAAATTGAACAACTTATCATCCTCAGACATCCCATGAACTTCAAGCATCAAAGAACTAAATTCCTTCCCATTGACAAGAACACTACCCATGTGTTTCAACCTTCGTAGTGCCTCCCTTGCAAGCTACGAAGTTTTAGTAGGAAGGAATAGCCTCTTTAGTTCCATTTTCAATGCCTCCCACGTTGAAATTTGAGGAACGGTTTCATTACCAACCCGTGTCCTCCACCAAAGTTTCACGTCACCAGCAAGGTACATGCTTGTGATGGACACTTTTTCCTCTTCAGGCACACCTGCTGCCTTGAAGTATTGCTCCATGTCCCAGATGAAGTTTTCCAACTCCTTGGCACTCCTTGCACCATCAAAATGTTTTGGGTTATGAATTTTTACCTTGGCCCTGGAAGAATGGCTTATGGAACCAACCATGTCCACAACAGCAAATGCCCTCCTCAACATGGCCATCCCGTCTTGCAGCCATGCAAGAGTTTCAAATTTGGCATTCCATGCCTGTTCAAGTTATTGGAAATGAGCACGAACGGCTTCTAGTGCGTCCCTTGTCTCGTCCAAGGAACTACGCAACACATAGCCTTCTGGGGTTTCGCCCAACTGCATCATCAGTTGGTCTACCAGCACTTCCAACTGTTGAACTCGTTCCACCGTGCTACTAGCTATAGGAAGAACGACTAGAACACTTCGACCAGGTGTTCTGATACCACAATTGTACAAAACTTCTACTTGACACGAACCCGACATGCCAAGGCGGAAGAAGAAGCTTGTTGTGGCACCAAAATTTCGCCCAGCAAACTTTGGTCAGCCTACCCATTTAACGCTCGTGTTTTGTTTTCACTCGTTTATGGCAACCGTTGCACACACAAGCACTTACTAACACACAAGCATTTAATTTAGGGCAATACACAAAAGCAAAACACAACCAAATGAAAGTAAACAGCACACAAGCAGTTTACGGCCCAAGGCCAACCCTTGTAACACTTTTATTCTGTCAAAAGCTTACAACATGACTTTTTACAAACAGGTGGTATGCAAAACACTCTTGGCCCAAATTTTACCACCAATGGCGTGCCAAGTCTCTGACTACCACGTTTTCGAAGGAGCAATGCGGTTGACAAGACTAACCGCCTAGCTTCGTTAGACAAACAAAAATGCTACAACTAGGTTGTTTGGCCAACTGGCAGCACACCTGGTATGCCCATGCCTCAGAAGGTGATAACTGCCCATAACCGCCCACTAAGCATTTCTCCACGTGCTGCCAGCATTCTTAGCCAATTCCTCGCACATGCAGCCAATTAGCTCGACCAAGGAGTCCTACCCAACCACAAGAAGTCAACTTTCACTAATTGCTAGCTCCCGTACATGTGCACTTGCCCGACGTGCATGCTGCCTAGCCGTTTTCCGTAATGTTGTAGGACTGTCCAGTACGTAGGCAGCCCGTTGCCTACGTTCCTCGACCAACTCTGTTGCCGACCAGCCTTGCCAGCCCCAAGGCTTTACTTAGGCTCCCAACAATACCCAAGAATGCCACAAGCTATGCCCAACTCGTGTGTATGTGTGCACAGGTTCGCTCGTGCCACTGCCCGTTTGCCAACTTTTACCTAACTCATTTGTGCCCGTTAGCGGCCACAAAGCCAACGTTTGCCAACATCCATCCCGAAATCACATGACCATGCCTAGCACTCATAGAGTATAAGGGAAAGGTTCCCAAGACTGTCCACGGGACGCCCTACTCACCTGGTGGCCTAGCCCACCGGCCACCCAGGAAGTGGAGTGAGCATACCTTCCCTATATAAGGTTTGGAACAAAATCCCGCAGTTGACACCAATTTTCTGAAAATTAGGAGAGCCTTGAGCCACTCCCATCAAAGCTTGTCCAAATAATGCCAAAACCTCCCTAAGGACTTCCAAAACACCAAGACATGGTGAGTTTAGGAACACTTAGCACTCAAACGGCTCAAGTCAGCCCACGTCCATTTGCCAATCTCGCACGCTGCCTTTCCAATAGGCAATCTGCCTAGCTGACGTGCAAGCCGTTTGGGCCAGGCATGCATGTGGCTTGCCGATGGGTGAAATCATGCCAAAGGTGCAAACATTAACCCACTAAAAGAAGCCTCACACATTTATCTCTCTTCCTTTTCCTTTTATCTAATCTTTTTCCCACATTTATATTTTGTATTTGTATTTGTATTTGTATTGCTCATAATCAAAACTAACTAAATTTTTTATGGGCTGATTTTGCAGATATTTGGGATTTTCAAGGAATCAGATGCGATGAACAAGTATCCTGGAAATATATCCTCCAAGATTTACAGTCCATATCCGACATCCTTACGTAATTTTTTAAAAATCTTTTTTGTTTATAGCTCGAAAATTTTATGTGTGTATATAAAATTTCATGTTGGTTGTGATGATCTTCTTATTTTCTAGAGTTTTACTAAAAGATGGAGCAGATCTATTTGTTAGTGAGATTTTTTCCTTTTTCCTTTTTGCTAAATAGATATATACAGAGTTTTTTTTTTTTTGGATATGAGGATAAATGATTCCCTTCCCCCAAGTTATAATTTTTTTCTCCCTTTATTTTTTTTTTTTTTTTTTTTGCAGGTTAAAAGATGAAGATTTTTTCTCTCAATTAATTTAAATATGAACTATTTTAACTTGGATGTTACAAATATTGGGTTTTGATGACTGGTATATTTGGCTGTGGATAGGGAAGACAAAATGGGATGGTTTTGATGCAAAAATATTAATAGGGATTTGAGAGACTTGAGGTTGCAGATGATGACAGGAAGGAAGAAATTCCATCCCTTTTTTTGTCTCCTATACAAACAGGTAGTAGTATTCTTCTAATCTTGCTTTTTATTTCCTACCAAAAAAGCACTTATGAGTTATAACTTTGATTGAGTGACAATTCTCCAAGTACTTTTTATGCAAACATTAATAAACAATTCATAACAGTTCTCCAGTCTACTCATGTTTCAGTATGCAAACATTCATCATAAATGCTGCTTGAGTTCTTTTTAACCTAATAAATGCTACTTTGAAAAACCATGTGAATGCGGCTGGGGTGATGGAGTGAATAAAGAAGAAAATAAGGGAAATTCGCAAGAATTGATACTTATAAAGAATTGGCCACGTCTTATCTGGGTTAGGCATGAACTTTGAGATACGGGAATGAAGTCCTGGTGCTTGGCGGCGAAGACCAACATTGTAGCTGTGGTTTGAAGTAGTCTCCATCTTTTGTTGCTTACTGGGCGGATATGTATGCTTTACTTTTTCGAGTTAGTTGGAATTTTAGAATTGATCTTTCCCTTAGATTTGTCTGATTTTTATTTTAACAAAATATTGCATTTTCTCAAATCCAACTGATGGATTTGGGTTAATGATGATTATGGCTAATATTGCCAAAGCAAGAATAGGAAAAAGGTAGGCCACCTAAATTGAAGCGGTAAAAAGAAAGCAAGAAATAAAGAATTTTTGTAATATGAGTAACAAATTTAGTGATATCCATTAATTAACAGGAATGTCGTATACTTGGGGTGTTCAACCAAGCAAATAGTTTTTAGTACTTGTTTCTTTTATCGTTGTTAGTTAGCAGATGTAGATTATAAGAACATATTATAGTTTGTTGAATGGGCTAAATTTTTGTAACCAAGATTTAAAACAGAAATAGTTATTCTTATTTGCTTGCCAGAAAATGCATTCCTCATTTACTAAAACACTAATTGTGTTTTCTTTGTAATTCCCTTATGCTTTTAAGTTTTGCTTGCTTTTACTTGTGACTTGATTACATTTAAATTGGTCATCTTATTTCAGGACTGCAAAAGGTGAACTTTGGAAAATTTCTAAAATTGCAATGTATTGATAACTCTGGGATATAAGAGATAGTTAAGACTTCTCTTCCAAAAGTGCGCAAGAACTGAATAAAGCTCAGATGTTATCTGTTCAACACCAATGATAAGAGGCACTATCATTTGCTTCATGTCTTCTCCCCATTGCTTGAGAAATGCCTTTTTGGGATGAACCGTGGATGCTTTTTGGGTTAAGCCAAGGTTTTTTACAATGCTATTTTCATTTCTTTGGGTGTTTCACCCTTACATGGAATGATGGAACTCCTTTTTATTTAATTTTTTTCTCTATAAATGTTTCCTTTCCAGCTTTAAACTTAGAAGTACATTTTCCTGCTTTTCACCTTTCATTATCATAATGCTTTACTTTTTCTTCAATTTTTCACGTTTCTAGAAATGTTTCCTTTCTGTCTTAAATGTATTTTTTCCCCCTTCTCTGCCCCTTGCATTATTTTAATCCCTTTCGTCAATTATTTTAATGAGTATTAATCTATTGATAAATTTCACGATTGTTATTATATTTTTGCCAGACATGTATCTTTTAGAATTTGGCATTTTGTATCGTTAAGAATTACGTATTAGTTTTAACTATATTTCTTTTATAAAAAAAACAGTGGGCACTGGCCCTGCCCACGTTTGCACGGCCAGCTTTTTCTAGTAGTAGAGAGAAAATGATATGGTAGCACTGTGAGATTGCGTTGGCTCTGTATGTAAAAGTTTAATAGTCCTGGGGCATTTATACTAGGAGGAGGGAGTCCTGTGGTCTTCCATATTATCTAAGATTGCATTTGAATGAAAAGATTTGTCAAAAGATTTAAAATTCATTAATTTATTGAAAATTAATAAATTTTAAATTTATTTAAATTAACAAAGTATTAAATAAACGATTTCAAATAACTTTTATAATAGTAGTAATAGGATCACAGATACTATAATTTTAAAAATTACTATCACTACTTATAATTCTTAGAGTTTTAATTTTATCGAATGAGTGTCTAAAAATTAAGAGGTGATATCAACTTAATATTCGACTAAATTATCTTTTTAAATTAATATTTCAACTACATAATTCTCTCTCCACTAATATGGCATTAAAGATAATATTGGATAAACATTTTTAATACTTTTTTTATTAAGTTTAAAGCTGAAGATAATTTGAAACAAAACAATTTATCTAAAAAGAGTTATTTTAAAACCATTAAATTTAATATTTAGAAAATTATTTAAGATTAGAATATTATAAGATATTTGGTCGGTGGCATGGAAGAAATATATTAAATGCATGAATGCATAAGAAATGCATTAAATGCATGAATGCATCCCTTTTATCTTCGTTTTTGGTATGGTAAGTTAATTACCAGAGATAAGGTTTGATGATATCAGCGACCCCTAAATTTTACACACATCTAATGTAATTTAGAATCTAGGGGGAGAATTTGTATAATCTGTCCTGGTGCATGAACTGTACAACTCTAAATTTCTGATGTTAATAGCTTATTGTTTCCGGTTGACGTTTTGTTCACCTTAATATTTTGGGAGAAAATATCAAGTTCAACAACTGAATTCTTTTATTTAAGGGTTGATGATACCAGAATATATACTCACTAAAAATATTACACGTAATTCTGAAGCTATGTCTATATAAGGGTATTTTAATAATTTTATTATCATGGTCCAAATAAGCTTAAATGTAATAATTAATAAGAAAAATTCTTTGCTACTCACTCTATATTACGAAATAAGTATTACAAATCATTGGATGATTAAAAAGTAATGAGATCCACCTACCTTTTAGTAATCTCAACTACTGTTATACCTACTCCACATTGCAAAGTGGGTAGCCAATACTTACTCAATTAATAAAGATTCAACTCACAGATCGATCTGACCCATTAACAGGTATAAATATCGAAATGAAAGTTAGATTCATTAATTACTTTCCTAATTTCTTAAACTCTATATTTTTACTGAATTTACTCAGTACTGACTTGAATATTGGAGATTTTCTATTTTTCAAGAATTTGAAGCGTGACTAATACGGGCAACGTATTACCCTAGTTCTGGATTACCCTATACTTGAAATTTGTACTTGAAAAAAATTAACATTAACAAAGATTAGTTTTATTTTATTTTTCAT
Organism: Cinchona pubescens; assembly: GCA_025175665.1. Taxonomy (NCBI): domain Eukaryota; kingdom Viridiplantae; phylum Streptophyta; class Magnoliopsida; order Gentianales; family Rubiaceae; genus Cinchona; species Cinchona pubescens. The sequence continues at coordinate 1,965,868 of JANKKI010000122.1, read as the reverse complement.
GTTTAGAGTCGTTGGCACTATTACTTTAATCGCTAAAGTTATTTAATTCAGCAAGTCAATGAGTTAAAAAAAGAGTATGCATTTCTTTCATGCTTTCTCACATAACGTGTTCACGTATCCTTCAGATTTAGTAACACAATGTTTGGATGGGTAGATTTGAATTAAAGGAAAAATTTGAAATGAATAGATTTGAATTAGATGCATTTGAAATGACATAAAATTTGAATAAATTTTAAATACACTTATTTAACCATTCAAATTATACTCTCACTTGTTAGTGAATTTTAAATATACAACTAAATTAATTTATTTATTTAAATAACATTATAAATTATTGTATTTCAAATCAAATCCATCTAAACAAAATTTAATTAAATTATATACTGTCTGTTGCTTAAAAAAAAAAAAAAAACATATTAATTCGCGTAACGAAAAGTACTATTTTATAGTTCACATAATTGGTAGGAATATTGTAGCTTTAAAAAAATTCTGTAGGTCTGTGTTTGTGTTTGTCATACGTACTTTCAGAATTTCTGCAATAGCACATGCAAAGAGTTATAAATTATTACATCACATTCATTCCTCGGGAATTTCGAAAATTCTCCACAAATCAGTTTCTCCAATGTATAACTTAAGCTACCATGAACTAATGAGCATGGATTACTGGACAAATAATACACAAGTATCTCTCATGCCTGGTCACTCGTGATTACCTAGTCCAAAACTCTAGCAGATGCCTGTTTTGCCTAGAAAAAAACAAAGAAAAAAAAATGCTAAAATATTTGTGAAGATTTATCAAAAAATAAATGGAAAATTATCTATTACTGTTGTGTTTTAAATTTTTTGTACATTATAAATTTTAAAACACAATAGTTGGTATATTAATCGAACCATAGAATTCCTCTAAATAAAATTGTTACCTCCTCTATTCTAGGAGTAAAGATTTATGAAAATAAAATTGTATTACCTCATTTTGCCAATTAGTCCGAATAGTAGTAATTGAAAGGAAAATTGTTTGTGAACTTGCAATGCCGCCACTATTATTCCGGTCCACAGACCCTACATGTACAAAACTCACAAGTGAAAATGAGATTTTCTTTTTTTTTAAGTATAAATGAGAATGTAAAGTACAGCCAAAAAAAACAAGGGGTTAAATATAATATAATTAAGTACCTTCCCTCCAATATGGTAGACAAAAGCTAAAAGTACACCCGAAGGGATACCAATCAAGTAATAAGATCCCAAATTGATGATTGCACCAATCTTTTGCCAACCACAACCTCTAGCAAGGCCTGCAGCAAAACTTTTTAATTAAGAAAAATTGAATAAATTTTGAGTAATTTAATTTCTTTGTTATATAGTCTATATACCCATGTAAAATATAGACTATAGTGGAAAGAATTCGAGGACTTTTTTTTTTTTTTTTTTTTGAGAAATGAGAAGAAAAAAAATGTTGCTTGCACGTACCATCCAGAACAGATTGAATTCCATCAAACAAGTGTGTTACAGCAACTAGCAGCATCATATCTGCTACGCAATATTTGATCACTCTTTCTTCACTGCTAAAACAATAGCCCCAAATTCTACGCCCCAAGATCATTGTGATGACCACCACAATGCTCTCAAATACAACCATTACTATTGCAACATAAACCGCCAATCGAGCGGTCAAGGGGCGCCCAGCACCTAATTCGTTTGCCACTCTTACACTAAGAAATATAGAAGATTATGTAACGAAAACAAGTAGCAAAATCCTGGAGGATGAAGGCAGGACAATGAAGAAATTTTAATTTACCTTATTGCACATCCGAGTCCAAGGGGTAACATGTAGACCATGGTATTTGTATTCAGGCTAGGAAAATTAAGATTTACAATGTTAACAACAATAATGTGTTACCACAATTAATATTTATCTCGTATGAATCCAAAATGCTTACCTAATTGACAGAACAGATGCTTCAAGTTTTGGATTTGGAAGAAGACCGGCTAAAAGAACCATCATTTCAAATGACCAAATCTCTAAGCTGATACAATTCATATATAATCCCAAAAATAGGATAAACTAGCTATAAAATGCATAATGTGGAAGAAATGTAATAAGTTGAATACGCAAATAGAGCTACCAGATCATGATGGCCGAAGGAATCGCAATTTTCAAGAACTTTGACACGTTATATAATGCCTCTATAGAGAAGCCTGCCCAAGTGCTCTTACAAGAAGGTGAAAATTTCACATATAGTGCTAGGAACAAGTCATTGATCCAATAAGATATGGCATTGGCCAATGCAGCCCCTTTATTTCCAAGACCAAATCTAGATACCAGAAACCAGCAAATAGGTATGTGAAGCAATGTTGTGATTCCTGAGGTTAGCATCATAGGAATGACAATGTTTTGTGTTTGTAGGAACTTGAATTGGCATTGAAGCAGTGCATAAGGGAAAATGGAAGGTATTAAGTAACGAGCATATAATCCAGCTTCGGTTGATATTTCTGGATCTTGTCCAAAAAATGCAAGAACGCTTCCTGCATTAGCCCATAAAACAGACAGCTTTGCCTTGAAATTGGAATGCAGACAAGTAGTAGGACAAACATGGCTCTCTGTGTGTGAATGCCAACCATATGGTACTGTTTTGCTCACATAGGCCTGACCGCAGAAAGTGTCTAGCGCACCAATCAATCCAATCTGGAATTCCAGCAGGAAAAATTGCAGGAAGTCAGAAAATCTACATGATCATTGACAACAGCTATATTATATACAGGAAGAATTCAAAAGAAATATATTGAGCTGCTTAAATGGTTTTTGGAGGTTGGCTAGACACCGAATTAGGCAGAATGTCGATGCAAAAGAACCATGTTTGACAGTTTCTTGAAGTCTTAACCCCTTAAGAATACACTAAGTTAGAAATCAAAGCATCCTAAGAAAAACTACGACATATTCTCGAGTGAAAAAGTAGAGAAAACACAAATGAAACTTAATTTGAAGACAAATAAGTAGCAAGGTATGTAACAGATTGTGCATAACAAGTCCGAAACAGAGGAAAACTGAGACATCAAAACCTATCGATGAACTGGATGGTTTCAAAACCTAGATCAGGAAATTTCAGAACTTTGTCAAGGGACTCAAGGGACTATGTGACTGCATAATTTAAGGCTCATTAAGTAGAAAACCTAACAAGTTTCCACTAAAAAGAAAATGGAAAGCTGCAATGTTTTCTAAGAGTAGCAACTAAACTACAATATTACTTCAACTAATTTCCCCTTTTAAAGTCTGAGATTTAACATCAGAATTGCGACTTACCAACAAACTAAAGCCAGTCACTGAAGCAAAGGAGGAGGCCATAGAAGCACCAGAGAGAGCAAGCTCTCCAACATGACCAACAAACATAACTGAAATTGTCTGTATCAGAGTTGAGAGTAAATTGACAAACATCAGAGGCCCTGCAAGCCACAATTGTTTCTTGGCTTCTGCTACAATATCATCTTTATTGAATGTTCCTTTCAACTCAATGCTCTTTTCTTGGGAGACTGAAAGTAGTGGCGTTTCAAGGCCTGGCATTTGTTGGTCATATCCTCCATGTCCTATAAGCTTGGAGTATATGAGATTTGCCCCAGGAAATGTACCAGGAGCAAGAACAGGAGAACAAGTTTACCAAGTTTACCTTTACTTTTTTTTGAAAGAAAGAAAAGAAAACGAATGCTTTAAAAGATCAATAAAATAGCAAAGAACTAGTATGCATATTTTAGTTTGAATTATGGATCTCTCTTGTCTAAGTCGCTTGAGATAGCATGCGAGTACGACGAAGTCAGACTTGTTAAAAATGTGTATAGCAGCAATCATCTTTTTGAATAAAATTATCGGTCTATTTTATCATTTAGAGTATTGAAGTGAATTGGACTAATGGAATATGAGAATGTTTGGCAGTTACTTGTTAGCATGACTATACCAGTAAGGCCAGGAATTAAAATCAGCATGGCTATAAGTTGAAACTTAAATTAGTCTATGGCTTTGCCAATGATCAATACCAATAATTTTATTTTTTTATTTTTTTTAGCAGAGGCCAATGAAAATATATTATACTAAACTACTATTGATACGACAAATATCAACAAGGGTCCACTGAATTTGAATCCAATTCAGCATTTTCTTATATGCAGCACTAGCATGATAGCATCCATCAACATCGCCAGTAATACATTTTTATATTACTGAATCATCCAATTATTTAAGCCCTATCACATTAATTTAATAACCTTCATATAATGACCAAAAGTTATCATTTTGAAACTGAATATATTCCCATTGTCTAAAAAGATTGACAAATATGGCATAGCTGATATTATGCTGAGTCAAGTAAGGCAAATCAGTGTGCCAATTATATCTATTGTTTGTTGTAATGCTGTTTTCGAATGTGGTTTTTGCACAATAATTTTGTCTTTGATCTCACTCTCTTTATAGACACATCGAAATGGTTGCCGGAGAACAGATCAAAACAATTCAGAAGTACTTTATTTTTTTAACCTTTTTTCATCTTCGTATCATCTCCAGGTGCTTGAATTACAGACTTGTTACAAGACTCTTGGTTACAAGTTATTTGTGGTTATTTGACAATGCTATGGTTTTGGATCTGCTTGTCTATGCAATTCAGCTAGTAGATATTCTGCAATTTTGCTTTTGCCTTTGTCACTGCTTCAATAACTAGTGCAGGAGTACATGCAAAAGTAGATCAGTAGCTTTGCATGCCATTAAGTTCTGTTCGTTTACCTTTACAAAGAGCAATGTACATGTGCAACTATGCTTTGTGCTTCACAAGTATTATGTTATTTTGCAGAACTCCCAAGTGAGGATTGAGGTACAGCATTTATTTAATCACTTAAGTAGACCTCAGTTTCAACCATATGGTGTATTTTTATCTGGGCATTTAAGTTCTTGATATAGTTGCATTCTTTTACTTTGATAGGGTACTTGAAGTTAGAAAGTAATGTAAAACAGCTTTCATGATAGATTTTCCTAACAATGTATTGAAGAAGCAGACAAGATTATAATTTGCAGCCTTCACCTCTCTTTATTTCATCTAATCAAGACGGAGAAAACCGAAAATATTTTCTAGATGTCTGAATACACATTCACACATGTTATAGATTCTGCATGAAATGTATACATTCGAAATCATCGTCATATCATGCACTTTTTATAGGTTGGAGAACAATCCATGTGGCTACTCATCTTTTCACTCCTGCAGGCCGATTTGTGAAGGGCCACAGATATCTGGTATTTTTAGCCAAGGACTAACACTAGTTGGAAAGCATTTGTTAAGTACTTGCTTAAATTGCCTTATGAAATTTCTTCGGTGATTTTCATATAATGCAGTCTCTCGGCAGCCTTCTTTGCCTGCAAAAACGTGGAGGGAGGGGGGGAATTGGAAATCACGGTAAACTCAGATTGGCAAAATGTTACATGCAAATCTGACATGAGATTTAGTGGAGTATGCTCTTATACCTCTTTCTGCCAATCAGTTCTCAGAGTTATTATCAAAAGAAACAACGCTTGCACAAGAAGGGCCACTATAAGTCCCGTCCACAGTCCCTCAGTGCGCACACCATTAACAAGTTTAATATTTCACACAAGAGGAGTGTAAATCTTCCGCAATATAAGCCAGAAAAGATATGCAAAAGCAAAGGACAATGGCCTGTACCTTTCCTCCAATATGACAGACAAAAGCTAGAACTATGCCAAAAGGCAATCCGACTAGATAATAGGCGCCCAAATTAACTATTGCAGCAATCTTCTGCCAACCGCATCCTCTAGCAGTGCCTGGGAGTAATTTTTGTGGATATCAAGACCAAAATAAAATTCTCAAATAGAGAAAATTATCAAATTGATGAGATAAATTTTTACTTTAATACAACTGTATTAATGTTAAAGTAGTGACACACAATAATAACACTCACAAACAATACAACTCTTTATTCAAGTTAAACACTAAAATTCTACTAAACACTGAGAATTACGTAAATAATTTAGGGTTTGATTATTGAACTCTCAAACTAATACTTGGACTTGGGATACATTACAACTGAAAAAACCAACCTCTCATTATTTATAATAGTGAACTCCCCCATCCATTTAATGCTAAAAATACGTGTGAACGTTTGGTGTGTTTCACGCTCAAATTTGACAAGATCTTGCATGTTTCAAATTGTTAAATTTTGCTACTAAGTTTCACGCATAGGGTGGTTGAAGTTGTCATTTTGCTCACTCAAGTTGGCTACTCACATAAAGACAAATTCCCATTTCTTAGGTTGTTGACTTTTATTCCAAAAGAACAAAGGCAGTGATGATACCTTTAACACTCCTCCTCAACACTAATTTTCCTCGCAGTCTTGCCGAGTAATTCTCTCAACTTCATGAATTTAGAGGGAGTCAAACTTTTCGTGAATATGTCTGCAACTTGATCATCTATTGACATATTTCAAATCAACTTTACCCTGCAATACCTTTTCACGAACGAAGTGATAATGCACTTCAATGTGCTTCATTCTTGCAAAAAAAATTGGATTCTCTGCTATGCGTATCGCTGACTGGTTGTCGTAGTATAGTTGAACTAAACGAGTCATCAGTTGGTTGGTACAAATCCTTTATAAGTTGCATTAACCATGTACTATCTTGTGCTGCTGAATCTACTGCTCTATACTCAATTTCTATACTTAACAACAACAGTTGATCCAAGGTTGAACACATAATCTGTAGTTGACCTTCATGTGCTATGATCACCGATAATCTGCATCACAGTACCCTACCACTTTGCATTCTTCTCTTTTATTGTAGAATAGACCATATTTAATGGTCCTTTTGACATATATGAGGATTCGGCGTACAATTTTTAAGTGTGGCTTCTTTGAATTTTGCATAAATCGACTCACAACCCCCAACTGTATATGATATGTCAAGTCTAGTCAAAGTAAGATTAAGTTACCTACCAACTGTCGGTACAAGGTAGTATCCTCTAGGTCTTTGCCTTCCGCTAAGCAATATTCGACATTAACCTCCATTGGGGTTGATATTGGCTTGCAATCAAGCTTCCCCAACTTCTCCAACATATCTTTGAACATACTTCATTTGCCACAAGAACAAGCCTTTATTGGTTCTATCAATTTCAAGACCAAAAAAGTGATTTAGCTCTCCGAATTCTTTCATCTGGAACTGTACAAATAGCTTTCTTCTTGTCTAACAAATCTCATCTTCATTATCACTTGTAATGATGAGTTCATCAACCTACACAAGACCAATAACTTACCTTTCTTAAGTGGCTTTCACGAACAAGTTGGAAACTACTGGTGCCACAACATATCTATTTTGAAATAAGAACTCAGCTATCTTGCCATACCATGCTCTTGTTGCTTACTTTAATCCATATAAAACCTTTTTCAACTTACAAACGTAACCTGGTCGAACCTTATCTTCAAACCCTTGAGGTTGCTCCATGTAGATGTCTCGATTAAGCTCTCCATGTAGGAAAGCATTCTTGACATCTATATGCTAGAGCTTCCATGACTTGCTAACTGCAAATGCTGATAAAACTCGAACTGTGGTCAATTTTGTCACCAAACATAAACATTTCATCACAATCTAACTCATGCTTCTGTGAAAATCCACGAGCCACGAGACGAGCCTTGTATCTCTCAATAGAACCATTTGGTTGAGTCTTAACCTTCTAAACTCATTTACAAGAGATAAGTTTGACATTTCTTGATTTTGGAATAAGATCCCAAGTCTCATTTTGCCTGAGTGCCTGAATCTCCTTCTCTATAGCCTTCTTTCACTCAGTGCTTTAAGCTGCCTCTTGATAAGTGGATGGTTCAGCTGCTCCATCACCTTCTGTCAAAGCAGCATTAGCATAACTGGGATTTAGCTTTTTGTCTCGTTGATCAACGAAGTTGTTCGGGAGAATTGTCACCAACTTCTATCTCTTCGTATTGACTAGGCCTTTCATCTTCTGAAAATCAAATATGCACCCCTATTCACCAATGACATGTTTTTATCAGGTGAGTCAACACTTACCACATCTTGAGTTGGTAAGAACTTCACCTCTTCTTGGCTTGCTTCATCCTTTGTGGTTAAGTTGATCATCTGATCTTTCTAGCAATTTTTCCTCTATCTCTTTTGAATCTGTAGGACTGTTGTCTATAGTGACCACCAAGATCATGCCTCATTGAATACCACATTTCGTGAGATATAGCACTTTCCAATTGTAGGATCAATGCATCTCTATCCCTTTCGTTAGTTATCTAGCTCATGAATACATATCTTATGGCATTCTTGTCAAACTTGCTACAGAGGTAATTTGGAACAAACACAACACACACACCCAAATACTCTGAAGTGAGTAACGTTGGGTTTGATGCTCTACAACTTCTCAAACGGAGAGATAAATCCAAATTTGGGTTGAGGCAATCTATTGGTACATGGACTACCGTCTTCATGCACTCTACCAAAAAACATGGAATTACATTTTTGGCAGGTATCATACTCCTACAAATATCAATAAGATGTCAACTTTTCCGTTCAGCTACTTCATTTTGTTAGGGCATACTAAGACAAGTCAACTGCCGCCTTATTTTGCAGTAGAAAAGCCTTACAAGAATCTGGTGAATTCATCTGATGTGTATTCACCTCCATTATCCGTGCGTAGACACCTTATCTTTTGGCCTACTTCTTTTTTCACCTTTTCCTTAGACTCTTTGAATTTGTCCAAGGTTTCAGACTTTTTCCTTCATGAAATCAATCTAAACAAATCTACAAAAATCATCAATAAAGGTAATCATATATCTCATATAACTTATTGATGACTCCTTCAGTCGACCGAACACATCTGAGTGAACTAGCACCAGAGACACCTTGGCTCTGAACTTCGACTCCTCATAAGGCAGTTGATGAACTTTTCCATACTGACAACGTGTACAAACAATGTCATCTTGGACGTCTAATTGAGAAAGTCCCTTTAGCATTGATTTCATCATCATGATCTTCAACTTGAGGTAACTCACGTGCCCTAATCTAACATGCTAAAAATCAGCTGTCTCATTATTTCTCGCCTTATCAATATAAGTTTCTTGTGCAGACATCACATACACTGTCTCCAATAGCCGTTTCCCTTGCATTATTGGTGTACCTGTTATCTTCTCAATTTGATACATTTTAACTTTATCTGGTCCAAACAATACAAGCAGTTAGTTGAGAAATTGATAGCAAATTCTTCTTCATTTCAAGCACATGATAGACATGTTGTAACTCTACCTAGTAAGAATTGTATCTGGATAATATAGTCGCATTACCAATATGAGTAATTGGTAACCTAGAATTATTAGTTGTGGCTGTCACTCGACCTCCTTTGTACTCTGTTAAGTTTGTTAGCTTTCTTTTGTCTCCGGTTATGTGATTTGAGTACCTTGAGTCAATAATCCAATCAACATTATAATTGATAGAATTTCTATTTACTGTTGTAAGAGCTAACTCATCTTTTTTGGTCAGTGGTGCAATAAAATACACACTCTTCAACTGCAAAGAAAACTTGTACATCCCAATCTTCACTAAGTTCATTAACCTTTTTGGAAGATGTGACAGCATTACCTTCAGTTGGTTTTGACCTGCAAAACTTTAGCGTTATGTCATTTCTTACCACATTTATAGCAGTTGTTATTGTGCCATTTTTGGTTGCCTTATGACCTTTGATGCCTTCTATCTTGGCTATCTACACTTTGACTTTGGCCAGCTCCCTCTTCATTGGTGCTCCTCCACTGCTTATTTTTCTTGCCTCATTTTCTTTTGGTGAATAGTGCATTTTCATCATCACTAGTAGACACTTTAAACTTATAACTGTTTAAAACTTTCTCATTGGCAAGTAAACTTTTTCACTTAGATAGAATTGGTTTTTTGGTCTATCCTCGAGTAGCAGTGATAAGGCCTTTGTGTTTTAGCTTTAAACTATGAATAATAATTCTCCTTGTTCTGGTTTCTATTATAGTATTTTGAGGATCCAATTTAGATATTTCATCACAAATATATTTAACCTTAGAGAAATATTGACCTACTGTCATATTTTGCTATAAAATAGACAGTAATTCAATCTCGAGCTTTTGAAACTTTGCATCATTGGTCTCCTCGCAAACAATGAAGAAAGAGTTTCTTACGCCTCCTTCGGTGTCTCGGCGTCTTTGATCCGTTGTAATAAGTCATCTTTTATATCCATTGCCAAAGCATACATAGTTTTGCCAGATTTAGCTTTCCACTTCTTAAGTGCCTCTACCTCCATTGGTAGTGTTCTATTATCTCTATTGAAAATAATCCACAAGGCTTGTCGGACTAGGTAAAATTTCATACGAGTACTCCACGAACCGTAATTGTTAGAATTGATATTTAATCTATCAATTTTCCAACCGAGATAAAAAGCTCCGCCACAATCAACTTTCTATGACTCAAATCACAATCCTATATGTGATATAAAAATTCGCAGTATTTATTTGTGTTTCTGGAGAATCTCTTCTAGTGTACTAGTAAATAAAGACTCAACAAGAACGGGTTCAGGATAAATCCACTCTGATACTAGTTTGTAGATATCAGGTCCAAAATAAAATTCTCAAATAGAGAAAATTATCAAATTGATAAGATGTAAAATTTCTATTTTAATAAAACTGTATTAATATTAAAGTAGTAACTCATAATGATAACACTCACAAACAATACAACTCTTTATTTGAGTTAACATTGAAATTCTACTAAACACTGAGAATTAAACATTCGGCTAAGAACTCTAAGTAAATAACTTATAGTTTGATTATTGAACTCTCAAACTAGTACTTGACTTGGGATACATTACAACTGAAGAAAAGCAGCCTATTAATAGTATCGAACTTTCTGACAAAGGACAACAATTTTTTTCATCCATTTAATGCTGAAAACACGCGTGAATATTTGGCGTGTTTCACGCTCAAATCTGACAAGATCTTGCATGTTTTAAATTGTCAAAGTTTGCAATTGAGTTTCACGCATAGGGTGGTTGAAGCTGCTGTTCGCTCTCTCAAATTTGCTACTCACACAAAGACAGAATCCTATTTCTTAGGTTGTTGATTTTTGTTGCAAAAGAACAAAGGCAGTGATGATGCCTTTCACAATATTTTTACTTCAGCTGTTAAATTTATAAAATTTATGCTCTAGAGCTTAGTCTCATCTTGCATGTGTTAATAATGACTTTGGTATGTTGTAGAGGACTTGTATATCTACGTACACTGCTTATAATGATGCATTTATGATTATGATGTGCTGGATTGAGTTTTCAGAATGTTAAGCAAAAGATCCAATCCAAAAATGTTGACAAACCTGAAAGCACAGATTGGAGGCCATCTAATAGGTGGGATCCTGCAACCAAAACCAACATTTCCCCGACATATCGTATAACCTTTTCTTCTGAACTGTAACAGTAGCCCCATAAATTGCGCCCCAGAATCATGATTGTTGCTACCAAAATACCTTCTATGGAAACCAAGAACATTGCAATTTGTGATGCTAAACGAGCAGCATACGGTCTTCCAGCACCAAGTTCATTTGAGACCCTTATGCTGTATCAAAAAAAGAAATCATCTCAAATACTTTGCAATGAAAATTGAGAGAAACACAATCGAATGATTCTTGATAATTTAAAAAAAAAAAAATCACCTTGTGGCACTGCTGAGCCCAAGTGGTATCATGTAAAACAAGCTACATGTATTAAGGCTGGCATCGGACAAATGAATTAGGACTATTATCATTAATGATTTAGTAATGCACCATATATACTATAATAGGTTTGTTACAGTTATAATATCAGACCTGATTGATAGAACTGATGTCTCTAGCTTTGGATTTGGTAGAAGACCAGATAACAGAACCATCATCTCGAACGACCAAATCTCCATGCTGTTAAAAAATATTAGAGAAGTTCAATTCCCCAATTCATCATTTAATTGGAGAAATAAATTAAATCTACTCATGACAAAGAAGTGATGGCAAGGAGGATAGTGTTTGGAGGGAAGGCACGTTGTTAAAGATAAGAACTACAAAAATATTTTGATAATTGTTGATCTTGAAATTCACAGAATTACCAGATCATCACAGCAGAAGGAATGGCTAATTTGAGAAATTTTGGAGCACATCATGCAATGACTCCTTGGAAAATCCTTTCCAAGTCTCCTTGCAGGATGGAGATACCCTAACATATATAGCCAACAGCAACAAATTGATCCAATAAGAGATAGCATTTGCCAAAGCAGCACCTTTATTGCCAAGGCCAGACTTAAAGACTAGAATCCAACAAGTGAATACGTGCAGTAGCGTTGTGATTCCAGCACTGATCATCATAGGAAGGACATTATTCTGAGATTGAAGAAATCTAACATGGCATTGTAGCAGCGCATAAGCAAAGATGCTTGGGATCATAAAACGAGCATATAATCCTGCTTCAGTTGATATTTCAGGATCTTGTCCCAAGAATTTTAGAAGGTAACCTGCATTAGCCCAAATACACGCTAGAGGAAAGGCAGCTAGTAGAAGTACAAGCATGGCTCTCTGCTTATGAATTCCAAGCATATGGTATTGTTTTGCTCCATATGACTGCCCACAGAAAGTGTCCAATGCACTAGCCATCCCTTGTTCTGAATGGAAACAAACAGAGAAGAAATTGCAAAAAGTAAATTCAGGAAAAAAACTGTATTTATTTATTTTTTTTAGTTTATTATTATTTTTTTTATGGGGGGGGGGGAAAGAGGAAGATTCATTAACTTAAAAGAATAACAAACTGCTCAGTTGATCTAAGTCCAATCATTTGAAATACAAACTTACCAACAAACTGAAGCCAGTCACAGAAGCAAATGAAGTAGCCATGGTAGCACCTGATAAAGCTAGTTCTCCAAGGTGACCGACAAACATAACTGAAATCACTTGTAAGCAATTTATTAACAGGTTGACCGTCATCAAAGGCCCTGCTAAAGCCAACTGCTTCTTCACTTCAACTTTCACTTCATCCCACTTGGTCTTGGATTGGAATTCACTTTCATGAGAATATTGAATCAGTGGACGTTCCAGGTCTTGATCAACAGTCTCTTTTCTCTCCATGTCCAACAATTTCGGATAAAATCCCACACCCAATACACAATCAGATATGGTTTACTAGCTTTGCAGTATTATGTTTAAGTAGCTAGTGTTCAATTACTGAATGACAAGAATGCATGATACTTTAATACTACTACTTCAAGTGACAGCAAGGAAACAATTATAAAATGTGTCTATTCAACTTTTTTCTTGAGCACTTAGGTGCTGACTGTAAAAAGCAATAGAATATGTGGGATTTAACAGTTTAGTGAACCTATCTGTTCAAAAGACAATAATAAAGCCATGGACTACTTGCATAAGTGGTGAAATGCTGTTTTTCTTGAGTTTGGAGGATAAGAACAGATAGGGGATGGGGCAGGTGTAGTTCTGCCAAGTTATTCTACTTGCTTGTTTCAGAATCAGGTGTACAACATTATAATGTTGTTTGTACAACAATTTCCTGACAAACGGACGCAGGCTACGTCCAAATTTAAGAGGGACACTGCCAGCGGTATCTGATTGGACACCCCGAATCTTAACGTCCTTCGCATCAAGACGAAATTTATCCCCAATCTTGTTTACGTGCGAGTGTACAAAATAGTTTTGTAACACGAATGCTTAAGTGTGTCTGCCCCAAGTCCGAACAATACCATTGTTGTGCACTTAGCCGATATTATGGACTTTTGGAACCTTAATAACTTAGCACTTAGGACGAAGTTTCCAAGAAGTGTAAAGCCTATGGGGTAAAATTTAGTCCAAGAAGGCTTCCATCTCTGTGCATGCGTGATATCAGTTCCTCTAGAAACGGGAAGTGGAAGTTGTCTATTTTTGTTGTGTTCTAATATGGTCCTACAACCTGTAGAAAAATATATGGTCTAGGTACAATATAGGAGGAAATATGCTGTTTGAACACGATGCAGAGGAAGCTGCTTAGAAGATTAATTAAACAGAAAAAACAGGCACAAAAAGTATGTACTTTGCCCCATTGGCAGATGGTGAAAGTGACGTTTATTTATAAAAAAAAAAAAAAGTGGAAAAAAAAACTATAGCAGCCGGATTATTAGTCCTTGACATCTTAAGGGGATGAAACCATCATCATCTAGTCATCCCGTGATTTGAATTAAAACAAGATTAACATATTTGAATGTTATTTTGTCAGTTACTTACAACCATATAGGGATTATTTACAATATTGTAATGTCTTTTCAAAAAAAAAAAAAACATATCTGTCCACCTACTCTACTGAATTGAACCCCTCAAACCATCATAGATAAATAATAAAAAAATCATCTTACACTTGAAGCTGCATTCCGTTGTGCTTACAAATTGTCGAAATTACACAACTGAGATATATATTCTTATTTTTATCTAGAGGCATTTGGGCACTGCCGAAGATCAATACCCGTGATAGTTTTCTCGTGCGAGTGCTACTGGTACCACTTGAACATAGAATTAAAAGCCCTGTAAAATTAGTAAAAGTCTAATTTAAATATTTATGTTTGGATATTCTACCATGGATGATGTGTTCGTTTGGATTAAAAATATTTTTTTGAAAAAAATATTTTTTTTGGAAAATATTTTACATAACTGTCTCTTAAAAATTCATTTTCTATATAATTTTTTGGTGTTCGATCGACAAAATGAAAAAATTTTGAAATAAATTTTTTTAATGGTTTTATCTTTAATTTTATAAATACAAGTTAAAAAAACTTATAACAATGGTAATAAATACCTTACAAGTAATTGTGATTAATAAAATATTGATTTCGTTCAAAATTAAATGATAGTATAATATAGTAGTAAAATATGCATAACGACAGTTATATTAGTGTCGGACCCATGATTGAGAGAGAAACGAATGAAAAAGAATTGAAACCGAAAATAAGTTTAGCAAACGAAATTCTAAAAGTAAGTATTTGAGGTTTAATGTCACCCTTAGAATTATCCAAAAAATAACTTACGTTCAAAAATTTCGTAAGTTGTTTTTAGTCAAAAGAAAAAAAATTAAAAAATATTTTACACCAAAGAATATTTTCTGGTGTTTAACACCAAAAAAATATCTTAAAATTATTTTCCTGAAAATATTTTCAATTCAAATGAACACACCCTATAAGGTAATATTGAAAATTTTGCATCATACATTATTCTGAGATCGTAGGACTAGCGGATACTTAAGTGCACCGGAAGGAATTTCTGATCAAACACTAGGAATACAAGTTTGTTTATTAGTACTACAATATTTGTCAAAAGATTAAGGTTCTGTCTTTGACTTAGAAAACATTCATCTGGGCAACTAGTGCTTGTATTAGATGATCTAATCAAGAGAATGGAAGACTACAGATGATATTGCTAATCAAACAAAGTTCAAATGCACTTCAAAAAAATCTTAGAAGATAATTCTTTCAGATATCATTGAGAACTTGAAAAGTTTACCAATCTTATAATTTGTGACAAACCAAGTTGATTAAACTCTCAGCATTCACATTTCGCCTTTTTGGCTTCTTGCTCGCACAATTCTAAGAAAGAACACAAGAACTAATAATACAAGCTTAATAATATATTACTACATTATTATTGAAAAACCCCTTCATCACCATAAATTATTGAGAATGAATGACCAGCTACAGCAATTCACAAACACAAGGTCTTAGGAGAACTCTAATAGCATTACATATCCCTGAATGAATATCCTGACCAACTTTCTTACCTTCATAGGTCAAGGGTTTCTGTCACTTGGTGATCAACTCTACCAAAATTTCCAAATTCTTAGTAGAGCTCCCATTTGGTCCAACAGCCTTCAGAGCAAGCTCTTTATAAATCAAAATTTGTTCCTTCAACCTCTTCCCCTTTTCACTTGACAAAACTAGTTCAAGAGCGCGCATTGTTACATCTTTTGTAAATGAACCACCCTCAATTCTCAATCCGATTTGCCAAACTTTTTCAACCATCCAAGAATTCAGCTGATGATCTCCAAAAAACGGCCTACAAATAATCGGCACACCAGCAGCAATACTCTCCAGCACTGAACTCCAACCAGAGTGATTAATAAATACTCCAACTGAAGCGTGAGCTAAAACTTGCACCTGAGGCGCCCACGGGACAATTTTTCCAACCTCACTTAAGTCCTTTCCAAGAATCCACCAGGCAAACTGGATATAAAGCTGTCCTTGAGTGACCAAAGAAATGGAGTATTACTTGTTTCTAATGCTTCAGCCAAGGCATTTAGCTCATGAGGTGGAGGCGTCGCCACCGTTCCAAATCCAATGTATACCACGGACCCTGGCTTTTGCCTGTCTAGCCATGGAATGCAGCCGTGCACGTCCGAGATATTAGCCAATGGAGGTGGAGATGTCAAGTTGAAAGGACCAACATTGAGGACATTTTTGAACTTGGATTTTAGATCTTCATTGATTGGAGGGTCTAATTCTTCGAAGGAATTAATTGGCAAAGCATTTGCTCGGGGTAGAATTTGTCCCATTTTATAGAGCATGATTGAGAAAGGGGATTCCAAGTTTCCAGACACAATTCCACTAGGCAAATCACCTAGCCGAACTTCAGAGAAACCAGGAATGAATTTAACAAGTTCATCTTCAATTCCAGCCATGTCTGAAAAATCATTAAGATGGCTTGACCCATAGAAAGTGGCATCCTATTATACAATGTACAACTCCATGTCACAAGGATACACAAAAAAAATTAATTGAAATTTCTCTAGCATTTTCTTTTGATTTCCTTTTTGAAATTAAATATAAAAAAATGCTCAAAGCAAGTAATTTGTGTGGAATCTGAAGTTCTCAATTCATCTGTTTTCATGAATTTAGCTCAACATTTTACCGGGTTGATTAATTAAATATTCAGGTTGATGAACCATATAGCATATTATTGTCGATATTTCACTACATTTTTGTCCCAATTGTATGTTTGAGTTGTATTTTCATTTCATTCCATCTATACTCTCACATATTTATACGTAAGCTTTATACTGTGAAGGGAAAATCGCCAAAATAGTCCCTCAACTTTTACACTTTAGCCAGAATAGTCCCTCAACTTTCTTTTTAGCCAGAATAGTCCTTCAACTTTTTTTTTAGCCAGAATAGTCCTTTAACTTTTATTTTTAGCCAAAAAAAAGTCCTTTTGATGGTGTAGTCACCATAAATTTTTTTTTTTTTTTTTAAATTTCACATGAAAGGACTATTTTGGCTAAAAAATTTTTGTTGGAGGACCATTTTGGCTACAAAAAAAGTTGAGGGACTATTTTGGCTAAAATAAAAAAGTTTAAGGACTATTTCAGCGATTTTCCCTACTGTGAATTATTTGTTTCCTTTAAACACATTTAATATTCGCTATTTTAATTTTGCAAATTTTAGATAAAAAATTAATACCATAAACCCCTAATATTCCTCCTTTGTTTTAAAAAAATACAACCCAAAAAAAAAAAAAAAAAAAGAATCCTCACTCTTTCCTTTAATAAGAGTTTAACTATGCAGTAGTATTATTTAGTCAACTCGTTTTTAGAATTCGTGTCAATTTCGATTTCATGGCCTTGAGTGCAATGCAAGGGTCACCCTCAAGTCTCATGACATGGTTTGAGGACCGCAAAATAAATGTGGCCAGTCTGTATGAAAAACATATACTACTCATAAAATTAAATACGAGGGCATAATAAATTACCAAATTCAACCTTTACTACTGTAAAATAAATTTCACAGTAAAAGTGAACAAAATGATAGATAAGGAGATCCCTAAATGTGTTTTTATCTTTATATTTAATTATTATTTTTTTTTTAAAATGATCTTTACTTTTCAATAACAATTGGGAAATAGAAAGAGAAAGTAGAATTTTATGTTCTTGAACAGAACGATTCATGTTATTTTTCCAATTATTGGGAAAGGGTTTTCTAGAATTAAACTTTTAAACGAACTATAGTATGGGACCAAGCATAAAAAAATTGAACTAGATACCAGCCAAATTACCTTATTTGTTTTTAGTACCGGTCCAATTACTGAACATGTTTTAAATTTCCGTTAAGTTTTATATAATCATAATTATGAGATAATATGACTAAAATCAATTTTAATTGTCTTAATTTTATCTGTTTCCTGTTAATTTGATGAAATTTGTATCCACGAAGAACAAGAATATTTTCGCATATGCCATGAAAATTTATTCAAGAAAGCTAATAATAGAGATGAGTTGATTTAAAAAATATGAAATCATAATCATGACGTCTGACTTATACCAACCACTTTAACTCAAACAAATAAAATCCAAGTTTCAGTAGGACCCATTTTTAAAGTAAAACATTTTTGTATCTGCATAAATGTAAAATAAAAAAAAGAAGGGTAAATGCCATTTAAGCCCTCCAAACAACTGTTTAAATATCAGTGTATCCTACTGGACTGAAAAGTTTCAATTTGACCTCAAACTAAGAAAAGCATTTCACTATAGTCCTTTAAACTATTATAATTTCAATTTGGCCCTCCACATTGAAATAAATATTTTAGTGTGGGTCTCCAACTAAAAATTTAAATTATTTCCTTAAAACCAACAAAATAATGTTCCAATTTAACTCTTTACTTCAATTTTGCCTCCATATTTTTATATTTGCATAACCTTAACTCTTCAAGACAATAAAAATAAATATACGTAGTTTTTATGAACATATTACATAATTTTATCATATGGCCTAAAAATATTCAAAGGTGTATAGAATCATTTTGGTTAGAAAAATATAACTCTACGGGAAAAAAAATCTATGCATTTGTATTAAAAAAATCATTAACTCACATTAATAAAATATATCTAAAGCAAACGGTTATTAGAGAATAATATTTTAGTTTAGAGGGCCAAATAAGAATTCTATTAGTTTGAAGGGCCACATAAAATACTTGTTTTAATTTGAAGGGCCAAACTAAGACATTTTCAATTTAGACGGCCATAATTAAATACTTTTTCAAGTTTAGACTTTAGGGGCCAAACTGAATTTTTTTTAATTTGGAGGATCATGTTAAGACTTTTGTTTGGAGGGCCAAATTGACATTAACCCCTTAATGTGAATAAAGCATTTTTTTAACAAACAATAATTCATAGTCAAAACGTTTCATTTAAACTTCTGCTATGCATCTTTAATTAACTATCCGACAACTTCGTGCTCTTTACTCTTAGACGCACAAAATTAATTACTAAACTTAGGAGGTTTTTGGTTCATTCGGGAATCGAAATCGAAATCGAAATAGGAATCATAAATCTCACAATTGATATGAGTTTATATCATTGTCCTTTATTTGTTTAGTTTAACATAGGAATGGGTTTCATTATATTAATAAATTACTCAACTTGAAATTCATGTCACAAGTGGAGAATAAAAGTAGGTATTTTCTAATATTTTCATTCCCATAGAATGATTTCCATAGTGTTCAATCAAATACCGTCTATGAGTATCATTAATTTTAATTTTCATTCCCTCCTTTCGTACCCATAAACCAAACAACTCCTTAACTTACGTAAGCATTTTCCTACTCTATTTTGTATCAAACTCCTAGTTTTATACAATCTAAGGAAAAAAAATATTAATAAAATTTTTTTTAACAAATAATAATGTCGTAGTCAATATTTAATTAAACATACGACACCTTTTTACTCTTTACTCTTTCAACAAAATTAACGACTTAATTCCTAGGTCTTATACATATTATTCACACCGATAAGCTGATTAATGATGGGAATTATTATTAATGACTAATTAATGAAGTATAAAAAAAAAAAAGAGTAATTAAGTAAAAGATTGGTATTACCATCAACAGTACCAACAGTTTGCCTGATGAGATCAGTGTAGAAATGAACAGAAAGCGACCCCGCCGCAGATGTCCAAACGGGCACCCAACAAACCCCGTTTTCCTCTGCAATTTCGCCGGAAAACCAAAGAAAAGCATCGGCCACAATGCATCCGACCCTCTTTCCGACATCCCTTTCAGCCGCTTCCAAAGCCGTTTTGAAATTCTCCGGTGCCACTTTCAAGAACAAATCAATATCCTCCGTTGGCCTGCCCGCAAAAACATAACCATCCGGGACCCCATCCGGGACATCATAGGCCTTAATATTATTACTGTTTTCACCATTATCATCATCTCTTTTTGTTGATGAAAAAAGTGAGGAATTGGATTTGGCTGTGCTGAAAAAGGAAAACGATATTTTCATTTGGGGCGGCTTTTGCTAACCTTTTTATGAGTCCTAAAAGAAGACCAGCATGACTTGCAAAGGGGAATGCAAGAACTGCAACATGTCTTTGGCTTGAGGTGCTGTTCTTGGTCATTTTCTGAAAGCAGTTTTTTTTTTTTTTTTTTTTTGGCAAACATTAGTTCCATAGGAGGAACATATATAACCGTGCGAAAAATTTTTATGCTGCACCTACTTTCTAGCTAACACTTGATAACAATCGCGTTAGTAAAAAAATTGTTTGCTTTCGACAAAGACAACATGCATATGTAATTAACTTGTACGTGGGACTATTTTTAAATTAAATAGATCCCGTTTAAAATATAATGTTTTCAATCTCTCGATGTAAGTGGGTGATGTAATTCATTCCGAATTAAGAGTTTAAGACATTATGTATTAAAGTAGATCTATTTTAAAATTTTCTTTCGCAAGTGCTAGCTCTGTCCATTTTATGTTATTGTTTGACTTTTTTGAATAATATATTCAGTTTTCGTAACTTAAAATTTATATACTAATATTATTTTTTTTGTTTTTTTTTACAATTTTAGTTTTATATATATTAATATTTGATATAAATTTTATTAAAAATTAAAAAAATTTACATAGATTTTTTAATATAAAATGGATGTGTTTGACTAAAGAGTCAAATATTAATGGAGTAAATGAAAAGAAAAGACTAATTTATTTCTTACTCAAAAGAAAATGAATGCATTTAATTTTCTTGTTATGTTTGTTGTGAAGATTGAAAAGACTGGGTGGGGAATGTGGGGCTTAGATTTATGCCTATCACAGTCCAGTAAAGAGGTAAAATTTCGTAATCAACAATTTTTAGTGTTTGGTTTATCAGAATTTAAATGATACTATGAAATTTTTACAAAGACCATGTACAAACTTGAAGGTAGTTTTTAAATCTTAAAACATGTAAAAACAATTACTCATCAAAGTTTCAAACAACTAACTAAAAAACGTGGGATCGATACTCTTTAGTAAAATAGCTCAATTCCTTCAAAAACTATTCTATTATATTTTAGAAGTTGTATAATACACTGATTTAAATTTGTAATGTTTAAGTTTTAAAATATAAGAAAATTCTACAATTTCTTTTAGGGAATCATTCATTTGTACTTTAAATGTTTGTACAGTATAATATCATGTAATCTAAAAGCTTATAGTATACAAACTTTAAAGTTACGGAAATAGTTCCCTAAAAAGAATTATAAAATTCTCCTAAAATATAATGGAATGGTTCTTTAACGTGACTATACAAACTTTCCTAATCTTTATTGCAAAAAATATATATTTCAAGTTCACTAAATATTCGAGAGTACTATTCTTAAGGGGCAAAAGAGTATTTGACGTATTAAAGTGAAATTTAAGAATGAAGATACAATCACAAAGAAAAGAAAACATATCCACGCTCTTGTAATTTAAACCAATAAACATTCACATATCATCCCACCTATAATTTCTTCTCATCTTTTAAACCTTTTTTCCACTTTAATTTGTTTACTTTTACAAATTGCACACAGATATTAGGTGTCTCTCTATAGTTCTTACAATAATGGACACACTCTTGACTCACCGAACCCATTTAAGGTTGTCAAAGGAGGTCTACTTTATTGATATTTTTGCTTCTTTTTTTTTTTTTTTTTATACTTTAGGTCATTGTTATAGGTGGGAAAACAGGTATTACATAAAAATAAAAGGGAAAATAATTTTAATAGTATCTCACATTTTATATTTGTACTTTTTAGATTCTTCACATTCAAAATGATATATTTTAATCCCTTATAAATATAAAACGCACCATTTTACTCGTTCAATATAATTATAGACATATTTTGGCTTGATACACTCTCATATGCGTATCAAATGTTATATTTTTCATAAACAAAATTCGCAAAACAAATTCAATACTAAATGACACTACCTAAAACCTTCCCCATTCAACATCCCAAAATTCTCACCTACCATCACCATACCTAATCCCCTCTACTCCATCAGCCCAACAGTCTCTTCTTTTTAAGATAAGTTTGTATTTAAATTTATATGTTGCAAATTTTGCCCTTAGAAAAAGTTACATGTGACTATGTCAAATTCAAATATGTCTGTAATTGTGTCAAATGATTTCTAAGGTTACATGTGACTATGTCAAATTCAAATATGTCTGTAATTGTGTCAAATGACTAAAATAATATTTTTTGAATTTGTGAGGGACTAATATGTATTATTTTGAATGTAAGAGACTAAATAAGTACAAATATCAAATGTAATGAACCATTATAATCATTTTTCCAAAATAAAAAATTATCCATGTAATTTAACTTGTAACTAATTTTGCCTTGCTTGGTAGTTTTTAATGTTTGTATGACATTGTAGAACAAAATTTTTGCCAGTTCTTTTGTTTCAAAAATTAGAAGAGAGTTTTTCTTTTCCTAATATATAACAAAATTTTATTAGCCTAGCGTTTCAAGATTTTAAGGGGTTATTTTATTAAATTAATCTTTTATATATCGAGTTATCGACATAAAAAAATTTCTATATCATCGAATATAGATATATATCACATGTGTATTATTTGAACTTTAAATATCATTTTTTCACATGTAACATGTACTTACATTTGATTATATAAAAATTTTTCTACATCTATAATGTATGAAAGATTAACCTATTTTATTTATGGACGAGTATAGAGAACAGGAACAAACCTTTTCTGATAGTCTAGAAATTGAATCATACACCTCCATTTACTCGCAATAAAAATCGGGCCGTTGGATGGCCAAATCTTTCTGTCAGACAAATGCCTTGGCATGTGTACTTGGAATTTAATAAGACTATTTGGAGCACATTAAAAAAAAAATGAAAGGGTTAAATAGTAAATTAATGAACCAAAAAGGAGCACTAAATTGTCCGCACTTCTATATTTCCTTAATCAATTCAAAATCAAGATGCACCTTTTTATTCCATTGAAAAATATTCGATTTTATATCTTACTTGTATACTTTATAATAAAGATTAAATTTTTTAAGAAATTTTTATTTATATTAGTTGATATCATATATATTCATAAAATTTAATTTATATTATAAAATCTACAAGTAAAATAAAAAACTAGATCTATGTAAATATTTTTCCACTCCATTATATTCCCTAAAACCAATTAACTTTAGTAAAATACTTAGGTAGGTTTAGGTTAATTACAAATTCATAAGTATTTTCCTAGAATTAGGAAACCAATAAACCAATCCTACTGAAATGTTTTCCTAAACTTTAGGATTAATTACACTTGCTTGTACCGTGTTTTTATTACTTAAGTATCAAACTTAGTCTATATCGTATATGTTTTCTTACATTTTGATTAATTGTTGACTGTTGCTGAGGGCTATACGCATATAAATGTTTTGTAAAGGGAAAATTGAGACCGGTCAAATTTACGTAAGGGCAAAGTGTAATTAACCTCAAATTTTATTATGGTAAGACTTGCCAGTTATCAAGTGATAGATGATATGATATCTTCAAATTAAATTGTTGATTAAGTAAAACCTATTAATTGGTTTGATTTTTTGGTCCACCGCTAAAAATAGTGGAAACTTATTAGTTTGTTATGACCTAAGACTGAGTATTTTAAATGTTCTTTTAAAGAATATCATATTTCAAATTTTTCTTCTTTTCTTTTTTGTTCCCTATAATTATGATACTTATATGAAAGGATTCTAAAACTTTTAACCAACTTTATTACATTCACAAGTCATTGTAGTAATCTACAAATATATATTACATTAAATTATAATTTTTGGTGTATTAGCATATAAAATCAGATTCTTAAGTGAATCAAATTTATGCTTTTAAGTGACATTTATTTTTAATTTTTAAATATATTCACTTTTAGGTGACTATTTAACTTAAACTTTTTAGGCATAATGAAAGAAAACTATAATTTTTACAAATTCTAAGGGTGTGCAAATATAAGACAAAATAAAAAATTTTAAAATATTTCCTTACTTACTTTGTACCTTTTTTTTTTATAGTTGAAGATGGACAATATGCCTACCCTAAGTTGAATGTGACTCTATCTCCTATCTAATTACTTATCTGTAAAATTATATTATACAATTTAAAAGTAATATTCAATAATTGAAAATACAATATAATATCATATTATCATGTAAATTACAAATACAATATATATATATATAACATTGTAAGAATGTATATTGTAATTTATACGAAATAATTCAATTACTGACAATATAAGTATGTTAACATATTATTTAAAACTATAATTATGTACAAAATACTATTATATTATAATAATAATGGGGAATTCTACAGTCCTTTTTAGGGAATCATTCTCTTAACTTTGAATACTTGTATAGTATAAGTTTTTAAAACATTTAGTGTTGTACTGTACAAGCATTCAAAGTACAAAAGAAGAGTTCCCTAAAATATATTGTAAAATTTCTCCATAATAATATGAATTACGTTTAAGAACTAAAGTTAACAATGCTTTATCAATGAAATAAACTTTAAATTGAACAACTACCTTTACATTTACATAAGAGCTACTAATAATGTTAAACTCCATTTTGTGGGTCCCGACAAAAGTTTGTTCCATTCCTGCCCTTGGTTTGCAAGGTTGCGGAAGGCTTCTTTAAATATTTTTCAATTGTGCCTTGGTCACATGTCGCGTGATCATTGGTTTCCTGACCTATCGGAAAATTCACTTTTTCTGTTTTGAAGTCAAATCCTTTCTCTAACCTACTCAACAGGACAAAAGGAGACCCAATTAAATAATTTCTACAAAATTTGATATTTAAACTCCTAATTTAATGATAAAAAATATCTTACGAGACATATTTTGACCAACCCTATTAAATTGAGTTGGTTGAATCTACGTTGGCAGAACAAAGACTTCTCTAAACATGGTGATGCATGCGACACGTTTATGAGGTATCAACCGCAAACCAAAAGTTCCAATTAATGTGATTAATATGTCTTTCATATTTTAAATTTATATTTTATTAAGATAATTGATAGAAAAATAATATAATTTTTTGTTAAAATTTATGAAAGAATAATTTTTATTGATTTAGCTAAAAGAAAGTAAAAATAAGAATAATTTTTTACTAAGATTTAGCAAATAAGAAATTAAATATTTGTTAGGGTCAAAACATAAAAACTAAAAATTATATTATTTTTAAGTCAATTATCTTAATAAAATTGAAATTTAAAAAAATAAGAGACGTAATTTATTTTTTATAAAATTTTAAGGACAAAAATATCATTAGACCAAACTTTAGGATCTAAAAATATTTTTTACCCTTTTGTAAAAGTGACAGAAAGATTACCTTCTTAATAATCCATGAAGCACTGAACTACGGAACACTTTAGATCCCAATATGCATCTCAAAATTTTTTTTCACACCATTGAATGTAAATACATATCTCATGTATAAAAATATCATTTGAAATTTAAAAATTGATTATGTAATATATTTATCTAAACTTGATAATGTAACCGTCGTGTAAAAATCGAATAAAAGAAGTGATAATTCCTGCCTAGGAATGATTCATTTGGCAAAACTGGACTTATATGTCCTATTTCGATGATATAGACACGTACTGAATGAATTCGAATTCCTCCCCACTCTGGTAAGTAGGTAACAATCTTTAATTAAAAAACACTAGTTTACTCATTGAAAATTTTACATAAAAGGTTTCGCATGAAGAAAACTTGCAGTACAAATGTCACTGGACATCAAGGAAGAAGCTTGCAGCTTCACTGAACGTGTACATGTAGCCCAGGAGTTTTATTTAAGCTCATGATCCATGTGGTGCATAATTACAAACTTTACTGTTTACCAAGTTGCCGAGCTGCTTCCGTGAGCTGCTCAACTCTATCCCGAACACGCAGAACAGGATCGACCAATTTGGACAGATTTTTGGGTCGTGTTCAATTTGGATCTTGCTGCAGCAGTCCCTCTCATAGCATACAATGTATCAACCTCGGGTTCAGGTGAATTCTTATTATTTATCCACATAGGCTATAGGAACTTCATTCATATACACGAGATTCCCTGGCAGCTTCAACCAATACTAGCAGAAATTTCTAATCATATCCGCGGACCCTAACAGGTAAGGAGTAAATCAAGGTACCCAAAGCGAAAGAGATTGCTATAGTACTCGTTGCATATGCATATGCCCTCCATGGTTGACTGCTTAGTCTCATCGCGTTGAACTCAGCAATAAAAGTTGAAACAGTACTCAGACAACCTAGAAACCCCAGTTGTATACCAACTGCAACTGTATTACATGTAGTTGTGTTCACCTGTAATAAAAACTCCAACGTCAAGAATAACGAGATGCAATTGGTAATCTTTTTATATAAGTAAATTTTAAAGGAAATCTATCATGAGGAAGTCCTGAAAGCACAGTAAGGGACCAAGAAAACATCAGTCATAACATGTATATGGAGTCCTAACTAAGACACTTTAGTAATAACTTGCTAATAGCATAAGCCACAAACTCTGTACACTATGTGAAGTTGTTAATGTACAACTATAGAGATGGCAAAAAAGACATTATAAAGAAAAAATTCTTGAGGATGAAAATGGAGACAAAGGATGCCAGAGGACTTACTGCTTTCTTAAGTGTTGACAGTGCAGCCATTAGAGAAGCAGCGAGAACATTGGCAGCAAGAGTTCCAAAAGGAACCCATTTTAGTACGGGCTTTTTCCCTAAGCCACGCCCATTCAAACGAGCTAAGAACCACCTAATCCAAACACCAAAGGGCCCAACAATGCAAGCCAATAATAGCTCCGCATTACTGCTAGACCTGCTAAATTCCTTTGTCTCAAAAGCTATACATATCCCCCAAACACCAAGAAGGATCAACAGCAGCACCACTGTAGCTTTCAAGTAGCTATTGAACCCATCCAAATTCCAATTACATATACTGTTGGTGAACTTCTTGTCTCTACCAAACCTTTTCTTAAGCCATTTTGAACCTTTGGCAGTTTCAATCCCAAAAATGATTGAGTAAGCAGCAAGGAACAAACCTGCAAAAAGTCACAATTGGCAAAATAAATAGCCATGATTAAGACATCTAGCCAAAATAAGAAGTGCACCATTTCCATCTTAAAGAGCCCAGAGAAGAACCTCATTATTCATTTAAATTAACTTGTTATACAACACCATACGTACTAAAATCATAAAGCAGCTAACATTACCTACAATAATGCCAAGTACAGCAAATACCCAACGACCTTCACGACTGAGATCAAGCATCTTTTGATTCCAACCACTGAATGTTGTTAGGCTTCCTAGAAAACCAGTTGTCAACCCAATGGCTAAATTATCTGAAACTTTAGCTATGTCTCCTTTGAAAACAACACCAAACCAACCCATTAAGAACGAACCAACCTTAAAGAAGGCAAAAAGAAATTTGTTTAAGCAACATAATTCAATATCCAATGAAACACATTGGAAAAGATTAAAGAATCAGAAGGTTAGGGAAACTTAACTAGTTCTGAATAATTAAAGGCATTTACTGCTCCATAGACGCAGAGATCAAGGGCTAGGATAAATAAAGCCATTACCATTCTAGAATAAGTTATCGTAATGAAGTAGTTTAAAGGTTAAACATTTTCTGTAACATTATTATAATCCTGCCACTAGATGTAAGGCAAGCATGGTAATTACTCTACCAAAATTTAGTATCTTGTTTTACGTTCTGGTCTATGCTATAATAATGAAGAAATTTGTAACCACGATCTTTTTTTCCTCCATGTTCCGAAAGGGATATCCTACTTTCCTTTTGGACATCACCAATCTTATTGTTTACTTTATGTAAACTTTCAGATATAAAATATTCCTTTCCTATATACTTTATACCAAAAAAGATAAACAAAAGAAAAACAAGCCTGGACCTTCATGTTTCTCATTTTCTCCTTAATTATTTTAACTAATAAGAGAGCTGACATTTTACTATTTCCTCTTCATACTCTCAAAAACACCATTTTATGACACCTCTACTCCATGGTTTCAGTTATGTTATGCTCCAATTCTTTAAGGATGTGTTGAAAATGAATTCTGGAGTAGTCTACAGTACTAGTGTATTCACCAGTCAACCAATTTTTTAGAAGACGTTTATCTGGATATCACAATGGAACAGGACTGTAAGTTTGAAATGCATTTCCATTTGGAAGAGGGGGAAGTGAGAGAAAGAGAGAAAGACCATATTTGCAGGAAGATCAAGATACATATAGCTCTTGTCACTTGTAGCACCAATAACTCCAGGTCCAAATAGTTTCTGAAGATAATACCTTGCAATCACCTATAGGCCAAATAATTCAATTATTTTAGAAGGGAAAAAACACAAAGGAATATCCTTGACAGATTTAGAAACAGAATAGCAATTTTCTAGCACATTGCCATTCCAACTAAAAAGTGTTGTACACACTTCAAAATGGAATTATATCCACACATCATATGCAATTAAAAAGAAATTCAAACCAGCAAATAAGAAACATTATGCTCAGAACAATCAGATCACAACATTCCATGCTTTCACATCTTCGAAGAACAGGATAAACAAAATTGATTTCAAATATACATGATTCTGCTAATGAGAGCACTCAAAATTGAAAAAAATACAAATAACATTCAATTAAAACTTATCATCTGTAGCAGGACACTACTATGCATCTAAGCTTTGGATGACAGGACTAGTTCAGGCTTATTTTCCTCAATTTTAAGGTCAAGTGTGTTTATGATGAAAAGTCCTTAAAGTCAAGAGCCCAGATGATGTGTTTGATGGTCTGTTTAAACTTGATTTCAACCAGTTTAGAACACTTGGCTTAAATTTGATAGTGGATCTAACCAATCTGGACCATTTTTACTCCTCGTAGGGAGAATGCATTTGTTTCCACTTTGATGAATTTGAATTATATGTAGTAATAGACCCTGAGAAATAAAAGGCCTTACTAAGATCATTTTCTTTTTCTTTTTCTTTTTCTTTTTCTTTTTCTTTTTCCTCTTTGTCTTCAATCGTTGATTGTAAGTTTATCCAGATATTCTATATTGACATGGTTTCCCATATATTCAACGATTGGCATGTCTTGATCAGAACTAAAATTGGCCATGATACCAGGGACAAAAATTTATAATTCTATGAAAGAAAGACCAAACTGCCCCTCCCCAAAATAAAACCCCAAGTAGTCACTATGATGTAATTAGAATGCACTTTTTCAATTAGAAGAAAAGAGCATCCCTCCGCTAAGGATGAGAATAACAGCATAGGAAACAATATCATTAAAGAAAAGAAAAGAAATTACATGGTAGAACAAATTAAAATAGAGGTGAACAAACATCGAATTAGCAGATGAGAAATGTTACAAGGAGGAAACGTACAGTTCCTAATTAACACAATTCTACATTTGTATACCAAACTAAACCATAAGTTACTTCAAACTGCATTCAAGAATAAAACAAAAGGCAGACTGTTTCTGTAGGTATATCATGAAAGCATTACAATAGCTAACTGCTCTCCAAGCCATATATAGGCAAAAAAACATTCCTTGCTCTTGCTATGACAAATTAGCACTTCTATGATAATTGGTTCAAGCAACAGAAATCAGCCAGAATCAGCATTATAGAGTTTGAGACCCTCATTGGAACAATATAAAAATAGCCAACTTTTCCATAAGAAGCAGAATGAGAAACAAGCCAAAAGTATTAACATGAAATACTGCAGTAGCAGAGGAAACCCAATGCTTCTGCAGGGGCTATCCATATTCTCTGTTACAATCCAGAGACCTCTGATTCACACATTGATTATTTTTTATCTCTGCTGGGTTTCTATAAGAATTAAAAAATGTAGATGGTCTTTAAATTGTGGTGTTGATGATTTATTTCAAGCCCAGTTTTATAACTTAGATTCAATAGAACTCAAGCATAACCAGGAAGCCATAAACACTTCAAACTAGTTGATTCCAGTGGAACAAAGACATCACTGCTCTTTTTCCTAACATTAACCCATTATTGTATTTTGTGTAAGGTTCTTTATTTAAAAAATTTCCCCATCATAAGCATCACAAATCCAGCAGTCAAGTGCTTTTCTTACAAGAATATTTTCTGGGACTAAAATAAGCATTATTTAACTCTTACAAATATGCAAAATATCTTGAATGGATTATTTTTCAAGATTTTATCTTGCATGGCCAATTTAGAAACTATTCAAGACGTCGACGTTCGATTTAATTGTGAACAACATAATAAGCTAGAGTGTCTGAATATATCAAAAATGTAGGACAGGTTCTGCAGTAGGTAGAAGATTAAGGTGTCACACAGTCTTCTAATCCGGACAACAGAGTGCAAAAAAGGTCCACAAAATGGTGCAAACTTAAGAATGTCTAACACTTAAACAATTGAAAAGGATTTGCATCATTACCCCAAGAATTCCAAATAAAGAAAGAAAGGATAGGCATGAAATATACTCCAATATCCACGGTATTGCTTTCTCATTTTCCTGCATATAAATCATTCAAGACATAAATCATTTGCTAGATTTTATCCTAAAAGAACCTGATTAAAAAATCAAAACATATCCAAGCCTTACATAAGAAATTGTAATATTTCAATAAGCAAATAGCATTTGAATCATGGGTGATAACTTACTTTCTTCTTGTCTTCTTGTTGCACAGTTCGACCAACAGAACTGGCGGATATAATTTCCAGAGTTGAGGGTGGCAAGGTAGATTCAGTATTCAATGCAGTAGTTTTGTGAGAAGATAAACCAATAGGCTCCAAAGAAGCATCCTCCAGAATGGGAACGACAACACCACTTTCTGACACATTATCAACGGAGAACCGGAGCATACCGCTCTCTGAATTTCTACTGCTGTGAAGTGCACGATCCCCTATATCTCCAGCCTCTGAAACTGCCTCACTTTCTGTATCATCATCTCCCAGGTCGTGTGAAACATACGAGGAACTGAAAGAATGTCTTCTTAAAGATGAATTGACACTGCTTGGTTGGTTAAATGATCCACTTCGTCTAGGTCCAGAAACAGTCATCTCCTCATGACCCCTCATCATTTCCTTCACCTAATGGAACTTCATTAATTCCTCAAGGATATTCAAAACATTAGGACTCTAATAATATGGATAACAGAACGTGACACAATGTTGATGTAGTTGTACGCACCAGCACCAATATAACAGTCAAATACTCCACTCAAGAGGAATAACAAAGCGTAAGAAACCAAAAGTCGAAATCTGTGCAGAATAAAAAAGACATAGCAGTCCTCACATATGACAAAATTTTGCTAGAGAATCATGCAGGAAAGACGAATAATGTTATGCTAAAGACCATTCATTAAGTCCAGATATCAACAGCACCCAAGTACAGAACCGACAATTCACCATTTTTATACTCCACACATAAATTATATAATATATTCAACCATATCATAATCGAATAAAAAAATTCTGACCAAATCGCTTTCCAGATGCTTCACTGGTTACTAATAGTTAAATTAAAAATGTACAACTGTAGTACATGCCCCGTGGAGGTGTTTATTCTCCAAATGACATAAGCTGATAGTTAGAAAACAAAATTTAATGTG
Organism: Cinchona pubescens; assembly: GCA_025175665.1. Lineage (NCBI taxonomy): Eukaryota > Viridiplantae > Streptophyta > Magnoliopsida > Gentianales > Rubiaceae > Cinchona > Cinchona pubescens. Next base: position 1,933,902 of record JANKKI010000122.1, on the reverse strand, counting down.
TTGTTACTAAACAAATCATGTCAATACTAAAATAGGAAACTGAAGATAACAGTTAACAACTTTTAATAAGTCACTAGCAAATTTTAATAATTTCTCAATGCTTACTACTTCATTAAAATAAACCCTTTCCTACTAATTTCCACATCATAAGTTTAGCTAACTGATCAAATGATAACAAAAAAGGTCTCAGTTTGTATGTTTCCAAGTAACGTGATGATGACCTGAATACAACAGTACATGATACTTACAAGAATTTTTTTTCCGAAGAATCATGGCCAAATAAGGCTTCTTCCCCCACCCCCACCCCCAACAAAAAAAAAAAAAATGACAAGGGCTACTCTATTCCTAATTTATTCTAAACTAGCCTTATGAGCTAGAGGGAGAAAATCCCACCTCCAAAACATACTGGTGCACACTGAATTTTTACGAGAATCCAATTCACCTAAGTTAGTTGGTTGGTCCGGCTTCGTGGCATGTAAAAAAGTATAAAACCTCACACCCATAGAATAATCATAGTAAATCATCTATGAATTACATCAGGTAAAAGAGCTCCACAATGCAGTTACTTGAACCGTTTAACTACTCTAACTAAAAATCAAAATACCCAAATCTGAACGCATAAAAGGGAGAAGTTAAAATTACCAAGTGGGTCCCCAAAATCAACAGCACTAACACTCTATATAAGACTATTTACAGCTGCAAAGATTACAAAAAGGAAAAGTGGTTCTTGTAAATCTGATTGCCACCCACTTGCAATATATTATGTAATAAATAACAATACAAAAAGGACAACTAAAAATAAAAAGAAAAAGGTGAAAAAAAAAATATACCAACTGTAGAATACTGTAGACTGCCCGCTATTGTCTATAAAAAATTTCTTACATGTCCAAATTCACTGATATCACCTCAAATTAAAAATATAAACTTCTTGATAGTGAGATAAATGAATTTAAACCAAAAAATTCATGGCTGGTCCCCTAAGAATTTCCCTTAGCCATGGGACATGAACCATACATAGAAAAATTCTTTAATTAAGTAAGTATTTCATACTATTAAATGATAAATAAACAAACAAACAAACGATGAAACTCTACTTTTCCGTCATCTCATACTCACTCATAAATAAATAAAGGTCTTATACCCACCGGAACTTTTACTCATCTCAAATCTCAAGATTTGAATTTCCCCAAAATCACAAAATAAATAAAGGTACATAATTAATTATATATTTTTGTTTGTGTTGATCCTGTTGCTGACAACCCAAAGCAATCCAATTTAGTTAAAAAGAAGCAACTTTTTTTTGTGACCCTTTTACATAAAAACTCGATTAACAGTAACATGTTTGTCATGCACTTTTATCCATGGTTTTTTATATTCCCTGTAATCTTCAATAACAACCCAAGAAAACCAAATCCTCCATCCCAATATGCAAAATATCAAACGATCGGTGATATGAACAGGGTTTTCAATCTTAAACAGAATAAAAGACTTACAAATTTGGATGAAATGAACGGGAGCTGCTGGAGGCGGCGGCTGTCGTGTAGTAATTGGGAGAGGGTTTGCCCACCGAAGAATGTGCACGCGGCAGAAAGCTGTAGAATGGCTGACCAAAGAAAATTGGAGAGGAGAAGACCGGACGTGTTACGTATTTGTTCTCCTTAGAATTTGTCTCTGTGGCTCACGTTATTGGCATGTCCTTTATTAATACATTATATATAAAAAAAAAAAAAACTCCTATAATTTTTAATCTTAATTATAGATTTTATAATTTGAATTAAATATTATAAAATTTAAAATATTAATCAACGTAAATAATATTATACAAAATTTATAATTATTCGATCTATAATAATATTTTTTTAAATTAACTGTCACGTATTATTTTATTATTTTATTACCTATGAAGTGTTTCATTATAATTTTTATTTTATTTTGTTTCCGTCTATCTTTTTGTCAGTGACATTTATTTTTGTTCAATAATTTGTATAGACGATATAATTTTTAATGAAATTCCTTCAATAAAGATAAAGTTTATGTCAAACTATTACTATAATGAAAAAGTTAAAGAATTTTAAATAAAATCGAATTTTAGAAACTTGACACATTGGAAAAAAGGGGAAGAAGGTGATAAGATTTTGTTGACCATGACTTTTCCGTAAACAATTTTTATAATTTGTTTCTTTCTAATAAAACACAACTGTATAATAAAAAATTTAGTTCCTAACAATTGGTTTATCTTGACGATGGCAATAATTAATTATACTTAGGAATCCCATACGCGGATTTCAAAAAGATTTATTATCAATTAATCCCCATTCAGTTTTATCTGTGAATTTGTTTTGTTTCAAATCAAATGTCTATATTAAGGATGTATTAATTTATTTTTTCAACTTTATCTTATTCTTTTAAAAAAAAATAAAAAAAATTACCCTTATTTCTTATTACTACTACTACTACTTATCTCAATTAAACCCAATAATTAAAATGTATTAATTGAATTATACAGTTTCCTAAAATCTTCATAAGTAATAGGAATAAAGAATTAGCAATAGCTGAGAGGACACGAGATTGGGGAGTAGGAAATAATAACCGTAGTAATAGAAATAATTAACTGACTGATTGGTACTTTTTAATTATTTTGATTAAAGGATTGAGAATTTAATAAGCTAATAGCTTGCTCAATCTTTATGTTAACTTTAGATGACACATAAAAGAAACAGAGGGAGTACTTGTGATAACTTATAAGAATAATAATAATAATTATTATTATTATTATTATTATTATTGATCTTCTTTATTATTCATCTAAAAGGGAAAAAATATATGAATAAATAACAAACATGAAACGGATAAAAATAAAGAAGCTAGTGGGATATTAATCATAATATCACATAAAATTTTCTCAAGATGTTTCAAGTAATGTTTATACACTTGGGTAACAAGGCAAATTTGTTAATTAGTGACAAGACCCTTATAATTTATTAATTCGAGTCACTGTATAATAGTAAGAGGGTTGATTTTTTTTTTAAAAAATTTTTTTTTTAAGCGGTAATTGTGACAGTTAGCCGCACATTCGCTAGATTAGCTAGCCCTGTTGATCAAAAGTTGGTCCACCAATGGATGAATTGCCAATTTCTTTGGCAGTTTGCAGCAATAAAAAGTTCCACGTTTTCTATCCAGGGAAAAAAAAAAAGTTCAATCAATTCAACAACCCACAATTCGTCATCTATTGACAAAATGTTCAAAGGGCTATACATCAAACTTCTAACTTGTAAGCTGTTCAAGAAATATCACTATTATAGTACTTGTGAATCAATTTAGATGTAATTCCTTCATGCATGAGACACTTTTAAGAATATTGGAAGCAGTGAATTCAAAGACTTAAAAACCTAAGACGAGAATGAGCAAAAATCGAATTTGATGAGCAAGTCCAACATAGTATACTGGTATTAGACCATGGGATTGCTCACGGAAACGACGCCGTGGAAACTGCTTTCACATTACGCATGTATATAATTACCGCTGCTTTAGGAATTTCGTAGCGTCCACTCCTTTTAACACATGGTGCTTTTTGGCCCACCCAAGGCATGGAACATAAACCACTAATAATCATTTTACCAAAAAAAAAAACCACTAATATTCACACCATGGCCTATCCGCTCAAAAGTATGAAAACTAGTTTAAGGTATCACTCTCTTTAGAGAGTCATTATTATTAAAATATTATTTTTAAAATATTGTAATATTTTAAAAATGTGAAATATATGAGATAAAAAATAATTATAAAATATGTATGAAATAACTGTATATTATTTAAAGAATAATTAAAAATAATAATCATTCAAACAGAACCAATTATTCTTTCTTCTTTTTAACAGAAGTCTACCGTCAAAAGGGAACCATTCACATTTCTATCATCGATTACAAGTTCAAATTACAGGAGATGTATATTGTTTATCCTTACAGAACAAATGTACATATTCAAATAAACAACAAAGTGCAACTTGTATGGTAAGACTTTTTTTTATGATAAGACAATTATTCAAATAATAAGTTTTTTTTTTTTTTTCATTTCTTACTAATCAGGTTGATGTAAATGAAGCAATTGTACGTTATACACTTTTGCGTTGTCTAAACCCTACAGGAACTAAGTGGAATGTCAAGGCTCGGCCAATTCAATTCATTCAAATAAGAGATCATGAAATTGAAGATTTTAGCATCAAAACAGTTATGTTTGTATATGATGAAATGGTAAGTAATTATTTGTTCCACTATATTTTTACTTAAACATAACATACTATGATTTATTGTGTTGTATGTTCTTAAAGTTTTACATTTTTTTAATATTTAACAGGGTATTGTCATTCAAGGGTTTGTATACAAAGAATAGATCAACCACTGCATTGAACGACTAATAGAAGGAAGAGTATATGATTTTAGAGGAGTTCAAGTTCTACCAATAGATGAAAAATTCAAAACTGTGGACTATCAATATCAGTTGCATCTTACCAATAACATAGAAATAGTAGAAGTGACTGAATTATGTGATCATATTCCACTTTATAAATCTTTCACGACGTCCTTATTAGTGGAATCTAGCACTAAAAGTATATATAGATAATAGAATAAAATAAATATTAGTGGGATGATAATGATATAAAGTTATTATGGATAACAAAGTATAGATATTAGTAGGTTATACAACATCAAGAACATAACCAAAAAAAAAAGAAAATAATTAAAGAGCAAGTATTATTGTTACCATGATTATTCTATAAACTTCTCACAAAGCATGGTAGTTTGCTTTAGTATGCTATTTACTATAACCAGTATTCAACGTGTGTTACTTACAGGATTATATTATTCATAGAAATAATCTTTTTAAAAATTATGTGGTTTCTCAAAATAATTTATAAATATCACATAATAAAAAGAAAGTAAGAGTTATTTTCTTGATCAAAAAATGAAAAGAAACTTATAACAATCAAAAGTATACTTGCAAATGGAGAACAAAAACTATTAAAGTTACTTTTAAATGTAATATAATTACATTGTTATTTAAAAATAACGATTAAAGTATGCAAAGAATAATGATTTTATTAAAGATTAGACTTATAATACTTTGTTTATCTTTTCGTATTGTAAATGGAGAAGACAGAGTACTAAAGTTACTTTTAAATGGAATATAATTACATCATCATTTAAAAATGACATTGAAAGTATGCAAAGAATAATGATTTTAAAATTTTGTTATCTTTTTGCAACATAGTATATTATTAAGTTTTTGATAAAATTATTCCTTCTTGAATGTAATAAGATTTTAAGGATGGTGTTACTAAAACATAATTAGGTTAAATCTGTTCGTATTTAATAAAAGTTATTTGTGATAACCCTTTACATATTATAAGTCTAAAGATTTAGAAAATATATTTTCACATGTTATTATAATAACGGGGAATTCTATAGTCCTTTTTAAGGAACAATTCCCTTGACTTTGAAAGCTTGTACAATACAAGTTCTTAAAACACATAATATTGTACTATACAAGCATCTAAAGTACAAGGGAATAGTTCCCTAAAAGGGACTGTAGAATTTCTCTATAATAACATCATTTTAACGTTGCCATCAAACATTAATAATCATAAGAGGTATATTTGCACAAAGTAACCATTTTGAATAAATAAAAATAATTAAAGAAAAAATTTAGGTGAATAATTTGAATTTGCATGGTTAGTAAAGTAAATTATTTTTCTTTTATCCCCATTATTTACTTAGATTTGTTGTATTTTTATCTTACCACTTGTCATTCCCTAGTTGTTTCTCACAAACACTTCTTTTGCTTTAATATGTGTGTGTGTGTGTGTATATATAAAACAGGGTATTGCCATTCAAGGGTTTGCATGCAGAGAAAATCAACTACTGCATTGAGCGACTAATAGAAAAAAGAGTATGTGGTTTTCGGGGAGTTCAAGTTCTACCAATCGATGAAAATTCAAGATTGTGGACTATCAATATCAATTGCATCTTATCAATAACACAGAAATAGTAGAAGTGACCGAATTATGTGATCATATTCCATTTTATAAGTCTTTCACGACGTCCTTATAGTGGGACTAAAAGTATATACCTAGCTAATAGAATAAAATAAATATTAGCGGGATGATAATGATATAAAGTTATTAATAAATAAATGGAAATGGATAACAAAGTATAGATATTAGTAGGTTATACAACATCAAGAACATAAACAAAAAAAAAAAAACTAAAGAGCAAATATTATTGTTACCATGATTATTCTATAAACTTCTCACAAAGCATGGTAGTTTGCTTTAGTATTTTATTTACTTTTATCAGTATTACTTATGGAATTATATTATTCATAGAATAATCTTTTTAAAATTATGTGGTTTCTCAAAATAATTTGTAAATATCACATAACAAAAAAAAAAAAATGTAGGAGTTATTTTCTTGATCAGAAAATGAAAAGAATACTTATAACAATCAAAAGTATACTTGCCAAGGCCAATCATCTGGAACTATTCTAACATAAAACTAATTCAAATTGTATCATGTGTTTTCCCTTAAATATTCAAGATTGTGGATTATCAATATTAGTTGCATCTTACCGATAACACTACTAATATAGAAATAGTAGAAGTGGCTGAATTATGTGATCATATTCCATTTTATAAGTCTTTCACAACGTCCTTATAGTGGGTCTAAAAGTATATATAGCTAATAGAACAAATAAATATTAGTGCGATGATAATGGTATAAAGTTATTAATAAATAAATAAAATGGATAACAAAGTATAGATATTAGTTGGTTATATAACATCAAGAACATAACAAAAAAAGAAGAAAATTAAAGAGCAAATATTATTGTTACCATGATTATTATATAAACTTTGACAAAGCATGGTAGTTTGCTTTACTATTTTATTTACTATAACCAGTATTCAACTTGTGCTACTTACAGGATTATACTATTCATAGAATAATCTTTTTAAAATTATCTAACTTCTCAAAATAATTTATAAATATCACATAATAAAAAGAAAGTAGGATTTATTTTCTTGACAAAAAAATGAAAAGAATACTTATAACAATCAAAAGTATACTTGTAAATGGATAAGAAAAACTATTATAATATTAGTTACTTTTAAGTGTAATATAATTACATCGTTATTTAAAAATAACTAAATAACGATGAAAGTATGCAAAGAATAATGATTTTAAAACTTTGTTATCTTTTTGCAATAGAGTATATTATTAAGTTTAATATGATTTTAAGGATGGTATTATTAAAACATAATTAGGTTAAATCTATTCGTGTTTAATAAAAGTTATTTGTGATAACCCCTTACATATTATAAGTCTAAATATTTTCTGTTAGGAAATTGGATAATTTTCTTTTAGGTAATTTCTTTTGTGTGGGGAGTAAGTAGTTTCCTAATGGTTTACTTACTTGGAGTAGTTGCCAAGTAATTTCCTATTTGTATGGGGTTTAGGTTGTAAGTCAAGTTATTTCTTATTATTACTTGGAGTAGTGACCGAGTAATGTTTCCTATAAATAGGTGGGTTGGTTAACTACAAAGACAATACAAGAGGGGAAAATACAAGTTAGGAACCATGTAGTCCTATACTTGTGGTGAGAGTGTTCTTGGAGTAAGAGAGGTTATACAAGGGTTGGGTTTGGGATTCAACTTGTATTCTTGTATGTGTATTTTCTCTCATAATAAAGAACGGGTTTTCTCTCCATGGACGTAGGCTTGGTAATTAAGCCGAACCACGTTAAATCTTGTGTGTCACTCATATTTCATGTTGTGGCTTATTTTTCATTAAATTGTTGTGTTCTTGATTTCTCATTAGTTTGTGTCTATTCCGCTTTTGATCCCAATATTTTCAAATTTAGAAAATATATTTTCACATATTATTATAATAACATCATTTTAAATTGCCATTTAATATTAATAATTATAAGAGGTATATGTACACAAAGTAACCATTTTGAATAAATAAAAGTAATTGAAGAAAAGATATAGGTGAATAATTTGAATTTGCATGGTTAGTAAATTAAATTATTTGTCTTTTATCCCCATTATTTACTTAGATTTGTTGTTTTTTTACCTTATCACTTGTCATCCCCTAGTTGTTTGGGTCTCCCAAACACTTCTTTTGCTTTAATATATATATATATATATTTAACAAGGTATTGCCATTCAAGGGTTTGTATACAGAGAAAATATCAACTACTGCTTTGAGCGACTAATAGAAGGAAGAGTATATGGTTTTAGGGGAGTTCAAGTTCTACCAATCGATGAAAAATTCAAAATTGTGGACTATCAATATCAGTTGCATCTTATCAATAACACAGAAATAATAGAAGTGACCGTGATCATATTCCATTTTAGAAGTCTTTCACGAAGTCCTTATAGTGGGACTAAAAGTATATATAGCTAATAGAATAAAATAAATATTAATGGGATGATAATGATATAAACTTATTAATAAATAAATAAAATGGATAACAAAGTATAGATATTAATAGGTTATACAACATCAAGAACATAACCAAAAAAAAAAAGAAAAAAAAAATTAATGAGCAAATATTATTGTTACCATGATTATTCTATAAACTTCTCACAAAGCATGATAGTTTGCTTTAGTATTTTATTTACTATAACCAGTATTCAACCTGTGCTACTTATGGAATTATATTATTCATAGAATAATCTTTTTAAAATTATGTGATTTCTCAAAATAATTTGTAAATATCACATAACAAAAAAGAAAAAAAAAATGTAGGAGTTATTTTCTTGATCAGAAAATGAAAAGAATACTTATAACAATCAAAAGTATACTTGCCAAGGCCAATCATCTGGAACTATTCTAACATAAAACTAATTCAAATTGTATCATGTGTTTTTCCTTAAATATTCAAGATTGTGGATTATCAATATTAGTTGCATCTTACCGATAACATAGAAATAGTAGAAGTGGCTGAATTATGTGATCATATTCCATTTTATAAGTCTTTCATGACATCCTTGTAGTGGGACTAAAAGTATATATGGCTAATATAATAAAATAAATATTAGTGGATGATAATGATATAAATTTATTAATAAATAAATAAAATGGATAATAAAGTATAGATATTAGAGCTAGGTTATACACCATCAAGAACATAACATAAAAAAAAGAAAATTAAAGAACAAATATTATTGTTACCATGATTATTTTATAAACTTCTCACAAAGTATGGTAGTTTGCTTTACTATTTTATTTGCTATAATCAGTATTTAACTTGTGCTACTTACGAGATTATATCATTCATAGAATAATCTTTTTAAAATTATGTGATTTCTCAAAATAATTTGTAAATATCACATAATAAAAAGAAAGTAGGAGTTATTTTCTTGATCAAAAAATGAAAAGAATACTTATAACAATCAAAAGTATACTTGTAAACGGAGAAGAAAAACTATTAAAGTTACTTTTAAGTGTAATATAATTATTTAAAAATAACGATGAAAGTATGCAAAGAATAATGATTTTAAAACTTTGTTATCTTTTCGTACTTGTAAATGGAGAAGACAGAGTACTAAAGTTACTTTTAAATGGAATATAATTACATCATCATTTAAAAATGACGTTAAAAGTATGCATAACTTCAAGAATAATGATTTTAAAATTTTGTTATCTTTTTGCAATATAGTATATTATTAAGTTTTTGATAAAATTATTCTTTCTTGAATGTAATAAGATTTTAAGGATGGTATTACTAAAACATAATTAGGTTAAATATGTTCGTATTTAATAAAAGTTATTTGTGATAACCCTTTGTATATTACAAGTCTAAAGATTTTCAAATTTAGAAAATATATTTTCACATGTTATTATAATAACATCATTTTAAGTTGCCATCTAATATTAATAATCACAAAGTAACCATTTTGATTAAATAAAAGTAGTTCAAAGAAAAAATTTAGGTGAGTAATTTGAATTTGCATGGTTAGTAAATTAAATTATTTTTCTTTTATTCCCATTATCATTATTTACCTAGATTTGTTGTATTTTTACCTTACTAATTATCATCCTCTAGTTGTTTTTCACAAACACCTCTTTTGCTTTAATATATATATATATAGTAAGATAAGATAAGATGTTTATTTATTTATTTATTTTGATAGTAGTAAGATGTTTATTATTCCACTGCTAAATTATACAACTTTTTTTAGAATTGTGAAACCAAGAATTTAGTTTTATCTCGCAAAATTCAAATGATGTAGTCTCCACCATTGATAACATTTTCTCACCAATATCCAATGTTGAGATGGTTTCTCCCAGAAGTGGTACTCATATCTTGGAATGGTGTAAGAAAAAAAATATACAAGTTGCCACGTTAATGTTCCTGTAGCTACCATGAATTGTGCTAGAAAGGGATTCACTCATATGGTAAGCACCACGATTATATTATTAAAAAATTTAACTTCAATTTTTATTGTGTTAATTTCTTATTTTATGGACGATATATAAAAATTATTATAAAATACTAAAATATGAACTGCTAACTTGTCTGGAGAAAAAAATTAACCTGCCATCTTCCTGAATCTTTTATTTATTTATTTATTATATAACAATAAAAACCCACGAATTGTGAAACTTTTCATCAAGTACGTAAGGGCTCTTCCGTTGGAAATTTAGCAAGTCCTTGTATAATCAACCACGGTAGATAACAATTTAGTTCGTAGTCTACGTGGGCTCTTTAGTTAGAATTTGTTTTAAAATGTTTACGTTTAACTTTTACCTATGCTTTAGTAAGGCAAAAAAATGTTCCTAAATAGCACATATAAATAGGATTTGTTTTTCAGGTTTTTTTTTTTTTTATGAAATATTAGAAGCACTTGGAAATATGAAGATTGTATAATATATTTATTCTGAAATTTGAGTACCTAATGATTAATCTACCAATATAAAGTTTTAGTCTTTTCTCACCCAAAAAAAAAAAAAAAGGTTTTAAGCAGTTAAGACTTTATAACTCCGAACTTTTCTTTGTAAATGTGTTTATTGAATTGCTAAATATTTTGGTTACATTAATTTGATAAAAAAAAATAACAAAAGTACGAATTGACTGAATATTACAATCTGCTAAAAAAAATTGACTAGCTTATTAAATTGATTACAATTTATTAATAACCATTACCTTGCCATGCATGTTTGAGTATCTGATTATTATCTCTATTAACCCGGCCAAGCATAAATATTAAATGCAATTCTTCATCAACTATAATATGACATTGCCAACTATATTTGCATCTAACTAATTAACATCCTCCACTCGAAATCTCACGAATATTTTTTCCTAATAAAAAAAGAAAAAAAAAAAGCCTAGAAGAACTTAAAAATTTTAGACGATTATTTATTCAATAATTTTCTAAATTTCGAGTACTTCACAACAATTTCAGCCCAAAAATAGGCTACAAAGAAGAAACTAACACACTAACTAAAACAAGCAAGATTACTATTCATCCTGCGAACTCGTGACAATTTCTAACAAAATCTTGAAATTCTCGTATGAGCTCCCATTTTCCGCAACAGCCTTGGTAGCACATTCTTTGAGTTGGGCAATATTAACCCTCATTTTGTTCCCAATTTCCATCTCCAAAACCATATCCAACGCACTCAACATCCCATCTTTTGTCAACACACCATTCCCTTTATTCCCACCCCAATTTGCCACACATCTTCAATTACTCTCCTATTCAACTTTTGGTCCCCAAAAAATGGCCGACAAATCATAGGGACCCCACATGCAATACTTTCCATCAAAGAGCTCCAACCACAGTGTGTTATAAATACACCAACTGATTGATGCGCTAGAACTTCCAATTGAGGTGTCCAAGGTACAACTTTCCCAATATTATTTGTTCTCTCGAAAAATTCTTTCAACATTGGAAGTTTTGAATCGTCCTGAAATGACCAAATGTATGGAACATTCTTTTCTTGTATTGCTTCGGTTAATGCTAATAATTCTTGGGGCGGAGGAGTCAACATGGTACCGAAACAAATGTATGCGACGGATGATTTTTCTTGTTTGTTTAACCATGCTAGGCAGTTAAATTGATCTTCCAATTTGAATGATGATTCTTGGGATGGTAAAACAAGAGGGCCAATATTGAGGACTTGATTTAGCTTGGACTTGAGGTCATTTGTCTAATATTACGGTGGGGTCTAGTCCATCAAAACAATTTTGAACTATTGCCTTTGCTCTTGGAAATGCTAGTATCATGTTGTACAACATTTTTGGGAATGGTTGGTCTAGGTTTTCGCTTAGGAGCTCAATTGGTAAATCACTAGCATGTATTGCTGATAATCCTGGGAGAAATTCGAGGGTTCGGTCTTCGTTTTGTGCACCACCTGCAAACAATATTGCAATATTTGTAAACATGCTTATTGTTGAATAATGTTAGGGAAAATAATTAGTTTATTGGCTAGTCTACTAAGAGAAGTGTTTAATTGTAGTAGTTCGTACCATCCGTAATTACACCAAGAAACACTTGCATGTTTCAATGAGTTAAACTTGTCACCTTGTGTTTAAACGAGTAAAGAAATTGGATACTTTAAAAAGATGTATTCGAAATGCTCAATTTGTCACTGAAATTAAGAGCAAAGAAATTTGAAAATTAAATTTCTAAAAATCTCTTTTCTTTTCATAAACATTCAACACTTACAACTAGCGGTATAAACAAAACACAAATTATACATGTTGAATAATTCTTTTGGAATTTTAACACCTAGGATAAATAACTGTTTTTTTATAGGACTAGTTCCCAATTTTTCACCTTTAACTTTTGCCAAATTCTCACTTTGTATCTCAATTTTGGTTTTTGATAATTTGTACCCCAACTCTGAATTGAAATCTACCCACTTTTGTCCAATTTTTAATATTGTTACCAAATTAATAGAATATTAACCTATGAAATTTAACTGAAATGAGATGGATTTAAGAGTTTTAGTTCCAAAATTTCCAAAATTGAAATTAGAAAATTGGGTATAAATTAGTCTGCAAATTGGAATTAGTCATTTTTTATCTTTTATATATATATATATATATATATGTGCATACCATTGAAACTTTGATAGAATTGTACAAGTCTTACCAGCTGAAGCCAAAGCTTTAAGGATGGCATCAGTGTACAAATGAGCGGATAGCGAGTGAGGACCCGCCGTCCAAAATGGCACCCAAGGGATCCCCAATTCTTTAGCAATCTCAACAGAGAACCCCAAAAACGCATCCGTCAACAAACAACTTATCTTCAATCCGGTCTCGTCCACGACCTCTTCTAAGCGTTTCTTGAAATTATCAGGTGTGGCCTTAATGAAATAATTAATTGGCTCCAACGGATTACCCGAAAAAACGTATCCTTCTGGTGCGCCATCGTGTACGTCGTACGATTTAATGTTTTCGTAGCCGCCATGCAGTTTTATTGTGGAGAAAAGCTTCTGATTGGAAATTGTTGTATTGAAGAAGGAAAATGTGACATTTGGTGCGGCTGCGGCTAATTTTTGCACGAGATGGAGGAGAACATTAGGGTGTGATGCAAATGGAAAGGCTAAAGCGGCAACGTGACTTTTCTTGATTGTTGATGACATTTTGTTTTTTTTTTTGTTTTTCCAACACTAATTATGCATGGAAAGTGACTTAATTAATTATTTCATTTGTTTGAGTGTGTGCTTTTGAGTTTTGTTGGATGTGCATGAGAGAAAGTGATGGGGAAAAAAAAGTGTAAGAAGATCCATTGGTTTAGTCAAAAAGAGAGGGAGGAGTGGAGGTACGGTAAGCGAGACGAACGGGATGTCAATGCATATCTAATGGCTGCTATCGAACTACGGATTGATAATTTAATTGGTACTAAAGCCATGGATTTTCCATTTCGTTGGTTCATTTTCAGTTCACTAGTTTATTTTTTACCCAAGTGTCTATTTGGGATTGCTCAAATTAATTAAGCCAAGAAAAAAAAAATGACACGAAAGCAACTTTTATTTTCGTAAACCGTGATTTTGATAAAAATATACTTTATATCATTTTGTATGTCAAATCATCTATAGCACATCTTATAAGTTTGACATATATCTTATAATATAATAATATTTGTAAGTCAGACATAGATAAAAAATTAATAAAGAAAATCCGACAAAAGATCTTAACCATAATTAACACGTCTCAAATGCGCAATTTTTTGTCTAATAACCAATCTCAAACACATAATTGCCTTAACCAATGTGGAAAAACCGAAAGTTCTAGTAATAACTTGTCACAAACTAAAAAAGTGAAACAACCAAGTTCGTTGAAAGTGCAAATGGAAAAAGGTCATATTCGATCAAAAATAGAAAAAGTGTTACTACTCATTCTATAATACATGCATGCGAGATAGTTATTCTAAATCATCAAACTATTAAAAAATAATAAAATTTTAATTTTTTTTTTGTTATCTTAACACAGGTAACAGAGATTTACTTTTTTTTTTTAAAAAAACAAAGATTATTATTTGACCTGAATAAATGTAGCTGGTATAGAATGTGCCTTACAAAAGAACTTTGGCCCTTTTGAGTCTTTTAAAAACAGTGGCACAAACGTGTTACACAATGTGGTGGCAAATTACTTGGACACTTAGGCCCGTTTAGAGATGATATGCTCAAGCCCCAATTAGATCCAGTTTTATTTTCCTCGACATTTTTTTTTCTCATGAGAATATAAAAATTAACAAATAAAAAATACTACAAATATACTAGAACTATATGAGCTAAACTCCACATTTATTATCTTTCGTCATCAATCATTTTCATTGTTTAACAATCTCCTTAAACAAATGCAAAAAATAAATAAATAAATTTTGTTCCGGGAAACATCCTTTTCAACGAAACAATAGTAATTAAAGAAGTCCGGCTTCGATTATTGACTTTGTCTAGAGAAAGCTTATTTTCGCCCCGCTAATTAAGGCCAAAGTCATCACCGTGCATTTAGGCGGTATTAAAGCCGGCGAAATTCTCGCCTGAACAATAATATGAGGTAGATAAAGTATTAATTTACTTACCAACCTCTCTAACGACCCCAGAGAATCCTGGCTAAAATTTTAATTCCTATTAGGACTAGGGGTAGGGGTAGGGGGCATCCGGCCCCATTAGGCTAGAAGCCAAATCCCCCTTATCGTCGAGTCCAAATTCCATTCTTTTTAACTTTGAATAAGAGACTTATGAACAAAAAAAGCGAAAAATATATTTTTAGTCTTTCTTGTTTGGGATATTTATTAAATTAGTTTTTAAAGTTTTAAAAAATATAAATTTAATCTTCATTATTCTGTAATTTAAACAAAGTTAGGATAACTGATAGAAAATTTAAAATTTTAATGAAAAATGACCACGTGCGATGTTACGTAGCCATTAAATTTTAAAAAAATAATAAAAAAGATTAAATGCTAAAAGAATTGTACAACATTAGTCCCCAAAATTTGTCAGAAATGCAAAATTGGTCCCCAAGATATAAAAACTAATAAAAAAATTTTAACACAAAAATTCTAAAAGTTTCAATAGAAGTAACAAACATTTAATCATTAAGGGTTTGAGGCAAGAGGGAAAGATTTGTGAATACTAAAATAATTGTGGAATTTCAACTAAATAATAACCACATCTAAGAAATATTGCACGAAACAAAGTTTAAGGGCTAGTTGTGCTGAATGAAAAAATTTGAAATAATTTTAAAAATAAATAATGTTTGAACTTCTTAAATAATAAAATACGTATTTCCTAATAAACTAATCTTGTACATCTACTTTAAATTATATCCTTAGAAAATTTTCACAGTATTATAGTGATAAATTTGTCTTTTGAATTATTATCACTAGGCCTTACTACACTTTGTACCTCTAACTTGTATCTGGTTCTCACTTCGCACCCTATACTTTGTTTGGACATATTGCACCCTAAACTTTTAAATTTATCCTATTTTAATCCAATTTTTAACATCTTTACTCAAGTTAACGGATGTTAAGTGCATACCATGCGCTCGATTAAAAACGTATTGCATATATAGAAGTAGTCATCAATAATTTCACTTTGTACTCCTTAACTTATGATCAATTCTCACTTTACACCTGTACTTATTAATTTTGGAACTCATATTGTACCACTAACTCTTAGATTAGTCCCACTTTAGTCTAATTTTTAATAGTTTTAAAAATTTTGATGAATGTTCCAATGTAGAAACGTGATGTGCATGGTTGTAACATCCATTTACTTTTATAACGGTGTTAAAAGTTAGATTGAAATGGATAAATCTAAGAGTGCAAGTGTAATATGTCTAAAAAATAAATTTAGGGTACAAAATGAGAATTAGGTACAAGTTTGAGGGTGCAAGTGGAATAAACCTTTATCATTATTTTATTACAAAAAATGTAACATTAATGTAAATTAAACCTGTAGTCAATCAGCCAAATTTGGTGACACAAATTCTAGAAAATTAACAATATCAAGTGTCATATCGCAAATTTTTTTTGACTCCTTATAAATATTTATTTTTTATCCTAGTAAAATAAATATTAATATATAACATGGAAACACAATTTCATCATATGTATATTTATTTTGAATACAAAAAAAATAGTTAATTTTCTAAAATTCTATATGGATTCAACCTGGAAATATGATGATTTAATTTTTTTTTGTCAATATTAGTTTATCAAATTTGATAATTAAATATGGTTCACTTTGTATATTATATTGTCTAACAAAATTTAGTTATTGTCGACATGTTTATTCACTTTAATAATACTAGATATTTTTATAATATCACTATAACACTATGTTAATTTAATTTCTAATAATAATATTTTACAGTATTGGTATACGATTAATTTCTTAACAAATATGTATTTTATCATTTAAAAAATTCAAACGTTATCTATTTGTAAAATTTTCATCTCAAGTCTAATTAATTATTCATTACAATTAGCCTTTATTAGACATTATCATTATTTAGTTGAAATTATTTTTAATATTCACAAATTTTTCCCTCTCTCCTCAAATCTTCGATGACACAGGTTGCTTTGACATTGAAATTTTAGAATTTTTGGATTAAAATAAAATTTTATTAGCTTTTTTGTCTTTGGGGACCAATTTTACATTTCTGACAAATTTTGATAGGGATCAATTTTGTACAATTCTTTTAACATTTAAATTTTTTATTAATTTTTCTAAAATTTAACAGCCACTTTTGTTTAATATTTTAATTTTTCACAATTGTTCTAAATTTATTCAAATTCTAAAATATTGGGAAGTAAATCTATTTTGTCTAAAACTTTAAAAACTAATTTAGTAAATATCCCAAATAAAAGGAACCAAAAATGTATTTTTTCCGAAAAAAGAATAAGAGACTCATCAAGTTATTATACATTATGAGCAAATTGTTATACGTTATGTGTTCGAGTCATCAAAAATTGTGTAAAATATCTTATAAATCTTAATTGATATATAGTATAGTTCTACCTTCAAATTTCAACGAAAATTACAATGGTCCATTACACATGTGAAAAGACAAGATACCAAATTCTTGTCTGAAAGAAAAAATACGGCATCTTCTCATGTTAGATTGAGGGTTTGATTTTCATTTCTTCGTTTATTTTTCAAAGCAAAATTTCTTCGAATGGACAAATAAAAAAAGGGAATAAAAGAATATATTGCACTGTGTTGGTGCTTTGGTCATTCTTGTTGAACCAAAAAAAAAAACATTTGGTCCTTTTACATGCCTCCAAATTGTTCAAAACAAAGATAACTCTAATGTAGCTGAGATTGTAAATCTAGCTTTTATTGTTTAAGAATAGCCAGTTGAATTAAATTTCATTTATCACCAACATAAAAACATTAAAAAAAAATTGCTTCCGACATAACATTCATTTATTTTCGCGCGAAATATTTGATATATCTAATCTAACAGAAGCTAACACATATTCCTTGAAGGACCATCAGTTATCCAATAAAGATTAATGAGAATATATCTATCCTAGTCAAAAAAATAAAATAAAATAAAGTAATAAAGACATCACACGATGATCAAACAAATTGTAACATTAGACTAATGTTCCCTGGCCCCAGCAAAGCAAATGTGGTAATCATTACTGAACATGGGTGCCACCTCACAATAGTTGAAACTAAAAACTCAATAATATGCCAACCACCTTAAGTTCTCATTTATAAGCAAAATTCCTTCGCACTCAATCCATATTGTAAAATAGATATTTTAAATCGTTTGATAAAAAAAAATAATAATTTTTTTTATTTTTATTCATTTTAATTGTTATAAAATTTATTTATTATTATAATAATTAAAAATTAATAAATTTTTTTATTTTTCAATTATATCAACGATTGTGAGATTCACTCGAATGTGTAGCGTAAATTTACTCTTATAAATACCCGTGAATTTATATCAAAAAGCTCCCCCAACTACATTCCTCAACCACTAAAACTACAATTACTTTTCTCCCCGGATGAGGCCGTACTATGGCTCCATTGCCATGTTTTTCCTTCTCTTCCTCCTCATTTCATTCACCAATGCTGCTGCCACAACAATTCAAAGCAGCCATGCAAGATTTGTGAACCAATTTTTGGCTGCCCAAAATGCTGCCCGATCTGCCCTGCGCATGAGGCCACTAATGTGGGATGCAAATTTGGCCACATCTAGTATGCACAATGGTATGCAAACCAAAGGCGTTATGACTGTGCCTTGAGGCACTCCAATGGACCTTACGGTGAGAACATTTTTTGGGGCAGCGGCATCGGGTGGACGCCGGCTCAGGCGGCAGCGGATTGGGTGGTCGAGCGGAAGTGGTACAACTATTGGTCTAATTCGTGTGCTCCGGGTAAGGAATGTGGCCATTATACACAAATTGTGTGGAGAGACACTACAAGAATTGGATGTGCTAGAGTGACTTGTTTTGGTGGGAGAGGAGTTTTTATGACTTGCAACTACAATCCTCCTGGGAATTATATTGGAGAGAGTACCTTACTGAATGTTACATATACATCAATCAATGGCCTTGGTAACTAAGTATAACATCTATGATGAAGTAATTAATTTTTTCTTGATTTTTGTTCTTTCAAGCTTGATGTGTATATTAATTAGTATCACATTGTTTGTTACATTTAACCTGTGCCATTGTGGAAAATTAATACACATTATTATATATTTTCATAATTTGCAGTACAAGTGCCAGTACAGTTTAATTGTTTTATGGAAAGCTTCCAAATAAAAGTAAATGGACTATTTAATTTATTGGGGCCTTGAAATATTGAGGTTTTGAATCTTCAACTTCAATATCTATTTGAGCATTTTGCAGCTATCGTTTTCCAATTATTCACAACGTACTGAGCCCATTATGTATGGTGTTCACTTTACATGTGTGCTCATTATTAATGGAATTTGCACTGTTGCACATATATGTCTAGTTTGTATCATCCGGGCCTTCAAGTCAATACATTTTTCACTTCTAACCTTTAGCATGTCATAGCAACGAAAAGTGTATAAAGGTGACGGACGTTACCTTTTCTTTCAATTCTGTGGAATTAGAGAAAAAAAAAATTTTTTTTTTTTTTTCAACAGAAGTAAAAAAAAGTTTAGAAGACAAATAAGTTATCATTCTTTCTCCAGAATCAATGCGGACCACGCATATTTAAGTAACTTACGATGGTAAGTTACTATCAAACTTTCTATAGATTTTTTGATGGTTTAGTCACTCTATTTATCATTTGAGTCAACCGTTGCTGACAGAAAAATTGATAATACTACATAAGTAATATTGCAGGTCATAATTACTAATAATTTTGTTTTTAATTTTGGCTCGTTAATTTTAGATCAAAAGTTACCGTATCAGTTTAGACTCAAGTATTAAATAACGTGTAATAACTTGTTTTGTGTATTGTAGAATTCGCATGATTTTGTAGGATAAAGCTACTTAAGCCAAAATTTCCATGACTACTAAAAGCTACAATATTGGCCAATGGAATGAAATTTTACTTGCTAATTTCCTAGACTTTATTATTTCTTTCTTTTTTTTAGTTGATCGCTTTCCTATGCTTAAATAGTTTCTATAAAGTTTTCCCTCTATCAACACAGATTAAACTAAGTATTGAGGTTTGAAACATTGTTATATTTTCTTTAATTGGTTGTTGCATTTCGTAATTGTACTTTCCCTCAAATTCTGAAACACATAACAATGTATCAAGAAGGGAGGGGAAGAATTAATAAAACAAATTTGATGGTTTAATTAACCAAGTAAATTAGTTAATCGAGATGTAAGTAATCCCCTGATAATTATATTCAAGTAATTGCAAGAATATGGTGTGAGCCAAATCTCGTAGTAGTATTGATTTCCAGACCAAACAAAGACTGATCGTAAAAGATGTGGAATAATTTATGAACTTTCCTTCCTAGTATTCGTAATCATAAATAGAGTTCACCTAATTTGTTGTATAGCTCCAGGATTATTTAATTAGGTCTTAGTAATAATTTTCCAAATTCATACAAACCTCTTTTTCCCTCTTTATTTTTATTTTTTTATTTTTTTTTTTTATTATTTTTTTTTTGGAGGTATATGGGGGATGATGGAAACGAGGGAGGGGGGTCTGAATTGAATTAAAGGAAAGTTCAGTCATATATAGCTGGCAATGTTGAACTTGGGGGGCCTTTTAATAGCAACCTACTTTAGAAAAGTTAAAATAATTGAACCCTAACAGTTGGTCCAATGTGTTTTCTATTTAAATTCTGACTTGTGTAATTCTAAAATAACGAAATTCAGTAACTACCAAGATTCCCTTATAGAGTTTCTTCAATTTAATTACGTAAAAAAATCGTACGATATTAAGACAGTCCTGTCAAATGTCTATATTGCTAAAGAAATACTGTATAAATCAAACTAAGTGGCAAAGTCATATGTACACAAGGAATTACAGCTCAAGTGAAATATGTACTTAATAATATACTAACACTCAATAAATATAATTAAGAGGCCTGGATTACTTAGACCCAATAAATCTATTAAAATTTTAGAAAATTCTACAGTTTTTTTTAGGAAACTATTCCTTTGCTCTTTAAATATTTATACAGTACAATATCATGTATTTTAAATACTTGTATTGTACAAATTTTTAAAATTACGAAAATGATTTCCTAAAACATATTGTAGAATTCTTCTAAAATTTTACCTAATCACATCCCTCCATTATTTTCACAGATGGCAGGAGGTCGATAAACCCATTAGAACTTATGTAGATAGGACGTGTCTTCACTTTTTTCTTGCAAGCACTCTCCACGAGACATAACTTAAGTAGACTTAGTTTTTTATCTCACTTGTAGATCTTGTGGTGTGGATTTAATTTTGACTGCAGAATTTACAGGTGAGATTAAATACCGGGTCTATAGTAGTATTTTCCTTTAACAATATCATACTATTATGCGTATGTGCGTGGATGAATATCCTAAAATTTATGCTAATATTATTTAGCAATAATTTTTAAAAATATTACTTATTTCCCCATTATTGTTAATGGGTCCCACTACGGTATTGGAATGCATGACATGACATGACATTTATACCTTAGATATCTTAGCCATATTATGAAAGGGTAGTCTCAAAAATTACTCTTGAGATTTTTAATAATTTTTACTTGACTCCCTTCAGGTTTCTAATAGGTTTTGTCAACTTATTTACAAAAATATGTGTATGCATTAATTTGTTTACTTCTATCTATTATTTTTAAAAAAAACTTGATCACGTAAAATCACAAAATTAGTATCTTGTTTAGGAGAATCACAAACTCGTAATTAAAAAAAAACTCACAATAAACTTTTTGTCCAATAAATTTATGAAAATATTGCACATGTTAATGTGTTTTTGTGCACCGCTTTGAATAAAAAATTTTGAATACTTAAAACACTTCATATCATATATAAATAAATATAACTAATACTATTTTGTTCATAAATCAAAAACTCGAAATTAAAAAATATATTTTTCAAGAAAAAATTAATAAATTTATTTACAAAAATGCAGGGTTATGTAATGTGCTTGTATGTGTTGATTCGAAAAAAAATTTGAACACGTAAAAAAACCTATCATACAATATAAAAACAAATATGATTCGTATTTCTTTGGGAAATAACAAACTTTAAAGAAAAAAACTAAATGAATTTTTCTGATAAAGTTGTTAGTCAACTTATTTACTAATTATTAGGAACGTATTAGTGTGCTTATATGACAAGAACTCTAGAACACATAGATGTACACATTATATAACAATAAAAAATATTATTGGTAATTTATTTTGAAAGTCACTAACCTGTAAACTGAAAAAAATAATTAAAACATATTTTTCAACATTAATTGGAAAAGGATATGAAAATTTACAACCCACCAACTGTTTCTTTTTCTATTTTCTTTTTATTCGGGGACCAATAACAGAGATCCTAATTGGGGAATGGCAGAATTTTTTTATTTTTTATTTTTTATTTTTTTAATCTGAACGTATCCATTTCATTTATCTCCATGAAACTATATCGATATATTAGAAATGAGGAAACCTGTGAATTAATATAATTGTAAGGTAAAGGGATGGCAGGAAAAAAGCTCAATGAAATGAAAAAAGTACTTGCTACATTATTTTTTATTTTTTTTGGGCTACTTTCTACATTATTAACACTAAACCAATATATTTATTTACTACTTTATTTTCTATTGTAAAGTTTCATCTCTAGTTAAAGGAAAAAAGAAACACACAATGAAGAGAAAGAGAAAATTGAAAAGAAAATAACTTAAGAAAAATGTCGTTTCTCTTTTAAGTCTCCGCACGGCTAAACTACAATTTCTTTATTTTTTTCTTTTTTTCTTTGAGTTGTTTTGACTTGAAATAGGTAGCCAAAACTAAATTAATTTCACATTCTTCCCTTGAGGTTTAACATAATTACAGAAACCTCCCTTCAGGAATTAAAAATTACACTTACCTCCCTCGACTTCTTGAAATCACAATAATACCCTCAACATATTAATAAATTTTTTCAAGAAAATAAAAATGAATTTTTTTTTTTGGTGATATCCACCCCCAAAATTCACCTCTCTTCGAAAGCTAATATCCACATGAACATCTCTCTTGGTCTCCCTTCTATTTTAATATACTCTGCCAAAATTTTCAACAAACCCTTGAGAATTTCTGCAAATCACAAATCTCATTTGTTTGTGCCTTCCTTAATTGATGCCAAATCTTTGGTCTACGCACTCATAGGATCATTCTTAAGTACTTGTTGCAAATATTTTTTCTTTCGATACTCGATTTGAAGGGTGAAAGCCTGGACTCCCACCTTGGGTTGCTACCCAAGTGTAGCTCTCCTGCCACTTTGGCCAATTTTATGTCCAAAAATTGTGTTCAGGGAAAAAAAAATTTTGAGTTCAGGAGTGCAATTACACAGACTTTTTGCCATGGCTCGACGGTGAACGACTGCACCACCTGCTGATCTATGTCAAGATTATATATTTATTTATTTTTGTTGGGAAGAACCAAGATCTTATATTGCCATGGAGGCTGTGTTTGCAACTGGGAAATAAGATTTTGTCAGATTTTAGGCAATGTTTTTGGCCTCCTAATCCATTATTATTTTGAATTGAGATGGTGTTTGAGTTGAGTAGTGTTGTGCTATGGTGGTCCTGGTCTTGTAGGAGTTGCAGAGGAACGAGTTTGAGTTGGTTTTCAAGTGGGCAAGATGCTGACCTTGGGGGTGATTTGGTAATCACTGGTGTGGGACAAAATGATTTCACCACTGGAAGGATTTTGAGGTTTTACATATTAAATAATTAAGTAATCATTTTTAAAGTTTTTGGTTTGTATTTAAAAGAACAATAGGGGTTACTTGGGGTATTTAGTTAGATTTTTTGTCTTATATCAGCAAATTGGGTTTTTTTTTGTTACTAAAAATATTAAAATAAGGGAGGAAAGTATAAATTTTAATACCTGATGGGTGGTTCTTGCAATTACACTAAACCTCAGGAGAGGAATCTGAAATTAACCCAACCTAAAACTTTTAACTAAGAAAGTGTTTTTGTTTGTGTGCCAATTTGCCACAAATAAAAAGCAAAATGAACCATGAGGAAAAAATGAGATGAAAATTTCGCATTCACCATTATTTCGCCATTCAGATCGAGTGTCTTAACCCAGTATCTTGTGGGCTGAAGTTTATGGGGTCCATTTTCTCTGAAATCTACAGAATTGGACCAGTTTCGACTTCATTCCAGAACATCTTTAGATAGCATATCATGGGTAGTTGGGCTAATACCTACTAAGATAACGTTGGGCTTTTGGTAGATGCGATTATTACAAAAGTTACGATAAATGTTTATCAGTTGTAAATCAAATATGTAGAGAAAATTCTTTACTATGGGGAGTGTTCAATAACAACTATTACATTGTATTTGGATAGAATGATTTGGGTAAATTTGATTTGAAATTTTAATTTATAATAAGTTATTCAAATAAGTTAATTTAGTTGCGAATTTGAAATCCACCAAAAACTGAATAATTGAATTTAAAATTCACTCAAATTTCATGTCATTTCAAATTCACTCACGCAATTCAAATGCATTTATTTTATAATCAAATTGTGGCAACTTAGATCAAATTAATTTTTTTTAGAATTGGGTTACGAAAATTTCTTTTCGAGTTTTAAATTTTAAATTGTAGTACTATAATTTTGTTTTTCATTTGAAGGTAGGTTACATTACATTTTTTTTTTGTAGTTTCTTTCAGATTTTGGAATGAATTATTGAGGTTTGTCCTTTCTTTAAGCATCACAGGGTTCAGTCTATTTAAATTACATTTAAATGACAGTTGGCGCATTATTTTAAAATTCTCAATAACGAAATTTGGACAATGATATTTTTGCCTTAGAACAATTTGGTGACTTTCTTTCTGTCACCATATCGTAGAAAATGCAATTTCGTATTGACTTTACAAGTCTGCTTTTAACTTCTTCTTTTTTTATTTAATTTTTGGTGATGAATATGTACAAATTCAAATGACAACATGTCACATCTTCATTTGGATTTTGACGGAAAAGTCAGGATAGTTAAAGTCTGTTTTAAAATTCGGAATTCATAGTATAAATAGACTCATTCCTCACTTGTATAGATCATCGAGAGGAAAAAATCATCAGAAAGCTTTTTCTTCTTGCTTCTTTTTTTATAAATTTTCTATAAACAATCAATTTTATAATTTCTTTCTCTCAAGCGTCATCAAATATTCTCTTTCAATTTTAGTTCTTTATATTAGTTCTTTAATTTAAGTAAGCAGAAGTTCAGGGGAGAGATCGAAAGGTCTCAAACCCATAAAAATTTTAACAAGTAATTTTCAAAGGACAAACTCAGACAAGAATAGGATTCCAGGCACCATGAGGTATGTTGGCATTCTATGGATGAAATTTCCTTTCTATGATTAAAATTTGGGATAAAATAAAACTTGTATAGAATTTTTGGAGAAAATGCTAGGGTCTCGAGAGTACCCGTTAAGGCAAATGTTGAAGCTGCTCAAGGGAAAATACCCGTATGATGAATTTAGAAAACCTCTATACTAGGGTTATTATACCTCCAGATACTGTAGACTGTAATGCATACGGGTTGGCTTGATTGGTTGGTTTATTATGATGCATGTTTTCTTGTCCTTTTCTCCCGAGTCGGTCTAAGAGTCGAGGATCTCATCCTCCTCCCTTCTCGTGGTTTATGGTGCCCCCAAAAATGGTATCAGAGCCATGACTTTGAATTTTTCTTGTTGATATTTTATGGTAGTAGAGATCAAGTTCCAGGTTCCCCAATACAACCGCCATGAATTCCGATCAAGAATTTGCTAGACAACATCTTTGGTTAAATAGAAATCATAGTAGGAAACAACAGATAAAGAATTTAATATGAGAAATATGATAGTAAGTGTTAAAGGCCAGACTTTTTATTTAACTTATTGCATAAGAGAAATACAATATTTGAAAGACAGATTTCCAGTTAGATTAGCTTATGCTTTAGATGTTTTTAATTTAGAAATAAAATATTATAAACAAGCATTAAAGAAAGTATTAAGAACAAAAACCATATAAATGACAGATATAGAAAGAAGGATAATTCCCAAAGCTATTTTAGAAGGAGGAACTAGTATACCTATGAAGTACATGGTGAAAGACTTACACAAAGAATTTTATATTATGATAAAAATGATGGTAATTTAATTAGTTGTTCTGTGTATGAAACTTTTTATATAATTAAAAATCAGAAATATGGATATATTTATGAGATTCATTTAACAGACCTAATAGATTAAATATTTTTAATGTTGCCAAACCAAACAAATTATAATAAAATTTTAGCAAGAGAAATAAGACAATGCATAGACTTAAGTATCCAACATAAGAAAGAAATACTTAGAATTATTAATCCCTTAGACCAAGAAGCTAAGATGATAATTTTAGAAAAAATAGAAAAATGGAGTAAACCACTTAGAGAATTTTTATTATCAGTTACATCAGAAGTAATAGACAAAAATTATAATATAGAATTTTTTACAACAACAAGTGATTTTGTGATATTTACATCAGTACTTGAAGATAATAGTAATTACACTGGTTATAATGCTTTAGATTATTTTGATTCAGATGAGTATCCTGATGCAGATTAAATGTCTTTTATACAAGAAATGAATTTTACACAAGTAAGTTGGAAGCATTGTTTAATAGATTCTAATATGAGTATACAAAGATCTTTATAACAAACTATTACACATTTAGAAGAATGCCTAACAGATATACATAGATATCTAAGAATAACTTATCAAAAGCAGGAATCCCAGAAGCCCAATCTGAAATAAAATTTAAAGAAGGATTGATAATTAGTATGTTAGATTATATTAGACAATATAAAACAGAACTTCCTAAGCAATAGATAAAAATATAGAAGCATGATAACTATTATTTTTGAGACATTAAAAAATCAAAATAAAGAATTAAAAAGTATAAGACAAAACTTAGACTATTTAAAAACAGTAATAGAAAAACTAGAAAAGAAAAAAGAAAATAAAAATCCTAATTTAGAAAAAATAGAGAAAAATTTAGACAAAATAGAAAGACAGGTAGACAAAATAATAAAAGTACAACAAATAGAATGATATGAAAACAATTTAGACTACAAACTAGCAATAGAAGAAACTAAAAAATATTTACAAGACCCAATAGGATTTTCAGCATTTGAACCAGGCACACCAGCAGATAAACGAATAGTAAGACAAAATAATACTACAATAACATTATTAATAGCAACACAAATTAAAATGGATAAGTTAGAACAAAAACAAAGTAGTAAAAATAGAAGAATATTTAAAACAATTAGTCTCACATAAAGAAGTAGATGAATTAGCAGAAGCAATTAATAAAATGGACTTAGGAGCAAAAGGAAAGAAAAAAGTTAGACAACAACCTGTTTGGATAGTTTTACAATCTAAACAATAATAGATATTTTAGGAATATAAAATTCTAGATAGGGAAAGATCTGAGATTCTAATTACTAAACCTTGTAAATAGAGAAGATAATAGTACAGTAAGTACAATAGTAAATAGAATTCAAAGATTTATTAGGCCTTATCGAAATCCTACAGAAGATCTAATAAATTTAGGAGAAATAATTGATATTGATAGAGACATAAAAACATTTAGCAATAATAGAATAAGCATAATTAATTCAAATGCTTTATATGAAACATCAGACCAAACTAGACTCTACAGACATTATAGAGAAGTCCAAGTCAGATGCTTAGAAGGAGACACAGTTCATCTACATTTAGTAACCCCATCTCATAGTACAAAGACTTTTAGAAGGAAATTTTAAATTAACTCATTTAGGATTAATTGTAATAGGCATAAAAGCCCTACACAGAACAAACTTAGGAGGAAAGTATTATTATTAATTATGGACACTAGGATAAAAGACGCACATAAGGCAATTATAGGAGGAACAGAAATAGACATGCAGACAGGAGGTGAAATATTTTATTGCTGTCCCAATTATATGTTAGATACTAGAGAATTTGCAGAACATATTCAAATAAAAATAATGACCAGAGGATATCAAGATTTTGAGGGAAAAAATTTATTATTATGCACAGCATTTTTAGAAAAATTGACTCAAAGTAATACACCTAGATATAAAGTAAATATAAAAAATACTGTATAAATGTTAGGAAATAGAGGGATAAAATTTTTACCCCCATTAAATATAGATAATACAGACCAATCAGGATTACCATGGGAATTGGACAAATTAGTAAATAATTCAGAAAAGGCAATAATCCCACAAGATAGTATTTATTTTAATTACGAGTGTTGGCCCCAAAAGCAACATAAGAGGGGGGGTGAATTAGGTTGTCTTTAAAAATAATTCTTTTTATGTGCTTAATAGAAATTCAAACTTTATGCACCAAATGAAAACTTAAGCACAAATGAATACAATAGATATTCAACAATTTAAGCTTAAAGAACAAATAAGAATATTGAGATTAAGAGAATCAAACCAAACTCCCTAGCTTCTTAAGCTTGGAGCTTACAACTACAAAGAGCTTCTTACAAGGCAACTACCAAATTCACAACTTAAAGTTCAGCCCCTAAAAGTCTCTTCAAAGTAGGTGAGACAATAACCTCTTGTACACAAATGAGGATCACTCTTGCTCACACTAATTTCCTTTAGTTGAGCCAAGAGTTTTACACTCACAACCTCCCTTTGTTACAATTGTTATCTCTCCACTCTTACACTTGAAGAACTTTTACACTTCTAAGCTCTTTTCACACTACCTACACTATTACAACACTTGTACCCACTAATATTTCTCCCAAATAGCTCAAGAATTATTTGTAATCAATGTAGAAGTCTTTTCTTAATTAATTCAGACCTAGGGGTATTTATAGTTGCCAAATATCTGCTTTCAACAACTTCCCAACGGCTATTTTCCGAAAGGTCGCTTAGTATGATTTGGTCATCATCAAAACATGATTAACATAACTAGGGTTCAACAACGAGGACACCTTAGGAAGAAAATTTATAAGATTTACAGATTATATAGAAGCAAGTACAAGTCAAAGTAATAATAGTGAAGAAGATGAATAAGAAAATATTAGAAATCTAAAAATTTTTAGAAAAAGATACAGACTTTTATTTTGAAACACAAGATGATATAATTTGGGAAAAATTAGTTAATATTTTAAGAATAAAAAACAAAGAAAATAAAAAAATTAATTGTACAGGATGTAAAGAAGAATTCGATAACATTAATATAATATTTAGACATGTAATTAATTATTATGAAAGAAATGATAATTTAATGATAAGACAAAAAACGAAAATAATAGAAATTTTAGAAATAGAAGATGATATGAATTTAGAAGCATATGAATTAAAAGACGAAGAAATAATTAGTTTAATTTCAGAAGAAAATACAAGTAGTACAGTATATGAACCTAGTATCTACTAATAGAAAAAAGAGAAAGGATTTTAGAATTAATGGAAGCAAGTAGCAGTATTAATCCTCAACAACAAATACCAGACTCAGGAGGAAGTAGATTAAGAACAGAAACACCCTCAATCTTTTCTAAAAATAGACCTACATATTCTACTGAAAATATGCTTAGAAAAAGAATAGACCCAACAGAAATAGGAAATATTTACACACCACTTTTACAGATAGTTCCATATAAACCTATAGGACGAAGAGATCTTATGGAAGCCCCCTTACACTCATCAGTATGGAGGACAACCATTTATATTAAATATAACTAATATAGATCCTCAAAGATGGAATAATTATTTAGACTCTTGGAAAAATGCGATAGCTAGTGATTATATAAAACACTTTGACCCTAAAGATGCAGAAGAAATGTTAAGATATTTAGAACAATATTTAGGAGAATCAGCCAAGGCTATGTGGCAAGAATGGAAGGATAGAAATCCAATGGAATTAGCTGAATTAATTTCCTTAGGACCAAATCCTTTTAATTTTGGAAATACAATACATCAAATCATAACAGGAGAAGATCCAAATTTTGGAAACACAGAACAACAAAAGAATGCATTAATTAAATTAGAACAATTAAATTTAAAAAATTGGTATTACATAAAACCCTTTTTAGCAAAATATATATATTATGCCTCACTTAGTGGAAATACGTGGAATACAGACATAGTTAATAAAGTTTTTAATAAATTACCAGGAGCTTTAGGACTGAAAATAAGTAAAAGGTTTAAAGAAGAAATAGTAGATAAGAGAATGGAAACAGGAATAGGAATATCTTTAGGCCAACGAGTAATGTTCATAATAAAAATATTAGTAGAAAAATGTACTAATATACAAATAAGTAGACAATTAAAGAATGAAACAAGTTTTTGTAGCCAAATTTACACTCCTCAACATTATGATAAACAAGAAAAACCTAGATATAAAAATAGAAAATATCCAAAACAAACACTAAAAAGAAAAAATTATTACACAATCATCAAAAGATCCCAAGCTAGAAAACCTTACTTAAACAAAGATAGACATGTTAGAAAATATGACCCTGATCGAACATATAGGAAAAAGCTTTATTGTTATACATGCAGTAGTCCAAATCATCTAAGCTCAGCATGTCCTAGAAGAATAAATATGATAAATAAAAAGGCCATATTAGTAAATAATACAGATCAAGACTATCTAGATGTTAATGAAACTCTTAGTGACACGGAAACTATTTATTCCATTGTTAGTTTTGAAAAATTATTAGAAGAACAAAATTTATAAGAGAAAAATGAAATAATAGACCAATTCTTAGACCCAGAAGAACCAAACTTAGAAGAATTTATACATGAGTTAAAAGGAATAAATTTTATGTTTAAAGCAAAGATTAAAATACCAGATATAGATTGTGACCATAATTGGCAAAAGAATAAAAGATTAGATTCTAAACCTTGTTTATTCTGTGACTGGTACCCAGCTAGGAATAAAAGGAGTAAATGTAATTCGTGTTTTCTTTAATGAAGCCTGTATAAGTTGTGTAGAAAAATATACTGATTTTAAATTTTAAATACAAAATACAAATAGTTCCCATATAGATGAAAATGCTTTTGACAGAATAACTCAACTAGAACAAAGAGTAGCTAACTTAGAAAAAGAAATGTTTTATAAAAACAAAGGAAAAATAAAAGAAAATACAGAAGAAAATATAAATTTAGCCAATATAGAACAACAAATAAAATTTTGTAATCAAGACAAAAAACTGAATTCTATAAAATTAGAAGTAACATTTAAACATTATAATAAAATTATAGGAACAAGTGCAATTATAGATACAGGATGTACAACCATAATAGTGACTCAAAACTTGTAGATAATACAAAAATCCTTAAGTTTAAAGAATCAGTAAAAGCCACACAAATGGACGGTAGTATAAATGAATATAATTTTTATGCAAAAAATTGTAATATAGCATTTTTAAATAATTGTAATAGTTATAGCCAATACTATTTCATGCCTTATGGTATTAATAAGAGATATTTTAGAAACACATGGAGTAGGAATAATTATAGGATTAAAATTCTTATTAGATTTAGATGGAGGAATTATTTTGACAAAAGAATATGTACAAATTTTTAAAAATGTAACTACAAGTCCTTGTAATCCAACATCACTTCCACCTATCCACCCAGACTTAATAAGACAAATAGAGAATAAAAAATCAAGTAACAAAATAGAAGAAAAATGTATAGAATGCCAAAAAGGAAAAGAAGGTTGTTGTAATAATATAACAGTTTTAGAACAAGATTATTTAGAAGCCGATGAATTAAATGAATATTTAATAGATAAAATTAATCTTAAAAATTTATTACATTTAAAGACAAAAACAGAAATAGAATCACAGATGACACTTTACCATTTATAGGAGAAGACCCTATAAAATTATAGGATAAAAATAAAATTTATTGTGAAATAAAAGTTAAAAATCCAGATTATATAATAAAAACTGCAAAAATAGAAGCTAGGTCTTTACATCCCCAAGACATAGAGGAATTTAAGATGCACATTAAAGAATTATTAAATTTAAAAGTAATAAGACCATCAGAATCCCCTCATAGGTCAGCAGCATTTATAGTTAGAAAATACAGTGAAATAATCAGGGGAAAAAGCAGAATGGTAATAAATTATAAAAGACTAAATGATAATACTATAGATGATAGTTACGATATTCCAGACACAACATTTTTGATAAATAGAATACAGAGTAAAAAGATTTTTAGTAAATTTGATTGTAAGTCAGGTTTTTGGCAAATCAAAATAAACCCAGATAGTATAAAATGGACTGCCTTTACATGCCCATTAGGATTATTTGAATGGTTAGTAATGCCATTTGGATTAAAGAATGCACCTAGTATCTTCCAGAGAAAAATGGATAAAATTTTCTTAGAATATTCCCAATTTGTATTAGTATACATAGATGACATATTAGTTTTTTCAAAAAATGAACAGGAACATGTAGGATACCTTAACACAGTTTTTAGAATTTTTAGCTTATCAACATGGCATAATAATAAGCAAAAAGAAATTGGAATTATTTAAAACACACGTAAAATTTAGGAAATGGTCAGATAAAATTACAGGATCATATAGCCAAGGAAGTATTAGAAATGCCTGATAAATTAAAAAATTTAAAAGAATTACAAAAATTCTTAGGACTTATAAATTATGCTAGACCATTTCTTAAAGATATAGGCAAAATTGCAGGATCATTATATTCCAAGACGGGAAAAAATGGACAAAAATTTTTTAACATAGAAGATGTAAATTTAGTAAAAAAGATAAAACATATGATACAGAACATACCCTCTTTACAATTACCTTTAGAATCAGAATATTTAATAATAGAAACAGATGGTTGTGATTTAGGATGGAGAGGAATTCTAAAATAAAAACCCCATAAGTATTCACCAAAAGACTCAGAGAAATTATGTAGATATGCCAGTGGAACATTTAGAGAAAAAAGGTTATAAGACTAGTTTAGATTGTGAAATATTATTCGTTATTATCTATACATTAGATACTTTCAAATTATTTATAATTTCCAAGAAAGAATTTACAATTAGAACAGATTGTGAAGCTATAGTTAAATATTCACAGAATATGAAAGAAAAAAGCAGACATAAGAGATGACAAAAATTCTCTTTAAAAATAGTTGAATATAATATCAATTTTGAACATATAAAAGGAAAAGACAATAAATTAGCAGATGAATTATCTAGAAAAATTTATAGTTTTAATTCATAGGTCTAATGTTTGTTAATTTTTACAGGCCTGGATCAGACCCAAGAGCCCAGCTCGGGGCTCCCAGACCAAGTTTTATTTCTTATCCAATTTCAAGACCCGCTGTTGCTGAATCCAGCCAGCTTGGGTCATCAGACATTTATAAGTTTAGACAATCCTTTTCATTTTCCTAGTATATTAAAACAGACTCCTAGTGGCACAGAAAAAAGATTCGATTTTAATGGACATAGTTTATTTGCCATGCCACCTCATAATAGTTTCAGAATATTTTTTCTTTGATATGCTTAAACCTTTATAGAAATATAAATGAACAACAAAAGATAATTTTAGATAATTTATGGATTTCATATCAAAGAAAAAATAGTGGACACTTTACTAATTCTTTAAATGCTTTATCTGCTTATTTTAATGGACTAAATGATCTCTCTAAATTTGAGTGTTATGCAGTTTTTCATGGCACTCCAGGCAAGGCAGGATTATACAAGACATGGGTTGAAGTCCTCACTGCAATAAGAGGAGTAAAAAAGATGTGTGTATAAGGGTTTTCAGACAATTACAGAAGGACTTGAAGCTTGTAGATTTTACTTAGAAAATCAGTTTCATATCTCAGATCAAATTAATACCAGACCCATTATTCAGACAGATGAAGGTAACCAGATTAATTTTTGTGATCACTGTGAGACCCTTGTAAAAAACTTTAAAATAATAAATGAAAATTATAGAAATTTAGAACAAAAATTTTGTGTTAATAAGACCAAATTATTTGAATTAGAGCAAAAAGTCCAAGTTTTCACAGGGGTTTACAACTTTAGAAAAAGAAGATTGAAAAAATAGGTATTTAAACACTAAAAATTTAACCAAGGCCAGTGTTTCCGGTAAAGAAACACCTAGTCCGATTCAAACGGCAGCCGGTAAAGACAAAACAAGTCCGTTGATAGTTGGTGATTTACTAAAAATCACACAGACCAATACAGGGTGTAAGCCTGTATCTAGTCCCTTACAAACGGATAAGGGTAAAGACAAAATTAATAATCCGTTGATGGCTGGAAAATTGGCAAAAACTTCTGAAAAAGAGGAGTCATCTTCCTCAGAAACAAAACGAGGAATAAAATTAAGAAAAAAGAAAAAGAAAAAGGAAGACATTACCAAGAGTATTCTAAGTCAACTCCTTGGAAATTCAAAAATCTCCCAAAAATTCCATTTAGTGGAATCATGACTCAGACAAAAGAACAAATACAAGAAAACAAGACAATTGAAGACTCAAAGACTGACACGGATTCCACTCAAGACAACCAGCAGGAGCCATGTGATTTGGAAAACAAGATCAAGTGTCATCCACTGATGGAGTAGACAGCATTGGATGCCAAAATGTGGAGACCACACTATAGCATTATGAAGAAAATGTTAGACAGCTGTTAGAAATTTTCTCCAATTATTGTACTATGAAGACATCTTTTAGAAAAACAAAAATAATGTAAGGAATCTCTTTTACTTTACTTTATAGAATTAGGATAGTTAAAGTTCGGGATTGAAATCCGAAATTCATAGTATAAATAGACTCATTCCTCACTTGTATAGATCATCGAGAGGAAAAAATCATCAGAAAGCTTTCTCTTCTTGCTCCTTTTCTTGTAAATTTTCTATAAACAATCAATTTCATAATTTCTCTCTCTCAAGCGTCATCAAATATTCTCTTTCAATTTTAGTTCTTTAATTTAAGAAGAAGAAGTCCAGTGGGAGAGACCGAAAGGTTTCAAATCGATAAAAATTTCAACAAGTAATTTTCAAAGGACAAACTCAGACAAGAACAGGATTCCAGGCACCCATGAGGTATGTTGGCATTCTATGGATGAAATTTCCTTTCTATGGTTAAAATCTGGGATAAAATAAAACTTGTATAGAATTTCTAGATAAAAGGCTAGGGCCTCGAGAGTACCCGTTAAGGCAAATGTTGAAGCCGCTCAAGGGGAAATGCCCGTATGATGAGTCTAGAAAACCTCTATATTAGGGTTATTATACCTCCAGATACTGTAGACTGTAATGCATACGGGTTGGCTTGATTGGTTGGTTTATTATGATGCCTGTTTTCTTGTCCTTTTCTCCCGAGTCGGTCTAAGAGTCAACGATCTCATCCTCCTCCCTTCTCGTGGTTTATGGTGCCCCCAAAACATATTAATTCTAAAAGTTGTAGGTTTATTTTTAGGGTTATCAATCACTTAAAACAAATTTATGATAAAATGTTTTGTTGTGTCTATAAAAGAGTGACTCCATCAAAGACATGCATACAGTACAATAATTATACTCTTTGTGAAAAAAAAAATACAATATACAATTATATTATATTTTTCTTCCTTTTCTTAGTTTCTTATTTGTTCTTGAGTGTGCAAAATAAGTATACCATATTTTTCTTCTTTTTCTTAGGAGGTGTTTGGTTTATGAGTATGAGAGGGGGGAATGAGAATCAAAATTAATGATACCTATAGATGGTATTTGGTTGAACACTATGAGAATCATTATATGGGAATGAAAATGTTACAAAATACCTACTTTCATTCATTAGAAAATACCTACTTTCATTCCCTACTTGTGACTGGATTTCAAGTTGAGTAACTTATTAATATAATGAAACCCATTCATGTGTTAAACCAAACAAGTAAAGGGAAATGATATAAACTTATACCAATAGTGAAATTTATGATTCACATTCCGATTCCAATTCCCAAATGTGAACCAAACACCTCCTTAGTTTCTTACTTCTTCTTGAGTGTTGTTTTTTTTTTTTTAAAAAAAAAAAAAATCACCCTCCCACTACTATTTAATAATTCAAATCCATAACTAATTAATAAGTTATAAGGAAAATATCTTATCATCTAAAGTGTACTTAGTTATCACACTTGTATTATTAAATAAGTGTATTTTTTTATATATTTTTAATAAATCATGCATATCTTATTTGTTTAAATCCCTCAACAACTCACTCAGAAGTTAGATTACATGTATTAAGGCCTACAAATTTATTTTTCATGTGTTTCCTCCTTCCTACTTTTCCAACATCCATCTAGTACAAGAATTAAAAAAATATATTATTGAGTAATCTTACTTACACTATTGATGTAGAAAAATTTTATACAAATACATATAAATTCATGCTATGAAATTTATTTTTGCACATATGATATGTAGGAAAATTTTATGATCCTGTTAGGGTATTATATCATTGTAATTTAAATATTTATACAATATAATATTATGTGCTTTGAATACTTGTATAACAAAAGTTTTAAAGAACAATGATATGGTATTCTAAACGAAACATAGAATTTCCGTGATATGTATGTATACATCATCGAAGATTTAAAAAATTTCTACGTGTCTAGACCATGTTTCTACGACTCGGCCAAGTCAAAGTCGACTCGACTGAATCGTATCCAGAATATTACACCCCTTTTTGTATTGATATGTCATATCAACCTATGTACATGTTAAAATATGAACTAAAATCATAGTATAATACTTATTTTTACTAGTTAATTCCTTAAAACTAATCTATAATTAACTATTTGTGATTTTCATTTTTTTTTTTTTTACAATTTTGGATAAATTTATTATCCGATACCTATTTGATATATAGAACAATCATCACTGCGATTGTGACTTTAAACCATCGTACGGACCATAGTCTTAAAACTCAAAAAAACTTGGTTGAATTGCACAAAGTTAACTCGATTCGTTATAGATGACTATCGAGTTTTAGATTAAACTCAACAAACTCACTGAGTAATTATGAATTTTTATTCAAGTTAAATTTATTTAATACTAAAAAATAGATAAATTGTTTAACGCAATTTTTGAAACTAAAATGTTTTCTGAAATGATAATGAATAATATGTTAAAAAATCATATAAGTAATTTAAAATTTTAAATACTTAACCGAATTATTAGTATAATTTTATCCTTAATAGATGTCATAATTAATGTAGTTTACACTTACGAGTTTTTAATTTTTAACTAGATGTAAATTTTAAAAGAATTTTTTTTAATATACTGAGATTTATTAAATTTTCAAATCTAGCCGAGTTAGGAGTTTTTAAACGTTAATGTGGACTCCACCCTTGTCTCCTTTTCCTTCAACAAAACCGTAACTCCCGCGCCTCCTTTTGCCTCGTTCCTCCTCTTAGAAGTAAGAACTATTACCCTTCTAATTTTTACATTCCTCCTTCACGGTACGCAAAAATGGATTGAAATGAAAAGATTATTTCAAGTAGAATCGATTTTTTCTCGAAATAGATATAAATACTTATTTTTAGTTTAATATTTGATAGTTTAAATCAAAATAGAATGCATATTTTATTTCATATTTAGTAATTAATTTTTTAGATGTCAAAATACAATGAATTTTAAATTAAAAAACTTATCTCGTTTTTTATTTTTATTCACTAACTATTTCTATAATTAAGAAAAATCTTCAAATATTTTGCGTTAAAAGTAAAAAAATACAAAAGTATATTAATTTTTTTTTTATATTTGAACAATGAAATTATACAACTTAATTATTTGAATATAAAAAATTTAATTATTTGTACGCAAATAAAAATTTAATATAATTTTGTAACTTTTTAACAATATATTGTATAATTTAACTACATTATCTTAATGATAAAAAAATATACTATGCATCCAAATAATTATAGTACCCAATTTAACAATTTATCCTATTGATACACATCTAGATAAAAATACAATTAAATTTATTTTACATTCAAAAAATCAAATTATATAATCTAACTAATCATATAATATCATATTTATTTATAAAGCAATAAGATTACAACTTATAACTAAACTATTGAATAAATTTGAAAAGAATTAGTTAAATTTAACCATCCCATAAAAGTTGGAAAGGACTTAATTTTTTTTGAGAAACGACCTTTCAAGAATTGGTAGAAACGAACTTTTTTTTATAAAATAGTTTTTACAAATATAAAATAAAAATAAAAAATTAGAAAGACAGTTTCCATTTCACCCGTTGGCCATTGCCGCTTGCCAACGTGGGGTTCTGGTACAACCCCAAATCCCGGTTCTACTCCTATTATACTCTATCCTCCCTCCCTGGTCCCTACCCTACCCCTCAGTTCTTTTCACTATCCCAACTAACCATTCACACATGATCACCATAACCAAGCTACCCCTTCACCCTCCAAATCAAATCCCAATTACCCTTTTCACCCCAAGATTTTTAGGCAAAACTCTGCTGAGTTTCAACTTGGGATTTAGACCAAGAAAAGAACAAGCCTTTTTTAGGCTGATTTGGGCAGCAGATTATGGTATTAATGGGATGGAGCTGTTGAGGAAATTAACCAGAGGTTGCTTTCCTGATACTCCCACACCTTATAACGAAGAAGGTGCAGAGGAAGGTGGAAGTTGAATCAGATAATGGAGGTTTGGATTTCTTTGATGCTGCTACTGCTCAATCCAAAGTTCAGCCTCAGCACATTGTCATCATGGTCAACGGCCTTGCTGGAAGGTTAACTTGTATAATTGTTAATATATGTGCTTATATGTTTTGATTTTGCATTTTATGTAGTTAAAGATTGAAATTCTGGCGTGTTAAGAATGGAAAGTGATGAACACTGAACTGGACAGGGAGGGTGTAAATGTAGAGAGGAAGTGTTTTTGTATCAACTAGTGTGTAACGAATACATTGGTAGGGGCGAGGCTCTATTTATGGATTTCGGACAAGGGGTAGAGGTTAAATCCTCTGACCTAGCCTGTTTAATTATTTTTGCCCTTGGTGAGCTTGACATGTGTCCTAAGCCTATTGGCCAGCCAATCCATGTATTATCAGAAAGCTAAGAGTATGACTATGGAGCAGAAGTGAAGTTGCCTGATACAAGGTCGAGGACTTGTAACTGGTAAAAAGGTGCAGTTTTGAACTCATTTCATTGGCAAAGGAATATGTTATTAGTTGAGCTAATAGTGGTCGAGCAAAAATAGTAGTTCCTTTATAAATGGTTGTGTTGGAGAAGATTTCGTTAAGCTGTGTGGTAAAGTTTAGTGGATTTGGGATCAGACATTGTAAGAATCTAGAAGGAAAAATAACACATGGTATGTATTGACATCTGGATAAGCTATTAGGTTATACCTATAGCTATGATTGAAGCGAATGCTTACCTATCACATGATTCGATGTTAATGGTTTCTTTGTACAAAATTAACTTGTATTTGCTAAACAACTTAGGAAGATGTAGCTAGATCATTCTGTGAATATCTCCACTTCTCCAAGATTCTGTTATCTTGCTTTACTTCCTCTTAAACTTTGATGTCAGACAAGCATGTCTTGTGATTGCAACAAGGCTGATCTGGTTACTGCAGCTTCTGCTATCTTGGGACATTTCTCCTGCAGCTCTGCTATCTTGGAATTGTTTAAACTTTTTGAGATATATGAATGTCATATCTTGCCTTGACCACTGAAAAGGGGACCTTTGGAATATCTTTAATAGATGGTACTTCCATCCATCTCTTTTTGGTCCTTGTGCAATTACACAACCAAAGAACCCTGATTTCCTCTCTCTCTCATGTACCATCGACATTCCCAGTACCTGAAGTTGCGCAACTGCTACCAAGTGCTTTGGATGATGCCCTTTAAAAGGGGTGCATCTTTTTCCCCAGAAGTATGGATTTTAGAAGTGCTATTTTACCAAATCTTTATTTTCTTTGGTATACCATTCCCCTTAACATTTCAAATGTTTGCTTTATGTGAAGGTTAAGTAATGGGATAATGATTGTCTACCTCTTTTTAGTTTTAGATTCCAAAGAAGCTTAGAGACAATCTGTTCAGGATTTTCAGTGAGAAGTCAATTTGCCTAGGATTATTTTTTTGGCAAGAGTAAATGCAGCAGCATGTTTAGACATCAGAGTGCTTTGGGAATTTTTGTTGGGTGGTTTGGAAGGAACAGGTGACTGCAATTCAAAAATTCAATAAATGCCTAAGAATTTCTTTCAGTTAGATTCAATATTTTTAAATTCACATTTATTTTGACAAAAGGTGTATTTGTCAAACATATTACTAACAGATATAGAGAGCCGTATAGCAGTTGGTACTTTTTACTATATTATTTTAGTTGTATTTGTCGCCTGATTAATAATTTTTGTACCCTTGAAGAAATATTTTGTAGTTCCTAAGTAGACCAGGAAAATTCTTCCCATTTTTACATGCATTAAATTGAAGAATCTATTCCTCTACATCTCAGATAAAACGTCTGCCACTTTTTATTGGTAATCATCAAAATTTCCTAATTACAAAGAACTTTTGATCTTAGATCTTCTATATGTGAATAAAACTCAATATTCCTAATTTATTGTGACCCCAATAGAAGAGACGTTTATTGGCATATTCCACCATGGAGTTTTTAGGAGATTCATGTTTCTGGGACTTGTAATAGCTTCACTTCGCCTGAACTTTAATCATCACATATAAACTTGATCTGTCGAAGATATATACCCATATTTTGCTATGCTGCTTGTATTTGAACTTTGACTGTTGTACCAACTCTGATGCAAGTATCATTGCTCTATTCTCAGTGCTGCAGATTGGAGATATGCTGCTGAGCAGTTTGTGAAGAGGCTTCCTGACAAAGTTATCGTTCATCGTATGTTAACCTTTTAGAAAATGTCTTTTGATGGGAGTTTTTTCTTTATGATTTCTTCACATTGTCATAGTGGTAGTTAAACTGGATTCATAAGCATCTGTGT
This sequence comes from Cinchona pubescens, assembly GCA_025175665.1. NCBI lineage: Eukaryota > Viridiplantae > Streptophyta > Magnoliopsida > Gentianales > Rubiaceae > Cinchona > Cinchona pubescens. The sequence continues at coordinate 1,892,737 of JANKKI010000122.1, read as the reverse complement.
TTGGTTTTATGGTGTTGAAATGCTTAAAGATGCTTCTGACTGATTAGTTATAACTTATGTTTCCTCTCCTGGTGGGAACAATAGTTTATTCTATGCTATTGTAATTATCAAGTTTATGCTGCTCGGTAATACATGGCATTCATTTCCCTTTTCTTAACCCAATTAGTTGCTGCTAAGTAGGAATTAAGTTTTGTTGTTGGTTTTGCTGATACGTGAACAAACATTAGATCATTTTCTGAAGTTCTTTTTGCTGTAACTGTCCTTCTGAGAACTTTACATTTACACTTGCTACTCAATTTTCTTTAGGAAAATGTTGATTGTTCTCTTTCTTTTTCGTTTTGAGAATTTCTGGATTGTGCATAACCAAGTTTTGGACCTTAATGGAAGATGATTGAATTATACAGAAGGAATCCATGTGGTATCTGCTTGTGCAGAAATATGATTATTTCGTAGCATGATGTGTACCAGGTAGTGTATGCAATACTTCAAAGCTGACTTTTGATGGTGTTGATTTGATGGGTGAGAGGCTCGCTGAAGAGGTATTTTGCTAATTAGCATTCTTTATCCTCATGTTTCTGTTGTACTTCTGGTTACCAAAACTTAATCGAGTTCTAAAGAGGTTGATTTTGACCATCATTTCTAGAATTTTATATATTTTCTTTTCCTAAAACTAGTGCAGGTGGTCAATGTTATTAAAAATTGGCCTGGGTTACACAAGATCTCATTTGTTGCCCACTCATTGGGTGGTCTTATTGCCAGATATGCTATTGGAAGATTGTATGAACTTTCTGCTAAAATTGGAACTGCTGATGAAACTGAGTCCTCTTCAGGTGGGGAAGCAAATGTGTCTAGAAAATGTGTTGAACGATATTACGAAGCAAGGATTGCTGGACTGGATCCTGTGAATTTTATTACATTAGCAACCCCGCATTTGGGTTCTAGAGGACATAAACAGGTTTGTTTTTTGTTTCTTTCTGGTTTCTTTTTTTTTTAATTTTTTTTTAAATATGGTTTCTGTTGCAAGTAAATGAGCTCACCCTTTTAGTGTTTTATCACCTATAAAGCTGCTTTTCATTTATTTGGGTGGTTTTGAATGGATAATCACCTATTAACTTTGATAGAAGTTATGATGGTATCTGGTCTTCTGATTAGCACCACCAATTGATGTAGGTTTCAAGTCATAACTTGTCTGAAATCGAACTATGGATATTCTTAATCAGGTTTTGAGTTGCATCCTGATGGTGCTTATAAAATTTGCATATTACCATGCTGTATGCAGTTTTGCCTCTCAGATTCCATTTAATATTCTAAGAATCTAATGTTTGCATTGCTGAGGCCTTAGCCTTGATACTTTTCATTGTTCCTGCTTCATCAGCTTCCGCTCCTTTGTGGTCTTACTTTCTTAGAGAGAAGTGTGTCCCAAGCTGCATACTGGATTGCTGGGAGATCTGGGAAGCATTTGTTTCTAACTGATGATGACAATGGAAAGCCTCCTCTTCTCCTTAGGATGGTTGATGACTCAGATGACCTAAAATTCATGTTTGTATTGAATTTGTTATAGCTAATTCTTAATAAGCAGAAATGAAGAAAAGATAAGGTTGTGAGCATGAATTAAATAACATCATTTATGGCTTATACAGGTCAGCCTTGCACTCTTTCAAGCGTCGTGTGGCATATGCTCAAATGCAAACTGTGATTGTATCCTTATTGCATTTTATCTACGGTTTGAAAGTCAAAATTTTCAATTGCAGCCACAAAAGTTTTTTCTTTTCTGCTTCAACTTATCTGTAATTAACCTTTACTGATATTAAGCTATTGTTGGCTGGAGAACGTCATCAATTCGCCGCCAGCATGAACTTCCAAAGGTACTTCAATAAATGTCTCACTTGATTGGCGTATGTCTTAGATAAATTTTCTGAACTGCATCGGTGCATCCATTGTCTAATCTCTCTCTCTCTTTCTCTCTCTCTACAGTCTAACCTTCTTGTGAAGAATGAGAAATATCCCCACATTGTACATGTTGATCAAGGAAACACCGAAGGCAATAACAGCAAAACATTGTGTACAATTGAAACAGAAGTTGTTGACTTGGAAGGTATTTTGGCTTTCTGTTTCCTACACATTTTTTGATTGTTTGTATTCCTTCCCATTCATGTGCACTGGTTGCAAATTTTTGTTTTCTCTTTGTATGTCACACATTGAAGAGTCAAAGAAACTTATATCAAGGAAATCAAAGTTTCGTCGTTTCCTTCCTTCTATTGGTGGAAGTTTGAGGATTGTTTTGGACGATGATGCTTCATACTGAATTTCAACTTTCCTTATTTCCGTTCTCCACAGTAGCTGAATTGGGATTGGGATAATGATCTGTTGGTTAGAGGATAAATTTAATTCAGTTTTAGGATATGCTGGATAATGTTTGTCTAGTGGATTATATTAATTCGTGCATACCAATGTAGAAAGATGCCAAGACATTCCTTAGGTTCTTATGATTAATCATATCCTTTTTTGAATTTAGGTTCTTATATATTTCTGGTTACTGAAATTAACAATTAATCATTGCAGCAGGCTCTTAATTAATGGCTTCAGTAACTTTGAGAACTATTACTAAAGAATATACGTTGAACTAGGGATAGTATCGGTTTGTTTGTGAAGAACCATTCCAGTTTTGTTTATTAATATATTTTCATAGCGATTTAGTAATAAGAATATGTTTTGCACTATATGCTACCAGTTTTTTGAAAATTTGCATCTTGCAGAATATACTAGAAATGTAATTTCGAATACTTCCTATAGTAATTTCACCTTTAGTCTGAGTAGTAGTCAAAAGCTAAAGGAAAAACTAGATAAATATAATCCTTCGTCATAATGCTGCAAGAATACTATCTGATGAACTATTCCTTTTATATAAGCAATACATATAATCATGTATCCATTATGTATGTATGTCTGTCATGAACGTTTGGTGAGTAACTGCATATACAAATAAACGTGCATGTAGTGCTTACATAAGCTGTTTGTCTGCTTGTCATCCGTTTAATATGTTTTGGCACAATTTGCTCCATGCTGGACCTGATGAAAGCCTGCATTCCCTGCATGTAGAGGAGATGATTAGAGGCCTTACTCAAGTACCATGGGAACGTGTTGATGTTAGCTTTCAGAAGAGCACACAGCGATATGTTGCACACAATACAATTCACTCAGGCAAGCTTTTGAACTGGATATATATGTTGATGGTAGTTGTCTGTGCCATTTTTCAACCCAATGAACTTATTATATTCTGGCTTCATTTGTCTTTTGTGTTCTTTAGCTCAATACTTGGTACAATCATACAAACTTTTCATGTCGAGAAGCACCCGGGTTTCTGTAATCTATGATTGTTCATTCTTTTCTCTGTTTCTGTGATTTATTTTAGCTTTCTGTTACCCTCTCTCTCTCTCTCTCCACCCTCCCTCTCTCTCTCTCTCTCTCTATATATATATATATATCTTCTTTTAGGTCTTTGGTTGCTCTTTTATTATCCATGCCTAGCATGTCGAATTGCATCTTTCTTCTGCCAGCTCATGCCCTTCTTTTTCATTTTGTAGTCTCTGGAAATGTTAATAGGGAGGTGAAGGAAACATTAATTTTATACCTCCATCAAAAAATTAAATTTTCTTGTCATTGGTTAGTAATAATTTAGATTTGGCTTCAATTGTTACATTAAATATGAAATGGCTGATTAACAGCATAATAGTTAACAGTACCAAGGGTAAATATACGGATCAAGCTGCTATAGATTGATAATGACTTAATTATGGCTATATTAGGTCTTCACAAACTTTGTTCCACTCCCTAAATTTTGAGCCAATGTAGTTCATATTCAACCTTTCCTGCTTTTATCTGTGTAAAAATTGTGAAATAATTAAGGTTGTGATTAGACGCAAAAGTCAAATTTGGCATATTATGGTTGTAAACTTGGTGGTGGGCATTGCTGACGATTGATGACTAGACGCATTTTCTCTTATCCTTTCTTTAACACACTGCTATTTTGAATAATATTTCGCATCATGAATATAGGTTAACAGGTACTGGATAAACTCGGATGGAGCTGATGTGGTTCAACATATGATAGATAACTTCATTGTCTAACGATCTACATCTTGATACTTCTTTCTGTTGTTCTGTACGTTGAAGCCTTGCAAGTGGTGATTCAAGTCGTGCGGGTTAGATTGCTCATCTCTCATGCACTGCATGCATTTTTACTGGAAGTCGCTGTTGTACATATTCACTTGGACTGAGAAATGTAAATAATTAAACACATCTCAGTCTCAAAGTTTCCATTCTCGGTCCTGAGTGCTGAACGCAACAATGCCTAAGCCATGCAAGATCTTTGCCTAGAACCTTAAGTCAGGCTCTATTTCAATCGTTTGGAAAGGGACCGAGAATGGAAAAAAGTTGCTCTCTACTAGATGCAGGTTTGGTTAGTATGATGCCACAAGGAAATTTTAATTTTAGGAGCAAATGCAATGTCTTTGAGACCTGTACTTTTTCTGTTAAAAGGATGTGTGGGAATTTTTTTTGGCAAATACTTAGGTAGACCCGGTTTTTGATCCTACTTGTAGATCCTGTGGTGTGGATTAAACCTTAGAGAATCTATGACATCAGCTGATGTAAACAAGATTTTTTAAATTTTAATCCTGACCACGTGGTCTACAGGTGGAGGGGTCAAAGACTGGATCTACCTAAATATTTTCTTTTTTTTTTTGCCTTTTTCCCTTTACATCATTTGCTGTAGTAGTGCTGCATGCCCTTCCCTTTATTTTGTAGCCTAAAAGATTGATTTTTCGTGGGAAACCGTTATTAGTTTTATGCTGTTTTGTTTTCGAATTCTCTTATGTTGTGGTTGAATAAATGAATTTGAGAAAAAAATTTGAAATTCATCCATTTGTTAGAGGGATTTGTAAAGTTAAAATGGATGAATTTCAAATCTATCCCAATTAGAAATCTTTTATTTCATACTTTTTAATTTGGATAGATTTGAAATTAATTCATTCCAACTTTACAAATTCTTTAAAAAAATAGATAAATTTTAAATATTTTTTCAAATTCATTAATCCAAACACAATCTTAATTATATTCATTTGATTGGTATAGAACTGCTTGTCAATGTACTAAGACACTGATAAGCTTTTAGAAGGTTTACTTGGTAAACTTTTTAATTCTATAGTCACACGTCTAGCACCCAGTGTTACGTGAGGACAATCTCATGTGCGCATCTGCAAAAATAAAATTGGTTTTGTTGTTCAATGGAAGTGAACTAGCATCTGTTATTCGAAAACTTTGTGCAACTCTCTGAACTTTTTTCAAAATAAATTTTTCTTTCCTGGTAAAACAACTAGAGAACGGATTTTTGATTTAACCATTTTGTTGTGTGTGTGTTTTTAAAAAAAAAAAATAATAATTAAGTACCTTGTCGTTGAGTCTTAATATTAAAACGATGTTGTTTTGCTTTAAAATGACGTGGGTTTGATTTTTTACTTGTATTTTTAATTCTAAACTATGGACTGTAACTTTAAGAATCAAAATGTATCATTGTTATCTATTCCGATCACTTCCGACCATCAGAATTGAATAAACAATCTAATAAGCAAAATTTCATAAAATGAGATAACAAATAACACAATTAACTTACGATATTAATATGCTACTGAATAAAAGTTTGAATACAACCATTTTAAATTTCTTTTGACCACATAGAAAGCTCAAAGTGTCAAAGATCGCGTTCCAATAAAATATTTTTTCTGTTCCCTTTAAGAAGATTTCAGTTATATGGCGTTTCAAATTTCAACATAACTGGATTTGCTAGTTATGATTGCCATGTCAATCCTAACTCATTCATTATCTCATTATTGTGTTCAGATTTTAGTATTTTAAAATATTTCTTTAAATACATATTTGTAATCAAATTTAGGCTAAATCACATTCTAATACATTCTAATACTTAGTTTAAATAATACTCTAAACAATAAATATTTATTTTTTAATTTCCTTTCCAATCTTCGTCATCTTGACGTACAAATATCACAGGACAAGCATTCATTCATTTCATCGAACTCCACCAACACTTGGAGTTTGAGAATTAAGGGGGTTCATTAATTATTTTTTATTATTTGGTTAAAATTTTTTATTTATTTTTTGTTTTAGGTACAAGAAGAAAATTAAAATTAAATTCAAACCAATTTTTTATTCGTCCATTAGGTAAATCTACCAAACTTTTGTCATTTCGGATTTTAGTTTATTCGATTAATCAAAATTTACTAGTTAATTGAAAAAACTAAATAAAACATTAGATACAAAATTAATAAAATTAAATAAAAACATAAAGTAATAAAACTAAACTTGATACTAAAAACAAATCGAATGACTGAAAATATGAAATTGATTACTAAAAAAATTAAAAAACTAAATCTAATAAAATTAAAAAATTCAGTTAATAATTTTTAATAATCAAATTTAAAATCGAACACTGAACTAGTTTAGTTAGATAATTTATGCAGGTAAACCAAATTATTAACACATCTATTTACATGACTTAATCACCCTCCAATTAATAAACAAATTGGAGGCTTAGGCCAAATTGGTAAGGGCAAATCAGGGAACAAAAATATACCGTATAAAAAAGCCAGCTGCGTGATTGCCACGTATGGAAAAATTACCCATCTTGATAGGCGCGTAAATAATATCCTTATCTAGAATCAAATTTAATTAATTAAGCTACCAGATTTCGTCCGGATTAGACGACTAATCTGATTTTAAATTTAAAACTTGGATTTAATTATTCATGAAGGCCATCCAAAGAAACACACGTCACCTTAATACTCTCTACCTAGTCTTTATCTACTCCATAAACCCTTCGTCCCTCTCAACTATTTCTCTCTCAAGTAAGTAAACTCTGCTACTTCTGATATTTTTTTTGAGATTTTTCGTATCCTTCTTTGAACTTATTAGCAATTTTTAATTGAACAAAATGGGAAAAGGAACAACAAATGATGATTTTTTTTTTTTAAAGGACATATTAAGGATTATTTGAGGTAGTTTCTTGAATTATTCCAACTTATTAGCTATTTTAAATTGAAGAAAGGGAAAAAGGGATTGCAAATAATCATAAAAAGATTGATTTTTTGTTGTTTTGAGGACTGTTTAATGATCATATTGGTCTGTGGAAGTGATAAATTTCTCGTGTTTTTATCAAATTGATGTAAAGTATTGATCTTTTTGAACTTTTTTTTTTCTCATTTAATTATATTTGTTTCTTTCCATTCTTTAATTCTAATATTAACAGTGAATATGAGGACAGAGTTTAACTAAGATATTGTTGATTTTCTGATCACAAATTGTAGTGGATGTAGGCTTTATTTATGTTTCATTATGTTTTTCCTTTTTTTTGATTAATTAAATCAAAACAGAAATCAGGGGTTCATTTGAAGCCAAAATTTGTTATATAAAGTTCCCTTTTCCATCCAACCTTTAGAATGTGAAATTAATATCCTGATTTTTTTCCCCTTGTTATCATGCTTTATCCACTTCTAATTCATTGATACAGGCTGCAGAGTTTTGTACGCGATGATTGAAATGAAGATAGAGAAATTCTTATGGTTTTGTCTTTGTTTGAATTTAGCCTTGAACATTGCGGTAACAATGACTTCTTTCCGCTACAGTATTTGCATAATGCACATATAGTAGGACATATCCTGCAGTTAAATGATTTTTGTTGGCCCGCAAATGCAGGGAGACTTTTATTATAGTAGTTTAGGAAATGGTAGTGCTATATGTTCAATCTTCATTGATTGATTAATGCAGATTGCTGTGGGCCCACCAACATGTCCTGCAGATGTTGGTAGTGATTGCACTAGTGGTTCGGGTGAATGGGAAGGGGAATTTTTCCCTGGCATTCCTAAGATTAAGTATGAGGTGAGAAGGGAAATGTGGGGCTTTCTTGATAAATATAAGTTTGATAGATACTGAACTATTTGTATACCCTGGAGTCTGGACTCTGGGATAGCTTCACCATAGATTTACACTTAAATTTGAAGGTTTGAAAGAATTTTTCTAATCCGGTCTTTTGCCTTCCTTGCTTATGTAGGGTCCTCAAAGCAAGAACCCACTTTCATATAAATGGTACAATGCAGATGAGGAGGTTCTTGGAAAAAAGATGAAGGTTACCCTTTAAAAGTTTTCTCTATTTCATGATACCCACATCCACAACCCCGCACCCTCAAAGAGAAAAAGTCTTTTGGCAAGTAGCTTATTAATGACATCCAAGAATGCTTATAGGATTGGATGAGATTCAGTGTAGCATTTTGGCATACATTCCGTGGGACAGGAGCTGACCCATTTGGTGCACCTACAAAACTCTGGCCATGGGAGGATGGCACCAATTCTGTGGCCATGGCTAAGAGAAGAAGTAAGATAGGCAATTTGTCACACTTTTAGTTCAGAAATTGTCATTATCATAATTAGAGAAGCAGTTATAATTCGTGACATTATTTTCTTTATGATTCAGTGAGAGCAAACTTTGAGTTCTTGGAAAAGCTTGGACTTGATCGATGGTGTTTTCATGATAGGGACATTGCACCTGATGGTAAAACAATTGAGGTAAGATATTTCAGTTTCTTATATGTTAATCAAATTCATCCGAATTTTAAATTTTTGTAATATGCGGTAAAGATTATACAAGGTCAGCTGGACCAGGTGGTCTGCTTTCTCACAGACATAAATAGTGGAGTACAGTAAATATGGGCCAAAGCTAGGAAAGTTTCTTAGTTTTGCATTCCTAGTATCAGCTTGACTGTTGCTTTGAATCGGATGAAGTTGACATGTATCCATGTAGCAATTTCTGGAGTGAACAATTGGATTGGAACATTTTTGTTGACATACTTTCATTAACTGGTTCAATTTTATTAAAATCCAGTCATTATGGTTATTTTTCAATTTGCATTATATTGTCTATAAATTTATCCAAGAGAGCTCTTAAGTTTATTGTTTGTGCTACAGGAAACCAATGCCAACTTAGATGAAGTGGTTGCTCTTGCCAAAGAGCTTCAGGTAATATTAAAATTGACTGTGTAGGAAAATCATAAGTTCAATGCATTGAGAAGACTGTAATATACTAAGATTAGTTTTTCAGAAAGGAAAAAGGAGTTGTTTCTCCATTTTGTCTTAGGCTCGTAGTAGGCCTTTCAGTCTTGAGTCTTCCGCTTTAAGATGAAATAGATCTTGCTAGATATTCATGATCTGTGTAATCCATTCTCTTTGATTCTGCCTGGTGGATCGTTGATTAGTATTAATCCTCTCTGTCTTCTCCCAGTTAGACTGTCTCTCATTTCTTGTATGACTTCTCAGGGGACTAAGATTCGGCCTTTGTGGGGCACAGCTCAGTTGTTTTTACATCCTCGCTTCATGCATGGTGCTGCTACCAGGTAAATAATGCTCTCTAAAGGGTTTAATTCTGTCCTCATTTTCCAATATGAGCTGATATTCTTTTAATTCTTGAAGTACAGCTCTGAGTTAGGTGTATATGTCTATGCTGCTGCACAAGTTAAGAAAGCCATAGAGGTTCGTTTCTCTTTCTGGTGTTGATAATCCTTGAAATGGCCTTCTCTAACGTGTTGCGTGTGAGTGGTTTGGGCAAATTATCTGGAGTCAATAGAAAGAGATGGAGGGGGTGATACTGATAGAATCTCATATCTGATGCAATGGGTTGCATCATATTAAGTGCAATTTTACTTGTGTGTTGGTTGCAACAGCCAGGTTCTGTAAAATTGATTTTTCTGTTGGCAGGTCACTCATTATCTTGGTGGAGAAAATTATGTTTTCTGGGGTGGTAGAGAGGGATATCAGACCCTCTTAAACACAAATATGGAAAGAGAGCTGGATCATATGGTAATTTCATGGGCCTTTCTATGGAGTTACTGCTGAAACATTTTGTCTGTATAGAGTTCTTCATTTTTCTCTCTTTTCTTTTCTTTTGTTTATTTATTTTTTTTGTCATATAGATCTGGTTAAAGATAAATGGACTGTAGAAATAAGAATTTGCTCTCTTAGTGGTTAATGGTTATGCAACAATGAACATTGTGCTTCCTATATGTATAACATTTGGTTCTATTGGATAAGTATAAAAAAAACTGGTTGGATCTCTTTGCAGGCAAGGTTTTTTGAAGCTGCTGTCGCCTATAAGAAGAAGATTGGTTTCAATGGTATTTTCCCCATTCACTTTGTGAAGTACATCTTGGTATATCAATTTCTTTACAGAAAGAAAGGATAAACCACGTAACACGAATGACTAGCACCTTTTGAAGTAGAAACAGATTTCTGTTTCTCGTGATCCCTTTGCCTTGACTTCTCTTCTTATTTTTATATTGTCCACAGGGACTTTTCTCATTGAGCCTAAGCCCCAAGAACCTACAAAACACCAGTATGTTCACATTTTATTGTTTGAATTGTACGTCTTATTCCATTATGTTAACCCTGTTCAATTAATTTGATGGATGGCAGGTATGATTGGGATGCTGCAACAGCAGCTAATTTCTTGCGTAAATATGGCCTATTAGGTGAATTTTACACTCTTATTCGCAGCTATTGAGCTTGTAAACATGAGTATTGTCTATCTTTGAAGCGAGTATTGAAAATCAAAGGTCCAAAATGTATCATTGAGCACCAAACTAGACTCATGATAATAGCTGGTATATTTCAAGATATCATTGTTTCAGCAATTCTGCATACCAGAATAGACCAAGTATACAACTGCTATTAATCTTATTCCTGAATCATAAATAAGCATTGTGTATACACTCTAGGACGGTGGAAAATATAATATTGCATCTAGTACTTTTCTGCTACTTTGATGTGGTTTGTTTGATGTTCACCGCTCATACCTTCTTGTGCAGATGAATTCAAATTGAACATTGAATGCAACCACGCCACTCTTTCTGGTCACAGGTTCACAAATTTTCTGATCTTAACATCCCAATTTTTCAGTTAATTTGAATTCCGAATTTCATTGGGCAAGCATGCTGAGTTTGCTTTACATGCTCTTGTTTGTAATGCAATGCAGCTGTCATCATGAACTTGAAACTGCTAGAATAAATGGTTTGCTGGGAAACATTGATGCAAACAGTGGCGATCCACAAATTGGTACGTGAAGATTAACGTTGGATACATTTTCATTCGCTAACGACAGTTAAGTTTCTTTGACTTGTGAACATCATTTTGGCTGCAGGTTGGGATACAGATCAATTTCTAATGGATATCCAGGAAGCAACCTCTTCCTGTTATGCTCAGTGTGATTAGAAATGTATGTATAAGATGTAGTACCCTTGAACATACTAAAATTGAAGGCAAATGTAACACGAACAATTTCTTATGTTCTTACTTTCAATTACAGGGAGGATTGGCACCAGGAGGGTTCAATTTTGATGCCAAATTGTTAGTTCCTTCTCCCAATTTGTTTTATTGTTATATCCTGTTCATTCACATGGATTTATAAGTAATTTCTGCTGATTTAGAAGAACCTCAAGTTGCTAGGTCTTGTTCTCTCTTTACAGGGTTTGGTTGCAAAGTCTCTCTCTCTCTCTGTTATTCACATGGATTTATAAGTAATTTCTGCTGATTTAAAAGAACATCAGTTTGCTAGCTTTTTTCCTCTCTTTATGGGGTTTGGTTGCAATGCTTTCCCTTTCCCACCCCTTTCAACTCTCTCTCACTTTGTCTCTCTCATGGGGATATATGTAGAGTTTTGCTTTCGCAATCAATACTTTGAGATGGAATGGCAATTTTGCAACTTGTGTTAGTAGGGGTTTGTGCATGAAGCAAATTCCCGACCATTTCATAAGTGGGAGACAACTCAAATATGGCAAGAATTTTGTGCACAACAAAGAGCTGATTAATTTTGTCGCGTGGAATGTGATGTAAAACTATGGCATTATGGACAATCCCTTTAATTGCTTTGGCATCTCTAACCTTTACTTCAGGGTTGGTCCTAGTCTAGCAATGAGCTTTTATTTTAAAATTTTGCTTAAAATGATTATCTTGACAATGTATTAGGCGAAGGGAAAGCACGGATGTTGAAGATTTGTTCCTTGGTCACATTGCTGGAATGGATACTCTTGCCCGTGGCCTTCGAAATGCTGCAAAGCTGATTGAGGTGATCCCTCTTCCTTGATATTTTTGACTTTTTTCCTTTACCTCTCCCTTTCTCAAGGTGCTTCAAACTTTTTAAGCAGAGAATAAACTTTGTTTTGGGGAATTGGTTTAAAAACAGGATGGCTCTTTGGATGATGAACTTGTTCGCAAGAGATATCAAAGTTTCGATTCAGAAATTGGGGCCCAGATAGAGGTGATATCCTATTGTTACCTTTTCACTGATGCTTTGTCTAGTCATCCCTCGGCTTCCTTTTATCTCATATAGTGTGCTGATAATGCATCGTAACAGGCTGGGAAGGCGGATTTTGATATGCTTGAGAAGAAAGCCAAGGAGTGGGGAGAACCCAGAGTTGCTTCTGCCAAGCAGGTAAGGCTAAAGTCAAATATTTCTTGATTAGCTTCAACGGACGCTTGTTAGTGATAAGAATTTCATTTTTAGTAAAACATATTTCACTATCAATTATTATTTGGGAAATATGGGATGCTGCAAGTTTTGTTTGTTGGTTCCACTGAGGAAAATAAACAAACATGCTGTAGTTTGAAGTTAAATTGCTATTCTCTCATCTCATATTGTCTATACTAATTATTGGGATATCATAGCATCGACTTGTTCAATGAATGAAATCTTTCACATTCTCTTGAACTTGTAGTGCCTTTTGGTTTGACATTAACTACATTTCTTGTCAAAATTTACAGGAACTTGCAGAGATGATTTTCCAGTCTGCGTTGTAGAAGGAAGCATGTTTCATTATGCATACCTTCTTCCCCTTCCCCAACAAACCTCCCTTCCGTGCCGCATGTGTACTTCTCCTCACTGCCCATCTGTTTGTTTCTCACCCCTCTAAGGTGAGTTTTAGCAGCAGTAGAGAGTTTTAGTGCCAACGAGTCAATGACACGTCTCAGCATTAGTTTTACCCTTTACCTTATGTAATTAGCTAAAATATTTTATAATCAATAAATGAGTTCTATATGAATGAATAGCTCTCCCTCCCTCCCTCGCAAAGGTGGTGCTATAGTGCCTCGGACTGTGACTCTCAGATGTACCTAGATGAATATTACTAGACGAGAGGAGCTTACGGGTTTCAATATTGGGGAGGTCGCCTGGACCGAAGGCTTATGCAATACTACTATACGAAGAAATCTTAAAAACCATGTGGATATTGATAATTGGGTTAATTACACTAAACCACCACTTTGCTGCCCCATCAAATACAGGCAAAATGTTATTTTGTAGGACTTAACTAACCGCCTTGCCAGACAAAATTCCCTCCTGACATTTTTTTTTTCTCTCTCTCATTTTGTTCTTGCTCTTATCTTTTCAACTAGTATGAGAGTATGTGTTTTGCATATTTGGAGATACTATCTGTTTGATTTTTTTAATTTTTTACTTTTATGTAATTTCTATTTTAATGTTTAACTAAATCAAAAAAAAATTTGTAGTTCGTATGAGTTTGAGAAATATTTGCTCATAGGTAATTTTTATGCTTATCTTTAGATATACTTTGTTGAAAAGATTTGTTTATTTTAATAGTTCAAGTAATTTTATAAAAGTTAAATAATTGTGTCTTGTGAATAACACATTTATCGGACAATTTTTAAAATAGAAGTCTATTTTCTCTATTGAGAATTAAATATTCAAGTATTCTACAATGATCTGTTTATTGGTACTCTATTTAATTTCAAAAATAAGAAAGTTTAAAGTATGAAACTGGAGTACGTACAACAGGAAATGTCTTAGAGTTTATTATTATATCAAAAATAAGAAAGTTTAGTAATCAAAGAGGGTAGTATAGTTTTGAATAATGTTGACAATTTATAGAGTTTATTGGAACTCTTTATTTTCTTCAATTATTCAAATTTATTCTAACAACCTTGGATCTATCAAGCGCATTAAACTATTTGATTATTCTTGAATCCCTCTACCTCTCTTGGAATTAACTTGATGAAGCTATTTGATTATTCTTGAATCCCTCTACCTCTCTTGGAATTAACTTGATGAATGAACTATTTGTGTGCAAATGCTAAATAACAATTTCTAATTTAGGAAACAAAATCTCTTTTAAATATATAGTTTGCACAATTATAGGAATTATATTATGAAAATAGGAAAAAAATAAATAATAATCTAACACCATTTAACAATTTATGGAGTCAAATTTTAGTGATTAATTCATTATGTTAAAACTATCAATTTGTTTAGTAATAAATTAAAAGTTAGATATTCAATATTATAAATTTTATTTGATATAATAAGATTAACAATATATAACTGTAGTGGCTATCAACTTGTGTAGTAATAATTTAAAAGTAATAACAAACATTTAGGAGGTGTTTGATTCGAATTCCGGAATGAGAATAGGAATCATAAATCACATAATCACTCTAGGTTTTTATGATTCCTCCTTAGATGTTTGGTTTCAACATGGAACGGTTATCATTATAAAACTGATTGTGTGGTTTGTTTACATTCAGTTATGGGTTTCAAAAGAAGTTTTTATAAAAGACTTTTTCATTTTTTATAAAATATTATATTTTGTCTATACTAGTCTACGGGTACGTGCGTTGTATATTGCTAGATTATTTCAAACGCTAAATATTTGTATTTTGTTATTAAAATTAATCAAAGAAAAAGTTTTGTTTTGACAACTAAATTAGCAACATAAAAAGAGATGATGGAGGCACTATAAATTTCATTATAAAAATTACTGTATTTAGTCTAACATAAATTTCATTTTTCAAGTACTGTAAAAATCTATTTCTAAAAATTATAAAATTTGTGGTTGTCTCAAATAGTACCTCTAATGTGTGTGTGTGTGTGTGTCTCTCTCTCTATATATATATATATATATATATTTAATTTGTATAAAAATATTTATTTAATTAAAATTTCAAAAAATAGAAAAAGTGAATCATATTTATTATAAAAATTATAATTAAAATCACATTTATTATAAATATATTTATTATAATTTCCAATTCCCGCAGAAAATTATAATTAAATTACTTATCATCTATTTTACCTATTTTTTAGGGTACAAACACCTATTTTGACATAAATACATAACAAGTAGGAAGTTTTAATTTGTATAAAAATATTTATTATAATTAAAATTTCAAAAAATAAAAATGAATCTAATTAAAATGTAAATATTAAATTAATCAAACAAAAATTTATATCTTACGTATAAAAAATTAAACATATTAAACTAATATGTTCTTTATAAAATAGTATATTAAATTCATTATAAAGAATCAAAATAATAATTATTCTTTTGTCTTGCTTTAAAATGCATCTAGTGCTCATGAAAACATCATTTATCTTGCTCTAAAATGCATGAAATGCTAATGAAATAAATTATTTCTTACTTAACTTATTATGAAGTTTTACCATATATACATAATAAGAATGTATATAATTTTAAGAGTAGAAAAATCATTTATATTTAAGCAAAGAATGAAATAAAAGTATTAATATTTAATTTGTAACTGTTATAGTTTTATATTTTCAAATTGTATTTATTTTTTATTCATAATAAAAACATTCTTTTATAACTAATATAAATATTCTAAATTCACTACAATTATTTTCTTTTTTCTAATTATTCATTCAAGTACGCCCAATCTAGAAAACTTAATTAGATCATTCCCCCTACGTGATTTATATATCAAGTTAGAAAATTACATTTTACCCCTTTTTAGTGTCATTGACAGTTTAACACCTAACATTATCCTTTGACCAATAAAGTCATGTTATGTCAACTAAACATGTTGACCATTTTACCCCTATTATATTTTAATTTTTTTGATTAATTTTGTTTGATAAATAATTTTTTCATAAAGAGAGTATTTAATTCATATAGAATTTGATGAAAAGATACATTGAAGTTGAATTTGGCATTTTTGCTGACCTTTTTGGCTGGGATTAACTAAATAAAATAACAAATCTGACCGATATCATTTTTTAAGCAAAACTTTCCTTAACTGTCAGTTAACTATAATGACTTCATGACTCTTGATTAGAATGACTTTTTAAACTTGAAATTTTGGTTGATAGGATAGATACACCCATGAATATAGAATTTTTGAGTATATTCCAACTTAAAATTTACAAAATTAATAATCATACAAATAAAAAAAAAATTAAATTTTATAAAGTAAAAAAATCGTAGAATATATAACACTATTTTCTATGTCTTTATTAAGTCTTGTATTATGATTAATTTAAATTTATTTTTCTCTATCGTATACGAAGAATAGAAAATTAACCAAGCAATGAAAGTAAAGTTTAGGAACAAAATAGAAAAAACTCACAATTTTAAAGTATTTGTTAATTTATATCTCTTTAATAGTATTTTGATTACTAAATATTTATCTTTAATAACATGATTATATAAAATATTAGTTTAGATGAATTATTGATGAGTTAGGAAACAAGATGATTCCATGATACACTGTATATGCCCAAAATATTCTAAAATAATATTTGTATTAAATGTCAAATATGAAAATTACAACACCAGTTGTTACAGGAAATAATAAAACATAAAAAAATATTGGTGTAGAGTAACTATTGATAAGGTAAAAATAATTCAACCAATTGTATAATTCATGTCCAAAATAGTTTAGAATAATTATTGAAAAACCAACAAGAATACTGCATATAAATTGTAGGACTTATAATATAGAAAAAAAATAAGTAATTGATGGTAAGTACTATAAAAGACAACATAAATTATTCAAATATAATCATAGTATTAATACTCTAAAATAATTGTAGATATAGATTGATTTTACATCGATTTTGAAAATTACAATACAATTCTTTACTATTTAGTAAAACAATTAAGATGTAGATTAAATGCTTTAGAAAATAATAAAATGAATTAATAAAAAAAGTACGAAAAATGAAAAAATAAATCCATATACTGTTATTAGCCTTCATTTTGTTTATCTATTTAATAAATGCAAATTTAATTTCATACTAAAATATTATATCAAAATACAATTTTGGACTTAATCACATTCAATACCATTCAGAATGAATGTAAGAGTTTAGAACATCAATAGGGAAAATCGCTGAAATAGTCCTTAAACTTTTTTACTTTAGCCAAAATAGTCCCTCAACTTTTTTTGTAGCCAAAATGGTCCTCCAACTTTTATTTTTTAGCCAAGATAGTCCTTTCATGTGAAATTCATAAAAAAATAAAATAATAAGTAAAATAAATAAATTATGGTGACTACACCATAAAAGGACTTTTTTGGCTAAAAAAATAAAAGTTAAAGGACTATTCTGGCTAAAAAAAAAGTTGAAGGACTATTCTGGCTAAAAAGAAAGTTGAGGGACTATTCTGGCTAAAGTGCAAAAGTTGAGGGACTATTTTGGCAATTTTCCCAACATCAATATTATCATAAGATTAAGAAACATGAAAAATTTCAATATATTTTCTATACATAATCACTTTACACAATATGTTAAAAATAATTAGAATAGAAATTATAGAATTACATGCTATTTTGTATGTCTGTAGAACTAAATATTTTTTATTCGAGTTGCGTGTATTTTAGAGTAATATAGAGAATTTTTTTCATTACTTTTCTGGAAAATTCAAAGTAAGATAAAAGAGTAAATTTTTATTTTTACCTTTTGTTTATGATCTTAATATACTGTGTGATACCTATCTATATTACACATAACATATTAGTTTAATTTGTTGGTTTTCTTAAATAGGGATACATAATTTTTATTTGATATCTTTGTTCTTTATACTTAGGTTTGTTCTTTCTTATTTTTTGGAATTTTAATTAATTATTTTTGTAATTATCACTATATTATTTAATCTCCTGTAAATATTTTCATTAATAAAAGAATTTTGACATACTTCATCTATTAAATGATATTTGATATTGCTTGATAGTGATTTTATCATTTACTAATGGTGAAGAATATATCGATATATCTAAAAAAAGTTTAATATTATGGAAAAAGTTTTCATCTATAATTGATCAAGTTATTGGGGGTATCGTTATAAAAAATTATAACCTAGAAACCTAAAAGAAAAATAAAAACTATTTTAGATTAGAGTAAACTACATTTTATGTTAATAAAGATGAATAAAGAGTTTAGAGTTTGGTGGTGACATGCAGTTATTGATGTTCTGAACTCTTCTATTCATTTTGAATGGTATTGAATGTGGTTAACTCCAAAATTGTATTTTGATATAATATTTTAGTATGAAATTAAATTTGCATTTATTAAATATATAAACAAAATAAAGGCTAATAACAGCTTATAGATTTATTTTTTTATTTTTCATACTTTTTTGATTATTCATTTTATTATTTACCAAAACATTTAATATATATCTTAATTGTTATGCTAAATAGTAAAGAAATAGGAAATGCCCTTGATAAATTTATGTATTATTTTTTACTTTATTTGATTTAAATTCAATAAAATCTCTTTTTAATATCAATATTTTGTTTCAATTTAAAATTACAAGACTAATAATCATACAAATACAAATTTTATAAGAAAGTATAATTATCATACGTTGTTCTCATAAAAGAGAGTATTGATTTAATTTTTTTTAAAAAAATAAAATTTATATATAATGTTCTAACCAATAACAATATTGAAAAATAATAATAATAAAAAGATAGGTGAAATTAATTACAATGAAAGAGAAAAAATATAGAAATATATATAAAAAATATAAATCTTGTATAAAAAACTCAATAGGCAAAATTTTTATAGTTGGTTATCATTCACTGACTATTCATTTATTTTTTAAAAAATGAATATTTTTAATAAATATATACAAGTATTGCACGTGCAATTTTCTAGTATATTATATATACAATAAATAATAGTAGTATTATAAAAGATAGATAATTTTATTATATTAAGTGGAGAGTATTTTAGACAAGCTAATTATACTTCATAAAACGCATATTAGACATAATTATTTAATTAAGGGTATATTAGGCGAAACAAAAAAATAAATAAAATAAAAGATTATATATCTCGAGTACGATTGTATGACTAAAAATAGGTGGTAGTTTTCTAAGAAATAGGTAGTTAGATTATAAGAGGAGTAATTTAGTTATGTTTTTTAATGAATTATATTTCATTAAGGACGAATATTTTAGACATTACAAAAATGGGAAAAACACTTAAAGGAGAGAAACAAAAAAATGAATAAACAACTTGGATTTATATATAGGTAATAATATATATATAAATTACGGCATGGGCCCGTGGCATGTAAAATATAATCTAGTGTATGATTGCTCATTTAAAATTACCTTGTTCATCAAGCTCCTCTGAAGGTCGAGGGAAAATTCTTATATGAACCGATTCATGGTATAGTGCCATAAACCCCTTGGTTCATGAAAGGCCACATTATCATACTTTACTTTATAGGGTGATGTGGCCTTATCAAGAGATCCATGATACTATATCATTGATCAAATCCATATAAGAATTTCTTCGGATTGAGGAGGGTGTACAATTGTTTGCTCATTTACGAATTCATACTCTGGGCGAACACAGTGCAAATATCACAATTTATATTCATTTTATTCACATATTTAATTGTACGTGAAGCCAATGAATTGTTATTTTATTTACAATAAGACTCTTCCTATTGATCTCCTACTCAAAAATTTTATCCATTTAAGTCAACTAATTGACATGAAGCAGCAAGTTGTGCAATTTTTCTAATCATATTGGAGACTTCATCTTTGCAAATTGGACAGAAGGATTTCACCCTTTTAACATTATAGAGATCGAGAACATTATACTTTTCATCTCTGTCAATAATTGTTGTAAGCCGTAAAGGGCGACATCCAATCCATTGTAGGATAGGTATGTTGTTTGTAATTTTATCTCTATACATGCATAATAAACGAAATTCATGCATAGATGTTTGCATTAGGTAGTCTATGATTATCCCTTTGGTTGTTGTCCAATTGGCTTTGTTGGTGCAATTTTTCTCCAAGTTCTAGGTCTAAAATTCTCGAAAAACTTAAGATAAAATCCATAGATTGACTTTACAGAATTAGAAGTTGAGTAGGTTATTCGAGAGTAGGTTATTCGAGACCCCAGAGGTTCAGTGGCTAAAACTGCACTATGGTAACAATTTAGTGATATCCTGCGTTTCTGTTCCCATTATAGATACCATGACATGAACAAAATTGAAAAATAAACAGCATTGAGAAGAGCAGAAACATCTTTTTGAATTTCTTTTACATAGATCTTTTTTAGTCCCACAGCATACTTTATACTGCCGAAAAATAGAAAGAGAAAACACAGCACCAAGTTTCTTGCCGATCGAGATTGGTTTAAATGGTAAATAAGGTAATCAGACCATGAAAAGATCTAAAATTCGATTCTTGCTATTCTTACCCCCTAATTTAGTGGGCGATCCGTAAAAAAAAATATATGTCAGTAGTCTGTCTTCATCCTAGAATGAGAGGATAACATATCCTCTTCCTAAACTATTTTTAACCAAAAAAAAAAGGTTTCTATAATTTCTCAACTTTTCAACTTTCTAAGCCCACTTTCCTATTTTCAGCCCCTTCATCTCATTAAAATTATTTTACTCGCCTACTCGAAGTCAAGACACATCTCCAGTTCTGCAAGTCAATTCCCCTCCTAATGATGACCAAACAAAGGCAATATCAGACAAGCCAGCCACTTGTCCCGTCTCATTCTCAACCCTCTCTGCTCCAGTGCCGCACCCTCCCATATCATCCCCATAACAAAAAACAGAGGCATATCATTTTGTCTTTGTGCCATACATTAGGATACATGTGTCCATTTGCTTTTGGGCTCTTGTGCCTCTGCAGATCCATGTGTCCTATTTTGTTAATGTAAGGGTGCTTCCTGAGAAAAAACAAAATCTGTGCTCCATGTCACGTGTATGCGGATCAAGTGTAGTAAATCTGTTGGTGCTTCTTCAGAGAAAGAAAATGTGCAAGTGCATGTGTGTGCGCAGTTATCTCTGCCCAAAGTCCATTTCTGTATATCTGCAATAAATTGAGCCTGTACACTGAGAAAATTTAAGGAATGGATAAGAAAAAGAACATTTGTCGTCTTTGTGTGTCGAAAAACTCTACTCCAGATTGAGCTGTTTCCCAATGCCAAATGTGACTCATATTAAATAAATTTTAGACCAAGCCAGATCATAAGCATCTCAAATCTGACACTCAGTTGAGCTCTAACACTGGGCTAAATTGCAGCTTTGCTTCTTTGGTAATCAAAATTAACTTATCAAGGTTATGGACTTGAGATACTTGGCTCTACTCGATGAAGCAATGCATCTTATGCCCGTGTATTACACAAGGCAGGGATGCATCACCCAAATCACATAAAAGGTGAGAGTAGCCATTAGCTGACTTCATTCAAGTACAAAGGCTGAATTGAACCAAATGTGATAGATTCAAGAACTCAGGCATCAAGACAAAAAGGACCTGAGACAACTAAACATGAACACAAAGTAAACCTCACACCTCAAAGGAGTTAATTTTCAGAATCTGCATCCTAAAACAATATATCTCACGCAAAAATATCTTAGTTTCAATCTCCCTGACATCATCCAGATAAATGGAAGTACGATGAGTTTCACAGTCCCAGAAGCTTATTGCTCAATCTGATTCAAATTGACGCACATGCCCTTTTGCCAGTGGCTTGCAAAGGTTTTCACTTGCCAATCTGATTTTCAGTTAACGCCGCATGTTGAAAACGAATACCAGAAGTACGAAGATAAGGCGGAAAGCAATAACAGAATAAAATCTCTAAAGCCGGTCACTAGGACTCAGTCATCATCTATTGATCCACAGAAGTACAGTATTTTTATGCTCACAGATAGGCAAAACAAACATTAAAAGCTGCAGAGGCAATAAATAGTGGAGATAATGTCACGAAAGGATTGTAAAAGCGCACACAGCAGAAGAAGGAGGCAACCACCCATAGGAATATACTACTAATTAAGAACTAAGGGTTGGGCTGGTAAACACGAAGCACTCAATACACTACACAATGACATAGCAAATTAATGAAAGGATATTCTCCCAATAAGCTCCACACTGTCGCTACACTCCCTTACAAACAGGGTAATAAAGCATATAACAGCACTTTCACCTTTCAATTGCTAATACATGTAGTCAGGAGGACGTTCTAGCACGGTAAGTATATCTTGCCCTCTATGCAAGTTTCCAAAAACTAAACACCCATGTTAAGTAGACTAACAAAACAGAATGGAGAACACATAAGAATGTTTATCTAGCACTAGCAGGAAACATTCAGGTATTTAGTACTTGGTTGCAATGACATTTTGTCATATATACAAATAACCATAAACGGCAGGAAATCCAAGAGATAAATAAAGGTTAAAAAAAGAAAAAGGAAAGCACATGGAAATATACATACTTAGTAGGCTATTCTTGTGTCCGTTCCTGCTTGCCCTGATCCCTATCGGTGGTGCTCTGACTAGCATAATTAGAGGTGATGAATTCGCGAGAAAGTAACTCGTCGACGCTGGACCTCTCATCAATGATAACATCCGTGCGGCTATACTCCAGCACATCCCCAGGCTCCAGACGTCCCAATTCTGAACCCCTTTTACAGCCATTCAGGAATCCATGAGCTCTGGAGCCACGTGCCTTGTTCGCTCCATATCTGATCTAATATGCGCGAAATTGTCGAGAATATTGTCGTTATTTGTCCCAACATCCCCAATCTTCACAATTTCATTCTGCTTATCATACAATATATTCAAAAGAGTGAGATGTTTGAACACGTAGTTCTTCTCCTTCCTAAGATAACTCAGACCTCTCAAAAGGTTCTCAGCGAAGAAGGAGAGATCACTCTCATTCTGGGACTTGAAGCCCTCAGGAGCTCATAAAACAAGTAGGCTACGCCAGGCTCTGAATAAGCTCCGTGGCATTTGACGATGTGGGGATGGTCGACCTACGAGGCCATGTCCAGGTATTCGACAACCCTCGTCGTTATGGATGGCCATTTCGTACTCTTTGTTGGTCAATTTATGTCGGACTTGCAGGACGCAATATCCCGCAGACCCGCACGCTAACAACCCCACTACCTCGTAATCGTCAACTTTCATCACCGGGACTCCTTCGGGAATATTCAGCGTCGGCAAAATAGGCAGCGGAGGTAGAACGCTCGGAGGATTGCGAACTTTGGGACTTCCCCTGCTCCGACACCGACGCCGACTGATTACTAGTAGTCATCACCTCGTCCTCCTTCGCCATCTCAATGCTTTATGGACCTCAGTCGTCAATTTTTTGAGCCACAGAGAATCTCTCCGTTTTGCATGGCATTTTATTCTATATCCATAATCAACACTTTCGTCAATAAGTCGTTTTCTTTTCGAGCTGTTTATAATACGGGGTAGTTAAGATAATAGCGAATAAAAAAAATTTAAAAATAAATAGTAATAATAGAAAATTCGTCAATTTATTCCTCAAACTTTTTTGTTTTGACCGAATCAGTCCCTTATCGTTTATTTTAGATGTATCAGTCCTTCCACTTAATTTTTAAAACCAATTTCATTCTTAAAAGTTTTTTTCATTAAAAAAGTCTAGCCATATCATGGACATTACGTAATACAAGAATTATTTTATATTAAAACCAAAAACATAATATAATATAAATTATTTTATATTTTATATTTAGAGCTCCAAACAGCACATCAAATTCAGCAAATCTTACAAGGGAAGGGCCTGACATCTGCAATAAAGGAGAAATTGTGCTCCAAAAACGCATAAAGACGCTGAATTTCGATAGTGAGACTTCGTAATTCATTGTTTTTGTTAAAAATTAAAAAAAGAACTTGTTGTCAAAAATTAAAAAATTGATTTTGTTTTTCATGTTTAGATTAAAAGTTATTTTAAATGCAACTCTAGACCTACTTTTCCTAAAGTGTTTTTTCAATTTCAAAAAAACAGCTCATAACTTTTCATAAACAAATAAAAACAAAGCCAAGCTCTCAATTCTAAGAATTTAGAAAGTAATGAATGAATAAAAAATAAGTTGATCTCATTTTTTCTACGGAATTCAATAGTCCCATTAGGGTACTATAGACCATTGTGATTTAAAGTTAAACTGTTTAACCTTTCAAAGTATGTAATGTTGTATTATACAAACATTCAAAGTATGAGCATATTTTGATCCGAAATACTTATATACATATCGTATGTTACATTTTCTTATAAGTAAGGTAGCATACAAATTCTAAATACTAAACGATACTATTATCACCCCAAAATTCTCACCATTCTATACCATCACCACACTTATTTCCCTCTCTTGCCACTTCTTCTTTGCCAACCCTTATTTCGGCTGCCCTAATCCTCTTCTTTTTTTTTTTTTTTAGAACAATTTAGTATTTAAGGTTATATATTGTCAATTTTGCCCTTCAAAAATGTTACATGCAATACGCATTTGAGTATTTCAGGGTAAAATATACTTATAATTATATCGAGAGACGAAAATTGTGCATTTTGAATTTGTGAGGAACTAAAATACATCATTTTAAATGTGAGAGACTAAAAAAGTACAAATGTGAAATGTGAGGGACTATTAAAGTTATTTTCCCTAAACAAAAGAAACACGGGTCTATAATCTATGAATTTATTACAGTAAAGGAAAGATCATAAATTTAAACATCAATAAAATAGTGAGTAGCACATTTACATTCATAAAGTTGACATATAAAATCTCATGAATCATAAATAAACATCCAAATCAACAAAATAAACAAAAGAATATTGATTGATTGAATGGATCTGTCTTGATCGATCGAAGCATACCTTCAATTCTCTGAGCTCTCAATAACAGAAACAATGTCTAGAATGTTTAATAATAATCCTTAAACAACAACATATGAAGAACAATGCAAGCATCACCAAAGTCTGTGAGCTAGTTATAAACTGTTATCACCGTTACTCTAAAAAAAAGGGAGTAGATAATAATCTTTGATTACCATTACGCCAAATAAAAGAAAGTAGATGCCAAAAGCTTACAGTAAATTTCTAAAAAGTCATTTTCATTGGATAATAAACACCAAAATTTGTTCTAAATAATGGAAGTTTATGGCTCTTTATGTTAATAGATGAATAAGATTAATTGACAAAAATATCCATATGTCATTAGCTAAATAACTGGAGAAGTAAATGTAATCCAAATAATCACCTTTGTTTGATGTTGATGGTGCTGAACCCGTAGCCTGTTGAAGGAAACCATGGTGGTGGATCTCCATGTGCAACTTAGGTGTTAAAATATTAATGTATAAGTCTTCACATCGACTACCCAAAAAAATTTTGAACTAATTAATAAGTTTTTGGATTACTCCACTTATCACTAATTGGTTTTAAGATAGAAACTCATATTCTTTAACATGGTATCAGAACTAACCCTCAAGTATTTTCCCATCCATCCACACGTATCTTGGGTTCTGTCCAACCCCTTCCAAAGGGCTCTCTTCTATCAGGCCCTTCCAACAAGGTTCTGTCCAAACCTTTTTAACGGGTTCTCTTACATCTTACCCACATGTAACAGGGTTCCATGTCTAACTCAAGTCATGACTCACGTGTAATAGGATTCCATGTCTAAACCAAGTTACGTATTAGAAGGGGTGTTAAAAGTGTTAATTTATAAATCCCACATCGGGTGTTAAAAGTATTAATGTATAAATCCCACATCGACTAGCCAAAAAGATCATGAATTAATTAATAAGTTCCTGAATCACTTCACTTATCACCAATTGATTTTAAAATAGAAACCTATATTCTTTAATAAATTCATTAAGACCCCCTTAATTACATCCTAAGTTGCACTTTGCTCCCTTATACTCATTTTATAGGCACTTAACCCCTTCTTGACTTCTTCTTGATATTTTTGGACAAAAATAACCATATTATATTAATTGTTTTAGTTTATCTGTTTTTCATTTTTAATTTTCCCATTTTCTTTTATTTCTCTTCTTTTTTCCTCCCTTTTCTCATGCCACTTGTTACTTAATTCCTCAAATTGTAATTATTTGTAAATTTAGGACATATAAATTTTTTAATTTGCTTTACTAGTTCTTTTATTGTTTTTGTAGATTGTTTGTTTGTTATTTTCT
Organism: Cinchona pubescens; assembly: GCA_025175665.1. Lineage (NCBI taxonomy): Eukaryota > Viridiplantae > Streptophyta > Magnoliopsida > Gentianales > Rubiaceae > Cinchona > Cinchona pubescens. Next base: position 1,866,410 of record JANKKI010000122.1, on the reverse strand, counting down.
CTTTTGTTAATTTTTTACAACAATGTATGTCTCTTACATTGTAAACCATATTTGAAAAAGTAATATATATATATATATATATATATATATATATATATATATATGAATTAAATTTTCAATAATATAAAAATTTTAGAGTTTAACTAATCAAATATTAGTTAAAAACAAAAAACAAATAAATCACAATAAAAACACATAAGGAATTTTATTAATGTCAACAAAATAAAATATTAATAGTTGATGAATTTCTTATTTTTTGTGTATTTATAGTTGACTAAATATAAGCCCAGTCTGTCTAAATTAAAAATACATTTTTAATATAAAAATATATATCCTGTTATAATAACAACTAACAAATAATTAAAACATAACAAATATAAAGACTTAGTTAAAAATTAAAATAATTTAATCCATGTGTATAATTATTTATAGTAGAATGAATGATGTAGTCAATGGTAGGAAGAAAAAAAAAAAAAGGGCAGAAAAAGTTAAAAGGAGAGAAGGGAAAAAATAATAGGAAAAAAAATAGTTAAGTTATCAAAGGTACTTTTGTCCAACAATACAAAAGAGGGGGGTTAAGTGCTCATAAAATAAGTATAAGGGGACAAAGTGCAATTTGGGGTGTGGTTGAGGAGGGTTTAGTGCATTTATCAATAAATGCAGAAGAAACTCAGCCAAGTAGATGAAAATTTTTCAAAATTTATTAAGAAGAATATACTTTCCAATAAAAAGAAATGTTAAAAAAAATAAAACTATACCAGGGTGACATAACTGAAGAGCTGTTCAACATCTGTCAATAAATAAATAAACTACACAATAATCAACAGCTCGTAGTAGAAAATTACCTTCTAGAATTAGTCCGGGTCACCAGCATCAAATTTATGGCATAAGTTTGAAATAAAAAATCGTAAACATGTATACTTGAGAAAAAAAATCTCACTTTTTTGGTTCATGAAAAAATTCATACATTAAAAATGCAAACACATATGTCATCCAATAACACGATAATTGCACTGTGCTCATAAAAATCAGTGCAAGTTCATAAATAAAAATCAGGTTTCAGGCTTACAAGACAAGGGAGGTGTTTGGTTTATATTTTGGAATAATTTTATTATTAGTATAGATTTATATCATTCCTTCTTATTTATTTGGTTTAACATAGGAATGGGTTTCATTCTGTTAATAAATTACTCAAATTGAAACCCATGTTATCTACAAGTAGGGAATGAAAGTAAATATTTTCTAACACTTTTATTCCCATAGAATGATTCCCATAATATTCAACCAAACACCATATATGAGTATCATTAATTTTGATTTTCATTCCCCCTTTCATACTTATAAACCAAACATCTCCTGAAATCTCAGACTAACATTTCAACTGAATTAACTGCACTCAAAAAAACAATATTGCCCGTCTTTATAAACAGTAGAGACCTCTTACATGTTTTACCTCAAGATTTCAAGGTTTCGGATATAGGAAAGATGGTCTCTTCCAGTATTTCCTGTGACTTGTCCCCAGGGCCTGTAATCAAAGCCAAAAGTCCAAAAAGAGTGGGAAAAATTGAAAGTTACGTGTGAAAATATCTCATGTCAGTTAAGTTAAAATTTTTGAAATAATTAATTAGTTTTTTTTATTATATTATTCATTATCAATTAATTTTAAAACAAAAATTCATATTTTTTAATATGATATCATAACTAGTGTTTTTTTATCCAAACATATGACTTGAGTTCTTATGCATATTAGGCTAACTTCACATGTTTATATCTGTCAATATTTTTCTTGGTTTAAAAGAATTATCTCAATCAATACTTGTTTAGGTTTAGACCTCCAAATCGTGTGTGAAAGACCAAACTAGTTTATTGTCTTTTTTTCAATACAAGTCGTGTGTGAGATCAAAGGGTTTGAAAGTATAAAATATCTTACACCGATTAACCTAAAGATTCTGAATTAATTAATAAATTTATGGAACACACTATTCATTGCCAATTGATTATGAGAAAACTCATATTTTTAGACATTAAGAAAATCCCGCTTGAAGGAACTTATACACTGATGCAATAGATTAACAAATCTAGAGGAAACAACATCACTGTGAGAATTTAATAGTTACATGAGTATCACTAGAATGAATGTACATATCCAAAATCTAGAGATGATTGAATCATGTTACATGAACTCAAAAAACATCTATTACATGGAGAAAAAGAAAAATATTTATAAGTGATCACTGAACTTTATATGCTTATGCATGTTTTCTTTCACAATAAAAGAAACATTTGCAATTTAAATTTCATAAAGCCCAAAATCTACAAAACAGGAATTAATTGCATGTTCTTTTAAAACTGATCAAACTCGAAATCAATTAAAAAATTAAAAGGGGCCTAAAAAAGAAAAATGGGCTGATGTATATTGATATTATAAGATAAATGGCGTAAAAAGGTAAAGAAATTAAATAAAAACATATGATTATTAATATAATTAAAACAAAAATTAACTCTTACAACCTAATAAAGGTACTTACCTCTATTGGAAAAGAATAAAAATTGATCAGACTATTACGAAATCTCAATTGAAGAAACATGGTATTGTAAGGCATCTAAATTCTGCATTCAACAAAAAAAATATCTTAATATTAATAAGTTCACACAGCCCTATTTAAAAATTAAAAAAAAAAATCACCATGAAAAGGCTACATAAATAACCAACCGCACAACACAGCCTAAATAATAACCAATAACACACAAAACAATATTTTGAAAATCGAATCGGACCGATTTATTTATCTGATTAAATCGCAAACTGAAAGAATCACCGATGTGGTCAAATCAGATCGCCGGAATGTAATATAATCCAGAGAGAACCAATAAAAACCAAAAAACCGAAACTGTTCGGTTTTTTACTTTTAAGATTTGTTTTTATTTAAAAAAATTAAATAAAGAGAAAAAAATCAAAAAACAAAGAATCAGATCCATTCTAAAAGTTGTAATTGATGCAGCCAAGGCTGATTTATGTTAATGAAATATTATGTTCATTCTTCAAAAAAAAAAAAAAAAAACATTCTCAAACCCTCACCTCCACCACCTGCTTATCCACGGTCACTAAATCCACCTCCTAGGACTGGCGTCCACTAGTTCGACACTTTCCACTCTTCCACCACCTCCTCCACGACAGCGGGAAAGCGAAGGGGGAAATGGCATTGCAGCAGTCGGGATTCGACCCCAAGTTCCCAAATAAAATTGCTAGGGAAGGTTGCATACCATCTAGTGTAAAGTATTTTTATTATACCTTTCAAAACAGTTAAATGCAAAAAAAATAAAAATAAAAATAAAAATAAAAATTAGAACCATGTGACCCGGCCGGTCAAATTGGTCGAACCACGACCCGCCACCGGGTCACTGTCCGATCTGAGTTTAAAAACATTGCTCAAAACCAACAAAAGATAAAAAAGAGTTGAGGGTAGAAGATGGGGTGTAGATTTTTTTTCTTATTAGGTTGACAATTGCAACTCAAAAAAGACAGAAAAGGGCTTACTCGTTTTGAGATCACCAACAAAAAAATTGCATGTTGTCACTCCTGGGTGCTACAACTACCGAGCTTCCATACCTCCCACCATCAATGAAGTAAATCCTGGTGATATTTAATTAGAATAAAAAAAGGGAAAAATATTCTAAAGATTTTGTACTCATCCTTGATCTTGAATTTGAAAACTTGATCCTGAATTTGAAAAAATATAGAAGGGAAGGATAATGTCCTAAGGATATCATTGGTTGGGAAAATTTGGGAATTGAGAAGCAATGGACAGTGTTATGGGAACGGATTAGGGTAAGGTGAAGATAAGAGAATGTGAGAGAAATTTGTAGGAGAATTCAAAGGGTAAATTCTTGGATAGACCAATTTGCATGCATTAAGTGGTCATGCATTAGCCACATACTAGGTAAGATGATTGAGTTAAAATTTTAAAAGAAAATGAATTATATGCATAAATGAGAATCACAAGGTGCATGACCCGTCTACCCAAGAATTTACCAATTTGAGTGAGCGAGTATAAAAAATGTTCCAATTAAGTTATATCAAATAAAAAAAAAGAGGGTTAGGAAGATGAGTATTAAGATTCAACTTTATTATATTTATATATGATTTGTGGAAAAACATGTATCATATAAAAATAAGATTATTGGGATTAGCATAATCATAACCTTCTCTCATAATTATTTTAGGTCATCTATTCGTACATAAGAATTATCAAAAGAAAAAATATAGTTTAATAAGAAAAAAAAAATACTATAGCATAACTTTAATAAAGGCATAACATCTACCATCTAAGCCGGTCCAATAACTTTTAACCATAAATTACAGTTCAAAATGTTTAAAAAATCAAATTATTAGTAATACATGACCCAAAATATTATATACAATATATGAAAATGAGAGTTCTGGCAACTATGGGTGTTGGGAGTAATTTATGTTATGAGGTTAAAAATGTAGTAAAGAGACTGGGATGAGTGAAGTGAACTTAATAGCATCTTTTAGACTAAATGTACTACCAAATAAAGTAGTATGAAAATAAGAAAAAAGCTAACAAAAATGCTAAATAATTGTGGGATTGGACCCACACATTTAAAAGTTAACTTAAAGTCTATTGGGGTTGACTACCAAACCACTCACCTTGAACTTTAGTGAGTGTTTTATTTAATTTTAAATTAATAAAATTATTTGAACCAAAAAATAAATTAAGTTAATCAAACCGTTAGATCAATTTAATTGATAAACCTAATGTAGATAGTGAAATTGGTCAATTTTCCAGGTCCAAGATTAAAAACATTGGATGTGTCATTCAAGACTTGGAATCGAGGACATGATGAGAGAATGGTTGATGTAGGTGCTTGGAATGTGTGGTAGCAAAAGGAAATCTACCAAGGTAAAATTTGAGTAGACACATGCCCAAATTCTAAATGAGAGCTCTCTATCTTTATATAATTGGGTATCCACCAACCCAAGATTGAAGGTTTGAAAAGTACATAGAGAGATTGTTTAAGATCTCTTGCAAGGTTATATACTCACTACCCACCCCAAAATCGCCAAATTTTAATATATCAAGACCTTCATACCTTAGTACATTACTAGGTTTCAGATCACGATGGATGAAAAATTGCTCCTGGAGATATAGTAAACCCCAAGCACTTGACAAGCAATTTTAGAGAGTAGCTTTTTGTCTTCATATGAAATCCAACAAAATTCCCATGCATTAGTCTAAAGAAAAGTTATGCGTCGTTGTAACCCAATCTTTGGTAGCCAAGAAGCTTGACTAGATATTGATTTTACCTTTTACTAAGCAGAGCCATATCTTTGACACTTGGGCTACTACAAGGGGTAAATTGTTAGCAATGTCTATCACCTTCAATGTAGAACCATCATGCTTCTTTGCAACATGGTATACATTACCCGACACATCGGAGTCCAACGACCCCAACCTTACATAATCATCCTCAACAATCCTGCGAGTATCGGAGGGTATTTGACCATGTGTAGGTTGAACCAAAAATGAAGAGTGAGACGTCATTTCTCAGCCATATAAAACCCTAATGTTCAAACTTGATAAAATTTCTCTACCTACACTAACTACTCTCTATCCCAATAATTGAGATTACAAAGTTAGAGTTTCTATTTCTCTAGATTAGAAAATCACCTTTGCTTCGTCAATGAAGAATCTGTAGGTTTGAAAGATGAAATGCTAGAGAAATTGTCCATTTGTCCTCGGCCCATGATTGCAATTCTTCTTTTCCTCTCAATTTGTTCTCTACGGATGTAATTAACGAAAAATATTTGAATTAATTAGTAAGAGTGAACAGGCCAACAAGACAGTAAAGACTAGAGAGTAACACTTGCGAGTGGCAAATGAGCAAGCTGCTTGAGTGTAGTTTGCAGCTCAAGCATGTGTGGACTGAACTCTAGCCAAGCTTTTACCTTTATGACCTCAAGTTTGAGCTTGAACCCTATGTGAACTTTGAAATATTGTCGAGCCTCACACATATTTATTTATTTATTTGAAATTTTTTATCACTCAAGCCCAATTAAACTCAACTATGCTTTGAACTCCCGTTAGTCTTTGGTTGAGTTTGAACTCAATATTAGAAGTTCAGTCAAACTCAAACTCAAGTTTGAACTGTATAAATTTTTCTTGAGTAGAAACTATTCAAGTTTGACTTTACTTATTTATACCCCTATTAATGTTGTTATTCAAGTATTCGTATTCATCCATCCCTATTTTAAGTTATTTGTTGTGCATGCTTTATGTCCATTTTCAAAATTCTCAACTGGTCGCCCTTAATAATTAGTTCATTAGTTTTCATTCTTGTTTAGTCTTAGTATCCTACCACTGTAATATATTTTTGTACGAAAGCATAATCATAACGAGAGATAAAGGAGCATAGGAAAAAAAGTAAGAAATGTGGGAAGAACTTTAAAGAAACGTGGGAAGAACCTGAGTGATTGGATATCTGTACATTTAAGCCATTTAGATGTCTATGTGGCATCAAAAGCAACAAGCAATAATATGTTTCAGAATTGTATTACCATGGGAATATTTTTTTAAAACAAAGATTATTTTACCAAAATCCTCATTCTCTAACTCCCTCATATCTGCATAGTAGGATAATCAACCCTATCATTAATACGAAGATTCTTTGTCCGATCAATTGAATTTCGATTCAAGGCGTTTAAAATGGTCTAGGAAAATAGCATAAATAGTCCCTCGTGTTTTTACTTTAATACTTTTTTGTCTCTCAAATTTGACATAGAGCGATTTATTCCCTTGTAATTTGAAAACATTGCATTTTGATCTCAAACTCAATTTCCAATCTATTTTTTTTTTTTTAAAGTTCACGGATATTTCATTTTTATAAACTTTTTAGGGGCAAAAAACAGATAACATACAAGTGGAATAAAATATTGATCACAACTAATGCCTATATTTTTGGAAGGAAACTGGTGTACCTTTTTCCCTTGAAAAATAGTTGTTCTTGCAATTTTTAGGCTATATACAATGATATATAGTTGGGATCTAAATGCAATAATTGTAAAATGTGGATATCGGAATACTTTATTTCAAACATTGGAAACTAAAAGGCACGGTATGAAAATGTTAGGGACTATCGATGTGATTTTCCCTATCCTTTGTACCATCCAATAGCATGCCCTTTTTGCACTTTTTTGATAGGAAGAGTTACTACTTCATCTCACTTCTTCTATCAAGGTAAATTGTTCGCTTCATAAACATTTTTTATTGTTCTCTCTTATTTCTAAAAATATGTATAATTGTTATTTTTTTTTTGAAAAATCCCTAATTTGTACCAAACATAGCACAATCAATTACTTATATCCATCAATGATGAAGGAAAAACATTGGTACATAGATTATAAAATTAAATTTTGTAAAATAGCATGCCTACTTTCCTTTGTTACAATTATGAAGCTGAATTACAAAGACAATGATTGGAGGCTTTAATATGCGAGAAGTTTATTGTCCCGTCGAGGGGAATAAAGAATAAATCGAATAAAACAACAATACTTTCATTGACTTTCTTAATTATTTGTGAGATCTATATTGTCACCTCATAATTATCATGTAAGAGAAAACATCAATTAAAGAATGATTCAAATATGGGAATGCTCAATTCGGGAATTGTTTTCGTTTTCTTTAATCAAATCAAGCAATCAAGTATTAAACAATTGTTCATCCATTCTTGTCCCTTAAAAAACGAAGAGAATTGAAATATTTCTCCACTCGCACATATTGACTGAATAGAAAGAAGTCCTTAGTAGTGGTTGGCCTATTTTGAAAGATTTATGGAGTAAAAACAATAGAAACTAGAAACGTGACAACTTAATTTGAATTAACTTAATTGTTTCCAACTTGTTTATCTGCACTGCCTAGTGTCCTAGGCGCCCTAGCTTTTTTATCTTGTATAGACTCATTGGAATGTATTTTTCATGTCACCAGAAGTGGTCAAACCTCCAGTATCGTTAATTCAGTAAAATTTAATACGGTTAACATTTTCTATTAAAAGGCAATTTAGTAAGTATTATATTTGCATTTTGCTTTCCAAGAGGGCAAAATTATTTTTTTTTTCAAAACACTCTCAAGTCCTAAACCTGTTGTTCTTAATAAGTGTAGTAAAGTAGTATTCCATAAATCAAATATTCAACAATTTCATTGTTAGCACTTAGCAGAGAAAGCATGCATTATACAAGAATTGGAACAATTCCTCTAGTTGACTACTTCTCAAAATTTACATGGTCAAGTCAATATATCACACAATCCTAGCTATATGGGTATCTCAAAATTCTCAAGTAACAAATTACTAATTCAACTTAGCAAAAATAAAATAAAATAACGTGAAATCTCTCTTGCTATAAAAATATTTCACCTACCCAACACATATCAAGGATAATTAACAGCAATGCTAAACTTTTGCAGCAAAAAATATTCCATTAAGCAGCACAAAATTACCGTAATAAAAAATTAGACCATGTTGTGGAGGCCAAGACCGTTTAAAAAAAAAAAAGTAGACGAGAAGTAATTATATCCTTCTATAAATAGTAAAGGGTCTAAATGCACATTCTCATTCTCATCGTTCCGAGGAACATTCGAATTAGTTTCATAAAATGGCATATTTTCACCAATTCTGCTTCTTGATTTTCGTTACCATTTTAATTAATTACACAAATGTGGCTATTTTTACAATTTGAAACCAATGCCCTTACAGTGTTTGGGTGGCAGCCATGCTCGGAGGTGGTTGCCAACTAGACTGTGACCAAACTTAGACTTTTAATGACTAGTAGCATCTGGTACCACACAAGCCGATATCTAGGCTCGAACCAACTGCACTTTGATAGTGCTGGTATGTGCCATTGTGAAACAAGTGATTGTGGGGGTCTCCTACATTGCAATTTTTATAGTCAACCACTAAATACATGGGCAAAATATGCATTGAACACAAAAACAAATAATTTGGACTTCTTTGATATTTCTCATATTGATGGTTTCAATGTTACTATGGCATTTACCCCAATCTCCAACAAGTGCCATGGCATTAGGTGTACTACTGATATAAATAGGCAATGTCCTAGGACATTGAAGGCCACTAGGAGGTGCAACAATCCGTGTATAGTTTTCAATGAAAGGAAATATTAAGGGAAGGGTAGCAAAAAATAATCAAAAAATATTTCCAATTCCATGGATATACTTGAAAGTTCTTATGGCTAGCAATGAAAATGGGAGGTGATAACATCTTTGACAAATAATTTCTTCCTAAGAGTAATGATGTTATGAGATGTAAAATTTATCACCTCTAGGAAGCAGCTACTCAAGTGTTTAGTCTTTATAGAAGTCTACACCACCACCTTGCCAAAGGAAACTACCTAGGGTATGATAACATTTGAGAAGATTGAGAGCAAGCTCAAGTAGCTCGAAAGAGTGTTCGACCAAAAGGAAGAAGAGAAAAACTATTTTCTTCTTAATGTGTTCAGCCAAGGGAGGAGAGAAAAATCTGATTTTTCTCCTCCTTCTAACAAGACTCAAGTGTTCTTTCTCTCTCTCTCTCACACACACACATACACACAAGTTGTCTATAAGAATATTTATAGTTAGCAACTAAAAACCCTAGTAAGTTTAGGTAATAACACTATAACTCCTTGAGGTTTATTTTGTCTCTACAAAACGGCCACTTAAGTATCATATACTTAACTTATTAAATTCTATTTAGTACCATTTTAATCCCTCAACAAGTGGTGTATACATGTGACCTAATAGATTCTCATTGAGCTTAATAATGAAGATGAATTATAAGAATGTACAGAGGTCTCATTAACCAAATCGGATAACAAAAATAAAACTCTTTTAATCTATTACCAATTCATATTCATAGATCAAGATTGACATCTAGAAATATATCATGACCACCCATGTTTTGAGAAAGTCAAATGGTTTGACTGTACCTTTTCATGAACTAGTTTCCATGTAATTAATATCCTTTCGTCATGAATATATCCTATCTAGCATAGAAGAGGCTAATAGATAATGCCATTCTCTTTGAATCTTATGCTAATTGTTACTTTCTTGTTCTTGAAATACAACTCCTTGAAGTTGAAATTAGAAACGCATTTTTCAATTTCACTTTTATATTCTGCTCAGAGATTCATTGAGTTATCATTTCCTACAAGTGGCCATAGGGATATCTCTCCTACAATTAGGAGTGGTGAATCCTTTATTGATTACACATCCTACTTCTGTATTTCATATCATGCCCAACATCTATCGTATAATTACACAATTAAAAATAACAATGAATAGAGTCAAAGTGTACACTAATTCATATTTAAGATGCTGTAATGATCTCAAGTCTAAGGATCACTTAAACCTATTACTACGTAGAGAATTTATTCCATTGAGGCTATGGAATCTCAATTGGTCAATCCAATGTACTTGTCATCCACAAGTATCCATAACTATTTAGATATCCCCACATCATAGTCGATGAGATCAACTACTTCCTTTAAAAGGAAAAGATAGTGTATATGCTAGCCTATTTGTATTAGTGATGTCCTTTCTCACTAATACAATGGCTAGGGATATTTAGGGATTAATAACAATAGGAATGAGAAGAATCTCGTCATCATACTTCTTAGGATTTTCTCTCAAGGTCATTAATTCCAAGTGCTTTATCATTTAAATAGCAGTTAAATAACAACAAGAATAAATAATAAAGATTGCCACAAATCAATATGCATCAATACAAAAGTATCTTTGAAGCTCTAAATTGATTGGGTTTAGAGCATAACACTAATAAACACTCACTTACACTAATTAAACTAATCACTTATGCACTTAAGCCCAAGTGAATTTACATGACGATCATGTTTATTCTAAGATAATGCTTTTACATCATTTCTATTAATGATCTCTTTAATCAAACAAAAATGTCTCAACACATGTTTGGATCGTTGATGAGACCTTCGTTCTTTTACTTCCACAATTGCTTCATTTTTATCACAATACACAATTATTGGATTTATGATGGAGAGAACCACATCAAGTTAAAAAATGAACTTCTTGATCCAGAGGACATCCTTAGCGGCTTCTGATGCAGCAATGTATTCTGCTTCTGATGTAGAATTAGTGGTAGTATCTTGTTTAAAACTCTTCCAAACAACTGCACCACCATTAAGGATAAAAACATATCCGAACTGTGATTTGTTATTATTCTTGTGAGTTTGAAAACTGGCATCTGATATCCCTGAATCTCCAAATTGGACTCTTCCATAAACTAAGAACAAATTTTTGGTTCTTCTCAAGTACTTAAAGATGTTCTTAATAGTAGCTCGTCCAATGACCCTTACCAGGATTGGCTTGATATCTGCTAGTAATACTTAGAGCATAGGAGATATTGAGTCTTATATGTAGCATTGCATACATTATAGATCCAATAACTGAGGCAATTGGAATATTTTGCATGCAATTTTTTTTGACATCCATATTTGGAGACATGTCTTTAGAAAGGTGTATTTCCTGTCTCGTAGGTAAATATCCTCTCTTACATTGATCCATACTAAACTTGATAGTGTCGCTACTTGTTTCGAACATTCTTAGTATTTTAATGTGTATTTTTATCAAATTTTGCTTTTGTGTTAAAATATTTTAGTAAGTGTTTTATACTTATTTAGGTGTTAATTATTATATTTTATTAGGTTCTTGTATTTATAATTTGTGTTTTGTCTTTAACCTAATTCCGTTGAGAGTTAAGTTTTTATTCATCTTTCGTCTTTAGTCTCTTTGTGAGAATTTTATTTTAAATGTTTAGGTGTTATTTTAAGTAATTATTATACATGCAATTTTATTTTAGGTGTTATTATTAAATATTTAGGTGTTATTTTACGCAATTATCATAGCAAATAATGTTCTCCTATGTGTCAGAATTTGGTAGGGAAAAACAGTGCATCAATTGGACATTGGACGGGGATTTTAGAGGCAAAACGGTAAAAATGCATAGCGCTGTCAGGGTACCTCACCGAAGTTGAGCTTACATAGTATGTACCTCACTGTAGGCGAGGGTCTACCGAGAAATCAGGTTTTTAGCCATTTTGAGCTCTTTTTCAAGGGTAATTTGGTCCTTTCAACCCCAACCCCTAACCGTACTATAAATATATTTTTGGGGCAGAAATGGAACCTCCACTATCTTCTTTTCTTCTTCTTTTCTCCTCCCTACTTGGGGAGGAATTTTTCTTCTTCTTCCATTGTTAATCCTAGACTAGTTTCTCCCATTCGTGTTCTTTTGTTCTACAACATTGTAAAGCTTCTTTTATGTTTAATCTACTTCTTTTATGCATTTATTTTATGATTTATTTAATCTTTCTGTGATATTGACCACATTTCTAATCCCTATTTGCATTTTAGTGGGTTGGTTTGGTAAAGAGAAATAGATCCTATAATAAATTCAACTCTCGATTTCTATTTAAGAGACTCTTCAGCCGAACGCTCTACTACTTAGCTACAGAGGAACAATGGAAAATTAGATCTCATAGAGTTTGGATAGAAAGAAAAATGCAGGAAAAGAAAATGATATGTATAATAGTGGAGGAGTATGGGACAAAAAATAAATCCATCATCCCATTCCGAGGACTCACAAAAATACCCCGAGCAATGCCACAATCTGTTCATCATATAATAAAAATACGGGAGAGATAAAAAAGATGAAGGGTCGTTTGTTTGCTTGGCTAGTCAAACATGGGCTCATTCAAAGATCTTTGGGCTTTGATTACCAAGGAATAGAGACTTTACAAATAAAGCCCGATCATTAGCATTCGATTACTATCATTTTATATGTATATGGTTACAATTATCTCGCTCCACTCCCAATGCGCCTATGATGTAGCACTGAGTGGGAAAGTCAGAGTTGAAAAAAGAATTCCTCACTTCTTTCTCTCATTCAAAATCGTGCATGAGACTTTCATCTCACACGGCTCCTAAGTGATAAAAAGAATGATGACCTTGGGTTGTACCAAGTCTGAAACCAAGTGGATTTATTTTTTGTCCCATACTTCTCCACTGTTATGCATATCATGATACACTATAGTTGTATGCATTGCTTTCATTTACCTAGCTCTCAATGCCTTTAATTTCTTGTACTAGTTTTCTAGAATTAATGTTTAATTCATTTAATTGCTTTCCCATGCCTTTATTTGATTTATTGTCTTTAATTATGTTCTAATTTAGCATGAGTTAAGTGAAGCCAATTTCATATGGGTAGAGATTAATGGTTGATTAAGTGGTAAAATAGACTAATTAGACAACATAAATAGGCTTAAGGGTTAATTAGGGGAATTAATCACTCCACTAGTTAATTTAAATTAATTGAGGGGATATGAGAATTGAACCTCTATTGTAGACTTAGATTAATATTGGATTAGGGTTAGAATTAGATCTTGGAGGACTAATTCACCTAGTTAGTTGTTAGAATTCTATTGATAAATAATCAAATAATCAAATTTGATTAGCTTAAGGAGTAGGAGGGATCAACACTTAGGTTAATTAAATTAATAGATTTAATTGCTCAAGAATATGCAAGGAATGAATTGGAATTATTCATGCCAAGGATATCATCACCCTTATGGTGGTGGAGGCATGATCAATGAGCATGTTTCTTGCGGTTGTTATTCTCCTTACCCTTTAAACTATAATATGGGACGATACAACCATCTTGTTGGACCCCAGTTATGACAATCATATTTTGATGATGACCAAATCGTACCAACGGCTTGAAAACAAGTGTGCAGAAAAATAGGAAGGTTCGGACGAAAATGATCATTCGAACACAATCAAGAAAAATAATTAAAAGTTGAATAACACCTTACAGATGAGATGAAGAGCATCCGAAAGAAAGGAGTTCGAATGCAAGAAAGCGTCTGAAACGTGATCAAAAGCTTTAGAACGCACATGACCATCTGAACCAGAAGCTATGGGACAAGACGCATATGACCGTCCGAACCAGAAGCTGTAGGACGCACATAACTATTTGAAATAAAAGCTGCAGGATATGACGTATATGACCATTTGAACCAAAAGCTGTAGGATGCACAAGACCATCCGAAGAAAAGAGCTAAAAATGAAGAAGTTTCTATCAAGATGTAGGACGCATACGACCGTCTGAAACACTGTTCATAAAGTTATAGGACCCATGATCGGATGTCCGAACCACCGTCTGAACTCTTAATAGCTAGTTTTTAACAGCTATTTTTTTGTCCGTTGGAGTTCAAATTTTAACACATCTTTCATCTATAAATAGCCCAAGGACACCAGATGAATTGGAGGAACTACTACATTCAATACAAACACTTGTAAGAGCTATTTGGGGAGAAACATGCTAAAATAAATTATTTGTGGGTTGTATTAGTTTGGATAGTATAGTTTTCTTGTCTCAACTGGAGGGAATTCGTGTGAACAAAAGTAGACTAGTGAGTGATCTTGAAGTGTAAGAGTGAAGGGATAACAAGTGTAAAAAAGTGAGGTTGTAATGTAAAACCCTTTGACTTAACTAGAGGGACTTAGTTGGTGCAAGGGTAAGCCTACTTTATGTACAAGAAGGTTATTGCCTCACTTTCTTTGAAGAAACACTACTAGTGGATGTACTCCAAACTTGCTTACGAGGTTGGTTTGATATTCTTTACCTCAATCTCTTTATTTGTTCGTTAAGTTTCAATTGCTAAATACTTATCTTTGATCATTTGTGCTAAAGTGTTCATTTTGTTGGTCCCAAAGGGCAACCTAAGAGGGGGTGAATTAGGTTATTTCAAAAACAAACATTTTCATGTGCTTAATAAGAAATGCAAACTTTATGCAACAAATGAACACTTAAGCACAAATAATCACAAGTAAAGATTCCCAACAATTGAATCACAAAGAACCAATAAAAAGATTGAGATTAAAAGTATCAAATCAAACTCCCAAGCTTCTCAAGTTTGGAGCTTACAACCACAAAGAACTTCCTATATGGCAACTACCAAGTTCTCAACTTGAAGTTCAGCCACTAAAAGTCTCTTCAAAATAGGTGAGATAATAACCTCTTGTACGCAAATGAGGATCACTCTTGCTCACACTAAATTCCTTTAGTTGAGCCAAGAGTTTTACACTCATAACCTCCCTTTGTTACAATTGTTATCTCTCCACTCTTACACTTGAAGAACTCTTACACTCCTAAACTCTTTTCACGAAACTACCTGCGCTATTACAACACTTGTACCCATTATTTCTCCCAAATAGCTCAAGAATTACTTGTCATTAATGTTGAAATCTCTTCTTATTTAATTCAGGCTTAGGGGTATTTATAGTTGCCCAAAAACTGCTTCTAACAACTTTCCAACGGCTATTTTCTGTTTACTGAAAAACTATAGCCGTTGGACCTTTCGGACGGCTGATGCAGTGGATGTGCATCCGAACGATCCAGCCGTTGGACCTTTCAGACGGCCGCTGCTAACCTCTGCATTCGATGCTGCATCCGTTCTCTGAGGGTATTTGTTCAGACGTCCGAGGATGCGTCCGGACCTGCGTCTGATCGAAGCAATGTTTTCTAAAAAAAGATCGGACGCTGTTCTTCATCCGAGACTGCTTCAGGTTCTTTGTGTCAGACGATTATTATCGTCCAAAATTTTGTCTTTCGGACAGTCCTTTGCATCTGTAGAGTCTTCTGGTTGTTTTGTTTGGATGATCATTTGCGTCCGAGCCTCCCTATTTTTCTGAAGACTCATTTGTTTTCAAACCATTAGTGCAATTTGGTCATCATCAAAACATGATTAACATAATTAGGGTTCAACAATCTTCCCCTTTTTGATGATGACAAATTAATTGGACAATTTAAAAAATAACCAAAAAATATGAAGCCTAAGTTAAGAAGTTTTGTCCATTTTTCTCTCCCCCTTTTGACATCATCTAAGAAAGAGAATGTAATTTAAGCTCCCCCTAAGTTTATTCTCCCCTTTGAAATATGAATATAATTCACATGAGTACACGGAGAATTAAGTCAAGTTATGCAAAATAAATTTTCCCTTCAAGAATGTGTATTCAATAAGATATGAGAGAATTCATGTAAAGAATTATGATCAAAACAATTTTTCCTCATTCCTTACCGAAATGCATCATCAAAACAATGAAGCATGTGTGATGCAATTTTTTTGCAAAATAATCCATTTAAAAAAGAGAATGCTCCCCCTTTTTTTTGCAAGTAGTGACTTATTATAGACAAAAATTAGGGATACATATTTCCTAGCATTCTAAACAAATTCAATCACATAGATGAATAACATTCAAGAGACCATAGTTCAACTTAATAAATGAAAGCACATTCTTAACACAAAATTTTAGATGTTACCCATTTCAATGTCATCTTAGCTCATATGCCTTGAACATCCTCAATTGATAATATATTGAAATGGGTATCTTGAATTCCTTGGTACTCTCGAAGCATACCTACATGCAAAGTTAAGCAACAACTTTTGGTACCCAAACTTTCTTGGACCCAATTGGATTAGTAACATGCTTAATCACCCAAATAGAATTTATTCTCAATTTTTCATTTCTTTTAACATAACAATTTTTCTTTATTTGGCCATGTTGATGACAATAATTACAAATAGTATTCTTATTACCATAAAAAGAAGATTTAGATTTAACAAAGCACAAATCATTTTTTTCTAAAGGTAATAAAATTTTTGTTCAAAAACATATATCTAGTTCTTTTCTTTTCAAAAACATTTTCTTTCTTCTTTTTCAAAATATCATCAAGATCATCTAATCTCTTCTTCAATGAAACTTGTTCTTCCATGATCTTGGTTCTTCCAACAAATTTTTCTTTCAAAACATCATTTTCTTTAGTCAAAGAATTATTTGGATGCACAAGTTTTGAGTTGGTACTCAATAAAGCATTAACTTTAATTTAAAATGAGTGTTTAACTCATTGTTCTTAGCATATGATTCATTCAAACATTCATGCATTTTAAAAATAAATGATTCAACATCATCATCATCATTATCACATGAATTATCACAAGAATCACAACTAGAGGATACCTCATTATTGCCAAGTGCCATAAAAGCCATTTGAGCCTCCTAATATTCTTCTTCAACCTCTCCATCCGAATTGCAATCATCCCAAGTGATTTGGAAGTTGTTGAAGTGAGGCTTCCTTGAGTCTTTTCTCCTTTTTGATGGATAGCCATCATATTTTAGGGATAAATTATGCTTTTATATTTATGTATATTTTGTAATATGGCAATTTTTTGAATAAAATATATATATGTGAAATCATAAAGAGTTATGTTGTAATTATATTTTATTCGTGTATATCCCTAATCGTAGTGTATGACACTAGTAGATTAGCACATAAGTGTATGTGGATGCTTATTGAGAATAAATGCATCGGATTGACTCGCTAAGAGTATTCCACACGTTATCATTATGATTATTATTTAAATACCAGTGGATTAATTTCTTTGTAATAGTAGTGTAATGGTCCTTGGACTTGAGGTCATGAGTTTATCTTGACTGTGGATTATTATTCTTTGGCTCTATTAGTCGTTACTCTTAGTGAGTGACACATACTTGTTTAAAAGTTCAACTTGAGTACGCATTGACTGAACTCGAGCCAAACTTTTACCCCATGAGCTCAAGTTTGAGCTCGAACTCTATGTGAAGTTCGAAAGCTCATCGAATCTCACAATATTTTTTTTTAAAATTTTAATCACTCAAGCTCGATTGTGCTTGGACTTGAACTTGAGTTAGAATTCGATTGAGCTTGAACTTGATATTAAAAGCTTAGTAGAACTCGAGCTCGATTTCGAATATTGTAAAATTTAGTCGAGTCAAGACTATTCGAGTTCGACTTTGCTCGTTTATACCCTAGTAATGTTGCCATTCAAACATTCGTGAATCCATCCATCCGTATTTTAAGTACTATGACTCACTTGTGTACTTTATGTATTCTCAAAATTCTTAACTAGTTTCCCTTGATAATTAATAATTAATTCATTAACATTTATTCTTATTTAGTCTTAATATTCCACCACTATAATATATATATATATATATGTATATATATATATTGTATAGAAGCATAAATTATAAGGAGAGAGGAAGAAGCATAGGTAAGAAGTAAGAAAGATGGATAGAACTTGAAAGAAAAGTGGGAAGAACCTGAGTGATGGGTGATTCCTACAATTAGGCAATTAGAAGTCTACGTGGCAACAAAAGCATCAAGCAATAATATGTTTTATACTTGTATTACCATGGGAAATTTTTTTTTTAAAACAAAGATTTTTTTGTCAAAATCTTCATTCTCCAACTCTATTATACTACTATAGGATATAATCAATCCTGTCGTTAATACGATGATTCCTTGTCTGATCAATTGAATTTTGATTCTAGATATTTATAATAATCTAGGGAAAATAGCATAAATTGTCCATCACAATGATTTATTTTACTTTAAATACTTTTTAGTCTCTCAAATTTGACATGAGGCATTTTATTCCCTTGTAATTTGAAAACAATGCTTTTTGATCCCAAACTCCACTTCCAATCTATTTTATTTTTTAAAAGTTCACAGATATGTCACTTGATAAACTTTTTAGGGGCAAAAAAGAAAACATACAAGTGAATAGAATATGGATTACAACTAATGCCTATATTTTTAGAAGGAAACTGATACACTTTTTTCCCTTGAAAAATAGACAAATAGTTATCCTTGTACTCTTTAGATGATATTCAATGATATATAATTAGGGTGTAAATGCAATGTTTGTAAAATGTGAGTATCGAAATACTTTATTTCAAACGTTGGAAACTAAAATGTGTGGTATGAAAATTCAATTTTTATCGGTTAAATTTTCTCTATCCTCTGTACCATCCAATGACACACTCTTTTTATGCTTTTTTGATTGGAAAAGTTACTACTTCATCTCATTTCTTTTATCAAGGTAATATCTTCATTGGTCATTGCAGAAACATTTTTTAATATTTTCTCTCTTAGTTTAAAAAATATAAATTGTCTTATTTTTTTATTAACAAAGCTCTAATTTATTAATACTAAAAATAAGCAACCAATTGCTTATATACATCAATGATGAAGGATTACATTTACATACTATAGAATTAAATTTTTTAAAAGAACTTTTCTAACTCATATGTGACAAATACTTTCCTTCGTTACAATTAAGAAGCTATGATTGAAGATTTTATGCAAGAAGTTCATTGTCCCATTCAAGGTAATAAAGAATGAATCGAAAAAGAATTTCAAATGACGAGACTTTCACGGACTTTATTAATTATTTGTGGGGATCCAGATTTTTACCTCATGCTTATCATGTAAGAGGAAACATCAATTAAAAATAATTCAAATCTGAGAATGCTCGATTAAAGAATTGTTTTCCTTTTCTTTAATTAAATCAAGTTATTTAGTTCTTATATATATATATATATTAAATGTATAATATAGGTTGTTAATTTTGGAATCTTGATTAGCAAAATATCCACAAGTTTCTTTATTTGTATAATTATCAAGTCTGTACAATAACTTGTCTTGTACCTGTACTGACACATCAATCATATATAAAATTTTTCCATATTTCTGTCACAAGCAATCAAATATTAAACAGCTGTCAGCCATTCTTTTCCCTTAAAAAAAGAAGAGAATTAACTATTCCTCCACTAACACATATTGACTGAAATAAAGAACTCCTTGGTCTATTTCGAAAGATTTATGGAGTAAAAACAATGAAAACTAAAACGAGACAACTCATGTAACACTCCGAACTCTAAGTTAACCCAATAACTTTTGAACGAAAATAACGGGTTCAGAATATTAAACTAAATTATTAGTAATCTATGACTCTGGATGTTATATTGACATATACTACTCTATTCCTATCTGATGCGGGACAAACGGGGTGAAACGAAAATAACGGGTTCGAAATGTTAAACTAAATTATTAGTAATCCTGTATGAAACGAAAACAACGGGTTCGAAATGTTAAACTAAATTATTAGTAATATATGACTCTGGATGTTATATTCATATATACTATTCTATTCCTATCTGATGCGGGACAAAAAGGGGTCTCATGTTCACCCCTCGTTAAGGTCTATTCCTATCTGATGCGGGACAAAAAGGGGTCTCATGTTCACCCCTTGTTAAGGTCTCGCATCCTTGCAAGATTCATATCGGATCATACTCTCGTATTGGACCATACTTGATTATGTAGGATTCTACATGAGGCTCACACAAGTACTAGAGGTAGCTCCCACCCATACTCTCATATTGGACCATACTTGATTATGCAGGATTCTACACGAGGCTCACACAAGTTCTAGAGGTAGCTCCCATACTTACTTGATTATGCAGGATTCTACATGAGGTTCACACAAGTTCTAGAGGTAGCTCCCACCCATACTCTCATATTGGACCATACTTGATTATACAGGATTCTACACGAGGCTCACACAAGTTATGCATAATCTAGAGGTAGCTCCCATACTTACTTGATTATGCAGGATTCTACATGAGGTTCACACAAGTTCTAGAGGTAACTCCCACCCATACTCTCATATTGAACCATACTTGATTATGCAGGATTCTACACAAACGAATCTCATAACTAAATTTGAATTTAACTTAATTGTTTCCAACTTGCTCATTTGCACCGTCCTTTTTATTATTATTTTTTAATAAGATTATATACACTCGCAATGGCGGATACAATTAAAGCATTGGAATAAA
This sequence comes from Cinchona pubescens, assembly GCA_025175665.1. NCBI lineage: Eukaryota > Viridiplantae > Streptophyta > Magnoliopsida > Gentianales > Rubiaceae > Cinchona > Cinchona pubescens. The sequence continues at coordinate 1,845,585 of JANKKI010000122.1, read as the reverse complement.
ATTTTTCATGTCACAAGTAGTCAAATCTCTAATATAGTTAATTTGGTAAAATTCCATCCGGTTAACATTTTCTATTGAAATGCAATTCCGTAAGTACAATATTTGGATTTTGCTTTTCAAGAGCAGAATTGTTTCTCTGTGCTTAGGATGGTGTCTTGTTCTTAAGGAAAATAATGTGCTATGAATAAAAAATGATGGCTCTTAAGAGGATTTAGGAGCATCGCATGAGCTTGTTATGCTAGTATGAGATTATGAATGAAAGAAAATATTAACTAAAAGTTTTACTTATATATAGTTTTATCTTTTATAAAGATTAGTAAAAAGACTAGTAAGTTTGGCCAGTCTACGTGTATGTGCATTATAAAGAAATAATCAAATTATTTGAAAATCTATCTAATGATAGATTTTTTTTCTTGAAATATAATTTACACGTTGAAATGTTGAATAATTGTTGAGGAATTTAGTTCCATAGCAAATAAGGGGTAATTGCACTGCCACAGAAGATCGTGAAGATTTTCCTTTCCATATGAACTTATAGTTTGGAATTTGGACCTTATGTATGTAAAAAAGGAAAATATTTAGGTAAATTTGATTTTTGACCTACCTATAGACTCTGTGGTCAGGATTAAATTTTAAAGAATCTTGCTTACATCAGATGATATCATAGATTTTCTAAAATTTAATCCATACCACAATGTCTAGTAAAAAATCGAGTCTACCCAAGTATTTGCCATGTAAAAAGAATGCTTACTTATCTTTTTTTTTTTTTTACCCTCAAATTACAAGTGTAATGTTAAGTTGTGGAAATTATAACCCAGGTGCAAGCTCATTCACATCTTCCCCGTTTCCACAACTAATCCAAAACTTAAGTTGTCGCCAATATATAAAACTTAAAAGATCTGCTTGTGTTTGCTTGTCGTAGACTTTAAGAAAGATCATTAATTTACTTAATCAATTACTAATTCATATAATAACAAGATAAGAGGTGAAAACTTAGCGACTGTTGTCTCAATTAGTAGTTAAGGGTTAGGTTCCTCTCAAAGTAATTGGAGAGGAACTTATTTCTAATACACCGTTTAAAAATATAATTCAAAAATATTTTTAAAAATCATATACGTTCGTAATGCAATTTATTATATGTGTTTGTTATACATAAAATTTGAAAATAAATAGATTAATTTTTTCTGTTTGAATAATTGTTTAAATTTTTGTCTTGATTTTGACTCATTTTACACTGTTTAAATGTTTTGTGCAAACCTTGAGTGATAAAAATATTTACGAATAAATTTGATTTTAAAATATGTTGATCTACTCATCAAAGTAAAATTATTGATATAATCTGATAATTTTAATGAATTTTAGTTGTTTAAATATAATAGATAATTAAAGGGAATTTTTTTAAAAAAAATGCAACGAAGAGGATTTCAACATAGTAATTAAAACTATTGTGCACAGATAAGCATTGTATTGGTAAAATAAAATATGGGCAGCTATATATATAGGGGTATAAATGAATATAAACAAATCGAATATTTCAGTATTCAAATTTGTTTGATTATTTTAACTAGTTTAAAATTTTGTTTAAATTTGACTTGTTTATCTTTTAAGTCGAATTCAAACAAACTTTTATTGACATGAACACGAATTGAGCTTGAGTATTTGAAATTTTTACATGTAAATGTAAAAATTTAACTTATCTAGTCGAATTCAAGTTGAACAAAAATTAATGAATTCTAAATTTTGTTCAAACCTGACTTAAACAATAGTGACGAATCAAAATCGAGCGAACTCTTATTGAATTGGTTGAACCGATTTCGATTCAAGTATCAAGTAGGATAAGAGGTGGTTAGGCATAATTTTGACACTACAAACATGTAGCATAAACATTTCAATTAGATATTAAATGTCATTGTATACAAAATGTTACTTGGAATAATATTTTCTCATTTTGCCTTTGAAAATATAATCTTTTTCTTTAATAATACTTTCAAGTAAAAATATACTCGTATAGTCATATCAATGGTACATGATAACTAATTTAATTTATTTTTTAAAGAAAGGAAAGCAAAATTAGAAGGGAAAATGTGGCGGCGAAAAGAAAATTTTAAATCACTTGACGATTTAATTTGAATTTAACATGGTGTTAAATTGCCTTTGGCTCGATCATTATGATGATACGGTTTAAAAAATTTAATTTTTAACAAAATTTAAGTTCTCTACTGATGAGAAATAGTTGGATAGATTCAATTTTTCATTTTGTGGTGTTGAATTAAATAGACATCAATTGATAAAAGTAAAATTTCATAAGATTTAATTCTAACCAACTCAAAAACTGTGTTTATCTAAGTTTTTTTTCCCTCTGATAACTGTTATTTCATGAGCATTTACATATATGTAATAATAATAAAAAAATTGAGTAAAGTCATTTCTAAGCACAAAGGGATAGTCCATTTAATTTATTTAAAAATTTCATTTATGGTTGGTGGTCTCACCTTTATTCTTTTACTAGATTTATTTATTTAAAAATTTTAATCTATTTATAACTAGTTAACTCCCCATTTAGTGGTTTTTGTTTTATAAAATAATTTAAACCATTTTTAGTGTTACCTTAATAATGTTAAATTAATTCCTATAAAAATAATTAGAATTTTTTTAATGAAGTCAGCAAAAACTTCCGGGTCGGGTTGTTAAAACCGGTACCCATTTTCTACCTTTACGATTCCATTCCTTTCCTTTCCGGTCCATACCATCTACAGTCCCCATAGCGTCCTTCTCTACGTGCTCCCTCTTACAGGGACTCTACTGATTGAGGAACATTCCTTTCATCCATTTTCCCAAATCCATTCCCAACTCTACCTAAATCACAATCAAGCCCCCCGTCCTACCGAAAATTCTAAATTCAACCCCAATTGATCTTCCATTCTCTCAAGCAGACCTCTCCCCTTTTCCAAGGTAACATCTTTTTCTCCTCCCTAGATCTATTATTCTCCCAATTCCTCCCCTATATGTACTAATTCTCACCCTTCATAATTGCTGAATTACTTCAATGGTCCTGGCAATATCAAACCATTGATTTTTGTTTTTTTCTTTTGTGTAATTTTTCTTTATTACAGGGAGGACTGCTGCGATCTGATTGAATTAATTTGTGGTATTTTACGATTGATATAAGCAAAAGGGCCAAATGGGTATTGTTTTTACGAGACTATTTTCATCTCTGTTTGGTAATAAGGAAGCTCGGATCTTAGTACTCGGCCTTGACAATGCCGGGAAAACATCGTACAATTTTATGTATGAATTTCGGCTTTTTCCCTTGTTAATTCTGCTACTATTTCCTGTTTTTTATACTGGGTTTTGCTTATTTTTTGGTAATTCTTGATGGGTTGTTCTTATTTGACTGGTTTCAGATCGGCTTCAGATGGGTGAAGTTGTTTCCACTATACCAAGTTGGTATTTTGATCCTAGTTTTTTTTTTTTTGAAAGTTGTTCTTAGCATTATTTTGGTGATGGTGATTATAGTTATCATTGAGGGTTAGAATTCTGAGGAATTTGACCATATTTTGGTGGAGTTTTGAGGGGAAAAGATTAGGGATGCTGGTAAATATCTGTTATTTAGACGTTCGGGGTCAGCAATCATGTGGATTAATTGCGTATTTTTGTGTTTGGATGCAGCAATTGGGTTCAATGTGGAGACAGTGCAACATAATAATATAAAGTTTCAAGTTTGGGATCTAGGTATGTATTCCAGTCAAGTTTACTGCTTATTTGAATCAATAGTTTGGTTCTAGCATATTTACTGATTTTGTTGTATTATGTGGCACGCCTACTGGCCCTGAACACTGATTCTCGTATATGGGATTGAGGCAGTTCTAATTTTTCCTTTTAAAACCAATAAAGAGAACATTTGGTTTGATGCTCGTCTTTATTTCTTAATGGTTATTTAGTTTTTTGGTCGCATGTATTTTTTGATGCTTGGTATACTTTTTCTTCTATTCCTGATATCTAAACTGCTTTGAGAGGAACATCTTCCTTTGTGCAAGTAGCAAGAGACTGTAGCTTTGTTATGTGGGACGAGGAATAGCTCTTCGGGCTTCTCCTTCCCATACCAAAGGTATTCCCAAAAGAAAATGAAACTTGATAATAGTGTTGCATGCTGTAGAAACATTGGTCTTGTTCCAGTTTCACATTGTGGCGGTATTATTTTAGTGTTCTGGAGTGTGGACTAGGACTAGCTTAAATGTGTTAGTAACTTCAACAGCTCGAAGAAATACACTGTTAGTGGTATTTAACGTTACTTAATGTTCTCAAAATCATCACACGGTTCATCAAGTAAATTCCACGGTTGCATCTGTCAAATTTCATTGGAAGAAGTCATTAAGTGTTTGGTTACAGATGCTAGTCTGCTGTTTTTTATGTTGTTTTAATCAATCTCTATGTGTGTTTTTTACTTGTTTGTTTAACTTTTTTTGTGAGATTCTAAATTTTGTTTATCTGAGTTCAAGTAAGCCATATAAGTTCATGCCAATACTTATCAGAAAATTGCTCAAATTTCCTCCTAATTTTGCTTTCTTTTCTTTTCTTTTGTTTCTTTTTGGATGATGCAGGTGGGCAGACTAGTATCAGGTAACTATTAGTGGACCTTTTACTTCCATTTGCATTTACATTCAGTTGTATGATATAGAGTACACTTTTATGGTGTGGCTATTGATGTCCCATATGAAGATCCTGCTAAATGAATATGGACTTTTTCCTTCTTTTGTCTTTCTCTTTTTTACTTTTTCTTCAATAATTGTTTCAGACCTTGGAGTTTTGTAGTGTTAATATGTAGTTAATACCTCTTGTGGGTTAGAATGGAATGCCTTTCTTCATTTGACTTATCTGAAACTTGTCTATCTTGTCTTATCGCTTTCAAGTTTTTCCTTTTAAACGAGTTATCTAGTTGCTTCAGTTCACATAATTTTGTTATGCATAAAATGTGAAGGCTATGTGATTTTTGACTTAAGGATTGACTTGTGTAGCAAAAGTATCAAATAAATATTTGAACAACTTGTTATTCGCTTCAGTGAGGTGGTTAATTTAGGATATGTTGAAGATAATTTAATTTGAAGTGGTTGAAATTAGGGACTAATGAAACTGAAAGTAACTTGTAAAAATGTAATAGATTGTGTCAAAGGACAAAATGTCTTGCTTCTGTTTCCCAAGGAATCCTAAACCAATTAATAAAGTTCATTGACCTCTCCACTCATTGCCAATTGGTTTTGAGACGGAAGCCCATGATGTTTATCATGGTACAGATGTACCATGAACCTTTTGTTTGACAGATGTAACTGGGTTTTACTCATCAATGTATAAGTGTTTTTCCTTTTTTATGGCCTCAAATATGCAAGTCTCATGAATTAATTTACTGATTTTCTTCCCTTTTTTAACATCAGGCCATATTGGAGATGTTACTTTCCTAATACTCAAGCCATAATATATGTTGTCGATTCAAGTGACACTGATAGGCTGGTGGTTGCTAAAGAGGAGTTTCATGCAATATTAGAGGTCTGATTACTCTCTTGTTCTTTTTGTGGTTTACTTGAGAATATTCTTTCCAAATTGTATTTGAACTTTGTGGATACTGAAGGTAGCTTGTGCGTAAATTGTCAATGATTTGAATTCTGATGTTGCTTGTTTTGCTAGCAAGTTCTGTTATAAATAAAATTGTTATGCTTTCTTGTTTATTTTAAAAGATATTGTGTTTCAATTTGCTAGTGTCCTGTTAAAATGGTGGGAACCTGGACCTCCTTCTTTTGCATGTTATACGTAGGTGGAGACTGGAGAAGGCTAATAATAAGTCATGGAACTGTTTCATGTTATGGTAGATTTGTCATTTTATTTTTAAGTCATAATTAGCAATTCATATTTTGGTGGACGGAGGAATTAAAATCGTACCCAAATGATTTATGGCCAAAATATTGGCCTGTCTTGTTGGAATATCTACAAATAGAATGTTAAAGTATGGGATGCCAACATTTCTCAATATAATATACGATTAATCTTGTGTTAATAGCTTCCAAAATTGTAAGAGAATTGTCTTTCAAGTGTCATGTTCATGGTGTCAGAATGCTATCGTTTCTATATATTTTGTATTCTAAAGAAATTGCAGTTATTGGATAACAAAATACCTAGATTTTTTCATGAAGGTGGAGTAATTGCTCAGTAAGAATGTCTTGTCTCTTGAATCAGATTTGAATGGTTTATTGTTAAATACATTCTATCTCTCTTTGACTATTATGTTTAAACACATTCATGCATCTCTTCTTCTGAATACCTTCCTAAGAAGGAAAAAAATATATATGTCTACACCTGATGTTCATTACAATCATCAAAAATAAATTACATGGATTTTTTTTCTTAACTTTACCGTACGGGTACCTCCCCTACTATCACTAACATCATCATGAAAGAATTTTAGACTACATGGTTACTCCTGTACAAACCAGTGTTACTTAATACGCTTCTTCCCCCTCTGATTTCCGTATTGGTACGCATGTACCGGAACACAATACATTCGTGTACCAATACGGTCATAATAGCGTTCCGAAATTCTATTATTGAAAAGTAAGTAAACAAGCTTAAATCTCTAATATATCTAAAATTCTAGTAAAACTAGAATTATGATACATTTCAAATTTTAACACGATTAAGTAATAACTGATTTGTATACATGATATATACTGAAATTTCTTAAGAAAACTATACTATCACCGTACCGTGAACCAGAAAGTATTTCTTAAGAAAACTATACTATCACCGTACCGTGAACCAGATACTAATTATAAGTATGTACTGATTAAACCTACCCCATGTACGAATTATAAAATGACCGTACCCCGTTTTCGTACCCGTACCGTGTACCGTGTACCGCTACGAATCGCGAACTGTGTAACATTGGTACAAACTATAGGTGGGGGCAAATGTGTTACCTTTATGTTAAATGGAAAAAAGTTAAAAGTATTGTCTGTATAATTTCAGATACCTCTTGGGATGTTCTGTTTTATTTGAGATGCCTCAAGAGTGTTCTGTGTCTTTTACCTGTGATTTGACTATTTTTTCTCACAAGGAAGAGCTGTATTGGTTAGCTTGATATGGGAAAAAGGACTTTAGTAGAAGTCGCTAGATGGCTTTGATAGTGAGCTATGTCAAACTTGTTTGCTGGTGTCTTGGATTCAAGTGTTTGGAGTAACAGAAAATAATAATAGAAGAGCCTGTTTGTGGCCACATATGAATGATTGAGGAAATCAAAATCAGGGTGTATGCAAAAAGTTGATACATGGTCTTTTGACCATTACTTTGTCATACTTGGATTGTGTTATATGATGTCTCTTACGAAACAATGGAACTTTTTTCATTTTTAACGGCAAATATTATAGTTGTATTTTCGGAGCAGTGAAATTTCTATGAAAACTTGACAATTGGCTTTTCAACAGGAAGAAGAGTTAAAAGGCGCTGTTGTTCTCATATATGCCAACAAGCAGGTTTGTAAATGGCTATGGTTCTCTGGTTATACGCTGAAAATCTTGACCTTTAGGTTTTCCTGCACAAAAATTTGATTTTGGCTCTAAGTTTTTATGTTGTAACTGAGCCACAGCATGCTTTCTTTCTGTTTTTAAGCCCCTTTTCTTTCCTGTTCATGCCCCATCTGTCCACCTTCTGCAGAAAATCTCTCTCTCTCTCTCTCTCTCTCTCTCTGTGTGTGTGTGTGTGTGTGTGACATGTATGTACACACACAGAGACACAGACACGGATTGCAACATTTATTTTGTGTGTGCATTGGTTACTTACATTTACTGCTTTATTTTTCTTTTCTTTTGTTCAGGATCTTCCAGGTGCGCTTGATGATGCTGCAGTTACTGAGGCCTTAGAATTGCACAAGATTAAAAACCGGCAGTGGGCCATTTTTAAAACTTCAGCCATAAAAGGAGAAGGCCTCTTTGAGGGCTTGGATTGGTAAGATAAAGTTTTGATGGCATTGAGACTCGTGAGATTATGTAATAAATATCCTCTGGCATTGCTGCTTGCACTATCATAGACATTTAACAAAACTTAAAAAGAACATAAACAGTGCATCTGTATTTCTTAGTAGCCTTCCTGTCTTGTTGACTGGTCCTCTAGCATTAATTTCATTCCACATAAACATGTTAGCTCTTCGGAAATTCTTTTTGTTTCAGGAGATTTTCGAATGTTGATGCTAGTTAGTTTATTAGGTCTGCTGGTCATTGCTTTGGACTGCGGGTGGTAGAATAAAGACTTTCATTCGGCCTCGAGTGTTTAGCTTGCATGGCTGAATTAGATTTCACATGAAATAGGACTAAAATGAGATTTGGCTTGTGGTAAACATTATCAAATGAATTTCGTTCAGTGCGTTTACTACTGAAGGCATCGTTCCTTCAATAAAACAATAGTATCTCAGTTCTGCCTAGCTCCTCTTGCACCAAGTGGAACTTGAGCAGCGATTCTGGCAGAGTTTATATGTGCAACCATGGTCTTTGTAGTCCTTTCCCTTTTCGCCTTTCTTTTTGTTATTTCACTCTTTTCTGTATGACTGATTCATGCACATTATAACAGGTTGAGCAACTCACTCAAGTCTGGAGGTAGCTAAACTCGTGAATGATAATCTAGTGCTTGCTGTAATTGGTTGAGGCTGAATAGAACGATATGGCTGTTTCTTGGTACACCAAGTGAATTCCATCAGGAGCTGTCATCTGATTCTCACACTTTTATGAAGCAAAAACTACTCATAATGTTAATGTGCTATTTTTCTTCTGATGGAACATAAAGATAATGGATATCCCTGGACCTGATCTTACCCTTTTTTTCTTTTGGTTCTGTTGTCAAATACATCCCCCCTTTTGAACGATTTCCTCCTTCCATGAAATCCTACAAGTGTATTATTATTTTTTTTAATTTTTTATTTAATTTTATTGTTTTGCTTGTTTTACGTCTTAGTACTATAGTTTTCACATTACAGCCACTGTTGTAGGTTGCTCCTTCAGCATCCTCTGCCCCTCTTTCATGGGAGTGTCCTTGATTACCAGTTTTACTCTTTTATCGAGTGATTTGATGAATTTTGAATTAAAATGTCAACGGAATAGTGATGTGTATTAGGTCACCTAAGAATGGGTAAATCCTTGGTAAACCAAGGTGTATAGTCTTGTGACTTATCATATATCTTATAGTTTTTATTTATTTATATAATTCATTTTTTTTTTTAAATTCTAAATTAATTTTTTACCTAAATTATGTGATTAATTTTTTACCACAAAATAGGTACCTGAAGAATTTTTCCCTAAGAATGTCTTCGGCCCGATGACATCAGCAATAACTGCGTAGTAGTACAAAAGGGCACATACTAATTCGTCTCGTGCTATAGTATCAAAGGGGAAAATGTTTACGTGAATTTGATTCACGATAAGTGGGTTAGATTTTTTAATTTATATTCATTTACATTATTTTAAGTCATTAGACAATTTTTTTTGGGATGGTGTGGATAAATATGAACTAAGAGTCTATCTTACTTATCGTAGATCGAATCTATGTAATAATTTTTCATATCAAATGAATGCTTTGAAATACCAAGGACCCTTGGTTGAAGAAACTGAGAATTATGAGTCCAATTATCTAATGCATTTTATTGAAGGTACAGTCCCCTCACAGATTATCCTAATTCGAAAAGTAATCACCTTAGCTGGTTTTAAGATTTCATGGGACCTTAATTTGTCAGATTCATGCATGAGTGGACGCTACGTAATCGTTACCTCTTCCTAATTTTATGGCTTTCTAAGGTTTGGTACTTGTCGAAATAAGTTAGAATAGGGGAAAGGTTTTTTTAATTTATTTATTTTTTATTTTCTATTTGGTATAGAGAGTTTAAAATGAAATTTTTTAATTTAAAATTTATTGTATTTTAACATTTAAAAAATTATATTACATATAAAATAAAATACACATTTCATTCTGATTTAAATTATCAAATGTTAAAGTAAAAATAAATATTCTTATCTATTCTAAATAAAAATAGATTCTATTTAAAATGACTTTTCTATCCCGACCTATTACCAAACATGGAGTTAACGTTTAATAGTAATTCAAAGGTTAATGAAATCAAAAGTCAGCCATTTCACATAGCCTCTTTGATTTAATTTTGTCTTCACTTTTGCCGACTATTGTACTAGTACCTTTTAACATTTCACGTAACTTGGAGATTTTGTGGAAAGTTTTGTAATTCATTGTCTTGGCATATGTTTAAATAGATTTGATCTTTGATTTTATTTATAAATTTTATAGTGTGAATTAAATTTTATAAAATATATAATATTAAGATAACTGATGTAAACAAAATTTTATAAAATTAAATTTTAATCATAAAATCTACAGATAAAACAAAAAATCGAATATATCTAAATATTTTCTCATTGTCTTTAATGTATTTTCCGAGTCTACTGTAACCGAAACTGCAGTTCACCACAAGCAGCTCTTCCAAATAAATATGCCTCAGTTAACTCCTTTTGTGTTCCTTTGTGTGTCAAATTCAATACATCTCCCTAAGCTCACAAATATCTTCTACACACATTTTAATTTCTTATCATTTATATTTCCCAAACATAGTACACACAAGTTTTTGAATTGATAAAAGTACCTATAATAGAAAAATCCGTAATAGAGTAGCACTTCTTATTAGGGTATTGGTGGATTGAGTACCAGATTCATGTAATTAGTGAGCGATCAAACTTTAGTGCAAAAAAATTAATTAGGTACCCGATTCATAATTACGTATCCGCCAAAAACATGTCGGATGACCAAATACCCATTCTGGTCAATTAAGTGACATATTTTTGGCTTTATAAATTTAAAAAAAATAAAAAAAATACTGAGTCACATAATTTATGAAGGAATTAAATGTAATTTTGTATGCGTATCTATATATATATATATATATATATATATAACACCGATTTTTATTGCCTATCTTGCGTTTAAACACATACCATGTATAAAGTACTAACTTTAGGTGTACATGTCTAGATTTAAGAATGGTCACAGAAAGAAAATCTCATATGGTATTCGCTTTAGTATACAACCTTAGAAATTTTGTCTCTATTTCATGACAAACTGTATCTGAAGAATTGCATCAAATATAATTAAAGGAGGTTGCCCGAAATGCTGATTTTCTACACTTATAGATTCAATTATTAGGAGACAACATGTGGATTGCATGAAATTCAAACAACCACAACATGAGATACACGAGTTCTCATTTTTTAGTATTTCAATTTGGCTAATTCATAATGGATGTGATATGGCCGTCTGCAATTATGAACCAACCATTTATCATTTCCCTGTGTTTTATGGTCCCCGCGAGCGAAAGGTTTGTGTCAAACAATCTGTCAATTGCTTTGTTTTCTTTCTTCCAACTCTCATTTTGACATGTACCAAATCCCACCATTTTGAAACTAAATCCAAGTTAACTTAATTATGAGAAATTAAAGAAAATGAATTAATTTTAGTGTGATTGGTTAATGTTGGGACTTGTTATGAAATTTTTATTCTGGTCAAGAGTAATTGATAGATACATTTTATAATTACGACTCAAAATAAAAAATTTTGAAACATATCTGGTAATTACTCTTTTAATCAATTAAATCTTTATATTTGGAGTGAATGTCCAATTTTTTATTTTTTTTTTGAAAATGACGAACGCCATATTTTTCTAAAAGATAAACTTCCCTTCGAATAAAGATTTTCTATTGATTTAAAACTAATTATTAGACAGTACACAGTAATTACTCTAAACAAAATAAAAATTACTCCTCAAAGTTGCCACTTTGTTTTATTGTCATCGGAAGCCGCAATTCAATTCAAATAGATGAATGCATTGTAAATGGGAGTCATGCATGGAGACAAAAAGGAAACTCTTTTTGCTTTAAAGTAGTTTTCTTTTCTAAACACAGATAACGTTTTCCTTTATCACTTTTTAGTTTCTAGTTTCGATTTTATTATTTTTATGTTTTTGTTTATCAATTTTATTAGTTTTGTATTTAATTTTATACTTCATTTTTTAATTAACTAGTAAATTTTGATTAATCGAATAAATCAAAAAAAAAAAATTTGTTTAATTAAACTACAAAAGTGAATTTTAGATTGAATTTGGTTTTAATTTTTTTACACCAAAAAAAAAAAAAACTGAATTACTGAAAATCGACTGATGAACACCCGTAAGAGTGAAAAAAAAAAAAAAAAGTTTGGATATTAAGTTATAATTTTGAAAACTAATTTTCAAAAAAATATTTTTTAGAAATTTTTTTGGTGCCAAACACCGAAAAAATATTTTCCTCGGGCTAAAAATAACTTGTATAATTTTTTAAGTGAACCGTAAGTTATTTTTTGGATAATTCAAGAATGACATTAAATTTCAAATACTTACTTTTATAATTTCATTTGATAAACTTATTTTCTTTTTCAATTCTTTTCTATTCATTTTTCTCTTAATCATGGGTCTCACACTAATATAACTATCATTATACATATTTTACTACTACATTGTACTATCATTTAATTTTAAACAAAATCAATCTTTTATTAACCACAATTACTTGTAAGGTATTTATTACCATTGTTATAAGTTTTTTTTACTTGTATTCATAAAATTAAAGATGAAACCGTTAAAAAATTTTATTTCGAAATATTTTTATTTTGTTAACCGAACCCCGAAAAATTATATGAAAAATTGACTTTTTTCATGTAAAATATTTTCAATCCAAACGAAAACACCTAAGTCAAAATAATCTTCAATCCAGAAGAATTAGTATCAATTACAACTTCAATCACATCACTATTGGTAAAACAAGCAAGAGAAACATGCCAGTATTGGAATCCAAAAGGCTAGTCACTCTCTAGTGGTGAAACTCGTTTTAAGGAAGCAGAAAAAATGCTCACCACAATCCATTTGCAACACGTAAAATTAGGCAAAAATAATTAGTGGTATTCTTCACATATGTTTTTCTTCATCAGATTTCAGCCATACCATAATATTATTAAGAGTTAATTTTATTTTATCCTCTTAACGTTTAGATTCGCTATCAAATTAATTTATAACGTTATTTTTTAAACAGTTAAATCCTTCTGTTAAATCTGACTCAGATTGCCGCCCTTATAACTTTGTCTATGCAAGTGTCATTCTTTGGTAGTATTTATTTTTATTTTTACTTGATTCATTTTTTCCTTTTTCTCTCATTTTGTTGACATGATTTAATAATTTTTCACCCTTCATCACAATGTCTCAAAATTCATTAATCCCTAATTATGAAAAGAAAAATAGACATTTTGGGTATCATAGGGAAATATGTTCGCAAAAATAATTTGAAGGTAAAAATATCATTTTAGCAAAAACATATTTCAATCAAACACTGTTATATTTGACCGTTGATCCACGAACTTTAATGTCTAAAAAATAACGTTAGATTTTAGAGTAATACTAATCCTAAACTTCAAAAGGTTAAAGTGAAATTAACCTACTATTGTCTACCCTTTATGAAGCTTGAAAAATCTTGAAAGAAATCCTGAATTAATAATTGTGCACACAAGTCGCGTGTTCGCCTAATAGTAATATCTATGGACTTTCTTGACGTTGATTATTTTCGAAACCACAATACAAGTAAACTTCGTCCAACCACAGAAAGCAATATTAATTATTGCTGCCCATAACATGGAAACGTGATTCCTACCTTTTTGGTTTTCCGATCCTTTTTCTCCAAAATACAAAATAATAGTACTAACAAAAGAAAAATAAAAAAGAAAGGAAAAAAAATTAACAATGCAATTGTACAAAAATGGCAAAATAATAAAAGGATAAAATTGACCAAAATTTTGAAATTAGAGGTTATGATTCTGTTACGTGAATTAGATTCACTTTGACAAGTTCTTGTGACTTTGTAAACATTTTCCCAACAATCAATCTGCACCGGAGATAAATAACCGTATTAATGAATTTTAAAGCATTAGAAAAATTACCTAATTTGTTACTCCATTTATGTATTATATCTCTCAGCATCAAGAAAACGTATAGAATCAAAAAATTACTTTAATTTTATGTCTAGAATCTATATCATATGTAAATGGAGAGTGAAAATTTGGTGTCCGTCATTTTTTGAGTTGCTAATTATAAAGAAGGTTTATGGTGGGTATTGAGTAACTTGTAGCACCTTAGTAGTTATTCAATAACCAATGAGAGGGAACCATTTATACAGGGTAGCCCACTTTATTACAAATTGGAGGGCCATGTTTTGTCCAAATGAGAGCCTTTCATTGGTTTTTAGGAACTAATAGGATGCCAAATAGTTGCTCAATAACCACAGTAAATTTTGCCACTAATTATATCCTCCCACTCTTTATATACTCTCTCCGTTCCTTTTTTAAGTGTCAGACAGGAGACTTTAACTTCTAACATAAAGATTAAGATTGCTATTAAATACTTTAAATTTTAGGCAAAGTTAATCCTATATGACTAAACTGTACTTTCGACTAGTAATAAATTAAAATAGTCCAACATTAATTACAAATTGAGTAATTAATAGAGTTAAAAAGAGTTACGGGCAAAATTGGTAAAAAGATAATTATTGTTTAATTGGAATTCTAAAGTGACACTTAAAATGAAACAAAATTTTTCTGCTAAAATGACACTTAAAAGGGTACGGAATGAGTATTATTTTTTTAATTAACAACCTATAATTTCGTATAACTCCCTTTTCACTTTTCATTCTTCACTCCTTATATTATTATTTTTTTTTCAAATTTGGTGGAAATTGCACATCTTTTTTTATTATTATTAAAAAATTGTGTATTTTTTTTTTAATTGACACCTGATGTGTGCGTATAAAACGTATATTTAACATTTTTTAAGATTGAAAACCTAAATATTTCTGTAGTAATCTGAAATGACAGTTGAGCCTATGTTAATATTCATCAAGTCAAGTTAATTATTATTTTTTTATTTTTTTGTAATAGCTCAAATGTGTATTAAAAAATTTACTAGGATTAGGATGATATAATATTTCGGAATTAAGTTGAGGACAAAATTAAGGAAAGGAGAAAATTTAAGGTGGGAGAGAATAAAGAGAAAAATAAGAAGACGTGACAACTTGCTTCTGTTTTTTTTCGATTTGGGAGAAGATGAGAAAGGATTGTGTACTTCTCTCTATTAATACAAGAAAACCTAACTAAATGTTTTCTCTGATTGGGAAAGTTGACACTTTAACTCGAGGCCTTTATTTTTTTGAATAAAATTAATATAAATTATCTTATAAAGTTTACTATCTTAACCTTTTGATTTGTAAAATTACTAATTAAATTTTTATAATAAATTCTTCTAATATTTCTTTCTCAATTAATAATATAACTAATTCATTTAATTTTTCTTGACTTTGTAACAGCTACAAGAATCGTCAACATTCATGAAATCATTATGCAATAAAATTAGGAAATAATTAAGTTTGTTTATATAATTAAATATGTCAATTTAGGTCTTATCTTGTACAGTTTCTCTTTTCAAACTTTTAGTTCTAAAAATAAATCTAATCCATAATATGAGAATGATTACTATGTTTTAAAAATTTACATAACTGGTTGTGGGTTGTGGAAATCAAATCTGTTTTAGGAGACATATGTGAAGAATACACAATCTTAGAGATATTGTACTAGAGATAATAAGGGAGAAAAAAAATAATAGTTGGTAAAAGTAATAAGAACTTTTAAGAGATTAATCCCATTTTAATCCTAAAAAATGAGAAAATTTTTTAATGTGATTCTTTAAATTGAAAAAGTCTCAATTTAGTTATCGACACTATAAAAAGTATTCCATTATAGACTAATATGGAGCTTTGATTGTTAAGGGACAGTTCATTTTATTAAAAAAAAAAAAAAAACTTTTTATAATTATATAAGTAATAATAATATTGTTATTTACTATTATTATTACAAAACATAAAATTTCGGACCTAACATTTGTAAGGGACTAATGTGAAAGTTTTAGTGGCCTTACCCTCCAACCACCAGTAAACAACTTTAATGTCACAAAACCTCAACTTTACAAGGGGAAATTGGTAATCTTTCTCTTCATGTTAAACGAAAACTTCTACTACATCATTTTCTTGGAAGTTTTCTTTTCTTGACCTTTCCTTCCAATCAAAATTAACGGTAAGCCTCAGTCTCTCTCTCTCTCTTTTTTCTCTTTCTCTTTCTCTTTCAAACGATAACAGTCTAACTTACTCTAATATAAATATATTTACTAATAAGGGAAGGGGAAGACCCAATAGGATCAAAAAAAAGAGACTTAATCTCTATCTTTAAGAATGCAAGTCGGGGATTCAAATCCTTGACCTTGCATTCAAACAAAATATTTGGTTACCAACTCACTTAAAGTGAATTAGTTGTGAGCCTTAGTCACTTGACGTAACTCTCCATGCTTAGTAAAAGAAAAAATACTTTTTAACGGTTTTAGGTCTTTTGTTATACTTTTTGTGTGATATTTGTGTGACATTACGTAGATGAGTGACACATGTTACTTTATCATAAATAAATATTAAATAAGAGACATATATCACTCATTTAGGTGATGTCACATAAATATTACACTAAAAAATATTTCCGGAGATCTAAATCCCTTCTAACTGTATATGGTAATGAACACCAAGAAGTTTCAATGTTGCACCCCACGAATTTGTACTTTGTGCATCCTTTTTGGGACCATTTTACCTATAAAAACCCAAGCTTTGCTCGCACTTAAGTAGTAGAAGCTCATTAATCTACTTTCCTTCTTAGAGAACCTTTTGTGTCATTCTCTCAAGCTCCACTTCAACCAAGCAACAAGTTCATTGATAGCTTCACACACCCACTCAGAAAAATGGCATCATATGGTGTTCTTACGAGGGCTAATTTCTTCCCATTGCTCCAATCTCAAGAGGGCCTTGCTTCTTCATCAACCCTCTTAGCTTCAAAAATTCCTTGTATTCCCAGCAACAAGCGAAAGGTCTCCTCCTCACTCACACACACCAAGAAAACAAAAAGTACCGGTAGTAACATTTGAGGGTTAATTTTTTTGCTTGTATTTTGCAGTTTGCTGGGGTTGTAGCTGCTCACCAGGAAAATAATGCAGCAGATGGAAGTCGTGATGTCTTAGTTAAAACACGGCAAAATGGACAGCCAAAAAAGGCCCTCAATTTCTCCGGGGAGAAGCCTGTGACTCCTATTTTGGATACCGTTAATTACCCCATTCACATGAAGAATCTCTCAGTTGAGGTGAATCTAGTGATGGTTGTTTACTTTTTGACTAATTTCATTTTACACACTTCAACTCATATTCAATTTTTCATTTACATCTTTAATTTTAGTTTTGAACACTTTATAACTTAATTTTCAAATTTATCTCATTTCAGTTCAGTTTAATTTACATCTTTAATTTTAGTTTTGAACACTTTATACCTGTGATAATTTTCAAATTTATCTCAATTCAGTCCAGTTTTAATATGTTCATCAAGTACAATGATATTTTTGCCCTTGCATCCAAAATATAATAGCAACATTATTATACATCTAACTCGATATATTGTACACACAAAAATATTTTATTAATTTAAGTGACGATTTTAAAATTTAGATGAATTTACAAATTAAGTGTAAAATGTTCAAAATTAAAATTATGAGTACAAATAAAAATTAAGTATAAATTTAAGAATGCAAAATGAAGTTATCACTTTATTTATTTATTTATTTTTTTGGTAGGGGGGTGAGGGTTGTGGGTTGTGTGCATAGTGTATACGACTACTTGCAAGAAAAATTAAAATACCTAATTACTATATTTCCATTAGTTGAGGTATTATCAATTTTGATGCTTCCTAACTAATGTTTAAGAACTTGAAACTCGGATTCGATTCGAAAAGTTAATAAATCGAATATATTCAAAAATTCGGATGAATTTTACTGAATTGAACCTGAATAAAAAATTCAGAACTATAAGCCATATGCATTATATTATTTCATCTATTAGGAATAAAATTAAGCTAATAATTAGATTAAATATTTAAAATTTTAATTTTTTAATAAGATTCTTTTACATATTATTCATTATCAAATGACAAAATTTAACTTTCAAAATTTTATAAACAATTTCTCTATTTCTGAGTGTTAAATAAACTCAATTCGGATAAAAACTCATGATTACTCGGTAAATTTATCGAGAATAATCTAAAACTCGATGAAACTCGATAGTTCATTGAGTTTTTTATTGAATCACTTATAATTCTACTAAATTATAGTCAATTCAATACGATTCGACCGAATTTTTCTGAGTTTTTAAACTATGTTCCTAACCATTTTTTGTCTTCAAATATTTGAAAATGATGGATTAAAGACAACAATCAAAACATGATTTATTAGGAAACTAAAAATTTCAGAAATCAAATGTAAATTATGTAACTTGTAAATCTCGTTTCTAAAAATAGAATACGAGAATCAACTTTCTTTTTTTCTTTTTTTTTCCTTGCGAGATTTGGATGGCTTCTGAATTCTGATACCAAATGCCATGAAATTAACTTCCAATTTCAAGTACATTAATTTTTTCTTGTGTAATAATATTACTTACAATATTATTTGATTAGTTAAATTTATACTATATATTTAGGAGCTTGGAAGATTAGCTGACGAACTCCGGGAAGAGATTGTGTATACGGTGTCCAAGACTGGAGGCCATCTGAGTGCCAGCCTAGGCGTTGCTGAACTTACTGTTGCACTTCACCATGCATTCAATACTCCTGAGGATAAAATTATCTGGGATGTCGGTCACCAGGTACATACTTTGACTGAAATGTCATTATTATTTAGGATATTATTTTAAAATATTATATAAAATTAATATTGTATCGACTTTTTGATATGTGATATTTAAGTGTGGCTTAAAAACTTTTTTTTTTATAAAATCTTTCAAATATTATTTTAGAAAAAGAATATCCAAGCCTTACCATATGTTTGGTCTCTATGAATTGGATCAAATTAACGATCAATCTATTTGGATGGGTGGATTTGATTTCAAATCTTCAACTCAAAATATATTTTACTGTATAAATAAAATACTAGTTGGACAAATTTTAAATCTATCCAAAATTGAAATAGATTTCAATTACTAAAAATTTTAAATTTCAAATTCATTCCAAAACCTAGTCATTTTAAATCCTTTCATTTCAAATTCATTCCCAAATCTAAATATAAATACACCCATCCAAACACAATGTAATAATCATTTTTTTTTCAACTTTATTATTTTAAATATATAGTAAATGAAATCTGAGTGGAAATAAAAATTTTGGGGTGGCCTTTTGCAGACATATCCACACAAAATCTTGACGGGTAGGAGGTCGAGAATGCATACAATTCGACAGACATTTGGACTTGCAGGGTTTACTAAAAGGGATGAAAGTGTGCATGATGCATTTGGAGCCGGTCACAGTTCAACAAGTATTTCGAGCCGGCTTAGGTAACCAAAAAAAAAAAAAAAATGATTATTTTTGTTTTTATCTTCAGTTCATCACAATTAAATGATGTTCAACGAATTATAACATGTCAAGCAAAAAAATATGGAATATGTACTAAAAAATTAGTGAAAAAGGTACATATATATAATTAAGCTTAAAGTTGCCAGTAAATTGTTTATTTGTACAATTAATTGGTTAAAATTTAAGATTATACTCACTCTGTCTTATTTTATATGTCACTCTTTCTGTCTTAATTTATCGCAAATTATTTGTCATTCTTTAAAATAGCAAAATTTTAACGCTCATTTTATTTCTTATGCAAGTCCTAAAAATATATAACATTAAATTCATGTTTGAATATTAATTACTCTCACAAGTAATTTCAAAATTTAAACCTTCAAAATAAATAACAAATTTTATATTTTAATTAAAAAATAATTATAAAAAAAAAATCATATTAATGAGTCCAGCACTAAATAAAATGATACGAGAGAGTATTATTAATGAATGTAATTAATGTGTGCCATAGAACAAAGGTTGAACGTTCGACTGAAATTTGTGGAGGACGGCACAGATATATGCGGTTAGACCCCACTACTGCACAATAGTTAAAAATTGCGTTGAGTTATATTTTTATTTTAAAATATTTGTCACGTTAGGTATATAAATTAAAAAATTTATAATTATATTAATTTTATAAAAATATAATTTAATTTATAATTATATTAATTTTATAAAAATATAATTTAAATAAATTATATATTTTTATATTAATATTCTAATCATTATATTAATTTTATAAAAAAATAATTTAAATTATTAAATTATATTTTTATATTAATATTCTAATCACATATTAAAAAATTAAAAAATATATATATTATTTAATATTTTTAATTTTTTAACATGATAAATAATATAAAATAAAATAAATTAATTAAAATGACAATTATTTTAAAATGGAACATGAAGTAGTCATATCATTAAATCGTGTGGAACCTTTGAACAATTGGATTGGGGTTCGACAGACTAGTAGGAACTGTACACTCGCCAAATTAGTGTACACTTTAATTTACTTGACATGCTCTAACTGATAGTATAATTTATGGACGACTTGAAGATATAACAAATCCAACCATTAAGATATTTCATTGTTTTTGCTAATGAAGGTTGGTTCAACTCGTAATTCAAATACTAGTTTAAAACAAATTTAAATTTAAAATTAATCTCTAATTGGTAGGTGATTTTAAGTATTTTTATTAGTCCACCATTTGTTTATTATTAGGGTCGGCTCATCTCGTCCTAAAAATCTCACTTCTCCTTAAAAAAATAAAATAAAATAAAAATTGTTTCCAAATACGGATAATCTCCCTCATCCTAAAATCCTTGTTTTTAAAATATGGATAATCTCCCTTGTCCAAATAATTTCCTTACCAAAACAATGAACATATTTAGTTGAGTTACTTATTTAGTTTTGTTACAACAGTTGTTACACACCACTCCACCTTAATAAATTTAGCCATTGCAAAAACTTGTCAATGTTTTAACTTGCCACCAAAATCTATTAGCCAAAATTTTCTTGCACCTTTAATTTTGTGGAATTCTATGCAGGAATGGCTGTTGGAAGAGATCTGCTAGGGAAGAAAAACCATGTAATATCAGTGATTGGAGATGGAGCAATGACTGCTGGACAGGCCTACGAAGCAATGAACAATGCAGGCTTTCTTGATTCCAATCTCATAATAATCTTGAATGATAACAAACAAGTCTCCCTCCCAACAGCCACTCTTGATGGTCCTGCCCCTCCTGTTGGAGCTTTGAGCAAAGCCTTAACAAAGATTCAATCAAGTAGAAAACTTCGCCAACTTCGCGAAGCAGCAAAAGTTAGTACTACCTAAATTTCATCAACATCCCTCTTTTTGCACTTACAAAAGATTTTATATTCGTTGAATTGTATGATGCATATTGAGGTGTGTTGAATTGGACTATCTACAGGGTGTGACATCAAACAAGCAACTAGGGAATAAAACTCATGAGCTTGCGGCCAGAGTCGATAACGCTGTGAGGGGAATGGTTAATGGCTCGGGTGCTTCTCTGTTTGAAGAACTAGGATTGTATTACATTGGTCCTGTAGATGGCCATAACATTGAGGATCTTGTGTACATTTTCAAGAAAGTGAAGTCTATGCCTGCACCAGGAGCAGTCCTCATTCACGTTGTTACAGAAAAAGGAAAAGGGTACCCTCCTGCTGAAGTAGCCGCGGATAAAATGCACGGTATATATACATTTCTTGGTACATTTTGTTTAATACGTTAGAAAAATACACAAAAATGAAAATTTTTTTGGGCTAATGAATATCATTTTTTTTCACCTGTAGGTGTTGTTAAATTTGATCCTCAGACAGGAAAACAATTGAAGTCAAGTTCAAAGACAAAGACATATACTACATACTTCGCGGAGTCGTTAGTAGCTGAAGCAGAGGAAGATGATAAGATAGTAGCTGTTCATGCTGTACTATGGGAGGAGGCACCGGTCTCAATATATTTCAGAAACGCTTTCCTCATCGATGTTTTGATGTTGGGATCGCAGAGCAACATGCTGTTACTTTTGCTGCTGGTTTAGCTACTGAAGGGCTCAAGCCCTTCTGTACCATTTACTCATCTTTCCTACAAAGAGGTTATGATCAGGTAAAAAACTTAGCACTCTGTCACGGGATATTGTAATGAATATAATACCATGGGTTATGAAATACTAATAACTTGACTTAAGTATTTTGAACCTTTGTTTACATTCAAAAATTATTGGGTCAATCCATGCCCGGGGTGTTACATAAAAGGCCTATTGTCATACTTGACGATAAATCAAAAAATTGGTTCAAAATGCTAATGCTGGAGATTGTGCAGGTGGTTCATGATGTGGATCTTCAAAAACTTCCTGTGAGGTTTGCCATGGACAGAGCTGGACTTGTAGGTGCAGATGGTCCAACACATTGTGGGGCATTTGACACCACATATATCTGGCTTGTTTGCCTAACATGGTTGTAATGGCTCCAGCAGATGAGGTTGAACTGATGCACATGATTGCAACAGCTGCAGCAATTGATGACAGGCCTAGTTGCTTTAGGTACCCAAGAGGAAATGGCATTGGTGCCGTTCTTCCACCAAACAACAAAGGAACTCCTTTGGAGGTAGTTTGCAATATCATTTTCAAGTATGGACCTATGTTTGTACATCCAATGCTAACACAAAATTGAAAAAACAGATTGGCAAGGGAAGAATATTAAGGGAAGGAACCAGAGTAGCCATTTTAGGTTACGGAACAATAGTGCAAAACTGTTTAGCCGCGGCTCAGCTTCTTCAAGCGGTTGGAGTATCAGCTACTGTTGTTGATGCGCGATTCTGCAAGCCTCTCGATGGAAATCTGATCCGGGAACTTGCGCAGGAGCATGAAGTCCTCGTAACTGTTGAAGAAGGATCTATTGGAGGATTTGGATCTCATGTCTCACACTTCTTGGCCTTAGTGAGAACGGATTACTAGATGGAAATCTAAAGGTAATAACTCATTACCACCAATAATTCCTGCTCCCAACTTGCATTGTTATCTATCTAATAATTAGTATAATCTAAATTGGATTTGTGAATCTTTTCTTTTACAGTGGAGGGCTATGATGCTTCCTGACAGATATATTGATCATGGGGCACCAGCTGACCAGACTGAAGAAGCTGGGCTAACCCCAAAGCACATTGCAGCCACTGTTTTATCACTAATTGGTGAAAACAAGGATTGTCTGCACCTTATGAATCTATAATCAGATCAATTTACATGACTTGGCTGGAGAATCCTGATCATTCAGATAAAAGGCCAAGGCTCATCTACAATTCGTCGCCATTCCTTCATATCTTGGGTACTGTAAATTGGAAGAGACTTGATTGGAATTGCTGATGCTTGTGATCAGAACAGATAGTAAAATGAATGAACTTCTCATGTACCCATCAAATTGATTCTGGAAAAGGTTTGCGTTTCGATTATCCGCAACTAAAAAAAAATGAAATAAGATTGATAAAAGATTAGTTAAGATACTATGGTTCAATTCCAGATGAATCTTGGATGTCCAGGGATTGTCTTAAACCATTAACTAACTTAAATATGAAGATTTCTTCAACACTAATCTCAGTACATTATCTGACTGAGCAACATTAGCCCTTTCGAATTCAAAGAATCGGGTTATTTAATTGACAACATGAGTCCCCTTTCCACAAGAAATATTTAAATGAAAATTTAGAAAAAAAAAAAAAAAAGATCTTTTGAATTTCAAGTCTTGAAAATTGTTTGATGCATGTCTGATTATTCTCAATGAATAACCCTTTTCTACAATTTCCTTACTAGGGAAAATTGCTGAAATAGTCCCTCAACCTTTTTACTCTAATCGAAATAGTCCCTTAACCTTTTTTTAGTCAGGATAATCTTTCAACTTTTATTTTTTAGCTGAGATAGTCCTTTTGTAGTCGAGTCACCACAAAACCCCCTTTTTTTTCTTTAATTTCATATAGCAGCTCCTTTTGGTTTAGTTGTTTTCCATATTGGGCTAATTTAAAATTGGGTTAATAACACTTTGCCCCTCTGAACTATATGGGTAATCACAAATTTCCCCCCTAAACTATAGAAATATACACTTTACCCCCATTTCACATTATTGATCTTTTAAAAATTTTGAAATATCAAGAAAATATACAATTTAGTTAGATGACTAAAATACCCTTTGTATCATATTTTAAAATATAGAAATATACAATTTAGTTAGATGACTAAAATACCCTTCGTAACATATTTTGATTTTTCATGTATTTAATTGATTTTCGACAGTTATAAAAGAATTAGGAAAAAAATAAAACATAATAACACATTGATATCTTAGACTTTAGGGAATGAAAATGTGTGAAATTGTTGAATTATATTATATCCTATATCACAATTTGTACAGATTAAGTCAAATATTAAAATTAAAAGTTTTATAGAAATTATATTTTCATACAATACCTTTTTATTGAAAATTTTTTCATCTAGAAAACAGGTTCATTTGGAAATAAACATTCAAATTCAAAATAATATAAAATAAAATCTAAATTTTTTTAAAATTTAACCAAGAAATATATTGATATAGATTATATTAAAATATTATATAGTTTATTTGTACTTATTTTTAAATAATTATCACATCACTATCAAAATTTAAATACATACAATCAAAATATAGTACCAAGGGTATTTTAGTCATCTAATTAAAATTTCTTGATATTTTAAAATTTTTAAAAGATGAATATTATGAATGTGGGGCAAAATGTATATTTGTATAGTTCAGGGGACAAAGTGTAATAACACATATAGTTCAGGGGCAAAGTGTTATTAACCCTTTAAAATTTTACAAAATTTTAGGGCCAACTTTTAGAAAATAAAGAATTAATGGTTGTCTAAGGATATCTGGCAGTGGGGCAAGTGGATGGCGATTAGTGTCTGGTGGGTGGGAAGATGTGCTTAGGCAGCTGTTGGTGACGGTGGGTAGTTGAAGCTCCAAAGGATGGTTTTGGAGTTGGGTAGCTGAGAGTTTCGGTTTGGGGAAAGTGAAGAGAAAAGGGTTAAGATTTTTAATTTTTTTTTAAAAAAAATAAATGTTTTAGTTTTTTTTTTTTCTTTTTTCACCCCTTCAAATTGAATTCTTTCTTATTTTTCCCATTTTAAACTACATAGGGGTCATCAGGAAAATAACTAAACCTCAGGTGATAGTATGTGGAATGTATCAAAAAAAAAATGATTTTTGTGGTGGCTCCATCACAAAAGGACTGTTTTGCCTAAAAAATAAAAGTTAAAGGATTATTCTGACTAAAAAATGTTGAGAGACTTTTTCGACTAAAGTAAAAAAGTTGAGGAAATATTTCAGTGATTTTCCCTTCTTTACTATTTTAGTTTCTTTAAAAATCTTGTGTATTTTCTTTTCTTACTGATATAAAATAGCAAAAACCTTCTAGGATTATCTTTAGCATATATAAAATCCATACAATAAGAACAATGAATACATTATCAACTCAAAAGTTAGCGCTCAAGAGCAAAATCAACCAAGTATAAGATTTTGACCACATACATGAAAATCGTTTTTTTTGTTTCTTTGATGTTTGATCATGATTACTAAGCATAATATTCTTAATATTTAAAATCAAAAGTTGATAATTTAATAGGATTTTGTAATGATTTTGACCAATGATCTTATAAATGACTTTTCTAAAATTATTTCTTTCATTATTAGATTTTTATAATCGGTTGAGAAAAACGCATATAAACTCAATGAGTTTTATTTTTTCTTTTTTAAAAAAGATTTATAATGAATCTCTATTTATTTTTTAGTGACTTAAATTTATGATCTAAATCACAGAAAAGATATAATTTTACTATTTAAGTTATACTTTATTGCCAGAGCGCAGATAACTCAATGAGCTAATACCAAGAAATTTTTGTTCTGGGTTTGTAAGTCTAGTAGGCTAATGTACCTCCACTTAAGGATCGGAGTCACTAATCCATGAGCAGTTCAGCAGGTATCTCACGAGTTTAGAACGGAATTTTTTAAGGTCGGACTGGCCAGTCGGTTCAACTGTAAATCAACAATTGGTCTGGTTCCAAATTTTTAATTTGTTCTTTTATGTTTTATGTTTTAATTTTTCAAATTTTATTATTTATGTTTATTTAAAAATAAAAACTATTCGAACAAGCCTGTCAAATGAGGAATCAATGATCTAACCGGTTGCCCACTAGTTCGAATTTTAAAACATTGGATTAGGATAGACTAGCCAAAGCTTATTACATAGGAATTAGGAGGCTCATTATTTAATGTAGACTAGCTAAACAACTTTTGTTATTTGTGTTACACTCTTTTATTTTATTTTTTTCAGAAACGATAGAAATAATTCGTATAACACTCGTGCTATTACATTCTGTGACATTAAAGGGTAATTATGTAATTTATCTTATCTACTAGAGTAGATCACATCAATACTTGTGTCGATCAAATAACTATGAGGTCTAGTTAGGTATGTCAATCCATTAAAATATAATCTATTTGAATTACTAGATGGATTAGGGGTTTAGAACCCTGACTCTTACCTCTAATAAATGGAACTTACCCCTTTATTATAGAAGAGGCAATTAATAATATTCAAATACCTTTTATATCTCCCTCTGCCTTCTATCTACTTATTAAGAATCATCAATTGACGACGCCTGTAAAAATCTTGAGCAAAAATCCATTGTTGTCTCAATTCCTGTTTTTATAAAAAGAATGAAATGACAACAATAACAGATAACTCAACAGCAAAATAGTGGAACAAACTCAGGGATCTATGCGAGGTGTCAATGAGTTGAATTGTTAGATTATCAAGTTATGGTATCGTGTAAGGTGTGATCTATTTGTTACTGTGTCGTGTTGGGATCCCTTTCTTATCTTGTTGCATTCGTGTCTGACCCGTTTACTATTGACAGAGAGTATCATATTATTTGACAAATTAAATATCTTGCAATCCATTTGAGTTAAAATCTCAAATTTTAATTATTTAATAACTTAAAGCAATTATTAATTTATACTATCCTTGTTGTCATAGTAATTTAAAACACACAATTAAATTTATTAAAATATTTTGGATAATATTTAAAATAATTATTATGTTTGATTTAATAATCTTAAACTAAATCTATTATTCACAATTTTAAAATATACAATATTAAATTATAATAAAGAAAAAAGTTCAATAAAATATATTCATACAGTAAATTAACGAGTTATCGCGTCAATTCATCGGTTGACCCAACCCAACTCATTTAATTTTGTGTCATAAACAGATTGACCCAATAATGATTCGATAAATTTTGAATCGTGTCATGATCTATTAATTTCGTATCATATTTATATCTGTTATCGAGTTGAGTAAGAAATTGCCAACCTTAAATCCATGCCCCGGGAGCCTACTCATCAAAATGGGGAAGCATCACAAAAAGGAGAATTCCAGCAAAAAGAATAAATGCTACAATTTTTATCTGACAATTTCGATACCTTTAAAGACTTTGTTAAAAGTCAACAACAACCTCGTGCATTAGGCATGCCAAAACACAGGAAAAATCCAACATAATAAAAAAATTACACATGAAAATACTGCAAGTAGTTCGCATTGCCAAACACATAACACTAAAAGAATTATCTATTTTGTGTGACTTGTATAATTTTGATAGTTACAAATACAATCATTTTGTGACACGATAAGTCCAAAAAACTAATGATTTCAAGTCACAAATGATAATGTAACATTCATTTACAAGTCACAAATAGGTTTTTACTTTGTAGACGGTGACTATCATTTGAGAGTCACAAACTAAAATGTAAGTCACAATTGAGTTTTGTGACTCTTAAACGATAATCACCGTCTATAAAGTCACAAAAAGTATTTGTGACTTGCAAATGAATGTCACACTATCATTTGTTATTTGAAATTATTAGTTTTTGTGATTTTTAGTGTCACAAAGTGATTACGTTTGTGACGTACAAAATAATTCAAGTCATAAATAATCACTTTTCATATAGTGTAGATCGGTGTCAATCAATTTTTGAACGTATCGATCAGCCATCCTAAAAGGAAAATGTATTAGGGTGATATGTGTCATTTTATTAATATTAGTGAAAATCAAGAATAAACAAGAAACAAGTATCATTCTAATAAATAGTAACACAAATGTACTACGTATTAAAATTATGTAAAAACAAAAAAACAAAAACAAAAACAAAGTTGTACGATTGTTTCGATGTAATGGGTTATAATGTTTTGACCTTGACCAAAAGAATACCTCTAAAATTCCACATGGATCCAATTTCATGTCGTGGCCTTAGTAGCACTACCATTTATGA
Organism: Cinchona pubescens; assembly: GCA_025175665.1. Lineage (NCBI taxonomy): Eukaryota > Viridiplantae > Streptophyta > Magnoliopsida > Gentianales > Rubiaceae > Cinchona > Cinchona pubescens. The sequence goes on along the minus strand of JANKKI010000122.1, from coordinate 1,817,088 downwards.
AAAGTGAAGAATGAACTTCTCTATTTGAGGTCCTAACGATCTGGAAGTTGGATAGGAGAAACCTTTTTACAACTGAAACACTACAAAAGTCTAACATGGATGAGGCCCAGGAGTACTGTGAATGAGTCTCTCTTGGTTTATCCACCTGGAATGATCCATTGTGAATGGATACAGCTTCATGTCTTGGGTACATCAGACAGTCCAAGCACACTATGGGCCAGAGGGCTATGGTTGGACATGGTTGTTTTCAAATATATATATATTTTTTAAAACCTCATTCGAATAAGTAATTTTTATCTCTATCGTTTGGTATATAAAAAAAAAAAAAGAAGTAAATTTTAAATTAGTGAACTATTTGAAGGGCGAATTTCATTACCTCCCCCATCAATGTTAAACTAGATGACTTTTACAAGATGGATCCTAATTTCAAGTTAGAATATATTTTCCCCTCTATTGTTTTTGTAAGAGTAATTTGGAGTTGAAAAACTTAATAGGTATTAAGAATTTCACAAAATTGACTCGATGTTGAAAAAGTAAAAAAGAATAATCAAATTACTTGCTCAACTGCGAATTGGTAGAGTGAATGTACAGCCGATATGGAAATTTTTTACATCGATCCGATTCATGGCATAATGTTATAAACGCTATTATCCATATTAAGCCACATTATTCAAGGGGTAATATTAAAGTAATATTGAATGATGTGTCTTAACATAGACCATAGTGCTATGGACCGATAGATATGTCCATATAAAACTTTCCCTACCCAGTATAGCTAAAATTTTAACATAAGAAAAAAAATGCAATTTTAGTCTTCAAAGTTTGGGTCGTGATCCATTTTGGTCTCGAAAGTTTCAGCAAAACACATTGAATCCTTAAACTTTCTAATTTCAACCAATTTAGAATAAATTTGAAAATTTTGTCAATTATTAACGAAAAAGGTCACACGCAAAACACATGACTATTAAATCTCAAGTTCCAAATTTGAAAAAAATACAATTTTAACCCTTAAAATTTGGGTCATGGTTTATTTTGGTCCCCAAATTAAGTTTCAAACAAAACACATTTAACTGTCAAACTTTTTAATTTCTACCAATTTAGGACAAATCTGAAAATTATGTCAATTACAGATGGAAAAAGTCACGTGCATTGAACGTAACTATTAAATCTATCTTGGGATATAACATTTTCCAACCAATTTCAACCCATTTACAATATGTTTACTTTTTTCTTTGACTATCAATATAGATAACTATTCACCATTCTTGTCTATGTAATAACACTTTCCATGTACGTGATTGTTAAATCTAATTTGAGTTATATCTAGGGGTGTTCATTTGATCGGCGTTTGACTTTTTGACTTGTTTGACTTTCTACTTGAAAATTTCAAAGTCAAAGTCGATTAAAGTTGAGTTGTTGAAATTCGACTTTTTTGATTAGTAAGTTAAACAAGTCGAATAAGTTGAACATTTAATCTTCTTTTCTTCCATTCCATATTCTGATTCTAAAATTTAGTACATTATCTTGCAAATTCCATATCATTCAATAAATTCAAAATATCATAAATAGAAATAAATGATAATACAAGTTTCACAAACTCAAAATACAAGTTCATAGATAATAAAAAAAATACATAATTAAATTATAATAGTATCATTCAACAAAAGCAAACTTCACGAGTGATGATTAGTTATTTTTTCACAAATCGATGATTGTTGATTATAAATTCTTCACTAAATTTAGAAAATGACATAGATTAGAAGAAATACATTAATCATGTATTTAAAACAAATGAAAGAATAAATAAATTATATAATCTTAATCATGTATACACACATAAGTTACAAATTTTAATATATGAATGTGTATTAATGTATGTATTATATATAGCTATTAAAATTGATTTACAAAATTACAAATTTAGAATCACTTATCAAAATTAATTTATATAAATTTTTTTTATTGAATCACCAACTCCTATTAAATTATATCCTATAAGTATATAAAAATAAACATGCTTACCTAAATCTATCTAGACTAATAGAAAAATAGTAAGTTAGTAGTGCATTTAATATATTTGTTGATAGTAAAAATGCTATATTAATAAGTTATATAATATAACTGTATAAACATATAAATAAGACATTATGTAAAATATATTTTTATTATAATTATGAGATACAAATCTTAATATGTGAACGTAAGAATATGCATATATAGATATATTATACATAGATATTTCAATAAATACTTAAGCATATACTATAATTACTTAAATCTAGTGTTTATATATTTTAAAAGGAAATTAATAATTTATTTAATTAATTATTAAAATAAAAGTGTTACATTGATAAGTTGCATACTTATATTAATGTATAAATACATAAATTATACATAACACTAACAATTTATAACTATTTGATAGAAATTTATAGTCAGCTAAAACTTTGTACAAATATGAAAACCAACAATTATATTACAAGAGAGGAGTATTATATTAAAATATACGGTATCAGAGACGAAAGATTAATAGAAAAAAAATGAGACCGAAAATATTGTGCAGTGTACTACTCAAATGTTGTATATCACGATAACAAAGTGGAAGGCCCACAAATCTAGTAAAACTCCGAAATTACCCCTTCTTTTCCACAAACAAACAAACGAATCCCAATTCGTCGCGAATAACAACAAGCGCATCAAATTGCATTGCATTTAGTGCAATGCTGTACGTCGTCGACTCCAAATGCTGACATACACATACTGAACTTCTTTTATCGCTTTCCGTAGCTAAAAAAGGCCCAAACTCTCCAGAGGGTATAATTGTCTTTTTGAAGTGCCACCCAGCTCACGCACCGAATGACGTATTTATAAATATGATAGGGGTGCATCCATTGAACAAATTTTAGCTCACCCACTTTGGTACATAAATGATGGGCCTCCTCTTCTTAATTAACACAAAAAATGTCTTTTTGATTAATTGGAAGGTTGTCCCTCCGTGGACGTTATAACCATCTCAATAGTTGTGATACCATTTTATAATACAAAGGGAATAGTCTATACGTATTCCAAAAATATATATTATTATGAAATTTTTTTACATAAATTCGATATTTGATTCTACCTGTAAATTCTGCGGTCAAAATTAAATTTTATACAATCTTGCTTACATTAGCTTATGTCATAGATTTCATAATATTTAATCCACACCACAAGATACATAAGTGAGGCCAAAAATCAAATCTACCTAAGTCTTTCCCTACTATTATTACCCTTATTTTAATGGTTCCTATTCCTAACAATGAAATTTCGCAAGCAAAATAGCCCTTCATTTAATTTTGACGAAGACAACGAAAACGCTATTATAAGAGTCTTGTCATACAATTGAATTATTGAAATTAATGATAACTATAAAAGGGAAAAGCGAGGGGCAGTATTTAGAATCAGCGAGCATAATATAATGCCAAATGAAGATTGGGAGTACGATAATAGCACTCGCATGCAGCTTAATTATCATTAACTGGGCTCTCAAGTCTCAACATCACAAACCAATCCAAATTCTCCACGAAACAACTATGTCTAAGATGAAGTTCCACAATTAAGTGAAAAGCATAAAAATTTGGTTTCCAATAAATTAAAAATTGGTAGATGGAGTGACTACTCAAAATTTTAGTAAGGTGTGACCGAAGCAACTCTTGGAAGAATATGCACAAAAACAACCACGCCGTCTAGCCTAGATAAGCATGATTTCAATGCAATCCTCCAAAGGCTTCTAAACAAAATTAAACATCTAAATGTAATTCTTAATTTCTATAGGATATACCATAGTCTTCGCGTAAAAATGAGAGATTTTGAAGTTGATATGCTACAAAATTTAATTTAGGAGGTGTTTAGTTTGTATTCGAGATTCAGAATTGAAATGAAAATCATAAACTTTACTATGAGTATGAGTTTATGTCATTCCTCTTTACTTGTTTGTTGTTTGGTTTAACTAAGGAATGAGGTTCTATTATATTGATAAATTAATAAATTTGAAACTCATGTCATAAGTAAAGAATGAAAGTATGCATTTTCTAACATTTTTTTCTATAGTGATTAATCAAATAATATTTATGAGTATTATTAATCTTAATTCCCATTCATTTCTCTCATACTTATAAACCAAACACCTCCTTATATCCTTTAGTATTTTGTTTATGCTAGAATATTTCGATTTTCTTCCTCCGTGAGGGTAACTATCTGTAACGTCCTCCCCAACCTTCCCTACCTTTTTTTTTTTTTTTTTTTTTTTTCCCTGACTTCTTTTCAATAAGGATGTATTACAACGATATACCGGATTGAGAGACGAGCCAAGTTACTTAATGTTCAAATCAAATTCAAGTTTAATTTTGTAAGAATTAATTTGAATTTAGTTTGCTAACTAATCCAAATCAAAATGAGCAAGATTTAGTGTTCATGAAAATTTTGAACTTTGTCCAAGCAATTTGAACTCGAATTGGGAAAACCTTGTCCAAGTTCTGCGGTGAAAATAAAAAGGTAAAGGTTGAACGCAGTTTCAAACTTGTTGAGCTAAAAATAAAATTGAATACTAGAATGTTATGTTTATTAGTCACAATAATTACACCCTTAGTGATTGAATTTAGCAGAAAAGTAGAGAGAGAGATTAACTTTATCGAAAACAAAATTATTGTCGGTGGAGTTCAGTATTTGGTTTATGTCATTAGATTTTTTTTTTTTTTTTTTTTTTTTGGGTACATGTTACGATTAATTTAATAGTATAGCAAATCTGTCACTTATTCAAAAATTATAATAAACTTGTAAGCCTCAGATACTCTCAAACGACTCAAATTTATATCAAAAACGTAGTTGAAACACGCATCTTTTGTTTCTACATCTTAGTTTCTATAAGTTCATTCAGCATTTTTCTCTATTTCTTCTGGCATAATGGCCCCAAATTAATTGAAATTACTTTTCATAAAATTAGAAAGTAACATTTCGGTGAAGCATGCTCAAGGCGTCGTTGTAGTATTAACAACTCATATAACCTTACCAATATACACATTAATCTCTTATTACATACACAAATTATAAAAGAATAGATGCACCTATTCAACTAGTTGTGCTTCAAGTGAGATAGTGATACATTAAGTCAGTTGATTTTTATCAGCATATTCTATTTATTGATTTAATATTTTCCCAAATGCAGTAACGTTTGATATGAATTAATATATGCATACGTGATGCAATCTCATGCTAGAATATGCTACTTTGTTAAAATTCCTCTAGATTGAAGATCATTCAATCAATTCTACATTTTGTCAACATAAGCACTAGTCTCTTTCAAAAAATGCGCCAAGTATTTTTTGTCTCACTTCTAGTTCCAAACTCATATTTCACCGTGCTTGACATATGTACTCTTACTTATAAATTTTATAATGCCAAAACACATGGGTCAAACATATAGAATGTAAGATAGAAAATTAATATTAAAAGTGAGACAAAAGATCTTGTGCCATTTAAACTCCTAATCCACTAGTAATTTTAGATGGATGCAGAATCAAACGTACTCTCCAATAAAACTGGCGAAGCACCAATTATAAATCTAGTATAGGAAAGAAACTTAAATTGATAACGATAAGTGCAGAAAGCTAACAATAAATCGTTAGATTAGTGTTGCTTAAGTACAATTTGTCCTTACCCAAAGGAAAACTTGTCCAGCTGTGGTTGAGAACAGTTTGACAAATTTGTCCTTTCATGAAACGTGATTAATTTTCATTTTGATGTATTACAAGAAATGAATGAATCCTTTTTAACTGCATTTTGGGCCTTAGCTTGATTTATAATTAAGTTCAACAATTTGAAGCCTCTAACTTAGGATACTCTTTTTGAGCTCTAAAATTAATTACCGTAACAAATATTCTATTACGCCACTTCTTCTATTCGTCTTTTCTTCCTTTTTCTTGTATTGCACTACTTATTTCATGCTATGTATTAAACAAATAAAAGGCCAATGTTTCCCAATACGCAAAGATAAGTTTTTGGCACTAAAAAATTGTAATATAATGAAAAAAAACAACAAAACTTAATGTGGTAGTTGTAAAAATTCTTCGATTTCAGATCATACTATGTTACGGGTTGGTTTTACAAGTGTCATTGCATAATTCTACATATCCAAGTCTGATGTTGTATCCACAAACAAAATGGTTTGCATGTTATTGCATTTACCGTAGTTCTCCAAACAAATATACAAGTAAATGAAACTAGAACAAAAAACAGACATTTGAGAGATGTGTAAGAAGTGGCAACTGTTACTGTCACAATACCATTTGTCAATGTCACAACGACAAGAAAAAAATGAAATGACCGAGTTATCCCTATCCTTCTAGCCTCCTTTTATTAAGAAAGATTTTATTACTCTTTCCTGTGACATTAACCACTGTTGCGGTAGCAATGACATTTACACAAGAAGGTGATGTTAATTTTAGCTGTTTTCTGATCACTCAAAGTTTTATTTGTTGGTTTTATATTCATGACATTTATGATCTTTTCTGCCACCTAATGTTTTTTTCACATAGTTCTTTGGATAAAGTTGTGTCTGTGTTAGTGCACCAACCAATTACTAAAGTCTTCCACTGTTCTCCAATGTGTCTTGTTTTTACAACTATTTAGAGCATTTTAATCCAACTGCTACCCAGTGCGACACATTGTGCAAATGTCTCTGTCCAACCTGGATCATGAATAACCACTGCCCTACTGTTCTCTACATTTGTCAGAGACTTGGTCAAATTCACTGGGTACTAATTCATGCCATTTCTTTAACCCTCTATTTTTTATTTTTTATTTTTTATATGAACGTTTTTATTTTTTGCTTCAATTGAACTCCAAGGACCAACTTTGTTAAATTTTGGTGAAACTGTGAACAAATAGGTCTCCCTTCTCGTGATATTGCTCACTTTGGGATGCTTTTTGCAACTTAAACATTTCTCCCCCATCTCATTCTACTTTATAGCAACTTCATCAAAACAGCCTGTCAAACAGTTTGCCACCTACAAACTAAGACAGATGCCAAGATACATCCAAGTCATATTTATTGTTATGTTTAATTTTGAGAGGAAAAATATTATAAAATGTGACAAACTTTAATTTTCCGAAGACAACTTGAAGACACCTAATTTAGCACCATTTTTTTTTCTGATCTAGCTAGTTTCATAAGACAACGCAATGTAGTTTAAATGATAAGATTATACTTTTATTGTGATTTAGATCATGAGTTCAAATTATCAATAGGTAAGAAGAGATTCATTGTAATTTTTTTTTTTTTATTTAAAAAAAAGCTAGTTTCATATTAGTGCAAGGAGCTATCATTCCCTTAAGTCCGTCAATATTATTACTTTCATTCAACAGTAGCAAGGGTCTCAATTAGTAAAGTAGTCATAACTACTTTTATTAGTACAATATGCCTTAATTGAATAAATGCATGGCATATATATACCTAACATTCATTAATTTTAGTGGTACTTAAAATTGGATTTTAAAATTGAATAAATTTAAGAGTTTGGGATGTAATAAGTTTAAAATTAAAATATAAAGTGTAAAATGAAAATCGACCATAAGTTAGAAAGTTCAAAATAGAATAAATCTTAAATTTATTTGTGAAACTTACTCTTACCATTTTTATCTTCATGGTGAACGGATTTGTTTCCTTTTTTTTTTTTTTTTTTTTAAGTATATATGGTGAATGATTTTCTCAAGACACTAGCATAGTTAATGTTACAAGTTTTTATCATTAACTATTCTCACTACACCTGGAAGAGTCGTACACTTAACTTTTTATTTATAAGAGTAGACTGTATTTTGACTTTTGAGGATGTATAGCATATAGAAGAATTACCTGAAGTTTTCTAGATTTACAAATTGTGCATAAGAATTACTTGAAGTTTTCTTGATTTACAAATTGAGCATGTATGTGATACTCTAAGGAAACTATTAATTTTTTTTTTTAATTTATAAACTCCAAAACCCTAATTATTCCCTCAATTATTTAGCCAAAAAGTTTATCCTAAGCCCTTCTGTCGGGGAAGATTTAGGTAGATCTGATATTTGACCTCACTTGTAGACCTTATGGTGTGGATTAAATGTTATAGAATCTATGACATAAACTGATGTACGTAAGATTTTATAAAATTTAATTTTGACCGCAAAATCTACAAATGAGACAAAAAATCAAATTTATGTAAATATTTTTCTTTTTGTCCTTTGGGGCCTCCCCCTCTCAAGTCTCTCTCATTTCAAAAATTTTTTGTATAAATTAAAATATACGATCTCATTATACATTTTATAATCTATATTCGTTCGTACTTCTCTCTTCTCATCTCTCCTGCCCTCAATGGGCCCTACGTCGGCACAGACCACTGACAAACACTGAACATAAAATATCACTTCTATGTAATGAAATCTTTTTTGTGGCCGAAACCTCCTCCACGTGTCAACTGAAGCCTGCTCAACAACTAGATTTCGTTGCCTTCTTATAGATTCAGATAGATAGAGATGCCAATTTTATTTCCACACACACCACCAATGCTACACACCCCGCCTAGTCATCATTATTGAAACACTCGCACGGCAAAAAATTCCATTGCCAACCCAAAAAAAAAAAAAAAAAGGAAATTCAAGAAGCCCAGATGGGGATAATAGCAGCTGAAGACGGTGGTGGCAGGTGTTTTCCGGCAGGTTGGGGATTGGTGGCAAAGCCTTGTGATTATTGCAATTCCGCCGCGGCTTTGGTTTTTTGCCGGACGGATTCAGCTTATATGTGCATCTCTTGTGACGCTAAGATGCACAAAATAGTATCACGTCACGAGCGCGTGTGGATGTGCGAGGTGTGCGAGCAAGCACCCGCAAGTGTCACGTGTAAAGCTGACGCCGCGGCGTTATGTGTCGCTTGCGACCGTGATATTCACTCTGCTAACCCTTTAGCCCGCCGCCACGAACGGTCCCCGGTGGTCCCTTTTTACGACACCGCCGAGTCCGTGGTGAAGTCTACGGCCGCTACTTTCTTGTTTCCGCCACCGGCGGTTCACAATTCCGACGACAACAATATGGTCAACGCTAGTTGTCACGAATCTCATGTGTTTGATACGTGGATTTCGTCAAATCCGATGAATTCTAAAGTTCCAGCTGATGCTCACGACATCAAATCTTCCAAATTTCTGTTTTCTGACACCGATAACTACCTCGATTTTGATTACCCAATTTCCTCGGAAGCTCGATTTCAACGACATTATAGTTCGGGGACTGACGGGGTTGTCCCAGTCCAGACAAGTAAAAAAGCTCCTCCATTTCTCCCAGTCCAGACCTCCCAAAAAAATTTCGAAATCGACTTCACCAAATCAAACATCACTGAATCATACACCACTCATGCCTACACTACCCAATCTCTAAGCCATAGTGTAAGTCTCTTATTTTTTTGGCATCGACCCCTACGAGATTTATTAAAAGACGTCACGTTTTTTTTTACTTGGTACTAAGTAATTAATTATGAACTTTTCAGGTATCTTCGTCGTCCTTGGATGTGGGAGTCGTGCCAGATGGAAGTTCCATGTCGGAAATTTCGTATCCATTCGGGCGAAATTTGAGTGATTCATCATCCGGGGCTAATAATAATAATAATAATAGAGGATCTCAAGTGGGTGGAATGGATAGAGAAGCAAGAGTTTTGAGGTACAGAGAGAAAAGGAAGAACAGGAAATTTGAAAAGACTATACGTTATGCTTCAAGAAAGGCTTATGCTGAGACGAGGCCAAGAATTAAAGGGCGGTTTGCAAAGAGGACTGATCAAGCAATTAATCAGTTCGATGGTATTGATCAGAGGTTTAGTTCTTCTGGCTCTGCTGCTTTCTTTTCTGATTTAGGAATCGAGATACGGTGTCGTTCCGTCTTTCTGATGGAAAGGGGTTGTTGGATGTGTTGTAAAATTTGTAATACTACTAGTAGTATTTGGCAAGGAATGTTATGATCAAATTTGTTTTTATGTGCAATAATTGATCATTAGTATTTATGTGTTTCTCTGACCTGTAATTTGCAAGAAAATACTAGGCTTTTGGGAAATTAACAAGATTTTAGAATCAATGGTCTTTAGGGTGTTTTTAGCTCCTTAGTCAGGGTCTAGAGTTAGATTTGGGCATCCCAAATTGCTTTTTACTGTCTTAATTAACATGCACTCAGATAGGGAATTAAGTATGAATTTATTATTTCGTCTGCCCCGATTGTTCAAATTCCAATATAATACTACCTCCCTTCTCTTTTAAGTGTCATTTTAATCTTTAACACAAAAATTAAGATTGTCATTAAATAACCTCAATTTCAGATAAAATTGATCCTATATAATTAAATTATCCTTTTTAACTAGTAGTTATCTGAAATTAAAAGAATCCTAACATTGATTACGATTGAGTAATTAATTGCATTAGAAAGATATAAGGGCAAAATTGGTAAAAAAATAATTAATACTTCATTGAATTTTTAAGTGACACTTAAAATGAAACAAATTTTTTTTGTTAAAGCGACACTTAAAAGGGAACGGAGATAGTAGTTTACTTTAGATATGAAATTGAATTCAACCTCCAATTTATTTTTTTCCCTTTTTAATATTTCTTGTCTCTCCATTCGCATCTGAAATTTGATATCAATGGCAGCTTTGCAACTACAATTATTAATGTTGAAAAGATAGCAAACCAATATTACTATAACGTCTCAATTTTTCTTTACAAGATTTCAATAAAAGTCTTAAATAAGAATAGGATAATTTTTTTTTTATTTATTTTTTGGTTGGTGGGGCAAAATGGTTCTAGTTTTCAAATATTTTGCCTCCAATTACCATTTTATTTACTGAACTATTTTCAAGTCCCCTAAAGATTAGACTTCATTAAAGTCCAAGTGAAACAAGCAAGTTTTAAATCCTATAAGTTAGAAGGGAAAATCGCCAAAATAATCCCTCAACTTTTTTACTTTAGTCAAAATAGTCCCTCAACTTTTTTTGTAGCCAGAATAGTCCTTCAACTTTTTTTTTAGCCAGAATAGTCCTTTAACTTTTATTTTTTTAGCCAGAATAGTCCTTTAACTTTTATTTTTAGCCAAAAAAGTCCTTTTATGGTGTAGTCACCATAATTTTTTTTTTTTTATAAATTTCACATGAAAGGACTATCTTGGCTAAAAAAAAAGTTGAAGGACCATTCTGGCTACAAAAAAAGTTGAGGGACTATTTTAGCTAAAGTAAAAAAGTTGAGGGACTATTTTGACGAATTTCCCAAGTTAGAAATTAGAATAGTAGAAATGAAGTAAAAGTCAAACTGTACAAAAAAGCTTTTGCTTCGACTGCATTCCACTAAGTTAACTGAGGAGTTATTTGATTTTTTTTTTTTTTTCCGGGGACGGACCAAATTATTCTTGAAGATTAACCTACTTTTGACAATTAAAGTACATGCAATGGATATATTTTCCCCCACGGAAAGTGGTATCAGTTTCTGAATGTTGATTGGCTAAAAGCCACATCATTCTCTCTCTTTAGAAAAGTCATCACTCGGTGATAATTTCTCGACTTTACCTCAAAAAAGTATATAGAAAGTTGGCTTGTTGATTTATTTCTCGATATCATTATTAAAATATTCCATGTAGAAAAAGATTAAAATCGGAATATAGGAAAATTTTGTCTAATTACCTTTGCTATTTCCTTAAGTAGTGAAAAAGAAAAAAAAATTAAATTCTTTTAATTTTTGAATAATGTTCAAGTTAAATTCAATTGTATGTTAGTTCATATTTTGTTGTCGGCAGATTTAACGTAATAAAAAAAAAAAACACTTTGAATCTTCTAATTTAGGCCCATAAAATTAATTACATTATTTGTATTATGAAAGAATTTGAAATTTGATATAGCACTTGTGTTATGTAGTATTTCCATCTCTCTGGTTCAACAATCGATATAATCATTCAAAAGTAAAGAAAAAGAACAAAGAAAAAGAAAAAGGAAAACTTGTGAAGTGGGTTCAAAGTTCAAACTTGGTCCAACCAAGAAAAGTTTCCCATTGTTCAACTTTGTCTTAGGTATCTACCATGGCATTTCAGGTCAATCTTTATGATATTTTATGCTTTAAAGTATGTGCACTTAGCAAATCAACGTTTATGTTAAGTCAATGGACAAAAATATTAATGGCTCAATGTGCCATCATTGGTGCAACTATATACCCAATGGTGCTGCAACATTTGGCTTAAGATCCATGCTAGACTTGGGCATATATTTTTGATTTTGTATTTTGTATAAGTTGAACTTCTAGTTTCTAAGAAATTTGTCTATAACAATTTATGTATTTCCATGCATTTTTAACACTATTTCTTTAAAAAAATCTATACAAATCGAGCATAAAAATTAAATTTGTAAATGTATTGGTAGGTAACGCTAAGTTAAAGTAGATCAAAATTATTACAAGAAAGATGAATATTGGCAAATGAAAAATTAAAAGCCAATAGGGTTTCTTTAAATGATTTTTTTTGTTTGTTTGTATATATGTAAAATTGGATAGAAAGAAACATATTATTTTCGATACCAAAGGAGATTAGATCAATCACGTTTTTTTTTTTATTTAATTCTTTGGCTTGCTGTAGAATACCTTTAGATTGGGTAAGCGTTGTCTTACGTCGTACTACGAACTTTGTAAAATTATTAAAGAGACAATTGGCTAGGTTATTAAGAATTTAAGATGATGGCCGACTTTGAAAGATGACAGGTTGAATAAGATATCGATATATAATAAAGTATTTTTGATGATTCTTTTAAAGATAAAGTATAAAATGTATATATTAATTCTTCCAGAACTTTCCATGTTGAATATTTGATGTACTATTACGTAATGTGTGAGATGTTTAAGAGATTATTAGATCTAGAAAATTCAACGATTTGATTAGCTTATTTTATTTGGGAGTTTGTCTGATCAATTTTCCTTTCTGAGTATAACGATTAGTTTTCTTTGTGGGCAATGATTGATCAATTTCCTGACTTGCCAAACGCGTCTATGAGATGTCAAAGACCCAATGGGTGTGTGATATACAAAATTAAAACCACAAAAGTCTTTTCAAGCAATAATTAATAGATATTAAGCAAAATTGAGAATATCAATAATTCAACGGTACAAGATATTCATTAAATTGCACATTTTGATTTGTCTGCAAATTAATTCTCTTAGAAAATAAGTGAAAATAATTATTAAGACTTGAAATTACTTCTAAAGTTTGTTTGACCTTAAATGTATTACCTTTAAATGTTCAAATCCAATCACGATGAGAAGCAATTCTCAAATAATTGTTTATTAACCTGAGGAAATCTTATTTAAAAATATAAAAATTACGCTCTTACTTTGATAAGAACGGTCTAAAGGTGTCACATATCAAATTAATTTTAATAATTAAATATCATTATTGTATATAAGTAGATATCATTATAAAACACTTGTTACTAGATAATTCATAAGTAAAGCCAAGTAGATGAACTATACAAGATATCAATAACCTTGATTTTGGTCTTGACAGTCTTTTCTACATTTTGTTTCTTTTGTCAATAACAAAGGTTGGAAACAATAAGTAATTGTAAATGTAATCATAATGAGTTGTACTATTGCGAAAGCATTTGTTGCATTATTTGTTGTTAACATTTGTGACATAATCTAGCCGGAAACTTAATAACATCAAAGATCATGTTTTAATACCATTGCAAAAAAATTCATTTCTTTTAAGATCTGAAATGAGAGAGATAATTACCTTCAAGTTATTTCATCGTGTAGGTTGTAGTTGAGCCATAATTAAAGTACTAGTTCATATAACGAAAACATTTTTTACTTCTCCCACATTTGTAACACTTCAAGAATAAAATTGAAATATATACTCTAAGAAAAAAATCAGCTGGGGTATCAATTTATGGTTTAGATTAGGTGATAAAAATCTGCAACATAAAATTTTGTTTTAAGACAGTTATTACTTATTAATTATTGTACTACAAGCCTTTTATTTTACAAAAAAAATACTTAAGCAGACTCCTATGATCAAGATTTAATTTTAATTATATTAATTGATGTCATATATTATATAAAATTTAATCTACACTACAAAATTTAATAGTAAGACTAAAAATTAAATCTACCTAAATATTTACCTTTTTACATATTAGAGACTAATAATTAGTTGCTATACATTAAATATCAAATGGCATGCTTGAAAAAAATATCAAATGGCACAAGGGATAGGCAATACTATCAAGAATCACGTCGCGGGCTCATCTTTTAGAGATCAAAGTGGTCCAGAGGCGCCTGAACTTCACGTGCACCTCTGGACCCAGCTACTTCTCTCCTACCCACAACAGGGACCCTTGTCCCGTTGTCCACCACCAATATCCCCTGTCTCTACCCTGCCTCAGTCCACTTGCTAAGTTCTACAACTGACCTTTCTACTTTTATTCTTTACTTTTTTTTAGTTTTAGATCAATAACACTTTGGTCCCTGAACTACGAGGATAAAAATATTTTGCTTCCTTAACTTCAAAGAATATATACTTTATTTTTCGAACTTTAGATGTTAAATTTATCAACCCCATAAAAACTGAGTTCAATGACTGAAGTATCCCTGATGCTTTTGCATTCTTTCTTTCTAACTCCAACAGCTTAACTATCTCATCTATTTTTCTTGGACGACTAGTCCAAAAAATGCATTTTTTTTTTTTGGTTTATTGCTATGTTCTTACAAAGAAAAGGAGTGCTACACTATGCAAAAATATAGATTTGGGTTTTATAAAAAAAAGAAAAAAAAAAGAAAAGAAAACTATCTAATAGTGCAATTTGCATTGCTTTGATAAAACATGTAAGAAAAACAAAATATTTCAACACTTCAAGCAAAGTATTAAAGCTTCACACAAATATATTGTCACACAAAAAATTTATGAAAAATTTTCGACTGGAAAATTCAACCCGACAAGTTACTTTGAGAAGTGTTTTATAGACGCGACAACACTAACATTTCAAATAATATCAAATGTACTCCAAACATTACCTAAATTTAAAGAAATGTTTATATATACTAAAAATAATCTGAAATTTAAACCGCTTGACCAAAACACTTAGAGTCAAAATTATCATTTAGCATTTATTTATTTATTTTTGATAAATAAAATAACAACCTATGATGTCGTCAAAAAATTTCCAAAAGTAAGACCCATAGATCCACGAAATGATTTTAGGAACCGAAAACAAAATTTTAGACTTAGAGATTTTTTAGAACATTGCTAATATAATTTCTGAAAAATGGAAATAAGATAAGGTGTTGGAATTGATAAGAAAGAAAGAAGTACTAGGGGCAATTTAGTTATTAACTCACTTTTCTTTATGTGGTTGAGAAGTGAGAAGGATGTTGATCTAGTTCGCCAGGGCAAATTAACCTTTTAGTTTACATAAAGGGATAATTTGTCACATTCCTCTCGGGAGGTTTAGCATAATTACAGGAAGCTCCTCTCAAGTATTAAAAATTATATTTATACTCTCTTCACTATCTGAAATCACTATAATATTCTCAACATATCCCTTGAGAAAATTTGCAAAAAATGAAAAATAAAAATAAAAGGGAAAAAAAAGCCCATCTCTTCCCTTTTAAACATAGCATCAAAGAACACCCCTACTTTTTCGACGCCCTCTCGTCCCTCAATACCGTTGCCAGCGTCACTATCCCTGCCATGCCCACTACCCCAAAATATGCCACACTACAAAGCAAAAAACATTCTAATCAAATTTTTGAGCAAGATTCCAAAAAAAAAAAAAAAAAAATTCAAAATCAAATTCTTCACCATTATAATCACCAAAGGAAACATTTTTGGAGGGTTATCAGATGAAAAGGAGGAACTGAAATTGAAGCTGCCATCTGAATCAAGATCATCCACGTCATAGAGAAATTTTACCAAAAAAAAAGAAAGGAAAGATAATGAAAAGGGAGAGAAACAATTTTGAGTTGTTTTTTTAGTTTGGAGGCTGCTTGAAGTTGGGAGTGTAGGAAATGCATGGCAGAGATTGTCAGCCATGAATTTTGCAATGACCAGTGAGAGATTTGTGGAGGAATTCGAGGGTTTACAGATTAACTAATTAAACAACATTTTTAAAGTTTTTTTGTTTGTGTTTAAAAAAGTTAATAGGTGTATTTTGGGGTATTTTGTTAGCTTTTTGTCTTATGTCAGCAAATTGGGTTTTTTTGTTACTCAAAATGTTGAAATAGGGGATGTATGTGTAATTTTTGATACCTAATGGGAGGTCTTTGCAATTATGCTAAACCTTAGGGGAAGAATGTAAAATTAATCCTTACTTAAATCTTAACTTTGGTTGATGTGGTCCATGATGAATTAAACAATTTACTCCATATTACTAATATTATATTGACTAGCTCCACTTTGCAACTTTCAATTTTTACGTACCTAATTTATATGTACCTATTAATATTTCGATTTTACATTTTCGATTTTAGTTTTAAATAATTTATACTTTTTAACTCTAAAACTCTTTTCATTTTAATTTAATTTTTAATATCGTCACAAAATTTTAAAAATATATGTGTGCATACAACAAATTAGCAAGATGTATAACAACATTATACCATAATATTTTGGGTATACATGTAAAAATTCTGTAAATTTTGTAACGGTGTTAAAATTTGAACTAAATTGAAAGATTTGAAAATTGGGAATGTAAAACATCAAAACTAAAATTGTAAGATGCAAAGTAAAAAAAAAAAAGGTATAAGTTGTAATTAATCCTACTATTTCTAAAGTCGATATTTTTATATGAATAATCAACTACTACACTTAATCACTTGTAGTTACTCTTCAATTTTTACCTGCGGTCTATCGCGTAGAAGCACTTAAATTGGATATTTTTAGATTCCATATAAACCTAATTGATTATTTCCAGTTAAGTAAATGAATAGTTTAAACTGCACTCAAATAATAACGAATTTTCCATTTCAATAGGAGCTTTGGCACTAATAAAAAACATATTGCATCTCCAATTATAGACCATCCCAAATGTGAAATAGGTTATCTCTTAGAATACTTTTCCCACTATCTCAACAACCCAAAAAAAAGAGAAACATTTTGACATGGTGGTATTTTTTGTACGAGAATTACTATTAATTAAGTGTACTATTTAACCAACCGATTTCAAACTGCAGTAATGTACTGCGGAAATTATTGCAGATCTTATGAAAGAAACTAAAAAGAAAATCAAACAAAGATAAATTAAACACTAAACATTTTCTTGGTATCCTTGTTTCAGCCCCAAATTTCAAAATTACATATAATTAAAGTTCATTTCTCACCCAACCAAATTTGTCCATCGTTTCTATTACCTTCGCTTATATGGATCTTGCATCTTTTTCATGTCAAAGGCACCAAATACATCATATCCACTACTTTCATCAACATCCTTCTCATCATTATCATTATCATCATCATCACTATTCTGATCAAGATCAAGCAAATCATCTCCATACTTGACACTTTTGAGCCTCATTTGCATCATTATTGGAGCTTTAGGGTCATCATAATTCCCTTTCAGCAAACTCACAACTTCCTTCATTTTAGGCCTCTTCTCGGGCTCACTTTCAACACACAACGCAGCTACATTCATAGCTCTTTTCAGTTGATTTTCATCGAAATTTCCTCGAATTTTTGGATCGACGAGGTCCTTAAACATGTTTTTAGCAATCAAGGGTTCAGCCCATTCGGTTATAGTTCTTTTAATTCCACCAGGAAGCTTCTCAATTGGTTTTCTTCCAGTAATAAGTTCTAGTAAAAGAATTCCAAAACTGTAGACATCACAACTTTCGGATACCTTTCCCCACATAGCGTATTCTGGTGCTAAGTATCCTAAGGTGCCCTTTACACGGGTTGTCATGTGGCTGACTCCTTCTGGGATTAATTTTGCAAAGCCAAAGTCGGCTACTAGTGGAACTCTCGAAATTTGAGTCTAGTAGAACATTGCTGGCCTTTATGTCTCTGTGAATTATATGTGGATTCACCTCATGGTGCAAATACCTAGCAAAATCATGAACAAAAGTTTTATGAACACGTTAGAATTTCCTTTTGTTCTTCAATTTGGGCATGTCTCAATTTAATCACCACGTTTCATTTTGACAAATTTTCCTATTATTTCCGACACCATTTAGTTAGCATGTGAGTATTTTGTTGTAAAATGAGACAAATATAGTGGACTAATCACAGTTTAAAAACTCAGAAAAACTAGGTTGAGTTGTACCGAGTTGATTCGATTCGGTAGAATTACAGGTGACTCAGATGAAAAATTCGATGAACAACGAGTTTTATCAAGTTTTAGATTAAACTCGATAAATTCACTGAGTAATCACAAGTATTTATCCTAGTTGAGTTTATTTAACATTCAAAAATAGATAAATTTTGTATAAAACTTTTAAAAAACTTAATTTTTTTGAATTCATCTAATGAATAATATGTAAAAGAATCACATATGAAACTTAAAATTTTAAATACTTAACCTAATTATTAGCATATTTTTATTCTTAATAGATAAAATAATAAATACATATGATTTATAGTTCTGAGTTGTTTATTTTTAACTCGATAAAATTCAACCGAATTTTTGAATATATTTGACTCATTAATTTTTCAAGTCAAGTCCGAGTTTCGATTTTTTAAACAATGGGACTAATTACATGAATTAAAACAAAGGAAGTTCTGAATTCCTTTTGAAACCATCTCGTTGTGTTATATTATATTGTTATATTATATTGTATAACTTTTTAAAGAACAACATGATGATTTTATTAAGGATATGTAGAATTTTCAAAAAAAAAAAAAAAAAAAAAATCCAAGGAGAACTTATATAGGATTAAATCAAGAACAAAGTATTAAAGATGTTAAAATTTGGCAACTCATGGGATCAAGTCAAGACTGGTAAACAAAAGTCATGAACAGGTTTAATTGGAAAAAAGTACTTCCTCTTTTTTTTTTCTTTTTTTTTTTGTGGAACTTACGACAATCCTTCAGCTGAGCCAAGTGCAATTTTCATCCTCCTTTTCCAATCAAGTTGAACTTCACCAGCATATTGGCCATGAAGATGAGAGAGCAAACTCAGATTTGGCATGTAATCATAGACAATAAGCCTTTGTTCGCTCCCGGCACAATAACCCCTGAGGCCCAAAAGATTATTGTGCCGTACCCTTCCAAGAACTTCAACTTCCACGGCAAACTCCATTTCGGCCTTTGAATTCATGGATTTCAATTTCTTTACTGCTATCTGCATTCATGAAAAAGAAAATTTTAAAAAATTATGTTAATTTGCAATTACAGTATGATTTTATACAACCTTTAAACTTGTTTGAAAATTTAAGTAAAATCTTTTACATGACTACAATTCAAATCACTTAATTGACAAAATACTATCACCAACTCCTGATTTTAGATTTTTGGTTCGATTTTATTTATTCTTTTGCAAATTCTTTTGAGGGACATGTCTAGTGGTCTTGCAACTCCGCATGTGTCGAGTTTTTCTTAGTATAGGCGGTCCCAATCCCGGGTAAAAGAGGAGGGTTGCGTTAAGTCGACAGCCAGCATAAAATTTTGTTAATCTTATGAGATGAATCAACTACGATATTGCGCTAATATTAGGGCGTTCCCCATAAGCGACGCGGCGTATTGCTTGAGTGCGGCGAATAGTAAGCAAGGGTCACTACATCTCCATGGGGGTTCGGGTGTAGTGAAAAATATGCAAGAGTCCTTACATAATAGGGAAAAGGTAGTAGGGAAGAAAAATATTCTGGAGAATAGGATTAGAATAGGAATTTAGAATATTGGAACTCTTACTGATAAATCAATAAAGGTGGTAGATATAACGATTAAGAGAAAAGTTAATATTTTATATTTGCAAGAGACAAAATAGGTAGGAGAAAAGTTTAAACTATTAGATAATTCAAAATTTAAACTTTGGTACTTCGGAGTAAACAGGACTAGATCTCTAAAATGGGGTAGGTATTATTGCAGATGGGTCGATGAAGGATCACGTAGTGCAGGTGATTAGGAAATGAGATAAAATTATATTCCTTAAACTAATTTTAGGAAGTGAAACTATTAATATCTTTAGTATCTATGCGCTTCAAATAGATCTAGATGAGTCCATTAAGGCTAAGTGTTGGGTGAATTTAGATGAGTTGATAGGTAGTGTTTCCCAATGAGAGCAAATTTTTAGGAAGTGGTCTAAATGGACATGTGGGAAGAGATAATGAGCATTATGAAGAAGTGCATGATGGATATGGTTATGCGGGAAGAAATGAAGAAGGAAAATCAATTTTGAAATTTGGAATGACATTCGATTTTTGTATTATCGATACTTTTTTTCCAAGAAAAGGGAGGAATTTTAGTTACCTTTAAAAATGGTTCAACAAAATCACAGATTGACTTTCTCCTCACAAGAAAGAGAGATAGAAGGGTTTGTAGAGATTGTAAATTTATAACTGGAGAAAGAAGGTTCAATCTCACAACATAGGCTTTTGGTAGTGGATTTGAGGCTTAAGCATCACATTAGGCAAAGGAACATACTTAGATCATCTAGAAAGTGGAGGAATTTAAAGAAGGAAAAAGAAGAAATTTTTAAGGAAAATTTGTTAGGGCAAAGTATTTGGAATTTACAAGGAGAATCTGATACTTTATGGAATGATATGGCAACTAGAGTAAGAACAGTGGCTAAGAAGATATTTGGAGAGTCAAGAGGTTATGCCCCCATGAACAAGAATCTTGGTGGTGGGATGAAAGTGTACAAGATAAAATCAAAGTTAAGAGAGCTAACTATAAGGCTCTATATAGTTGTAGAAGCGATGAAAGTATTGAGAAATATAAACTTGATAAAAAGGAGGCAAAAAAGGTTGTAAGTGAAGCGAGGGATAGGGATTTTGAAGATTTTTACCAAAAATTAGAATTTAAGGAGGAGGAGTGAGATATTTATAAAATTACTAAAGTAAGAGCTCATAGGACTAAAGAATTTAACCTAAGTCAAGTGCATCAAGGATGAAAATAATAAGGTGCTAATAAGATATGAGGAAATTAAGGAAAGATGGGAGAGATACTTCCATCAACTATTCAATGAAGGTAATAGAGACGATATCATTTTAGGAGAGTTAGCTAAGTTTGAGAAGTATAGAAACGTAATATATTATCGAAGGATTCAGGAATCAGACGTGAAGGAAGATTTGAAGAAGATGAAGAAACGAAAAGTAGTTGGCTCTGAAAATATTCCAATCTTTAAGAGAGAAGGACATAAGTTGACTTACTAATCTTTTCAATAAAATATTGAAGAGCGGAAAGATGCCTGACCAATGGAAGAAGAGTACTCTCATACCCATATTCAAAAATAAAGGGTATATACAAAATTGTGTGAATTACAGAGGTATTAAGTTAATGAGCCATACAATAAAATTTTGAGAGAGAGCGATAGAAAGAATGTTAAGAAATGAGACTAAGGTGTTAAATAATCAGTTTAAAAGGTTTTATGCCAAGGAGATCGACTACTGAAGCTATGCATCTCTTAAGGAGACTTACCGAGAGATACCCGGATAAAGAAAATGATTTACACATGATTTTTGTTGATCTTGAAAAAGTATACGATAGAGTCCCTAGATAAGTTATGTGGTGAGTTTTAGAAAAAATAGGAGTTAGAGTAGCATATATATAATTAATAAAGGAGAGGTATAGGGAAGTGGTTACAAGTGTGAGAACACTAGTAGGGTTGACATGAGAATTTCCTATAAATATAGGTTTACAGCAAGGTTCACCTGTAAATTGTTATCTATTTGCATTGGTCATAGATGAACTTACAAGGCACATACAGAGGAAAATACCATGGTGTATGTTATTTGCAGATGACATTGTGTTAGTAGATGAAACAAAAGATGGGGTTAATGCTAAACTCAAAGGTTAGAGAGAGACACTTGAGGCAAAAGAGTTTAGAATTAATAAATCAAAAACTGAATATACGGAATTTAAATTTGAGCAAGGGTGCACATAGGAATGGAATAGAGGTTAGTATCAGAGATCAAAAGATACACATAAGTAAAAATTTGAAGTATTTAGGATCAATTTTTCAGAGTAATGGAAGTATAGATCGAGATGTTACACATCAGATACAAATGTGATGGACTAAATGGAGAATGACATCGAAAATATTATGTGACCGCAAAATTCCTTTACGATTTAAGGGTAAATTCTATAGAACGGCAATTAGGCCAACGATACTCTATAGGTTGAGTGTTGGGCAGTCAATTATACACATGAGTAAAAGTAAGAGTAGTAGAAATGTGAATATTAAGATGGATGTGTGGGTACACTAGGATGGACAAAATACGGAATGAACATATTAATGAGAAGATTGGAGTAGCATCTATTGATGAGAAAATGAGAGAAATACGCTTAAGATGGTTAGGTCATATGTTAAGACGATCAATAGAAGCGCTTGTCAGGCGAGTACATTTTAGATAGAGTAGTCAACATAAGAGGCACGAAATGTAGAGGAAGACCGAAAAAGTTTTGGTGGATAACTTGTAGAAAAGATATAACCCATCTAAGAATTGAGGAGGATATAATCCATGACAGAGCGCAATGGCATAACAAAATTCATGCAGCCGACTCTATTTTATGGGATTAAGGTTTATTTTGTTTGTTTGTTTTGTCTAGTGGTCTTGCCAGCAATTTTGAACTTGTGTATAGATGTACTAATTAAAGATTAAATTAACATCGCATCTTTACAAATATTGATATTTAGAAAACGAAAACGAGTAGAGGGAAGCTTATTTGTAGTCAAAATATCACACAAATTAATCAAGATGCTGAGAATTTATTTAATTACTTAGTACTAAGGGTTATGGATATGATTGATTACCTGAATGCCATCTGAGGTTTTACCCCAGTAGACACTGCCAAATCCACCTTCTCCAAGTTTGTTATCTTCACTGAAACCATTTGTTGCTGCATGCAATTCTTTGTACGTAAATATTCTCCATGAATTGATTACCTCCGGTGGATGACAACCTACAATATATATGCTCCAATCAGTCATCGAGAATTACATCGATTTCTTGTGCAAATTTCAACAAATTTATCACAAAAGAGGAAAAAAATTAGTTCCTTATATTTTCACGTACACTTCAACTTCTTCAACCTTTTGTGACCCAAAGCAACTTAGGGATGAACCCATAGTTTCTCACTATGGGATCCCAAATCCCAATTCCAAGACGGACTAGTTCGTGGAAAGATGTCCAGATTTTATACCTAACAAATGTCAAATTTAGTCATTTCATCATGCAAGACAGTGCCGTCCTTGCCGGCTCATCGACTAGGTGTACAAGACATTTCTTATTAAGGTGAGACTCTTAAAAAAAAATGTGTGACATAGCTTAATATAAAATTGAAATTAGGTCAATAGGGATTGGTTTAGATGTTAAGTAGGGTGATTGGATTATTAAAAGATTCAAAATTTAATTCTCGCTACCTTTAATTTCTTATTTGGCGGGCAATCTATAAGTGAAAATGTGCCAATCACCTACTCTGACTTTAGAAAAAGAGTAACCTAACCTATTTCTATTTTTTTTTCTTATAAAAAATAAATAATTAAAATTGAAAATAGAAAAGGATCCTTAAATTTCTATTTTAAAGTACAATATTGCTAATACTTCAAACAAGAATGAAAACAACTTGGGCTTGACGTTAGACACATCAAATCAAAGTGTGAAAGCATGCTTTGCCCCTTAAGTAAATGTTATGACCTAATTTCAGAATGCTGAAGTCAGTTTGCATAGAGCAACGATTTAATTGGGTTGTAAGTCGAGCTAACATATTGATGATATGCATCACTTGTCTGAATGTCACGTTTAAGCCTCAAAACTAGGGCAAAATCCACGTGACCTCATCACAATTATGCTGGTTACCCCCCTCCCCCTCCTTTTTTTTGTGGCGGTTAAGTTAGTTCCCTAGCATGGGGCAAAAATCGGGTACAAATTTTTGTGACGAAATTTGAGATAGATTTATATCAAGATTTTTCGTTACAAATTTCTATAAAACTAATGTGTCTCACAGTATTTATTTATTTTTATAACTTAATCTTTGTGATAGAATTTCCAAATATATTGTTTTAGTTAAAAACTTTTTGACCAATTTTTCCCTCAAATTTTTTTAGAAAAATAATAATTCCATACCCACATTAGACTTTCTGATTTTTTGGCATATGTTTATCACGAATCAACTCAATTTATTTCTTAGTTTATAATGGAAACGGTCCAAAAGGAGAACAAAACTATAGAATTTCTCGTTGAAATAAGCTCTAAACAGGTTTAGCCCTAATCCTCTAAATTTAGTGTGATTTTCAAGGTCCAGGAGAGATTCGTTGTTTAATACAATAAGTCTTTAACTCTCACCAACTTAGTGGACGTTTAATGAAACTGAAAACTGAAATTTGTATATTAAAAATTTAAGCGTGAAAGTTTTAATTTGCTGAATTCATTATAATATTGTATTTGTTTGATAATTTGTTAAACTTCGAATACTAAATTTAAATAGTTTATCCCGTATATATTATATAATTCAATTATAATATTATATTATATTTTTTATATTAGGTTAATTTTTTAAATATTTTATTTTTAATACATATAAATAGTCTATTAATATAATGTGTATGTGAGAGAGAAAAGTATGTGTGTGTGAGAAAGAGAGGTACTATATGTGTGTGTTTATATGAGAGACAGAGAATATAATGTGTACAAGTGTGTGTTTTTGTGTGAGAGAAAGGAATATAGTGTATGCAATGTGTGTTATGTGAGATAGAGAAGAAATATAGTATATGCAAATATGTGATTCTGTGTGAGAAAAAAGAAATATAGTGTGCTCAAGTATGTGTTTTTAAATGATAGAGAAGGAATATATTTTGTGCGAGATAGAAGGAACATAGTGTGTGCAAGTATTTTTATGTGTGAGAGAAAAAATATAGTATGTGCAAGTGTGTGAATTTGTGTGAGAGTGAAGGAATACAGTGTGTGTAAACACAGCACTATCTTTGTATGAGAAAGAAATAATAAAGTATGTGTAAGTGTGTTTATGTGTTTATGTCTAAGAGAGAAGAAATATAGTGTATGTAAGTATGTGTTTATGTGTGAGAGAAAAAGAATATAATGTGTTAAGTATGTATTTATGTGTGTGAGAGAATAAATATAATGTGCAAGTGTGTATTTATACGCGAGAGAGAATGAAAATATAGTGTGTGCAAATATGTTTTTGTGAGTATGTTTATATTTATGAAAGAGTATGTGAATGTGAATAAAGAAAACTTGAGTTCTGCTGTACTAGTAAAAGAATTCAACAAATTAACTGATAGATTTTTCACTTAAAGTTTTATATAGAAATTAAGTGGCATTTAATGTATTTAGAAGTAAGAGAATTTGTTATCAAACACACTTAATATAAAAAATACTTAATAAATTAAGTTTAAACACTTAATTGGTGTATTTTACCTCTTAATTAATTCATAATTAGTGGCAAAAGACACACAATATGTGTGTGTGAGATTTAAAAAATATTAAAAAAATAACCTGATAGTAACATTATATGTGTGTGTATGTATGTATGTATGCATATGTATATTAGTGGAGAAAGACACCCACTATATATATGAAATTTTAAAGAAAAAAGAAATGAGATATTTGTGGTAGTTATTAATGGTAATTTAACTTGATATTATTTATGTTAGTAAAGGGTAAAATAAAAAATTTATAAAGTGACACATTCTAATAAGGGTTTCTTACTTTATATATAGTATAGATAGAGGATAATTAGTACTGATGATCTAATTATGGAGAAGAACACATTTAATTTTGTGCTCCAAACCGTGTCTTCCTATTGTATTTTAGTTAGATTCCCTCTAATTTTCTCTTCGACGTAATGAATAGTTGCTTTGGTAATTTTTTAGAGTAAAATATATTTTTGGTCCATAATGTTTAAAGTATTTAATAAACTAGTTCTTCAAGTTTCCAGTAAAATAAGTTTAGTCCTTGATGTTTTAAGAGCTTTTAACCAAAATAGGGACAATTGACATAAAATCGCAAATTTTAACGGAAAATGATTACGTGCGGATCGTGTGGCCGTTAACTAAAATGAAATTTCAAAACAAAATCATACGTCTTAAGGGATTGTGCGAAATTGGCCCCCAAAATTTGACAGAATATGCAAAACATGTCCCCAAAGACAAAAAAGAATAAATTAAGCATGTTTTATACTACTAATCTATAATCTATTTATAATATAATCATTATATGTGTGTGTGAGTTATTTATCCCCTTTTGTGATTTCTAAAATACCCTTAACTAAATTAACATGTCCTCAATGAAATATAAATTTTCATATGGAGACACATTAAATTAGTCCTCTTCTATTCTAACGAGACTACATATTTTTAAGAATACTATCACCTATTTTTTAGTTTACAATCATATCCAAATAAGAATTATTACTTTTTCTCTTATTTTTATCACTCCTAATGCACTATTAATTAAATAATATCAAGCCTAAAGATGACATGTTCAAAATTAAATATAATTGACGCATCTAACATAATCTCCATTTATTCTAATAAAACTAATCTATTTTTTTAGAATTTTATACACACACACTGAATTTCTTATGTTTATATTAAATTTTGGAATTAAGCATAATAAGAGGGTAGAAAATTTTAATCGTATAAGAATAATTTACATTTAGCAAAAAGTAAAATAATACGAGGCCTTTACAGCTATTATATATGTTCATATCATGTCTTACTTAAGTTTTATAAGAAATTTGTGCATAAATGCATAATAAGGAGGTACAAATTTAAATTGTATGAAATTAATTTATTTATGAGCAAAAAATAAAATAAAAATGATCTTTTATAACTATTTTATATACATATAGAAACACACACACATATATATGAATGTATGTACACATATATATACATATATATATATATGTATGTATCTATATATATATATATGTGTATGTATGTATGTATGTATGTATGTATAGTCCTATTTTTGTCATACCCATCTAATAAAATCTTAATTAATAAATAACGCCATGCCTAACATGATAATATTAATGCTACATTTTCTTGTAAAAATAATAATAATAATAATAATATTATGGATATTTTTGTAGTATCACTATAATATTATGAAAAATTAATTTCTGAAAATAAAATTATACAATATTTGTAAACAATTACTTTCTTTAAGAAATACGCATTTTATTATTTAAGAAATACAAACACATCCATCTACAAAATTTCATTTCAACAGTAATCATTCAACATAACTAGGCCACAAGTCCTATTTACTACGATATTTATTGGATGTGATCATTAATTATTGGATATTATTTTTGACATTTCAAGATCATTTCCTCTCTCCTCAATTTCCAGTGGCTTTAGTTGATTTGACATTGAAGTCTTTACAATTTCTGTTATTAAAAGAAATTTTGTTTGATCTTTGGGGGACATGTTCTGCATATTTTGTCAAACTTTGAGACTAATTTTGCACAATTCTCGTTAGAATATACAATTTTGTTTTATTTTTTTTACTTAACGGCCATGTGACCTATACACGTGACCATTCTAATTTCTATTGAAATTTTCGATTTTCTATCAATTGTCCCCATTTTTGGCTAAAAATTGAAACACTACGAACTAAATTTATTTTATTCAAAATTTTGGAGACTAATTTATTAAATACTCCAAACATTGAGACCAAAAATGCATTTACTCTTTTTTTATTACCTCAACTGACCGCCAATTTATTTAACAATTAAATTGCTTCAAATACTTGGTGAACGCTTAATAAAGAACAATTGATAAGTTATGACTCTGACATAGTATCGAATTAATTACAACTTCCAGTGGAATGACTCATCTTGGACAATTAAATAAATATTACTCTTAATGACATTTGTCACATATCAAATATTATGATTTCCTGCAAATGTTCCCTCATGGTTGACTGTGATACTATGTCGGGAAAGATCATAACTTATCAATTGTTCTTTATTAGGCGTTTATTACACCAAGTATTTGAAGTAATTTAAATGTTAAATAACTTCGTGGTCAGATGAGGTAATAAAAAAAAAGTAAAATGCATTTTTGATCCCCAATGTTTGGAGTATTTAATATATGAAGGTTTCTTTTGTAGGGGAAAAAGTGTAAGTTTTTAGAGTTTAAGGGGACAAATTGCACTTGAAAGTTCAAGGGGGTAAAGTGTAATTAATCTCAATCAATTTTTTCTTATTCAAAAAGTTGAAGATTTCGCACTTTTGAAGTGCGAAATCTTCAATTTTATTTAAAAAAAAATTGAAATTTGTTCACTTTTGGATTACGCACTATCAAAGTGCGTAATCTAATTCAATTTTAAAAAAAAAATGATTCACTTTTGAATTACGTACTTTTAAAGTACGAAAATCATAATTAGAAAAAATATTTTAAAATCGGTCACATTTGTGCGATAAATTTTCAAAACAATCATATTCTGAGCAATTAGCCTAATTAATTCAGAATACATGTGATTGTTAATGGGATGTGCGACTGGAACAAATTATTATTGTCTCAAGGAACTCTAACTTCTGACGTTAGGATATCGATTATATGGTCTTCTAAAGTTAATATCAGTTATGTACCGTTGATTACAGCAAAAGCAGATAAAAATTAACGGAATAGAAAATGCATAAAAGACAATGATATGTTAAGCTTGAGAATCAGATACGCTAGAATTGATAATATGATCTGTTTAAATGTGTTAAAGTTATATTTTTGTTCTTATAATCAAGTCCCACTAAATTATGATGAACTTATTGTCTGAAGCTCTGAGCAGAGATCACACGTTTATTGTTGCGTCTCTGTGCAAATAATTATTGCTACCATAATAAGAAATAATAACTCCATCCGTCTCATTTTATCTATTTTTTTGATAATTTATTTTGTGTCAAATTATTTATTGCTTTAAAAATTTAAGGAAATAATAAATGAGTTTTTTTTTTATTAAAAACTTTACTCTTAGTGCCATATTATTAGAGTGAGAATTGTGTAGATATGAGAAATATTCATCTAGAAGGGTAATTTAGTCATTGTAAATGTGACTGTTTAAAATTAATACAATTTATTAACTTTCTCAATTTTTATGTACTAATTGTACAATTAAAAATGAAAATGGAGAAAGTATAAAACAAATCATGTTGAAGTATGAGCATCCCATTAATAACCTTGTCCTCGAAAAAGGGTTTACGTTCTCCAAATTTAACTCGAGTTAATTAAGCATCAGTATCGTAGTAGAACTTATCCATCATCAATAAAATGGATGTGATCTATAAAATGTGATTAAGAGAAGTATCAACAATCTATTTGGTTTTAGCAAATACAGCTATAACAAAACTTAATTTGCAAGTATTTGTCAAATGCATTAAGTTTCTTTCTTTGCCATATGGCATGTACTAGTAGACCTTGATAAAAACGCATAAATATTGAATGATGCATCTAATTAAAGCATCCAAATAGGTAATGCACAAAACAATATGTGGAAGCCTCTAGTTGTTGAATCATTTAATCCTTGGATTACATGTTTGTTCTATAATCTCAAGACTGTCATTATCTTCTGGTTAATTACAAAAAGTTTTGAAACCATGGTGTTATGACTTGGAAATTTATAGTTTAGGTGAAAAAAAATATTTAATATTCTTTACGAGTATATCTATATATAATTAACTTGTCCTTAAATACTTGTGGTACTTTTGTGAAGACCAATCACAAATTATTGATGATAACTAAGAGGAGAGACGTAGAGCATATTCCATTATAGTAATTTAAGGAATGATATCACCATCTGAGAATATCCTTTAGAATTCTAATACAGAAAAAGTGTAGGATGTGAAGGATTATTACAGTTGCACTGTGGACTAATCACGTTTTAGTGGTTAATAGAAATTCTCAGTGTATTCTTTCCGATATTCAATTTCAATTAATGTACACTAGGACATAGTGTACTTTCGAACAGTTCTAATTAAATTCAAGTTTATTCCTTTTTTAAATATATATATAACATAAGGATGAAATTAAACGAGCTAAAAGGAACTTAGTTTTCTTAAAATTCAAGTAGTATAACTTTTATTTGATTGCAGGAAACAACTATGATGAAATTGTTAAATAACAAATACTTTTGTTGGGCCTTTATATTTTGTGAAAAAAATTAATTTTGCTCCTTTCTTTGGGTATTGACCAATCTAATCCTTTATCAATCACACTCGATCAATTTAATCCCTCATCTTTAAAAAAATTAACTAATCTAAGACATGTGATATAAATTATGGATAAATTAATAGAGCAACCCATATGATAATGATGTGGGTGTTAACTTGTAGTAGATGTGTTGTTGACGGTTTCGTTAGTTTGTCCATAATTTCCGTTACAAGCCTTAAATTAGTTATTTTTTTAAGGATGAGAGACCAAATTAATCTATTAGTTATTTTTTTAAGGATGAGAGACCAAATTAATCTTTGTGATAAATAAAAACTAAATTAGTCGATACAATAAAGATAATGGACCAAATTAGTTCTTTTTTTTTCCTTATAATTTTCTACGTACAGTATGTAACCTCTTAGAGGAGGTGAAAAACGACGCAAACGACATTGTTTGCTTCAAATTGTGATTTTTTTTAGTATATTTTATTTTTTATAACTAAAAAACAATGTATTTCAGAAGGAGAATAAAAAAAAACGAACATGTGATTGCCAAGTTGAGGGGAAAATGGGTTAGAACTTAGAAGTTGAATCAATATTTTTCGAAGTTGATGAACCTCGTGCCTTTCACTTGTGTTTGACATTGGATTCTGAGGCTGTCCAGGGTGATATGTTTCTTGGATTTTATTCAGCCCATTAACCAATATTTCACCCTTCACTGTGAGTTTGTGGCCCATCAAGTGATCTGCGACACTAATATCTTGTTGGGCTTCAAGAATTGTATAAAGAAAAAGGAGAAAACCGGTGTCTTTGTTTTGTTTATTGGTAGGAAGAATTAGAAAGAAATAGCCTAATTCTCCGAGTCGGGTTGCGCAAAAAATAAACCAGCTTCCCAAGGTGATAGATCCAACAAATTTCGAACATATATTCACCTTTTGGGTTACAAGTCACCTACGACTTAGTCCAACCACTTGGATAAATGAAAATGAATGCTTTCTTAGTGAGCTACAAAGACATGAAAAACCTGAGCGTAGCTAGAAATGTTTTTTAATGGGGACAAATATCATCTAATTCAGATATTAATTTGTTTGAGGTAGTGTAAAACTTTTACATTTATATTTCTAAAATAGTAGTATACATATTAATAGATAATAAAGTTTACAAAATTGTATCATAAAACTCATTATTTGAGTCATATATATATCTTTGCTATAATTTTTGTCGGTTTATTTACTCTAATTATTTTAATCTTTTACATCTTAGGTATTAAATGACTCTTTATTTGCAATTTTCAATTATAATCCATTGCCAGAAATGTCTTTTCAAAACAAATAACTGTAACTTTTTAAAATTTTATAACAAGTAGATAAACAAATTAGAAATTTATGAAATCCTGAAAAAATACCTAAATAAACTTAAAATACATATGTTCAATAGAAATTTCAATGAACTAGTCAAAATACAGACTATAATTCACATGTTATATTTCAATTAAGAATATATTCTCTTAGCACACGCAAAGTAATTAAAACAAAGTAAAAATAAAAATAAAAATAAATTTTTTTTTAGCAATTTCATTTTATTAATTGAAAATTATACAAACTAAAACCACAAAATGAGATCATTTTATTTTCTTCATTCATAACTTATAAATAAATGAAAACTAGATTACTTGAGTTTTGTGTATTAGAATCAAAGATAGGAAAGTACAGAATAATAGTAAATGAGTAAAAGAAAGATTATAAATAATTTTTAAGTCGTAATTCTTTTATACTTGTATTTGGTGTTATTGATAGTTGTATTTAATTGCAAATCTCAACACTAAAATAAACATTAGAAATTAATTGCATTTGGTAGTTACGAGATAGTACTTAAACTTCAATGACCTAAAAATAACAGTCATTGCATGTTGTAATTTATTCAAATTAGTAGGGGCAAAGTTTAAATTTTTTAAAATTCTAGTATACTTTTATAATTTTAGATGGCCCACCCATCTCCGCCACTATTTAAAACCGATACGTCATCCTTTGTTCTTCTTTTTTCTTTTTTTTTTTAGAAAAAAAAAAATTATAAAGTTGGTTGGTTCCTCTTTCTTCAGAATTAGGACAGGTACTAACGCATAATGGTAGTTAGTTTTTGTCCGTAAATCAATTTTTTTATAGTTGAATCTTGTAACTTCATGACATTTTCTCTCTACGCTGTACACACAAACAGGCAGATAAACCCAAAAAAAAAAAAATTACTAATATTTTCGATTGTATTAAATATTTTGTAAAACATCCATTTGAAACTAAAATCAATCTCTTTTTCCTTTGTCTTCTTTTTTCTTTTTTGTAATTTTTTGAAGGAATTGAAGAAGTGGAAAGGGGAATTGAATTTTAACATAAGAATGAACCTCGTTTTAAAATGAGAAGATTAAACATTTTAATCATTAGGCCATAACTGCATTTCTTTTGCTAAACTTGATTTAAAAGTTATTTTCTAAGAATCTCATTTAATGATTGTTAAATATAGTTATGTTTTACTACATGTATATTTTATTACATGTTTATCTTATTTTTAATAATCCTAAATTTATACTTGTGGTTATCGTCAGTTTCCATAGGCGAATTTTAACTATTGTATTTGAAAAATATATATTTAATATACAGAATCATTTATTCTAATGTGTACGATATCAAAGTCTCAACTTGGGGGCTTGACAAAAGCTTCCACTAATACTAATAGATCTAATCTGTCTCAAAACTCTTCAATCATTAGATCCAAAGATAAGCTAACCCCAGAATCATAAAATACAAAATAGACGAATACAACGCCAAAAAAACCAGCTACATTGGAGCTTCACGCGCCGCCTGAAGATTCTACACTGATTTGACGCTCTGCGCGTGGAATCACGCACCGAGTTGCATCATGTGAGAACTTGCCTTCTTTGCTCCTCACGCACCTGTTATGCTCATCCCTCTCGGATCCAAAACCAATACAAATCTACTTCTAGACCTAGACCATGCTAGATGCCACGTCATCAACAATGTCAGCTACCACATTGGCCACAAGCAATTCATTTTGCCGCGTAAGTTGCCAAGTTAGGTGCCACACCACCTCAGTCACATTAGGGGCCACGTCAGCTACCACATTAGAAGAAGCAAGTCATTTTGCCATGTCAGCTGACTCGTTATTGATTCAGATTCGGTCCAATAGTTGATCGGTTCAGCTGACTGTTTTTATTTTTTTTACCTGGTTCTCTTCTTGGTTTAACTAGTTTCAAATGTTTTTCAACATGTTGAATCTAATTGTTGCATCAATTTTAACAAATTGT
The DNA here is from genome assembly GCA_025175665.1 of Cinchona pubescens. Taxonomy (NCBI): domain Eukaryota; kingdom Viridiplantae; phylum Streptophyta; class Magnoliopsida; order Gentianales; family Rubiaceae; genus Cinchona; species Cinchona pubescens. Next base: position 1,783,439 of record JANKKI010000122.1, on the reverse strand, counting down.
GCACCAAAACTGCTCTTTATGGTCTTGTCTATTCACCACCAAGTTTTCATCATTAAAATGGTTTCTAATCTAGCGGTAGATGATCTTTCATGTCAACATCATGACTTGGAGGCCCTAATCAATCAGGACATATCTGGTAGGGAATGTATTTCTTTCTCTAATCTTTCTGCCAACTAGGTAGTTCTCTATGATTCATAGATTCTGATTGTTTTAATCATATGTCCCCAAATTTCACATTTTTATCACTAAAATACTATTTTCTCATTCTTCTCCTATGTACATTGCTAATTGGTCATCTTTGCACATTAGTCATATTGGCACTGCTACTACTTTTAAATTTAATATTCCAGATACTTATTATGTCCGTAACTTGTCATTCAATTTAGCATCTATTAGACAACTTTGTGATCTTTATCTTAATTTATATTTTTCTAAAAATAATTGTACTATACATAATCTATAGATTGGCAAAAAGGTTGGGATAAGCCGTAAAGTTTGTTGCTTATTTGAGTTGACTTCTTTGCATCTTCCACTTCCCACTAGTACTGTTGCTCACAATAAACATTCCACTTCCTTACAAATATCATATTCTAGCCTAGGTCATATAACGCGAAGGTAAATTTTATTGTCTCTAGTTTGTTAACTAACATCCAGTGGTCTTTTAAGTCTTGTTCAGGATAAATCATTTGATTGTATTTCCTGTCAACTAGGAATTCAACATGCCTTATCATTTAATTAAGTGATTATATTTCATCTAATCCTTTTGATATTATTCATTCTGATATTTGGGATGCACCTCCTACTCCTATTATGGGAGGATCTCGATAATTTGTTATTTTTATTGACAATTATTCTCCTTTTATCTGGATTTACTTGATGGAACATAGGTATAAATTTTTGCATATTTATCGTGAATTTCGTAATATAATTAGAACTTAATTTTCTAACAATATTAAAATCTTTCATTCTGATAATGCTACAGAATATACAGATTCTTCTTTAATTTCCATTCTTTATGAGGATGTTATGATTCTTCAAAGATCTTGTCCAGGTACATCTCAATAAAATGGCCGGACAGAATGAAAATATCGTCATATCCTAGACACAACAAGAGCTCTAATACTAACTCCTCAAATTTTCCTGAACCCTTTTAAGGAGAAGCCACTCTTATAGCCATTTTCACCACCAATTGAATTCCATCTCCCATATTGACAACAAATTTCTTTATGAGCGTCTTTACGGTACACATTCAGATTATCTACTTCTCAAAATTTTTGGATGTGCTTGCTTTGTCTCCTCACGAGGGAACTGAGTTAGAGCTTTGCTCTAGACTTTGTTGTTGTTTTTTTGTTATGACATATAACAAAGATTATCATTGTTATGACCTCGTCGTTAAGTTTCTGTGAGTATCTCGTCATGTACTCTTTTGGGAGTATAAATGTTCTCTAATATGTCCACGTTTTATGCTTACTCCCCTAGTCCTCTCTGGTTCTTTAATAATGAATTCATTAATCTTTTTCTAGATAAAATTCTTCTAATGTAGGTTCTATCAACATTTGTGAAGACCTCCCGCTGGCCTTTTCAAAACCTATTGGTCAAATTGTGGATCATTCAAAACTTTCTCCTTCTTGTTGTACCTTGACGTTCAAATAGAGTAAAATTCCTCCAATTCATCTTAGTTATTATAATTGTTATTTATCTCTTGCTATTCTATCTAATCTTCAAATCTTCTTGGAGGCTTGTTCTAATCCTCTTTGACAAAAAGTAATGGTAGAGGAAGTTGAAACTTCAAAATTCATACGTGAGATATGGTTGATTTACCATCAGGCAAATCTACAATTTGGTGCAAATGACTATACAAGATCAAAACATGATATGATGGTTCAGTTGAACGTTACAAAGTCACGTTTAGTTGTTAAGGGATTCAGTTGTCATGATGTTGACTATGAAGAGACATTTGCTCTCATAGCTCGTATTACATTCATGTGATCCTTACTAGAAGTTGATGCAACTCACTGCTGGGATTTCTTTCAGATGGATGTCAAAAATGCTTTTCGCAATGGTGATTTTGTCAAGGAAGTTTATATGCAACATCCCCTGGGTATGATCATCCACCCAACAAAGTTTGTCATCAAGTACAAAAGACATTTTACGGGCTTAAGTAAGCTCCTCAAGCTTGGCATTCTAAATTCAGTACCACCTTAACCAAGTTGGGCTTCTCTACTAATGCATATATTCTGCTTTGTTCACTAAGAAATCTTAGTCAGATATTCTTCTTCTTTATGTTGATGATATGATCATCACAGACAACGATATTTTAGGCATTCAATAACTGAAAAAAATTCCTCAACACACAGTTCGAAATGAAGATTTGGGATCACTTTCCTATTTTCTTGGTTTGGAAGTCTTTAAATCTTCTACAAACTATCATTTGTCCAAAGACAAATATGCCTCAGATTTCCATTCTCATGCGGGGATCACGGATGCTCGAATTGTCGATACTCCATCTGAAACAAATGTTAAGTTGCATCCTACTGATAGGGAAGTTTTCACAAATCCAACATGATATTGTCAGTTAGTTGATAGTCTTGTCATCTAACTGTTACTCGACTAGATATAGCTTATGTTGTATATCTAGATAAGTTAGTTCATGTCTGCTCCATGCTCTATGCACTTTGCTATTGTCCTACAGATTATAAGATATGTGAAAGTACAATCTTTCATGGATTAAACTCTCTATTTTCATCCTCATTGGAGTTATAGGCATATTCTAATCTTGATTAGGTTGGAAATCTTATTGTTCGTCGTTGTATTACTGGCTATTATTTTTTCATTGGTGATTCCCTTATTTTCTGGAGAAGTAAAAACTAGTCTGTTGTTTCTCATTCTAGTTTAGAATTTGAGTATCGTACTCTTGTTGATACTACATCTGAACTACTTTGGTAGCGATGGTTTCTTCATGATATGGGAATTTTTCTCCCAGATCATAGATCTTTTTATTATGATAGTCAAAGTGCTATCCAAATCATTCACAATGATATCTTTTACAAATGTACAAAGCACATCAAGATTAATTGTCACTTTGTACGCATCATTTTCTATAGCAGACCCTCTCTTGTCTTTATTTCGTTTGAGCATCAGATTAGTTATTGATATTTTTACTGAGACATATTCATCTCATTGTTTTCACATAATTATGACCAAATTCAAATTGCTGTCAATTTTTCTACCTTAAATTTGAGGGGTGTTAAATTTAGTTATCTTATATTTCATGTATGTCGTGTTTTATATGTTTATCTGATTTGTAATTATACTAAATTCATACTTATAGTTATCGTTAGTTACTATTGGCCTATATATAAACTTAATTATTGCACTTAAAAATATATATCTAATATATAGAATCATTTATTTTGATATTCACTTTTATCGGTGAACACTCATCCAAACCTATTCGACATCCAATTCCAGTTGCATCTCCGGCCCAACTTTATACAAATGCATTGTCTACGTTCTGAGATGGATTTGCGTCCAAATTTTTTTCACCTGAAAAATGAATTAATATCCAGAAATTGTATGAAAAAAAAAAAAAAAAACACTTGGGATTGCATGTGATGCAACCTCAAAGAAGAAACTCAAGTCTCATAATTGGATAAGTCACGCGTTCAATAAAGGGCTCTTTCCATCCACGGATTAGTGTTCCCAAATAATGCTTTTTTGGACCATAAAATTATTTAATTAATTTGTCTCCCAAAAAATTCAAGCATTAATGCCTTGAGCCATGGGCGAAGCTACATTAGGGTGAGCGTGGGCAATTGCCCTCCCTCAATCTTAAAAAATTACAAATTAGCCTAGTAAATTTTTTGATTTTTAATATTTATCTCACATTTACTCTCCCAATTTTTTTTTAAAAAATTCTTTCTCTCATTACATTGACTCCCTAATTTTTTTTTTTTTTTTAAAAAAAATTCTCTTTATCCTTTACATTACCACAAGTGAAATTAAATTTCCTACCATAAATCTATACAAAATTTGAAAAAATTACTATTGAAATAGAGAAAATTTGTAAGATTGTGAGTTAAATTCAAGAATTTAATTTTACATTGTTATTGACCCATATATACTAAAGCGGTTATGCCCCCTATCCTTTGGGTCCTGACTCCACCCTATAAGAGACAGATAACTCTTTGAAAAATAATTTTTCAAGGAATTAATTGTTCATTGCTAGCCATATGTATGAACTTTGATAGTTGCGACTTGTTGCTTTCGGACCTTTTGTGAAAAATTAAATTCTAACACCCACCTATACATTTAAACACATATCATTCAATATGATCATTGGATTATAATGATTTCCTGACGTCAAAACAAATAATGCAAAAGTCACAATCATTTTGCATCTCATATATCTTCATCATCACCATGTATTCTGAAAATTCTCTCAAATCATCATTCACCACAAGAACTAGATGTGGGATTTTGTACGAGAGTTGTTTAAACTAGTTCGAGAGGAAAGAGACACGGTAATCAAGTTATCAAAAAGTTTTGAATTCAACTTTTGCTATTCTTAGTCTCCTCTTTGGTGAATAATTTAGTGTAAGCCGTTGAAATATACACTGGTAACTTATACTGACTCTGAAGAAAAAGAAATAACTTACCTCCTCTTAAATTTTTTTTTTTTTAAAGCATGCATTTTTGAATCAATTATTTTACTAGTTCATCATATGTGTAGGGACTTAGGAAGCATTATTTCAAGTGTTGTAACTCTCAAGTTTGAATTATTGAAGGGAATGTTTGACCATAAACCTAAATGGAAGTTGCTGTGGCTTTACAAATTCTTAGACATTTCTTGGAAGATTTTGCTAAGGAAAATGATGATGAGGACCTCTGTATTTGACAAATTAAAAAGATGACCACATATAAGTTTAAAGGCAAAATTAAAGGTTGATAACAACATTTTGAGAAGTGGCCAAAAGAAATTGCGGCATATGTCCTCCATTTTCATTAATTTGTACCATTTTCGTTCATAGGAAATCATAATGAAATAATGCATTTTTTCATACACGAATTGTATGGAAAATGTAATGCGATACAAATGTTAAAATAACTTCACTAAGATGAAAGTGATATATATCTCGAAGACTAAAAGAGGGAAGGACTTGTCACATAAAAATCTGGCAGATTCTCCAACATTGTCTTCTAGTTCGTAAATTGGTGCTTGATTCAGCTCCACGGAAGTATTGAGGCTACCAGTCTTTCAGATGGAAATTAATAAAAAAGGACGATAATAGAATTATTTGTGTTTTTTTTATTCCTAAAATGTCTAAATTGAAAAAAATAAAGTCTTATTAATTTCAATTTTTGAGAAAGGCCCTAAATATTTTGTAATCCGACTTCTTTTTCCCCCCTAAAAGTTATTGGGATGAGAAATGAACTACAACTAAGAGATATTAAGAATTTCCTCATTTTTAAAAGGACTAATTCTATTTTGTATCCCTCGACTTATATTCGATTTTATTTTGCATTCTAAACTTCAATTTTGTACACTTTATACCCCGAACTTTTAAATTCATCTCACTTCAACCCCTTTTTTTAATACTGTCTAAAAAATTAACGAAATTTTTCTATATGTATGACAAATTTATTAGGATGTATAACAATATTTTTGCGTATAAAAACAAGGACTCTGTTCATTTTAATGAGGCTAAATTGGGACAAATTTGAGAGTTGAGGTGTAACGTGTTTAAAACTAAAATTTGAGATACAAAATAAGAATTATGTATAAATTGAGAGATACAAAATAGATTTAATCCTTTTTAAAAATGCATTGCTACATAATATTGCCAACAGATTGCATATCATTAAGATTTCACTACAAATGCTTGATGATTCGCACACTCACCCTTTCAACTAAACCATCAACAAGTTGATTAAATCTTACTTTGCCTACTCATATATATATTTCTACGACTTAATCAATTGAGTACTGGTAACATTTTAATTTTAGAAAAAAGAAGCAAAATTTACCTTTATCAGTAATGCTAACTGTAATAGTTCCAGTATTAATCTTAACCCCGAATAACAAGCCAACCACCAGATTCGTTTAATGTTCACTTGATTTGGATTATTTCATCTCCTGCTGGACAGAAGTTCAATATGTGTCGAGCCTAAACAGCACAAAATGTCAGAAAATCAATTCACATGACATAATAACAAATTAATCGCTTAAATTCGTACTGCCTCTAAGTACAATTTCAATAATAAATATTATTGTATAATAAACTACCAGTAATATTCCAAAAAACCAGTTAGCAGTCTAAATCAATCGAATATACTCTCTCTGTCCTATTGAAAGTGTCATATTTCTTATTTTTTCTTGTACCAGAATGTTTGTTATATTCAAAATATCAAAGTATAATCATTACACATTTTTTACTTTTATCCTTTGTCTTTTTGTGGAGATAAATACTACACCATTTAGAAATTAAAATTGAGAGGGTAAAATGAAAAAAATTTAAACGACCATCACTACAAATATATTATTGTTAATAAGTTGAATTTTTTAAAAACGATAAAAATTATGGAACGAAGGAAATATAATATTTGCTCGAGATAGCAAAGATAGTGAAAGAGAATCCTAACAAGAGTCTATTTTAGTCCCAACCCGACTGCCAGATTTAGGATGTTAGAGGAGGTTCATTATAAAAATAGGAAATTTTAACTTCATGCCAGGACCGGAGCATATTTATTGAATTATAAAAAGGACACAAGAAAAGCAAAGAGGCGAATATTTAACTCTCACACACTCGTCCTACATTAGTTTGCCCTCAAAGTAAACGAAGTTGAATACTAGTAATATACAGCAACTTTGTACTAGGTTCACTGTTATTGTATTTCATAAATGTAAGATTTGTGCTCCACATAGTAAAGAAAGCAGAGCATCCATCTTTCGGCCTCTCACATGAATGGGATTTGCAGTCCCCATAATCATTTTTGTTCTCAATAGTATTACATGCAGTGAAACGTAAGGTACTAGCTTTTTTTTTTCTGGGTAAATTACTAAAGTTTAGACAGAAGGTATGTTAACTTTTCTTTCTTGAGGTATAAAATAAGTTACCAATATATATTTTAACGTTTTACAATAATTTTTAGAGATCGTCTCATTAAAAGGATTGAGTGCGACAAGTAAAATTTTTGTATTGACTTACCGTAAATTTTGTGATCTATATAGTTTTATGATTACATATACCAAGTACTTTTAAAAAATTAATAAGTTGGTGGATGTAGAACAATATGGATCACAAGATGTATAGTTCTACCGTACACCTTGTTTCGTACAAAAATTTTCTGTGCCGCGAAATTCGAATATGAAACCTTTTATGGCTCCGTCCCTTTATTTGTTACATGAGCTAACCCTTTTTGGCGATAACCAGTTGTGGTAAACTCCAAATTGAAATTAATATTTGGAGATAGTAAACCATTTTACACTGAAAATATCAATTTCCGTAGCTGCTAAACGCGCAAATGGAAATTCATCCAAATTGAAGTTATTGATGAAGGAAATATGCTATACTACTCGTAGGTATAAATTGAAAAAAAAAAAAATCTTATGATATCAGAATCCTATATTTAAATGAATTGTGGTTGATCATGTATGAGAAGCATCATAAACCCCTATTTGTAAATGATTGTGCACAATTTTTTTTTTTTTTTTTTTACCAATTTTAATCTTAAGGTCACAACATCAGTAGAGTTACTGGTACGTCCCACTGGTAATGCAACATGATTCAATGAGCGAAATATGTACCCAACTCGGTATGACAATGCATGCTGCTGTGTACCACTCTGAAAAGGTATGATTTTATCCTTAATAGTGTTCCCGACTAGCACCAATGCTTATCTCTTAATTTATATATCTAGCCAATTGGCTAATTTTGCAATAATTAATTTGAGATGCTTTACGTCCAATAGGAGCTCAAGTGCTAAATATCTAACATAGATAGATGCCTAATTCATATCTTTTGAAGTATATATATGCAAAATAATTCATGTAATTGGAAATAATTTGTCATGATAGGAATATCTTTCTTTTTTTTTTTTCTTGAAGAAGAAATATCACTTCTTTTGTTAGGAAAAACAGAAACCTCTACCATTATTACCCTATGAAAACACAACCCCTTTTTCTTCTTACCCTTTTATAATACTTCACTAAAACAAACATAAATGAGTAAGTTTATATTACTCATTTCGTACTATGCTAAATAAACATACACTCATTAAAATATTATGTCATTCTTTTTTAATCATCAACCATTAATGATAAAAAGTAGAAGACACTTTTTTTCGAATAAAGATATTTTAATCAAATATTTATTCATTAGACGCCCAAACAGCAGCTGACCCAAGGGAACATCTTTGTGCGAGTGATGTACCTTCAATCAATTAATATACAGTGGATCACACACTCAAATCACGGCCAGATACATAATTACTAGCTTGAAATAGCAGTGCAATGTAACCCATGGCTAAATTGGTCACATGATTTTTTGTCGGTTTGTATAAATTTTTTCTCTCACATTTTATATATCTATCATGTGTATTTTGACATAATAATACTTATAAAATTAGAACATAAGTGACAAACATTCAACCTATGAGATAAACACTTGATACAAGTAATAAGATAGAAGTATTATGAATAATAATTTACAAATTTTATAACTATACTTCATGTATCATTGAATTCATTTCTATCTTTGTGACTTTTGGTGTAAAATTCATTCACTAATTGATTTTTAATGGATATTCATAATTATTTTGGTGTCTTAGGTGAATGTATGTATATGAACTAATAGATTTTTAAAGGATACACTCCCCTTATAAGTACAAGTATTTTCATAGAAATGTATATTTGTTAATTGAGATACATCTATGGTGTTTTTTTATTCAAAAACTAGATTTTATGGAACATGTATTTTACTTGTGAAACATTCTTTGAATGATGTCTAGTGGTGATTTATAAATAGTTAGACCATCTATCAGAAATTCATTCATTCCAAAACTATTCAATACTTGGAATAAGAAATTAGAGAGTTGTTCAATATTGCTAATTGCAATGTTCCTAAGATTTCGTTGTATTCTGCAAATATTGTTGCCCAGACCCGTTAGCAAATTTTGTATGAAAACAAATAATCCTCTAATTATAACGATTTATTGGGTCTCGAAATTTGCTGATATAATCTACCGCTGTTGTATACCATCTGCATAGTTTCCAACAAGAAGATCCGAAGCGACTAAATTGTGTAGTACAATGCACTATTGCTCCACTAAACAAGGCCAACCAAATTCAATTTGTTGATGCCTAAGTTGGATTGCATTGTCTAACAAGAATTACTTATAATGAGGGGAAAAATGACTTATGTGGTTTTTCATTTATGGTCGGTCTTTTTAATTTTTCTTTTCTTCTTGGATGTGCCTTGATCACCGTAAGAGTGAAATAGCTCGACGACCTGATACCACTAGCCGCATCAGGGCACAAATTCATCATCTTTGTAAGACTATTACACGTGTTGTTTATTCCAAGTGTCACGTGACCAACTATTGCATTCTTGTATGTATTGAATGCTCATGGTTTTTGGGTTTGTCTATAATACTTGAAATTGCGTAAAAATTCTTACACAAGTATAAATATTTATTACATGTGCAAAAATAATTTTTTAAATTTAAATAATAGTAGGTGAAATGTATCTACTCATATTGGTACATCTCTTTCAGTTTTTTTTAACATCATTTTCTGGAAAAAATGAATTTGAGTTTGTTGAGTACCATTTAGTATAAAGGTTTTTTTTTTTTTTAATCTATTATTGTTAATGACACGAATCTATAACTAAAAAAAGCTGTCTTTATCACTAAAGTTGTACCTCCTCGCCATTCATCATAAAGATATTACCTTATATCTATTGAAGAAACCAACTTTGTTAGGTGATGTGTTTATGCAATATACTGCTTACTGCATAAGCAATCCGGATGAAGGACTAACAAGCACAAACAACCAGAGTGAAGTAAGAAAAGGAAACACTAATATAGTAAATGTAACAAAGATAATCGAAAGAAATTGAAGAAACACAATCAGTATTTAAAAATGAAAGGTTGATGATCATCTTACCATTCATTCTCAAGGAATATATACATTTCCGGGAATTTCTAACAAAATGGAAATCTTATCAGCTACTACTAGAACATTACTACACCGCACAAAGGGTTCAATCCAAATTGAAACCTAATCCGATTCAAGATGGCAAAACACCAGAAAAAGGCTCTTCAGATTGATGTTTGGCATTTTTCAAAATCCTCCAACAACCCAAAACACTACTAATATGTATCATTTCTTGGAAACTTTACGCATCATCAGCTCTCGACTTTCTATACGAAAGATTAATCCATTAAAAAAAATGCCAAAATCCGGAAAATTGGACTATTAGACCTGATGGCCTTGATTAGAAGAGTCATGATGAGCATCCAAGTTTGCCATTTCCACATGGCTTATAAGTCCATTTGCTAGCTTCTTTTCCTCGCTTTCTCCTTCAGATTTTTCACTATTTTTGGAGCTACAAGAACTATTACTAGTAGCTGTGCTACCAAAAGATGAAGCTCTACTAGACATTGGTGTAGCCAAGCAAGTAGGATTATGTTGGCCAGGCATGATCACAAGAAACTTCTCTTCAAAAACAGGTGGAGCAGCATAAATGGTTTTTTCAAATCACCATCCGAACCATCTTGGTTGGATTCACCACCAGCCTCGAGGTCTCTTTCATTGTTTGAATTTCCACCTTCGAGATAACCAGAGAGTCTCCAGTATGAGCAAGCCAAGATTAGAAGTGCAAAAGCTATGAGGCCTAACATGGCTGCTAGTCCTCCGAACAGGTATGGCACCGGCGAGTGCCACGGTGACCGCATCGCCGGGGTTGATGCTGCATATGGGCTTTGTGCTATTGGCAGTAGTTTTTCAGATGATGTGTGAATTTTTGAATTAACATCCATTTTTTCAAAATTTGAAGGAAAGAGGAAAGGGGAGACTTGGAACTGCTGTTGATGGTAGGAGGAGAGAGGGGGTGAAGAGGGTGAATATTAGTGAATTTAGGAGCCAAAGGTGGGATGAGGTGGGGATTTATAGAGGGGAAATAAAGATCCTTCACAGTATTAACTATTCATTGTTAATTTAGTGTCGTCAATAATTTTGAGAATTGAATGACTTAAATAATACTGATAAAAAATAAAATAATTATAATTTTAAATTCACACGATAATTATTTATTAATGATCCTAAGATAAAATTTAACATTAAACATCTCACTTAAAAAAAACAAAAAGTGGTGTTTCAAAATTACATAATTTTAACTATTGATTGTTGGATAACATTACTTAAAAATTTAAAAATAAAAATGATAATAAATTTAAATACACATGATAGTCATTTATTAATAGCACTAAATTGGAATTACAAATTTTGGCACTAAAAGTTTAATAGGATAAAATCATAAAAGAAGAGGCGTTTTTGGGATTGCTTGCTTTGAAGATTAAGAGAGAGACGGAGTGGGGAGCAGAGGTGGGGAGTCTTGTGTTTTGGTGAATTGTGTCGTCATATGCTTGAGAATTGAGAAATGGGGTCTACAATGTCGATGCTTCTTGCATAGATGTGTATAACATTGTAGAGTGGGATTGGAATGCAATTGAAAGCAAAAAGGTATATATGGTTTTGTTAAAAGTCTCAATGATAGAATCACATGAATTGTGAGTTGGGTGTGTAAATATGCGAATTTAATCGACTTTGATTTGATGTTATTAGTGCTTTTATTATAACAGGAGAATCGAATAATATTTAGTTTGGTATGTGCAGAATCCAATTACTTTTTTGCTTTTTTGTAGTTGTGAAAACTAAAGGTTGTGTCACAACCAAATAGAAATTAATTAGCTACTAATAAATATGAATAAGATTATGATTATCATGTCGCTAATGGGTTTAGCCAGATTGATTATGAGGAAATAAATACTGCTTCATATTCATCACCACTGACTAAGATAAGCACTTATTCTATTGTTTTTTTTCTCTGCATCAAAGGACTAAATGTAAAACAAATTCGATCATCATACTATATGCCACATAACTTTTTTTCTCCTTTCATAGTGTTCAAATCTGTCATGTTTTACGGAACAAATGTTATATGCGTATATATTCTCGTTTTGTAGCAAAAGCACAACATGTATTCAAGAAGATTATAAATTCAAAATTACTCGACACATTTATTAACATATCACTAGATTAGAGAAAATATAAATAAAATTTAATTAAATATTTAAAAATAAAGATTCGTAATTTAATTAAATTTTACACAATAATTGCTATTGACAATTGGTTTTGAATTGTGATATTGTAAATTATTTTCCTAACAAATATTAGTGGAGTTTTATGTTTCAAGAATAATGAGATCAAAGATCAATTCTTTCTTCTTGGGACCTTCTCTTGCCCCATCATTAGCTTTCCGATGATTTAGAAGATAAGGCCGGAAATGGGGATGATTAGATTCTGTCACCAAATATTTCCCCATTGAGTTTACAGTTTATACCGTTCTTGTAGATTTGTCAACTCTTCTTTAATAAGGAGGCATATTCTATTGGCTTTCAAGTTTCATCCCAGTTAAGTAAATCCTCAAAAATTCATTTTTACCTTAAAACTTTTCCAATGGCTGCACGCATCTTTCCTTTTCTCACATGCTGTGAGTTAATTGCTTTATAGAATAATTTAGGATGATAAAAGAAAGTAAGTTTGTGTTATTCATTCCGCAATATAAAGTAAATATTTCAATTATTGAGATAATTAAAAAATAAAAAATTTATTATTTTTTAATCATTGAATAAATTTATAATATTTATAATATATTGTAAAGTGATTAGCAAAAATTACTTCGACAAAAGGGGCCAATCGTGCACTGTACACTTCTTTCTCAATTAGTGTGTTTCTTTTCTTAGCATAGGAACTTAGTTGATTTCACATCTAGATTAATAATCTTCAAGTACATATATTGAAAGCAAATTCCATAAATGTGCCGGAAAATGTCACTTATGGATTGGAGTCTTAATTGTCTCCAACATTTCACGTAGATGTGATATTTCACCTTTTATTTTTACTTAAATAACACAATTTCCATAAAATAGTGTCGTCCACCTAATAGGTATTGCACATTTTTAGCATATTGACGTGCTTCTCAAAATAATTTGCATACTAGACTCACCATCTCGCATGGTCATTTGATTATATTTCGTTTAGTTACAAATCAACCTCGCGTGGATGGACTCTACTATTATTTTAATTTGATTATTATGAAAAAAAAAAATCATTTGCGAGAAAACCAATTCTCCAATTTAACAATTATGTTCTTGGAGCTTCTATAAGAAATCGTGAAAGTAAGATTTTGCTCCGAAAGCAACATGACTTGATTAATTTTATCACTCCAATTTCCTTATCATCATTTTTGACAGAAGAAATAAAAGTAATTAAATTATTAAAAAATTTAAAATTTGACTCTCGTTGTTTTTAATCTCTAATTTGATGGATAATTGATAAATATCATTATAAGTTACTAAAATATGCACCGATAATCTATTTTAAAATTAAAACAAAAAACAAAAAAATCTATCTTCGTCTTAAATTTTATTTTATTTAAAAAAAATTAAAAACAAAGAGATATAGTAGAACCCCACAGCCCTTTACTTTTGTACTTGGAAAAATTGGATCCCAGTTAGCATAGCTGAATCAATAATCACGGAGCAACATAAAAATGGCCCCCATTTCACATCACCCCCATCTCCAAATGCATTATTTAATTAATTCATATCCTGTTGGTCTCAAGTCTAAACAACTTAGTTATCCGCTCACCATTAAATACTACTAAATTCGGACGACTCCTAAAAGAAACGTAGACCCCTTAATTTATTATTACTAGTGAGAAGATATATATTACGTGTGTGAGATTTAAAAAAAAAAAAAAGAAGTTAAAAGTGGGAGAGAAATTATGTAGGGTAATTATTAATAGTAATTTAAGATGATATTATTAAAGATAATAAATGGTAAGATAAGAAGTTAATGAAGTGATAATATAAATTATTATTTTTATTTTTTGAGAAAATTCCTTTTAATTTCTAAGTATGTGAAATCCTCAACATCCTTAAAAAGGACAATTTCATCGGATGAAGCAATACATGCACTTTATTTATCTGCAAACTGTAAAGTAAGGAGCGATTTCCAAATTTTGGGCCATTTGACGGTTTCATGTCATAAAGCAAAGACGAGAGGATTAAGCTTTTATTGGGGCTGTTTGTTTTGCTTCACAACACAACGCACATAACAGTGTCCAAAAACACAGCAAACGGTTACCAAAAGTTGATGTCACTGCTATTTTGTAATCTTTTTTCGCGTCGCTGCTTAGACTCGGCAAAAGCAAAAATCACGTTATTAGTCTTCTAGCTATTTTATTAAAATTAGAATGATTTCTCAATTTTAACTTTAATCGAATTAGTCCTTGAACTAAATATTTGTATTCAATTTGATACTTGAATGGTGAGTCCGTTCAAAACATAATTTTTTTTTTTAAATTTTGACCTCTGTTGATTAGAGACATTACCGTTAAATCATCTGATTCTATGATTTTTTTTTAAAAAAAGTTCATTTTATTAGTTCTCCAACTATTAATTAAAACAAAAATGGCCCCCAACTTTTATTTTAGCCGAATTAGTCCCTAAACTAAATATTTGTATTCATGATTTGATCACTAAATTGCGCCTCCACCCAGGGGCGGACGCAAGAATTATATATTGAGGGGGCAAGACTTAATAGTCACATATTTATTAAAACTAATTTATATTTCTCTAAAAAAATTAGGGGGGCGAAATATAAATTTTATAAGGATACAAATTAAGTTTTCAAAATTTTAAAGGGTAAAACTTATAATTTCTAGAATCTTGGAACGGCGGTGGACCCCACCCGGCCCCCTCTAAATCACCCCTGACTCCACCCAAAATATAAAGTTTTTAATTTTAATCGGTGTTGACTAGAGATATAATCGTCAAAACATCTAATCCTACAATTGTTAGAAACAGAAAATGCCGAGGATTTGATGATACTAATATGATAGATTTTATAAATCACAAATAATTTCGATTTCATCTCAAATTCCAAAATCAATCTATGGAGTTTCCTCTAATCTCTAGAAGATAATTACGTCCTTATCATTGAGCTCACATGATAGAACTAGGAGAAAGAGGAGGAAATCGAATAAGCATTTTTGCAAAAAATTTATTGGTTACAAATTGAATTTCAAAAAAATCGTTGATATAGATGTATTTTAGAAAGAATAAATGGAGGTTGTAAAGAGAAGTCCGGCTTCTAGAGGTGGAGGAGATGGGAAGAAGGAGAAGGGAGGGGAGACAAAGTGGTAACAGTTGCGATGGAATGGTGTGGACAGCGGGAAGGAAGAGAAAAGATGGGGACGAGGAGATGATGGCGGTAATAGCGGGAGGATGGAACTGAAAGAGTTGGGAATTGTTGATGGTTCTAGCAGGGGGGAATGAGAAAGGAGAAATGGGAGGGATGGGAAAGGAGGTGATGGTCGTGGCAAACAGAGGGAAGTAGAAAGACTTCATTAGTGGGGATGGAGGGGTAGCGTTGGTGGTGTATTGGTGTAAGGAGAAAAATAAGGACAATTTTAGGGTTTTGGTTTAAATGAAATGAAATTATTAGGAAAAAATAAAAATATCATTGCAGTATATTCTATCACATATTAGCATAAACAAAACAAAATCTCAAACATTTAACTTCTCGACCATCATTAATTTATGTAATATGTTTGCCTTTTTACTATAAAGTCTAAAACTATTTTTAAAAACAAAAATCATAGGACCAGATGATTTGACAGTTATGCCCCTATTCAACACCGGTCAAAATTTTAAAAAATTATGTTTTGGCAGAGCCGCTATTTGGAAATCAAATTGGATACAAATATTTCATTCAGGGAATAATCCGGCTAAAATTAAAGTTGAGAAACCATTTTGGTATTAATTAAATAGTTGGAGGACTAATGAAGTAATTTTTCCGCTCTGCAAATTTTGTCCGAGTTTCCTTGTTTGCATATAAATTTTGGAAAATTATACAATCCTATTGAGGGAATTATTTTGTTGGCTTTAAAGGTTTATACAATATACATTTTTAAATATATGGTGTTATATTGTACAATTTTTTAAAGTACAATGGGATGATTTCGTTACGGGACTATTGAATTTTCCATAAATTTTGGACTTGGATTAATTACAATTTGTCCCTTGTAAAGTTGTCCGTATATCGACTTGCCCTTGAGAAAATTTTGTATACATTTAACCCCCCTTTAACTAACTGTGAAGACCAACCGTTAGTTAAGCATTAGTAAGTGATGCAAAAATTACTAAAGTGCCCTATTATAAATTTAGGTTTAATTGCAGTTACCCCTATAATGCTAGAAAATTATACTTTACTCCCAGTTTGGAAAAAAATATTGATTTAATCGTAAACAATAGCATTTCATGGAATTTATAAGATGGTTTTACTAGTAGATTCTACCGGAGGTGCCTTCTCACTATAGCCAAAAAAGTTTTCTAGTGACCAAATTCAGACTTGAATTTTCACTAAGATTATAACTATAGTAACAACTTAGCCAAAAATAAATAGAGTCGTCGACCTATGACACGCTTCCCCTTATACATGCTTAGCACATGCCTAAATCCTGCACAAATTTTCATTAATATGATACATATGGGTTGTAAAACAAAAATAAAATAACATAACCAATAAAGTAAAAGAAAATATACGTGAATCAGACAAAATTTACTTACTATTAGGCCTTAATTTTATTAGTTTTAGTCCTAAATTCTTAAATGGTCTATTAAAATCATGATAAGGATGAAGGCAAATAAATTAACATATTAATTGAACTGGTAAAACAACAAAAGCCATCAACATAAAAATTATTTCCTGGTATTATATCTAACTTTACAGATGATAAAAAGGAAATATATGATTTTTAGGGGATAAAATATGATTATATACTATTACAAAGGTTAAACTAAAACTAATCCTAAAATTATGTGAGAGCAATTTATTAAATTTTCACCACTCTAAAATGTTTTGACTAGCGGTTGGCCTTGACCGTTAGATAGAGAGTACTAAATGTATATAAAATTTTATTAGGGAGCAAGTTGAGATATAGACAACTTTATAAGTTAGCAAAGTGTAATTAACCCTAATTTTTTGACCAAATTTGAACTCATTATTCATTCCCTGTTTCAAACACTCAATATTACACTGTTGTCAATCCTTATTAAAGATTAATGAAATGTTCTTAATTGATCTTTTAACTATTGGTAAATAACTCTATTAGTAATGTGTCGTGTGCACATTTTGTAAATGAGTATGCAAAATGACCCAATAAATGTGTTAAACCTGTTGTTTGTGCTGCCATTCTTAATTAACGATCGTATGTGATAATCGTTTATATCCTAGATCCTACTATTTTATGGAGGATCTTCGTTCTATCGTTTACCATTTACTCTTTCAGTCCATGTCTGCAATTGTAAGAAAATAGGGAGAGATTAGTTCAATTGCATAATTCTACAAAAATTGTGGGCTCTTAATTCCTATTTTCAAGCAATCATGAGGTTGTGGTTAGGCTCTCTCCACAATTAACTAGTAAATTTTATATAAACTGTAGTACTAAGTTGGGTTATGAAATTTAAGCAGCAAGTCTTGTTATATGATTGGTAATATGTACCTAGTTATTAACATCTAGGAAAAAACTTAATTAATTTTACCATATTATAAAAAATCTACAGTACTATTCACTTAACAAAACTTATTAACTGCATACGACTATATAGCAATTGTGTATGTTAAAAAAAAATTCTAAAATGCATTCGATCTACAAGATTATTTTGTAGACCTCTTATTTCAAAATTAATCAGGTCAATGATATAATTAAATTTGAAACAAGAACTTTATAACATAATACCGTAAATTAAGCCTATATAAAATTGACTCGTTCGTATATTTGTATCGTTCCAATTTTAAATATCCCCAAAGTTACATAATTGTATATGTAGATGTCAAGAAAATTAATTACTTTGCTCTATTGCATGTAAAGTGGAGTGCAATATAAATACCTGACATGGCTTGAGTGCACAATTTTTTTTTTTCTCAAAATTGGGATTTATATCTTTGTGTGCTACGTATCTCCTTTTTTAATTAAGAAAATGGCATCCATATTATTTTTAATATTCCTATGTCAATCCCAATCCCATTATATAAGGTATATCCCCTAAAGAACAGATACTTTAGCAAACGAAAGTAATAGTTGTAAATATTTAGTTTGTAATATAAAAAATAATTATTAAAAGTTAGTAGGTGAATGTTGCAATTATTAAGAATTTAAAAAAAATTGACTTTGCTGTTTGGTCAGCGCATGTGCACAGCAAGTAAGCTACGCACATGCGCTAAAACCAAAAGCAACAACCGGTGAAAAAAATTGCAGCGCATGTGTGCGAATGCGATTTCAAATATTGGGATCGTTTGGTTTTGAAATTGAAATCAAGAAAATGCACTTTTTGGTACAAACGAGAAATAGAATAAAAGTTCTGATTTTTTGTTCAAGAGGTGTATTCTAATGATTGTCATTGTATTTCAACATCTATAAAAGGAAACATTCTCACCAGTACAACAATATAACAACATTAAAATTCTTTCATTCTTTATACATTGTTCTTGGGAAGATTTCTAGTTTTTGCTATTGGAAGTCTTCAAGAATTTGTTGTATTATACCTAAAGGTAGATTGTCATCAACCCAAGAGCAAACTATTGAGTATAGTGGGGGCAATTAAAACCTTAAGGAAATTGTTATATACGCCTTAAATTCTATTGATTTTGATATCTCCAATTTCATTGAAACATTTGTTTCCTACTCTACACTTGCCACAGGTTTTTTTTACAATCTTTAGGTTTTGATTGTGGTTAACCATGGAAACAAGTGGTGAGTCTGTCTTCAAAGTAATGAATCAAGATTTTATCAAGTTGGATCGCCTTGATGGTATCGGAACGAATTTCAATCGGTGGAAAGAATAAATGATATTCTTCCTCATTGCATTAAAAGTTGCGAATGTCTTGGACCCTACATTGCTTGAAATTCCTACACCAACTGTTGATGATTCGGAGGAACTCAAGGCACAACGCTAGAAAAGAAAAGAGGATGTGATCGTTTGTAGAGGTTACATTTTCAACACACATTCTAACCGTCTTTAAGATCTTTTTACAACGGTCAAGTCACTTGAAGGGAAATTTGGGCTACTTTGGAATACAAATATGCTACACAAAAACAAGGTACAGACAAATTTCTTATTGAAAAGTATTTTGAATTCCGTATTGTTGACTCTTCTTTTATTAAAAGTATTTTGAATTCCGTATTGTTGACTCTTCTCCTATTTTAGATCAAGGTCATGACCTTCAAATTATTGTTTCAAAGTTAAAAGATCTTGATATTGAAATTTCAGAATCATTGCAAGTGGGGGCAATTATTGCAAAATTACCTTCTAGTTGGAATAATTATCAAAAGAAAACGCTTTATACTATTGAAATTTTGATTATTGATTAAATTTTGAAGCATATGGAAATTGAAAAAAATACTAGAAATCTTCATAAGAAAAAATTAAAACTTGTTTTAAAAGTGAATTTTGTTGATGGGAATAAGAGACAAATCACAAGTTCTATAAGAAATTTTTCTAAGAATACTAATTTTAAAGACAAGTTCAAAAAAATTGAATATGTTACAATTGCAGTATGCCCTAATTTAGAAAAAAAGGGCATTATAAGAATGAGTGCAAATCCAACAAGAAACAAAAAAAAAAAATAATAATGCCCCTAAAGCAAATCTGGTTGAAAGAGATGCTGAAATTGTTGCAATGGTAAGTGATTGTCACATTGGTATGATTTCTAAATTAAATGTGGCAATTTCAAACAAATCAAATGATTGGTGGTATGACTCTGGTGCAACCATGCACACCTATAATGATAAGTCACAATTCAAAACTTACAAAGATATTCCTGATGGCTATGAAGTGTTCATGGGTAATCATGCTTTAGCTAAGGTTCATGGCAAGGGAAGTGTGAGTTGCAATTCACTTCCGGCAAGAAACTTGTGTTAATAAGTGTATTTTATGTTCCGAAAATTAAGAAAAATCTTGTATCAGCCGATGTATTGAATAAGAAAGGGTTGAAAGTTGTATTGGAGTCAAACAAGATTATCTTGTCCAAGAATGGTGTATTTGTATGAAAGGGTTATTCTTGTGATGACATAATTAATTTAAATTAAGTATGAATAAAGACATTATTTCGATTTATATTGTAGATTCTTTTTATTCTTTATAACATGGTAGATTAGTACATGTTAATCATAAAGTGCTTCAATTTATGTTTAAACATGGATTAATTTCTATCAAAGATAATTTTGAGAAGAAATGTGAAACATGCATTCAAGCAAAGATCACTAAGTTACCTTTTCCTAAAATTGAAAAAAAAAATACACAATTATTAGAATTTGTGCATTCGAATGTTTGTGAATTAAATGGTTTTCTAACAAGAGATGGTAATAGATATTTCATTACTTTTATTGATGATTGCCCTAGATGTGTGCATATTTATTTGATGAAAGCAAAAGATGAAACATTTGATATGTTTAAATCTTATAAATCACTTGTTGAAAATCAGTTGGACAAGAAAATCAAAATATTGAGGAGTGATAGAGGTGGTGAATATTTTTCTACTGAATTCTTAATATTTTGTGAACAAAATGGTATTATACACTAATATACAAGTGCACCATACACTCCGCAATAAAATAGTTTGGTTGAAAGAAAGAATAGAACTTTGGTGGACATGGTTAATACCATGATCCTAAGTTCTGGTTTGCCAAAGAATTTGTGGGAAAAAACTTTATTGGTTGCTTGTCATTTACATAATCGAATTTCATCTTTCAAAACTAAAGTGTCACCATATGAAATATGAAAGGGGAGAAAACCAAACTTAATTTATCTTAAAGTTTGGGGATGTTTAGCCTATTATAGAGTCTCAAATAATAAAAGGGTAAAGTTGGGACCTAGAACACTTAAAAGTGTGTTTGTTGGCTATGTTGAAAATTCCAAAACCTATGGACTATTTGATATTGATTCTAATGTTATTATTGAATCAAGGGATGTTGAATTTTTTGAGAGTAAATTTCTTAAAAACTCAAGTGTGGATGTGGATCCAATTAAAGTAGATGAACCAATTTCAAATGTTGATTCTTCTTCTAGTAATAAAAGGAAGGAAATTGATCACTCCTTCTGACCTTAGACGAAATCAAAGACAAAGGAAGAAAAACATTTGTCTTCTGATTTTATATCTTCACAAGCTATTGTTTTCTTAGTTGAAGACAATAGAGATTACTTACTTAATAAGATACCAATCTTATTAAATATAGAAGATGATCCTAAATCATTTAGTGAAGCTATATTAAGAGATGCAACATTTTGGAGAGAGATTCTAAATGATGAGATGGACTCAATATTATTAAATACTACTTAGGTTTTAGTGGATTTACCACCTGATTTTAAACCTATTGGCTGTAAATGAGTGTTTAGAAGGAGATTTTCTAATTAACATATAAAGCAAGACTTGTTGTTAAAGGTTTTAGATAAAAGGAATGAATTGATTATTTTGAAACTTATGTACCTATTGCTAGGATTACATCCATTAGGGTGCTATTGTCATTAGCTTCCATTTAAAGTCTGTGTGTGCATCAGATAGATGTTAAAACAGTCTTTTTAAATGGTAATTTGGATGAAGATGTATATATGAAACAACCAGAAGGTTTTGCATTATTAGAAAATGAAAATAAATTTTGTAAACTAATTAAATCTCTATACGGTTTAAAACAAGCATCCAAACAATGACATGAAAAGTTGAATCAATTTTACTCTCTAATAGATTTAGATATAATAATGCTAATAAGTGCATTTTTTCCAAATTTATTGATGAGTATGGTGTGATTATTTGTCTATATGTAGACGATATGCTAATTGTTAGCACTTTTTATAAGAGTGTACTTGAAAATAAGGAGTATCTATCTTCTCAATTCAAAATGAAGGATCTTGGTGAAGTAGGTAATATCCTGGGGATTAAAGTTAAAAGACATTGTGGATGTTTTGTGTCAAACATATTATGTTGAGAAAATTTTAAACATGTATCAACATTTAAATGTGGAAGAGGCAAATGCTCCTTTTGACCTTAACTTTAAACTAAGTGAAAATACTAGCAAACCTATTGCTCAACTTGTCAATATGCAAGTGTAATAGGGAGTTTAATGTATGCAATGAGTTTCACAAGACTAGATATTTCCTTTACCATGTATAGATTATCTAGATATTCTAAAAATCTTGGTAGTGATCATTGGAAAGTAATTGGGAGAGTTCTTAATTATCTTAAAAGAACTAAAGATTTAGAACTTTTCTACAATAATTTTTTAGCTATCCTTGAAGGGTACTTTGATGCTAGTTGGTTTACTAGTATTAGTGATAAAAACTCTACAAGTAGGTAGATTTTTATGTTAGGTGGAGGAGTAGTTTTGTGGGCTTCAAAAAAACAAACTGTGATTACTCATTCCATAATGGAAGTTGAATTCATAACTTTGGCCTCATCTTGTAAAGAAACAGAATGGTTGAGAGACTTCTTGTTAGATATCAAGTTGTAACCTCAACCAATGCCAACCATTGTTTTGAATTGTGATAGTAAAACCGCAATGTCTAGAGAATTGAATAAAATATACAATGATAAATCTAGATGTCATATAATTCTAAAGCATACGTATATTAGACAGTTGTTAAATGATGGTGTCATAACTATTGTGTATGTAAGAATATACAATAATTTAGCAGATCCGTTGACTAAACCTCTTATGGGAGATTTGGTGAAATCGACGTCATTAGGAATTAAAATCCTTTATCTAAAACTACTAGCAATGGTAACCCAACCTTTTTTCTAGCACTACCACTAGATTAAATTGTTTAAAGGGTAAAAATAAATTGCTAATAAGTAGTTGTGAGTACTAAAATTATGCATATACCATTCTATGTTAATTAGAGTAGGAAGTTTGAGTATATAAATATTTATACTCTTAATGAAATCATTTTATTGTGATTTTAATTTTAATAGTTTCAAGAGATTACACCTGTATGATCATTAGAAGTGATGTCGCTTTTAACAAAAATTTAGAGTTCTCTTTTATACATGATCAGGAATTAGGATAGAGATCATAGTCGATAATAGTGCTAAAATATTTTGGTGAAATATATGTATAAATTTAACAAGTCATGTATGTGATAATTCTAATCTAATTTTAAATCATGGTTTAAGCAATCATGCTACCTTGATTTAATCAGATCTAATGAGTTATTTACACTAAGGAAAATGTAAGGAAAGTTACTTTTCTTTATACATGATGCTAAAAAAGATAGTGTGTTGTTATTATATTACAAACTAAGTTGGGAATATAAATATTTAGTTTGTAATATAAAAAATAATTATTAAAAAGTTGGTGGGTGAATGTTGCAATTATTAAGAATTTAAAAAAAAAAATTGACTTTGTTGTTTGGTTAGCGTATGTGCGCGGCAAGTTTGTTTTGTGCAGCGCATGTGAGCGAATGCGATTTCAAACATTGGGACCATTGGGTTTTGAAATTGAAATCGGGAAAATGCACCTTTTGGTACAAACGGGTGATCGAATAAGAGTTGTGTTTTTTTGTTCAAGAGGTGTATTCCAATGATCGCCATTATATTTCAACATCTATAAAAGGAGTGCACATTCTCACCACTACAACTATATAACAATACTAAAATTCTTTCATTCTTTATACATTGTTCTTAGGAAGATTTCTGATTTTTTGCTATTGGAAGTCTTCAAGGATTTGTTGTTTCCTAGAGGGAGATTGTTATCAACCCAAAAATAAACTATTGAGTATAGTGGAGATAATCAAAACCTTAAGGAAAGTGTTATATGCGTTTCAAATTTTATTAGTTTTGATATCCCCAATTTTATTAAAATATTTGTTTCTTACTCCACATTTGCCATAGTTGTTTTTTTTTTTTTTTTAGTACAATAGGAAATCTAATCCAAGGTTATATATTCTGAAACAAAAAAAGAGAAAACGGATTTGCTATCTTTCCCACCTTATTGCATTAAAAATTGAAGTTCCATGACAAAGTTTGTTTCATACAATTTCGTGGTGGTCTAGATTACACAACTTGAGAGAATGGAAAATGGGACCACTGAAAATTTTGGATTTCTTTCAATGTCCCCTGCACTATAAGACAATTTCATTTTACTATTACTAAATACTAACACCACAAAATAATAAAAAATATTTAGGAAGATCCGATCTTTAATTTCATTCGTATATCTTATAATGTGAATTAAGTCTTATATAATAAGTGACATTAATTAATATAAATAAATTTTTTTAAAATTTAATTATAATCATAAAATTTATAAGTGATATTTAATACTGATTCTACTCAAAATCAACAAAAAAACTATCCCGTGAACATATTTGAGAACTTTTCTTTAGTGTGGATGGCACTCAGCGAATTGACCCTATATCCATAGTATTATATCACAGGGGATATTATATCACATCGTCACCCTCCAACATTGCCGCCACTCGACATACACGCCGAAGGACAATTGGATATTCTTTTGCCTGCGAAAGGTAATTAAATCCCAAGCGTAGCTAGTTTCCTCAACATTTGGCTGTGCTGTCGGAGCTTATACAATTAAACATTACTTGCTTTTTGGTAATTTAAAAATAATTTGAATAAAATTTGGATAATGAAATTGTAAACCTCAAATTTAACAAATGAATAAGTTGTTACCTCAAGTTATCATATTAAGCATGATTCTCCTAGGTTCATTATGAAGCATGATAAAACCCAAACTAGCTTTCATTTAGTTGGTGTTTTGATTAATATTTCAAGTTGTCTTGCACCATGTTAGTAGGAATCCGCAATCATTTTAAAAAGAAAACGAATAATTCAATATAGTTGATAATGGAGTATATAACCTATGAAATCATCATCTAGTTATTAATTCAGAAAATCACTTGACATGAGTGCATTAATGTACTTATTTACGTGCTCGCGTAGATTAAATATTTGCTCCAAATGAAGTGGGATTTCCACCAACTAGATTGTTTTTTAAGGAAGCTAAACCTACTGATAATATACAAATGTGGGTTACCACCACAATCATTGTTTTTGGCTGTTCTCTTTTCTTAAGCAACTTTTGATCACAATGATTAACTGTTATTTTTGCTATATATTGCTTCCTTAAGATCTTCTATCTCACTATTCGTATCCATCTTCTGTTTCACATCTTATATGTCTGTCACATATACTCTAGCATAATAATAATTACAAGGTCAGAGCACAAATAACAAACATACGAAACATAAAATAGAAAGTTGACATAAATAGTGAGATAACAAAATCCCAAACAATATTGTTTATTGCATGCTGCTTCCTAATTATTGCGTGCATTAAACCATAATTTATTCGTCTCTTATCTCAATCTTTATATGCTTTAATGAAGGAATATAAATAAGGTCAAAAAGATCAGGATACTAATATTGTAAGATAAAGAATTTCATGTTAACATTTGTTAGAAGTTGATCATTGGTGGATGTTGCCAAATGTATTATTAACAAGACGTCACTAGAATCATCAGCACCTCAGGGAATAGTCTTACATTTTAAAAAGCTCCAAATCTGTGAACAAAATCACTTTCATATCTCTCCCGTGGTTTTTGCACATTAGGTAATCGTCTTAAGTAAATATTGTGTGTCTGTAGTTATTATAAAAATAGAAGGAGTAACTCTAAACACACATTTAAAATAGTTTACTAATTAAATTTATAAAAGGGTTAACAACACTTTGTCCCTTGAATTAGGTGGTAATTATATTTTACTTCCCTAAACTATAGAAATATACACTTTGCTCTTAATTGACACTGTTAATCTATTATCAATATTAAAATCATTAAGATAATATAGTTAAATGACTAAAATATCTTTAGTATTATATTTTAATTTTTTGTCAATTTAAAATTTGATAGTGATATGATAATTATTTAAAAATAAACAAAAATAAACTATATAATATTTCAATATAATTTATATCAATATATTTCTTAGTCAAATTTTTTAAACTTTTGGATTTCACTTTATATTATTCCGAATTTGAATGTTTAACTATAGTGGTAGAACAATTCCCACATAGGCTTATTTTCTATTTAAAAAATTTCTTTAAAACTATTGTACTTTTTGATTTTTTTGATATCTCATTAATATATGACACTTTTTATATTTGGCTTAACCTGTGCAAACTGTGATGTCAGATATAATATAATTTAACAATTTCTCACATTTTACTCCTTAAAGTCAAAGATATCAATGTGTTATTATATTTTATTTTTTCCTAATTCTTTTATAACTATTGAAAATGAATTAAATACATGAAAAATAAAAATATACTACTAAGGGTATTTCAATCATTTAATTAGATTTTCTTGATATTTTTAAATTTTTAACGAATGAATAATGTGAATAGGAGATAAAGTGTATATTTCTATAGTTTAAGAGGGCAAAGTGTAATTATCCCTAGTTTAGAGGGCAAAGTGTTATTAAACCTTTATAAAACAAATATTTCAGTAATTTTGTATGCAACAATCTAATAGAGTGGTGATTATTGGTGTATTTTGCTCTCTCTATATATATTATATATTTTTATATATGTGGCATGTATCTATATTTGATAGCATAAAAAATTTTCTACACCGACAGTATTATGAAAGATCAACTTACAGAGCGGCCAGCCTTCCTCCATCTACTTATAGGGTAGTGAATCCTTTTATTTAAAAAAAAAAAAAAAAAAAAAAATTAGGGAGAGCACCATCATATCGTTAGCTAAATAGGATATCCACTTTTACATCCAGGACAAACATAATTAATCAGGTTAATCTTCAATCAATACTAATCAGGCAGGTAAACTCTGCACTCAGCCTTCATAACTAATCACCTAAAAGTTGACTCGTTAAAGTCAAATCTTTAATGGCAAATTATAGAAAGGGAAAGATTTAGGTAAATTTGGTTTTTGATTCTACTTATAGACTTTGTGGTTTGATTAAATGTTATGAAATCTATGACATAAGCTGATGTAAGTAAGATTTTATAACATTTAATCTTGACTGCAGGGTCTTCAAATAGAATCAAAAATCGGATTTATAGTAATATTTTCCTTATAGAAATAATGCGTCCAGTTATTCTCCATTCATACTGTAAAAGCTTATTGTACCCCCATTACTGATCCTTATATAACCAGAAAATTTCATTCACGCAAGCACTTCCGATTGAACTATTATTGAAGTTGGTAGTATTAATTAATTTGTTCACATTTCAACTTTTGGTTTGCATGGTGATGTTTTGCCCTTTGTTGAGTTTTAGAGGCTGGAAATGGCAAAATGATCATGCTTTAAAAAATTCGGGTTAATAATACTTTGTCTCCTGCGTAATTATACTTTACCCTCTAAACTATAGAAATATATACTTTCCCCCCATTCATATTATTTATTCTTTAAATTTCAAAATATCAAAAAAAAAAAAAAAAAAAAACTAGTTAAATGACTCAAATACCGTTAGTATTATATTTAGATTTTTTAGGTATTTAATTAATTTTTGATAGCTATAAAAGAATTTGGAAAAAAAATATAAAAACACATTGATATCTTTGACTTTAGGGAGTTAAAATGTGAGAAATTGTTGAATTATATTATATTCGACATCGCAATTTGCACAGGTTAAGCCAGAATTAAAAGTTATAAAATACTAAGAGATATCCAAAAAATCACAAAGTTTTATAAAAAAATATATTTTCATACAATACCTTTGAAAAAAAAAATTCAATAAAAATAAGTACATTTGAGAATTATTCTGCGATTATAGTTAAACATCCAAATTCAAAATAATATAAAACATTGTCCAAAAATTCAAAAAATATGACTAAGAGATATATTGATATAGATTATATTAAAATATTATATATTTTATTTTGCTTATTTTCTATAGTTATCACATCATTTTGAAAATTTAAATAAATACATAAAAAATTAAAATATAGTGCTAAGGATATTATATTTAACTGAAAAAGTTAAACGATTTGTTCAACTGGTAAACTAGTCAAACTAGTCAATCTATAAATCAATATTCTACCGGCAGTTTGATTTAAAAGTTGAAGTCACAATTGAGTTAAGAAGTCACTTAATTAATTTGATTTCAAATCAAAATCGAGTCGAAAGACGAATAAATCAAGTCAAATTTTTTTTTGTACTTAGACGGATTTTTAAACACCCCTAGTTTCTACATCAATTTTAAGTCAAGTTTTGAATGCATTTATATAAGATGATAAAATAATAAAAATCACTAATACATCGTTAAATTCGAGAAGCAAACATTTTAATAAAATAATATAACATTGTAAGCACATCATGCCTTAAATTTTCTTGCTTAATATTGTACGTGTCCTTAATTTGTCTCATTAAGGAGAATCACTCGCAACAAACAGAGAAAATGTAGAGACTAAAACAAAAAGTTACCTATTCTAGAGTTCACTCCCCATACCCATGTACTTCACAAGCGCGCACACAAATCTCTAGCCAATTGTTTAAAATACTTTTCTTTAACTTAAAAAGTATATTCACCCTTCACTCTTTAAGAGATTATGCAATAATTTATAAAAGGGATAAAGTTTATTTTGGTCCTTATTTTTAATGCGTGATTTAATTTGATTCCTTATATATCAAAATAAACTAATTTAATCTTTCATCTTTTACATAATTGTATAACATTACTCATCTTTTATGCATATAGCGCGTCGAATGATGCAATATTCCTAACTTCAGTTCTTTTTATTTTTTATTTTTTGTTTTTTGAGAAAAATATTAATTTATATTCTGTACCTATGATCAAAGAACTTTAAATTTTGATTTTTATAGATTTGTCGATTTATTAATTATAAAGATTATAGAATATAATTGAAAAAGACATTTACATGAGAATTATTATGCGTATTCTCAAGTTTGCTTAAAAACCACGACCACAAAGGCACCTACAGGCTACAGCCAACATCACGAGCCACCAGAGCCTTGGCTTCAAGAGGACACACAGCACCAACAGCACACGTGCACATAATATGATAACAGTACACCTGATGAAATTATTAATAAACCTTTGTATTTTTCTTTGTCGGCCTGATGCTCAAGCACCTTATTCCATTGCCCTTCTGAGTTTTCTATGAAGATGGACATACCATCATGACTCTTTAATTTGCAAGAGATGCACGCAAATTTTTTCTCAATTTTGATGGTGTCAAAAAGAAAATATTCTCTATGCTCTATGGATCCAACCGTCGTCGCTCGTCAGAATCATCCTTAATCAAGTGTATATTAAGAAAAGAAGAAAAATAGTTGGTTGCGAGGGTACAGTTAGGGGTGAGCACGAACTCAATTAATTGAATTTGTTATTATTTTTACTTTAATCTATTGCAAAACTAGAATTGAATTTTGAATTAGAATTAATCGATTTCCAAATTCAATTCGGTATTTGTCTCTCACCTATAAATACTTCTTAAAAAAATTATATGCATAGAATTTCAAATTCATGATCTTTCAAGAAAAATATATGGCACTTACCGTCAGAATAAGATGAAAACTTACAATATTATTTCATCTTTTTAAGTAAATACACTTTTTTAGATAATATAGTTTTACAAAACATAAGTTGAAAACTACCAATATTATTCATCTTTTTAAATAAATACACTTTTTTAGATAATATAGTTTTACATTAAACTAATATTATAATTATGCTTACAAAATACATATATAATCACACAAGTGATATTATAAATGTAGACACGAACACAAATACATATGGTTACAATTTATATATATGAAGTCTAAAGAAAATATTAAATTGATTCAAGTATGATATAGTTTCGATAATATGGAATTGTGAACTAATTTATTGCTTGTTGGGTTTTGTTTTATGTAAGTTTTTTAAGTTTTTGTATTAGAGATATCAGTCTAATGTTAGTCAAATCAATAAGTGAATATGATTAATCGAATTCGAAACTGATTAACCAAATTTTATTCTGAATTTAATTCAAAATTAAAATTGGTTAATACTTTTAGGACTTATTTTCAAATTTGGAGCGAATTATTTGACTGAATGACTGATCTGTTAACCAATTCTCACCCCTAGGTGCAACAGCTTTAGTATGTATGAGTCAATAATAATCTGAAATTATCTCCTTGTATTTAACTTCACAAATTTTCCATTTCTCCCTACCCCTATAGTGTTCTTTTTTAAAAAAAAAAATAAGGGGGCAATGTAAAGAAAAAGGGAAATTTCCAAATTTTCAGGAGAGCAAAGGTGATATTCAAAAAATTTAAAATTTCATAGGACTAATTAGTATTTTTATTTTCAAAGTTGGGGGAGGGAAAGGGGAGGAACGGAGGGGGAAAGAGGAAAATTGTCCACCCCCGAGATAAGGTGGCTCCGCTCTTGGTTGATTCCTTACGTTTTAGCTGAATCACAATTTTATCTCGTATGCTTCAATTTCTTGCATATTTGTCCCCTTATAAACACTATAAAGACTACTTTACAACATCTAAATGGCATTTTTATACTGAAAATTAAAGATCATGATGTCCTAATAAACGTGTCAAAAATGAGAATATAAAGAACAAAATTGGGACATCTAAAAACACTAGGAACTTGATGTCTTCTAGTAAAACATGAAGGATTAATGTAGAAATTAGCCTATTCTACATGCAAGTTGATAAAAGGATGTATGTAACTTATGGTTAGAAGATTCACCCGAAGGCAGAAGATAAAAGCTTTCCGCTTCCCTTCCCTCCTCCAACCATGGGCGGACAGGGAATGGGGGAGCTAGCGCAACAGCCTCCAAGAGTTTTAAAATTATATTTTGTCTTTTTAAATTATTTAATAATTTTATTATAATCTTATAAAAAATATATTTTACCCCCAACCCAAAATTTTACAAAAGAAAATGTAAAAACATCCTTTATATATATATATATATATATATATATATATATATATATATATATATATATATTTATTTATATAGCCTTTCCCCAAGATATAACTTCCCCAGAAAAATTTTCAAATTTAATTAATTGCACCTTCATAAAATTAGATTTTACTTTTCCAAAATTTTATAAAAATTATAAAATGATCCTTCCAAAATTTTGTCTTTATAACCTTTCCTCCAAGATCCAACTCTTGTACCTGCCAAAGCCTCAATCCCAAAATTTACCCCAAAAAAAGGATTTAACAACACAAAAAGAAAAAGATAAAGAAGAAGCAAGGCACTTCCTTCTATGGAATTAGACTTTAGACACACTGTCATATAACTTGTTATCGGAATATTTTTAAGTGGATTGGATTCATAATCAGTGTCATAAATCTCTTGTTCCACATAACCTACATCACTTCAAACTATTAAAATAAATTTTTTGATAGTGATACATGTGATTATAAATCAAAAGGTCCATGACATCTACTATAAACTCAATCCACCTAAAAATTTTCCCAGCCTACGTAACAATATAGGAGCATAAGTAGTATAACCCCACAAATTCTATTCCACTGGAACCTGGGTCCTTGTCCTCCTCCAATGTCACTTTCTTCATACCCAGGGGGCTACTCACATTTATTAGCACACCAAACCTTTTCCACTCCACCTTTATAAGTGGATAAATATCTATTTGGCCAATTATTATTTTTGAAATATTATTTGAATATGTACCTTAATAATTTTTTTTATAGGATATATATATGAAATAAAAAGGTGGTTTAAAGACTTGCATGATATGAATACAAAATATATTTAAAGAATAACGAAAAATTTTCACTATCTAAACATCTTACCAATTTCAATATTTTTTTTACCCAATTGGCAAAAAAAAAAAAACAAAAAAATGAAAAAAAATGAAAAAAAAAAAACCCCAATTTCTATCTTTGATTAGTTTGTAATTAACTTTTCCCCCAATTCCCATCTTTGCTGGAGCTCTATTTGCCAAATTAAACAAGTAAAATTTGAACAAATTAAGCATCCCCGTTAATTAGAAGTAGCAAAATCTTCTTCCCAGAAACATCAATCGTACAAAAACTGATTGTAAGTCCAAGTGGACCATTTGTAAATATGCTTATTAGCAAGTTGATTGAAAAATGTCATCATCAACTTGGTGCACTCAGACATGTAGTGTTTGAGCAAAACTAGTATCAAAATCCATAATGCTTGGAAAATATTCCAGCACCTACCTCTGTTGTAACATATTGGATAAAACTTACTCTCAGATATATTCTTATCCATGTTCTTCTACACATAGAATCTAATGCAAATTATAGTCATGTCATTTCACATTAAACTTGACCCTAAAAAAGAATAAATTATTAACCCATTACAATGATTTGACGTTCCAGCATGCTAATGCACATAATCAGGGCCTAATTACCCAAAAGCAAAATATATATCCTCATTCTTCATATTCTTTAACATGATATCAGAACCATATCTTGGTGTTTGAATCTTTTTTTTGTTTTCGTTGGCTTCGTCCAATATCTAGTTGGCATTCCAACCCTTTGTGGGTTCTGTTTTCTCAAAATCCATTGAGGTACTGTTTCTATATAATTTTTTTGTATCCTAGTACTCTAGTGTTCTTCATTATTGTTAATCTCTTGGCTTCCTCTAGTTCTATAGTTGATCATATATCTTCTCACACTCCAATCACTCCAAATAATCTATATTTGATCATCGAACATGTACTCTCTAAATTCTTTCCATCTTATGGTAATGCAAATTTTCTTCAAGTTATACCAAGTTCTAATTGGTATCTTAATTCTGCATGTTCTAATCACATGACATCAGACTCTACTATTTTTTCTTCCAAACAACCCTTACACGTACCATATATTCAAACAGCTGATGGATCTCTCATGTATGTTAATCACATGGGCACTGTATCAACATCTTCTCTCTCTACCAGAATCCTTTCATATTTCAAAATTGACTTTAAATCTTGTTTCTATTGGACAATTAGTTAAACTTGGCATTCATGTTTCTTTCTTTATTACTGGTTGTTGTTTACATGATTGTCAGATTGGACAACTCCTCGAAACGGGTCGTAAAGTTGGGCGTCTTTTTGAGTTAACCGACCTCAAACTTCCATCATCTTCTTATGTGCAATCTGCCGCTTTTACATCTCATATTCCTTCTTTAAGTCTCTGGCACTCCCGTCTAGGTCATGCCTCTTTAGGTCGTGTTAAATCATTAGTTTCCAGTGGTCAATTAGGATCTGTGCAAAATGATTCGGTTGATTGAGAATGTGTCTTGTCAACTTGATAAAAATCCTGCCCTTCCATTTCCTATCAGTGAGTCTGTATCAACTGCACAATTTAATTTAGTACACTTAGATGTGTGGTGTCCTTCTCCAACACCTAATATGGGTGGTTATAAATATTTTGTTATCTTTGTAGATGATTTTACTCGATTTGTGTGGATTTTTCTCATGAAAAAAATAAATCTGAATTACCTCAAATTTATCACAATTTTGCTACAATGGTAAAAACTTAGTTTTCATGCCCTATCAAATTTTTAACATCTCTTATTAATTTTCTTTACCAAGAGGGTACCCATTTTTCATCGTTATTGTCCAGGTACTTCTCAACAAAATGGTCGTGCTGAGCATAAACACCGACACATTCTTGACACAACTCGTGCTCTCTTACTTTCTTCTTCTTGCCTAGAGCATTTTTAGGGTGAAGCTGCCCTTACTGCTGTCTACACTATCAATAGAATTTCCTCTCCTATTACCAACAACCAGTCTCCCTAAGCCAATGAATATTTATATGGCTCCCCTTCAAATTATAAGAATCTACGAGTCTTTGGTTGTACTTGTTTTGTTCTTCCAACCCCATGAGTATACTAAATTAGAACCACGAGCTAGGTTATGTTGTTTTATTGGCTATGGTATTGAGCACAAAGGTTATCGTTGTTGGGATCCCCAATCTAAATGATTACGAGTTTCCCGTCATGTTATCTTCTGGGAAAACAAGATGTTCTCTTCAATGTCCAAGCTTAATCTATCATCGTCTTCCTTACCACCCCTGTTGACTTCTCGTATACTAGATTTTTTTTCAATTACTGCTCCTGTAACAGATTTTCCTAGCTTAGTTCATGAGGTATCCACCTCCGACGACCACCATCTCATGTTTTCTGAGGATCAACGTCCAGCTGACGGCCCTAACACACGCATTCCTCTCGAGTCATCCATTCTTCCTAAGTCTTCTATTGTATCACCTCTACTTCCTCGTCGGTCTACTAGGGTAAGAGAACACTCTACTTCGTCTTCGTGATTTTTATTATTTTTTCACTATTCTTTCCTTTTATGAGCCTACACCTACAAAGAAGCTTGTCTTAATCCTTTATGGCAATAAGCTATGTCTGATGAGTTGTGAAAATTAAAACCCACTCAGATGGAAGTGTGGATCGTTATAAAACCCGTCTTGTTGCTAATGGTTTTACGCAAGAATATGGTATTGATTATGAGGAAACTTTTGCACCCGTTGCTCGGCTTATCTCTGTTAAAAGTTTACTTGCCGTTGCTGTTGTACGACATTGGGAATTGTTTCAAATGGATGTAAAGAATGCTTTTCTCAATGAAGATATTTCAGAAAAAATTTATATGCAGCCACCGCCAGGATATACTAGCGATTCTGGAAATGTTTGTAAACTTCGTAAGGCTCTCTATGGTTTCAAGCAAGCTCCAAGATCCTGGTTATCTAAATTCAGTCACACAATTGAACAGTTTGGTTTCAAATCTATTTCTTATGATTCTACTCTATTTGTTCGCCGTTCTAATCAGGGTATTATTTTTTTGCTTTTATATGTTGATGATATGATCATCACAGGAGATGATCTAACTGGTATTTCTAAACTCAAATAGTATTTGAATCGTCATTTCAAGATGAAAGATCTTGATTTTCTTAATTACTTCCTAGTTCTCAAAGTATCTTTTACATCTGATGGTTACTATCTTATACAGGCCAAGTATACATCTGATCTTCTTTCTCGTGCTGGGTTAACTAATAGTAAGATTGCATCTACCCCTATTGAGGCCAGTACTCATCTCACTCCTAGTGATAGTTCACTTCTTCCTAATCCAACCCTTAATCGATAATTGGTTGGTAACTTGGTATATCTTATTGTTACTCGTCCAGATATTGCTTATACTGTTCATATCGTCAGTCAGTTTATGCCTAGTTCTCGGAGTTCTTACTTCGCAGGTGCTCTTCGTATTCTGTGCTATATCAAAGGCACTTTGTATCACGGTCTCTTCTTTTTTTCTCAATCTATAAGTCTCTTGTACTAAATGCTTATTCTGATGCTGATTGGGTAGGAGATCCTACTGATAGGCGTTCCACCACAGGTTTCTATTTCTTTCTCGATGACTCTCTTATATAGTGACGAAATAAAAAGCAAACTGTTGCCTCTCGCTCTAGTACTGAGGCCGAATATCATGCTCTTGTTGATACCACTCAAGAGCTTATTTGGCTCTGTTGGTTGCTGTCTGATATGGGTATTTCACATGACTTACCCACTATTCTCCATGTTGACAATCGAAATACTATTCAAATTGCTCACAATGATGTTTTCCATGAGAGAACCAAGCACATTGAAACTGATAGTCATTTTGTGCGCTATCACATCTTAAAAAGGAATGTCAAACTTCTTTCAACTCTGTTTTCTGATCATACTGCTGACATTTTCACCAAGACACATCTTCCCGGGCATTTTCTTCATTTAGTTTCCAAACTCAAGTTGGTCTACACAAAACCACCTTGAATTTGAGAGGGGATGTTAATGTATATACACGTGTCTAGATTCATTGCATATATGTCTAAATTCATTAGTGCCTAAATTTATATACAGTTACCTTATTAGTTAGTGTCTAGATTCATTGTACAGTCTAAATTCATTGTACCTATAAGCCTATAAATATAGGTTATTGTATCATTCATTAATACACACAAATGTTTTCTTTACAATTCTAATATGGTATCAGAGCTAGCACTCAAGTATTTTCTCATCCATCCTCGCGTGTCTTGAGTCTTGTCCAACCCCTTCCAACGGGCTCTCTTCTGTCCAACCCCTTCCAACGGGCTCTCATACATCTGACCCACGTGTAACAAGATTCCATGTCCAACCCAAGTCATGTATGAGAGGGGGTGTTAAATGTGTTAAAAGTATAAATCCCACATCGACTAGCCGAAAAGATCCTGACCTAATTAATAAGTTCCTAGGCCACTCCATTTATCACTAATTGGCTTTAAGATGAAAAACCCATGTTCTTTAACAATCATATTCCTTGAGGATTAAGGAGAGGACCATGAATTACCTTGTCAAGTGGAATAATTTATCCACAAAACTAATTCTCTATATCATCCGCTTGTTTATCGAACTACTCGCAACCACAATTTAGGAGGGTGCAATAGTGGTTTTTTATTTGTAAGATTCCTAGAAGGAATAGAGTAGTAGTGACATCGGAGACATTGTGATTTTTAAAATCACATGCATTAATTATAATTCTAATGGAAGAACTTTTATTTTTAACGATTGAGTATTTAAAAATATGAGGTAGGGTCATACCTAAAATTTGAAATTTCAAAATCACAAACACTAATTATAATTCTAATTAAAGAATTTTTATTTTTAAGGATTGAGTATTTAAAAATATGAAGTAAGGTCATACTTAAAATTTATGAATGAGAGATAAGTATTTGCACGATTCTATAATTTGGTAAAAAATTACACAGTATAATCTTCCTATTTTTCAAAAGAATATAACACTACAATATCGATTTCTCAACTTCAGTAAATTAAGTTCGACAACTGCAGGTCAAATGTTTCCAAATTGCAAGTGCATATACCTAGTTAAGTTGCACAACATGCTATGTTACATGTCTCCTCTCTCTCTCTATGTATCCCTCTCTCTCTTGCCCGGCAACGTTATACATATTTCATGTTGTCGTGGATGTAACTGAAACCTTAAACAAAAGATCGATGTTATGGTTCCCGATATTCAGAAAAAGAAAGATATGCTAATAAGTAATAGTTCATTTTTATGAAGCTAAAAAAAAATGAAAGTTGTGCACTTTAGAGAAGGTCAGCTAGAGACAATGTTGATGCATTTATGTTTATCTCTAAAACATATTGATTTCTTTTTAGAAAGTCACTTGAATAGGTCAGTTAGAAGAAAAATTTTTGCTATTCACTTCGCATCACAGAATAAGATGTGTAGTCGAGACAATAATTGAAAAGTATTGGGATTCTCATACTTTTCAATCATTTCAGCAGCATTCATACCCATTCTACATTATAGAGCGAGTAATTAACATTTGAATTACTCTAACTAGACAATGGTGGGAGTCTAGTGTTTGTAATGTTTGTAATGTGAGCCATAGTTTTTTTTTTTTGTTTTTTGGGTAATTAAAAAAATTTAGGAGGGTAGGTTATCATTTTTCTACAATCTAGTGAGCCATGACAAACTATTGACCCATGTCTCAACGACTTACGGTGATTTTTATAAATCATCCATCAAATAAGGACTTATTGACAGCGAGAATTGAATTTTAGATTTTGTTTTAAATATTTCAGTTAGACAGTGTTTTGATTCTCGTTTTTGCAATGTGAGCCATAGTTTAACTCATGCCAGGATGGCTTTTTTCAAATTACGATACACCAAGGTCGAATATTAGGAAAGCCACAAATAATCTAGACCAAAGATTGCGAAGCTGACAGCCCATTATCTAGCCCAAAACCATGTTCATAAGGCCTAGTGGGCAAAGGGCAAAGGAAGTGGACTAAGGATGTCCAAAGCGTGGCCAATTGGGATTTGACATTCCCTTGACATTAATTATCTCAAGAGTATTTTTCATTAAAAAAAAAAAGAAATTAAAAACAACAAAAAATAAATTTCATTTTAACAAATGGAGGCTACAGAAAGGCAAATCAGTTATCACGTCATGTAATGGTGGAGAGAGGTAAAGCGAAAGCAACGAAGAAGAATTTATTGTACACTACATTTTGCTTCTGAGTTATACGTATATTACCAATTGTTTGCAAATTAGCATGCAAATGTTTGGGGAGATATGAGAAAGAAAGGAACTATTATTCGTCGCGGGGCCGATAGGTTAGGATGGCTTATATCACTGAGTTGGTATTACGAAGTTTTACGATTCAACTGTTAGGTGAATTGTAAATTTAGTACTTCAACTATTTTAGAAATCTCAAAGAGGTCTCTCATGTTTTTCATCCAATTATTATTTTGGTCCCAAAGATATCCTAGGTGTTTTTCTAAACTTTTTCGTCCCTTAGTTATTTTTTTGAGGTAAATTATAATAAACCCCCTTATGGATTATGACTAATGTTTGCGTTACCTCCCTATATTTTGTTAACTTATACTTTGCCCCCTTGTAGTTTAGGGGTAAATTGAAACCATTAGATTTTCTATTCATTTAACGGTCAAACGGTACAAAATTTTGATTTAAATGGTTATTTTGGTTATTTAATATATCTAATTAGGGCTAGTAATGTAAGTTAACACCAACTATATATCCACATAAACAGTTACTTCTCTTTCTTGCCTTGCCATTCCCAACTTCTTCGCCCATCCATTCCCCAACTCAACCCACAGTTAACCACCTCTCCATCCCTCTTTCAGCAACAGCTCCTCTCTCTCCTCCAATCCTCTTCCCCACAACCCTATGTCACTCTCGTACCCCAATCCCTCTTTCTCTCTTTCCCCTGTGACCTGCATCTCCTTCCCTTCCTTCACAACCTCCAACTCTTTCATGTTACCCTCGCGTTACAACCTAACCTCTCTTCCTTTCTTTCTTCTTTCCCTCTTTCAACCCTTATTATCAACCTCCCTTTCCCAACATCGTAATCTCTCTCCTCATCCTTCTGTTATGACCCACATCATCCTCCCCCTTCTCCAACCCCCAACTCACTCCACCCATCACTTTTCTAGCCCACACTTGTCCCCTTCCCTCATCTTGGCGCAACCTACTACCTCTCCTGCTACCATCTTCCTTCTAGTATTATACCTAGATTAACATGTTGGATTGGGAAAAACAATTGGCTGATTCATATGTAGACAAGAATGAAAATATGGATTTCTAGCAACGCATACCAAGTACTTGATGCAATGACTCAATAAAGATGGGAAGATACCACAAAAGGGAAGGGAGGAAGATTAGCTCCTGGGTTTGGGAGAGGGTATGTTTGACTTTTCATGCAGTACTATGACATTTTTTTTATTCTATTTAGTTTACACAAAAAATTCAAAACATAAGGGGGCGGAGTGTAGGTTAACAAAACATAGGGAAGTAATGTAAATATTAGTCAAAATATAAGGAGATTCATTGTAATTTTGTAGAAGGCACCTATCCTTTTTTTAATTCTATCTTTTTTCTTTTTTTTTTCTTTTTTAATTCTACATAGATCCCTACCCTCTTTCTACAATCTCCAACAAGTTCTCCAAGTTTTACTTAAAATTTTCATCTCTTAACTATTTTCATAATCTTGCAAAAGTCCAACATTTTTTTCCTTTTGCATCAAAATAGTCTTTTGCCTTGCCATGGTTGGATTTTTTCAACCAAAACGTGGTTGTCACATGTATAGTTAAAGGGGTAAAATTATCAACTTTCTTTCATTATCTAGTAGAATCTTCCAAATTTGTATTCTGCATGAAGAATTTAGTCGTGATTTTTATCTTGATCTAATTCATATTTTTAATTCAATTTTTTTTTTACACGATGCGAATTTGGTGACCTCCGTAGGATCATGAAAAAATATGACAATTTTACTCCTGTATCTATTGTATGTCCGCACTTTTTCTTTTGGTCGAAAATCCAACTTTGGCATGGCGAATGACTGCTTGATACAAAATAACAAACTATGAGAGGACTTCTATCTTTCTGTCTGATTAAGAAAATAGTTTAGGATTAAGACTTGCTTAGATTGTAGAAATAGTTTAAGGATCTGCGTCGTATTAGAAAAATAGGTAAGGGACAAAAACATTAATAAATACTTGGAGGACAGCTATACGATTTCAATAACAGTTGAGGGATGAAAACATTTAACATACATTAAAGAATAATTTCAGAAACCTCCCTTGAGGTTGAGGCTAATATCATTTAGCATCTCAACTTTTAGAAATTTTACTTATTTCCCCTCTCTTGTAAGTAGGACCCGAATTAGCATGAATGACAATTTTATCCTTTTTTCTTTAGTAAAATAACGAAAATGTAATTTCAAAAACCTCCCATAAAATTTTGATAATTTCACTTGCCACTCTTTAGTCTTCTAACAAATTTTTTGTCAACTCATTTGCCAAAATATGTGCGAGTTAATGTACTTATTTGTATTTGTTTGATTGTTTTTTTTGAATATGTATAAACACACAATATTTTGTAAAATTTAGTATGTTATATGGTTAATCATAAACTCATAAATTAAATAAAATTAAAATATAATTTTTTATAAAGAATTTTTTGTCAACTTACTAAAAAAATCCAAGAGCACGCTATAAAATATATGCTTTGTCAGCTAGTTTCAATATAAAAAAAAAAAAAGAACACTTATAAATAAACCATATATTATAATAATAAAAAAATGTGGTTTGTATTTTATTTAGGAAATCACAAACTTGTAGAATGAAAAAAAATTAAAATGTATTATCTTATTTAAATTTATTGTCAACCTATGTTTATGAAAATATGTGCGTATTAACATGATTGTGTTTGTCTGATTGAATAAAAAACATGTAGAAACACACAATGTGCTATAATAAAATAAATGTAATTTAAAAAAAAAAAACAATCTCCTGCTCATTTAAAAAGTAACATATATTTTTTATGATATTAACTAAGGAAGAGCATGAAAAATTGCATCTAACGTTGTTTGCTAACAATGAATTATCATAAATCCTCCAAATTTCTTTTTCTTTTTTTCCAACCGTTAGAACAAATTAATTTTTCTTATTAGGGTTAAAGATGGAATCAAAATTACTTTTCTTTCTCCTAAAATGATATTTTAATCAATTGAGTTGAAATTGTTACAACATATATAAAGTTAGGGGATGTTTGCAAAATTTTTGAAAATTCAGAAATATTAAATGATATTAACATAAATCTTAGGAGGAGTTTATGAAATTATCCCAAAGATT
The DNA here is from genome assembly GCA_025175665.1 of Cinchona pubescens. Lineage (NCBI taxonomy): Eukaryota > Viridiplantae > Streptophyta > Magnoliopsida > Gentianales > Rubiaceae > Cinchona > Cinchona pubescens. Next base: position 1,741,914 of record JANKKI010000122.1, on the reverse strand, counting down.
AAAGCACTCTCATGAGGAAACCCCCAAAAAAAAGATACTGTGCTTTTATAAATGATAGATTGTACAGTTTATCCACTTTGCTTTTGGTCCTTTATATTTATGTATTTGTATGCCCAATATGAGAAGCAAAAGGTAGGGAGGCATAAGGGTGGCTTTTTTTTTGGGTTTTTTTTGGGTGTTGGGGGGGGGGGGGTTGCGGAAGGGACGGTGTTTAAGAAAATAAGGTGACTTAGGACGGTGCTTAAGAAAATAAGGTGACTTTAAATGTAAAGCTATGTGGTAGACTGATTTTTAATTGAAAATTGTAAGATATATAAAAATAATTGTTATTTTATGCTTTAAAATTTATATAATATAATATTTTTATTTTAAAAATTTATATTGTATAAATATTTTAACTGACTTCACATTTTTATGTAGAGTAGAGTGTAGATTTATTCGTTACAGCTGTGTTATGCAAAACGTGTAAATGACGAAAAGAGACAAGTGGTATAGGTTGGGGATGCCCACAGGCGGATGTATATAGAAGCAGGGAGGGGCAGGTTTTTCCCCATACTATTTTTCACCCTCGAAATTTGTTAGAATTATTATTATATCATTATAAAAATTAAACTTTGCTTCTCTAAAATTTTAAAAAATATATTGTCTCTCAATTATATATTTGCATTTTCTTATTCCAATAGTTTTGAAATTATATGTTATTTCCCTTAGTTTTTATTTTTAATTTCAATAACCCCTCAAAAAATTAGACTATACTTCCATAAAATTTTATACTAGAAAAGTTATAAAGTTTCTTTTCAAATTCATGTCTATATAGTTTTGTCCTAAAATTTAACTCTTGCATCCATTATTGGTGAGCCACAAAAGCTGAACTTAAAGAGGATCAGTAAATGCAGTTGAATTCAAATTTGTTTAAAAAATGTATACATTGTATCAATGCAATGTGCTTGAATCCAAATTTATATGGTGAAATCAAATTTTAAAATTATACCAACTGCAACAAAATTTATAGTAGTTATTGAATAATTACCAATCATTCTAATAGTTATTTAGAATTTATTTAGATTGATTTACTCGCTTTATTAAAAATAATATTGTTATATTTCTCTAAATAAAAATCTTCTACTATCGTTGTCCAGAAAACGTTAATAGTTACCTCATGAATATGGCTGTTAGCGTAGGTATAGCAACTTGAATATAGTTTTTACCGGGAAAAAAAAAAAAGAAAAAAAAAATAGACCGACTTTAATGTTGTTACAATTTCGTCACCTTTTGTTCCACAACCACGTAGTGGAAAATTAATTGCTAACTTCGGAGTTCGGACTGCAACGCTCAAGTATGGCGTGGTAGTTTAGTCCTCCTATAAGGTCCTTAAAAGGAGGGATTTGGTTCGCGTTGAAAATTGTGATTACAATAGAAATTGTACGTTATTTTTTTTTTATTTATTTAATTTAAATAAAAAATGAATTCTATTATATTGATCAATTTGAAATTTAAGTCACAAATACAGAATAAAAATAGATATTTTTTTTTAACATTTTCATTTCTATAAAATAATTTTAATAATAATTAACCAAATAACATCTAAATTTAATTCCTATTCCTTCTTCTTATACTCGTAAACCAAATACCTCCACAGTTTAAAGAAGTCTAAAAACACAAACAACCACTTGAAACTTCCATGAATAACAAACAACTTGACTACTAGTATAAGTAGAGAGTTGTTACAAGTAACAGAAATGTAAATTAAGGCAAGCAGCTGATCAATTGCATGGCTGCCAATTTCTTCTTTTCCTTGCTCTGTTCATAATTAGTTTCTACATATTGGTAGTTGCAAATGCAACCCAAGGCAATTTTGGATGTTCATTCAACTCTATATACCAATTCGGAGATTCAATTTCGGACACTGGAAACTTAATCCGAGTGCCCGTTGTCGGTCCTACCCTTGCTGCTGCCCGTCTCCCCTATGGACAAACTCTCGGCCGACCCACCGGTCGATGGTGCGACGGCCTCCTCATTATAGATTATACGGGTATTTAAATTAATTTTGGCAGATCAGCTGCTCAAAATAAATACACTACTTCATCACTAGATTTTGTAACGTGGACTCGTTCCATTTAGTATTCCCCCAACTTATCTCTATTTTTATAGCCCAGTTTCAATTTTAGACACTTTAAATACAAAATTTTCAAATTCGTCTAATTTTAGTATAATTTTAACATCGTCATTAAAATTAATAGAATTTTCGCATATGCAATCAAAATATTGTGACAAATTTTTATATATCCTGTTGAATTTTTTATACTTTCGTAAATTAACGTTCTGTTAATTTTTTATGACGGGTTAAAAATTAGATTGAATTATGACATATTTAAAAATTGAGGTGTAAAATATCTAAAATTAAAATTAAGAGGGTAAAGTAAAAATTGAGTATAAGTTAAAAGGTACAAAGTGGAATTAGTAGTCCTATATTATTGTTGCCAACCTAAAAATTAATGATCAGCTCTGCATAAACCATATATGGTTGGGTAAATTACAAGAAATTTACGATTTAGTTAATATTTAGATTTTCCCTTTTTTTTTTTGGTTTACAAAATTACAATTCGCTTGCTTGTGATTTGAATATTTTTGTAAAATTAATCAAAAGTTAAAAATTTAACGCATTTTTGCAACAACAAAAAAAAATACTCCTAAGCGTAGTATTCATCCATTGCCCAATAAACCGCCTCCCCCAGGTGGGAAGAAAAGTTATATTTTATGTTAATTACATAAGTAACATTGATTAGAGGTTTTAAATTATTAAAATAAATTCTTTAAACAAAAAAAATTTCAGCCTCCTATTTAACGATTCCACATTTGTTATTATTTTTTAAAAAAAAAGAGGATTTATAGTGGATTTTCACCTATCCCTTGCTGAGTAAAATCCATGACCTAGGTCACAGGAAAGTGTAATTTCACCATTTGTGCTACACTTCACTATTTTAATAATTCCACTTTAACCTAAACCACAAGAGAGTGGATTGTAGGTTTACCCTTATATAATTTGGTGAAAAAATCAATCACAATATACTAGGATATGTTCCCTATTGCTAATTAAAATTTAGGTCGTAAATGAACACAAGTAATTTAGTACTCAACTTGAGTTTGACTCGAGACAAATTCGTTCAAACTTATTATCAATATAAACTTGTACAATATTTAAAACTTGACTTTTTTTAACGAGTTAAGCATGATCCTTATGTTGTTCAACTTGATAAGTTCGTAAACAAAAAATAAAAAATTAGAAGTAGGCAATTTAATTGCATAGAATATCTTCATCTATTTTTCCTACTTATTAGTTATTTTTCTTATTTAACCTCTCTTTCCTTATATTTTGTGTATATTTTGAATCACAAGTTACAAATCACTTCTCTAAACAACTGTAATAAATATCCACATCACATTCTTTAACTATCATAATTGAATTCTAGACTCCTATACATCAAAATTTTTTGGTAAGAAAATAGCAAATTAGATTGAAGTCATAAACAAATGAATTATGAATGTATTCAAACTTAGGTTCAAAAGTTATGAATCAAGCCAACATTTTTTCAAATAAATTACCAAACATGCAAGTCAAATTTGATCATTACTATTTGAGATTAGCTCGATCTTGAATTGAATAAAATAATACTATCTATTTAACGAGTCAAACTTAAATACACCTTTATTTAGTTTGTTTAGACTTGATTGCATTCCTAATTAAAATCCGTCCTCTGAAAGCTGTTCTTTTTCTATTTTAAATAGTAGTTTAGTTAGTTAGATGTAACAATAATTAACTGGCTGATCAATTAACCCCTTTTTTTCGGGGGAAAAATCCTTGCGCAGCTACGGCTCTTGGCCTACCACTGCTTAATCCCTACCTTGACAAAAATGCATCCTTCAGCAATGGTGTCAACTTTGCAGTAGCTGGAAGTACAGCTCTGGATTTTACTTTCTTCACAACACGAGGGATAGTAATTCCAGTCATTACCGCACCGCTCAGTGTCCAAGTTAATTGGTTTAAACAGTACCTCGCCTCAATATGTTGCTCACCAACAGGTACGTACGTTCGGTATAATGAAAAAATCATGGACTAATTATGTTTTGCACTCCTCAACTATATCCAATTCTTACTTTGCATTCCGAATATTAATTTTGAACACTGTATACTTCAACTCTCAAATTCGTCCCACTTCGATCATTTTTTTAACAACAGAATTTTTTTGTTTATACGACAAATTCAGTAAGATGTACAACAATATTTTTGCGTACAAAAATAAAGATTATGTTACCTTTTTTACGGTGTTAAATTGTGTTAAAAGATTAAAGTGAGACAAATTTAAGAGTTGGAGGTACAAAATATCTAAAATTGAATTTGGAATGCAAACTAGAGAATTAGATATAAATTGTGGGGTACAAAATAAAATTAGTCGTAGACTCATTAATGCCCCCGAATTTTAACAAATTTAATTTCTCATTTGATTTTATGCTGCCTTACACATTAGAATGTTCGACAAAGCTTCGGAGGTCTCTTTTCATCGTGGGCGAGATTGGAGGCAACGATATAAACTATGCATTTTCACAAGGCAAATCCCTTCAAGAGATTCGAACTTACATCCCATTCATAACTCAATCCATTATTAATAACACAAGAGTAAGTAAATTATAGCGTACATGGACCAGTATCTTTCGCTTCATATATGCATGCTGCCTTCTAGGTCTTATAGAAAGTGCCATTCTTTTCATTTTGTACAAATTTTAACCAATTCCTTGAAAGGTCAAGGGATAGAATAATTTTCCTTTTTTCCAAAACTAATGCAAACTTTTGTTTCTTTCAATGATATTTTCATACCAATCTAAAGTTGAATTTAAAGGGCAGACGCATAACACAATTATTTTTTAAATTTCAAATTTTATTTTTACACATATGACATGCATATTTATTTACGGATGATGTATGAAAGATTAATTCCTTTATTTATATACTCATATATTCATCGCTATCTATTGTAAATTTGATGCAGCAAATTATCCAGCTTGGAGCAACGCGTATAGTAGTTCCCAACAATTTTCCAATCGGCTGCTTCCCAGTGGCTTTAAACTTAGTTTCTAATGCAAGTTTTCAAGAGTTCGACGAGTTTGGGTGCTCCAGAAGTTTCAATGATCTGGTCATATATGAAAACAACAATTTAGAATATGCTTTGAACTCACTCAGAATGGAATTTCCAAATGTTGTCATAATCTCTGCCGACTACTACGGCGCTTTTCGATCACTTCTTATTCGTGCACCCCTTCTTGGTAAGAGATCTTACTGCTTGTGTAATTAATTTTTTCCCTAACTATTTCATCTCTCTTAGTTTTTCTTGATACGTGGTGTTGATGATAGTTCATGACTTGAATAAAATACAAATGTAATATATCTTCGAACCTCGTGACCGGCAAAGTCTAAAAACTTAGAAAAATTTAAAATATCGAGGCTTGTATCCAGTGAGTCTCTCATGCTTAAGTCAGTTTTTAAACTAAAAATAAATAGAATAAAATATATAATTGAGAACTCTAGGTAATAAAATGAATTAATTGTTTTGTCATGTATTGGAATAACTAATCTTGAACTTTAACTATTTGTATGAAAGATAAACGAACGTTAGACCCAATGGGCTCTGGCCTTGCCATGTAGAACATGAAACTGATTCAATGCATCTGATGTATGAGGTTTACTGTAAGCTTGACAATTGTCACTGTTTAATTGGACCTATAATGGAAAGGTATGCACTTTGTAATTCTCAACTAGCGAAATGGCCTGAGTAAAAAGAATGGTTTGAAATTTTACTCTAAAGATGATGGGTTGCGTAAATCAATGAGAATCACAAGATATATAATTGATTATTTATCTTGATTTATTTAAAAATTTATTTTATGTGAAAACTCTTTACTACTCGCTCCATAATGTAGAGTGAATATCATAAATTTTAATATTATTAAAATAAAATATCCATTCTATATTATAAAACGAGTAACACAAACTTACTCTCGTTATTATGAAACATGCAACACGAGGTAGTAATTAGTTACCTGCATCACTAAAAATTGCTCTACAAGAATAATCATAGCATGTAAAAATACGAGGAATGTATATAAATTACTAGTAAAGATTATCTCCCTTCAAAGAATGTACACATTCATTCATAAAACGCACACACAATCTACATGATTGATAAACATCAAATTCATCACATAATTTTGTTTCCACAGATAGTCACACAGACAAATAAGATTAATGAATATGATCTGATAATGGGATATTCCTAATGGCATTCATGAAGGTTTCAACACTAGACTCGCTACTGAAAGCTTGCTGCGGAATTGGAGGGCCATACAACTACGACAGTAACAGAGCGTGCGGGACAGCAGGAGTACCAGTTTGCCCAAAACCAAGCCGAAACATAAACTGGGATGGCATACATCTCACGCAAGAGGCTTACCGTCGTATCTCGGAACTCCTCATTCCTGACATTCTCTCAAGAATTCAGTGCTTTTAGTCTTTAATTGCTTTGTTTTAAATTAGCCAAAATCTTTTAGTAGATACACAAATAATAATTATAATAATAATTGCACTCGCATGCATTCTACCTATTCTACAGCTACTGGAAGATTAATAAAGTGAAATTTGGAGAATAAATTTCATTATAAGAAAATGAAGAATTGCCTTGTACCTCGATGGACCAAATGCAAGGATTTTTTGTTCTGCTTGACAACAATATCCCAAAGGTTCCTGATTTTTACCAAAGTTTCAGTTGTTTGACATTTATGATTGCTAGCTCTGTGATTTGATTGCTAGAAGGCTCTGATTGGGAACGGGGTGGAGTGGGTTGGGTTGGGGAAGGATGATCGAG